>VDFB02086081.1:51195514-51334914 GCA_007258455.2 Sequoia sempervirens | reverse complement strand
TGGTTGCACCCTCCTGCCCTATCTCTTGCCATCTCTCCTTCGTCTCTAGTCATCTCCTCCACCATCTCCATCATCTCCACCCCGACCTCCATCCCTCCCCCCATCTTGCCCTCCACCCCGGCCTCCAATCCTGCCTCCATCCCTCCCTTGGCCTCTACCTCTATCACCATCTTTTCCTCCTCACCTGAATCTCGACACATGTGGTATAACTGACCTCCTTTCCATAGGTGCTGGCCCATTTAGATCTGTCAGTGGCACCGGTCTATGTGCCTGCCACCATAAGTCATAATCGTCGGTCATCCCAAGATCTGCAACTCCACCTCGCAATCCCCACTACTGGGCTACTAGCCCATCAATCTGCTCATAAAAAGCTACAAGAATTGTTGGCCCCCAAGCTGACTCTCTGGAAGATTGAGCATACTCGGTTGTGCCTGCAAGTACACCCTGCTACTCACCAAACTATCTAAGGGCACGCTGCAGTAGATACATCTCTATAATCAACTAGCTCTGCACTGTCCTCCCTATGAGTTAGCGATACTGTCTGCAAAGACTAAGATGGTCGACCTCATCATTCCATTGCTGACAGTCTCTATACAGTCTCCAGATGAATGACACCATGGTATCAAGCCGATGGCGCCACCAACCTATCTCTCCCATATGTGTCTACTGTAGAGTACCAGCATAGTAATATACATAGGGCATCCCCTCGACTAGTTATTGTCTCTGAATAAGTGGTTATAATATCACTATGTGCTCCCAAGCCCAAATCATCAGTAGTGTGGTGCCACATGAAATGCTCTTGGCCCTCCTGTAGGCAACCTCGTGAAGCTGTTGGTAGAGTGTTCCCAACAAACAAGGTCCCCAAGCATATACTGTCCTATCTCGTCTCATCCCCACTATGATGTCTCCCCAACCAATGGGAAACCCATGTCCATGACAATCTGGAATTAGTATCCCATGAATCAATGTCACCAGGAATGCATCAAACCAAGCATAATGCTCTACCATAAACTCCTAGCAAATCTCATAACCTAGGATGCCAAGTCTTGCTCCCTCATCCTAATAGTATGCTATGAAATTTTGATGGCCATGGTGAGGGTCATAAATGATCCACTCCCCTCGGATTGGTAGGCATAGAATACAGTACACGTCTTCAAGTGTAACTGTGGCCTCTCCAGTCGGTAGGTGGAAGGAGTATGTCTCTAAATTCCATCGCTCACATAATGCAGTCAATAGTCCCCTATTTTCCTAAATATTAGGCATATAGGCAGAATAATATAGACCTAGCCGCATCAACCACTGTCGCTCCCACAGAGTCAGTTGATCACCAAATCAGAAGGTCAATGGCCTACTCTCTCTCATGTATATGGGTGCTAGCTGTCTCTACACAAAGACACACAATGTGTCAGTACCATTTAGACAATCATCATTATCATCATCATAGCTAAAAAGCATATAAAATTGGCCCTAGTCAATGTCAAAGTCAAATGTGTCACGTTGACTGCATTTGCATCGCAGAACAATGGTTGCATAATTTTTTACTTCAATTGCATCACGACATCTCAATTGCATCGCTCTATCGCTCAATTCCATCGCATTAGATCACTTGCATCATGATATATGACACATGTGTCACTTCATTCACATGCATCGCTCAAACAAGTGAATGCGTCACAAAATGACACATGCGTCATTGTAACTCTTGATTGCGACTCGATATGTCGAATGCATCGCACTTTTTGTAAAATGCATTACACATCCTTGGCCTCCCCTAAAAGACCCTTGCACTTGCGTCGTGACGCATCAAATGTGTCGAACGTGACATCAAATGCGGCTTATGTGCAAACATATGTGTCGCAACACATTCGTTGTTCACCCTAAAACCTTAATTTTGACATGCCAAATGAGAAAATTACAAAGGGGGTTAGGGGTACATACCATTGGCTCTAAACCCTCTGGCCACCTCTAGGTCCGCACGATCTCACCGCGATGCTCTGTCACTGGAATCACCATCCACATTGCAATCCTCTTTGCTCTGAGCTCTCGAAATTGCGATGTGAAAGTGAAAATGAATTGACTTTTACTAGTTTGTCAACCTATTTATAGAAGCCAAAATGCCATATGTCAACTAGGTCATTACTGGAGGCTCTTTTGACTAACATTGACCACCCCATTGGCTACCTTAAACATGTCAGAATTTGAAACCGCCTGCGCCATTGTTTTTCTACTTATCAAATTGACTTATCGGGACACTTTCAAAAAATTTCTGTCGCCGGCCCAAAATGGGGCATATCATTGATTTATTTTATTTGTCACAATGTGACATGCTGCATTGTGACAAAGATGGGAAAAATGTAGACACATAAAAATGACCTAGGCCTACAAACTCTATTTTAATCACTTTCGTCCTAACATAATTATGACATTTAATTATATCCTTGGTCCACATTTGACTATTAATTAAATAATTCATAATTATTTAATTAATTCATATCTCTTAATTTCTGCATTATTAAATAAATAAATTATATTTATTTATTCAATGTCACTTGGTCTATTATCCTCTTATGATTAAATAAATTTATTAATTTATTTAATTGTTTCTATTCATTTATTCTCCTTGATTATTAAATAAATGAATTCTATTTATTTATTTAATATGTCACTAATTCTCATAATTAAATGAATTTATTAATTTATTTAATTATTAATCATATCCTCTAAATTAAATAATTATCTTTAATTATTTAATTGTCAAAATTAACATTTTCCTTATTTTAAATAAATTAATTATTTAAAATGATCTCACTTTCTTGACTGACAGTTCATTTTAGTAAATAATCTGAAAATCGATTATTTATTATCTCACAAAATCCATATTTTGAATTAATTTAATTCAAAATGGTAACTTTCTTCCAAAAATCAAGTAATTGAGCAAATTATTGATTTTCCAAATTTGATCTTCAGTTCAACTCTTATCTTCTTGATTTTTGGAATCTCGCAAATCAGACAATCTTTATCTTCTTGATTTTTGAAAATCTTTATTTTTCTAATTAATTATCTCACCACTGATTTGATTTTCTCAAATGACATCTAGACCACTCATTTAATGATTTTTCCCTAACCCTGATTAGGAATTATCACATTAAATCTTGTCTTCTGATTTTAGGTTTCTGTCAAAATTCAATCTCGTCCGTCCATCTAAAATTGCATTTTCTATAAAATGCCAATTTTGCTCACTTTTTCGACTGGTCAGACCTACGCTCATTCTTAGATATTGTACCATTTTATTTTCGTATTGTGATTTTCATCAAGTTTTAGACATTTCTTGGCATAGGCATTGTAGTCATTTTCTCATAGGCATAGACATATGTGTAAAATCCTTCAAAGCTTGTTTAGGACTTCATCATAGTCATTGCTCATACATTCGATCTGAGGGCAACACATCAATCAACAAGTTAGAAGTTGCTACGAAGAGGAATCGTGGAAGCTTCGGCAATGAACTGGTATAATCATTTCATCTATATTTGCTTTCATTGTACTTTGTAGTTCTTTGGGTTTATATGCTCTATTGATTTGATAATCTAACAATCCAAAATTTACCCATAAATACATACACAAGACTCTTTAGATTGTGATATTTTGTTCTCTCCTTTAAAGGAAGGTCTAAAATCTAACAAAATCCAATCGTTAGTGTGTTGCGTGATTGCAATTTCTATTAAGTGAAGATTCCTTTGTTTCTTTCATCTCTTTCAAAGTACAATAGGCAAGACCACTAGTTTTGATAAATTCAGGATGCACTAACGTTAAATTTGGCTTAGAATAATCATTTGTAAGAGTGTTGATATTGATTGAAGGCTTATTTTTTCTTTCAAGGGACAATAACCAAGACCATTAGTTGTTTCTTACGTGTTAGGCTCTATAGGGACATGGATACCTTGTTCTCTAGCACCACATCCTTTTCCACTATACCCAATTTGTTTCGTAAGTTCAAAACCCTTTCCATTAATCTTTTTCATTTCTTTCAGATTTCGTAGTTGCTCACAATCAACTTCATCAAATTTTTGTGTGTAATTTGTTTCTTCTTCTAAAGTGGTTGAGGTGGATGCTTTTGAAGGGTCTTCTAAATTTTTTGTTGGCATTACCTTTTTTATTTTCCCTTGTCAGAATATTTTGTTGTTATCTTGTATTCACCCATGAATGTAGGTGTAAAATCCAATGATCCCAAATCATCCACTGATAACATTGTGAAGGGTTGAGGGCACCTATCTTTTTGTTCTTCTTGCATGGGTTCCTCTTGTATAGTTAGTGTCAATGCTTTCAAAGGATACTCCTTGTCTTTCTCAAGTTGTAAAACACTGTAAAGATTAGGATTGGCTTTGATCATATGCATTTTTTTGTTGTAG
The DNA here is from genome assembly GCA_007258455.2 of Sequoia sempervirens. Taxonomy (NCBI): domain Eukaryota; kingdom Viridiplantae; phylum Streptophyta; class Pinopsida; order Cupressales; family Cupressaceae; genus Sequoia; species Sequoia sempervirens. The sequence goes on along the minus strand of VDFB02086081.1, from coordinate 51,330,508 downwards.
ATATACATCATTTTATGATGAAGAGTTGAAGGAACCATATGCATCTTGTGAATCCATGGTCTTCCTAAAAGGAGGTTGTATGCAATATCATAAGGCATAACATGGATTGGTGTTTGTAATCTAACTTTGTCAAGTTTAATAGGCAAAGTGATCACACCATGCAGTTATTTTCCTACGCTATCAAATCCACTAATAGATAAAGATTCAAGTTGAATTTGGATTTTTTCTACTTTAATCTTGTCCAAAAATTTTATGCTACACACATTAAGGGTGGAACCATTGTCAACAATGGTCATCTTTATCCCAATCTAATTATCCTAAGCTATTATGATGAGATTTTATTTTATTTTCTCTTCTAATGAATGTAACTCATCATGATGGAACATAATGTCTATTTTTTTTGTTTATAGCTTAAATTTGGGCTACTACTTCCTTTGATTACACATTAAGTTGGGTAGGAACTTTTTTTAAGGCACTTTGAATCAAGTTACAATAGTGAGTGGATGCTTGAATAAGGTCACATAAGGATATCTTAGTAGGAATATTCTTTAGTTGTTCAACAAGATCATACTCCTTTCCACTTTGTGAAGGAAAATGAGGGGCACTAGGCAAGATAGGGTTAGGTAGTGGGAGGGATGTTGGATTTTTCTTGCCTTGGTTGCAGATTGTTTCTAGTGCTATATGTATGAGAAATTGTATTATAATTTGATTACTACAAAATATTATTCTTACGTGTTTCAAGAATGATAATGGGCTTGTTTTGAGTTCATGGTTGGTTTAAGGGTGGGTAAAGGATAAGTTTAGGCTTAGGAGAGTACTTCAAGGGATATCTAATGTGCATAACTTTAAAAGGCTTGTCCTTATTGCCATATAATCTCTTAGTGAAGGGAATTATAATGTCATTTCATCATCTTCATCTAAAGAAGCCTCCTTACTAGTGTTTGAAAGACATGTGTCAATGTTCTCATTTCCTTCCACCATGATATCTTCCGTAGTAGGAGATTTTTTTAGGAGAGCTACAATCTAGATGTTCATGATATTCAATGTTTTGTTCTTCTAAAATAACTTCATCACAAGTAAGGGAGTTATCAATGGTTGGATTTTCTTGCTTACCAATATTTGCATTTTATTGTTCAATGAAGTTTTTCCTAGGGGAAGAGAGAAAAATAGGACTCTCATAACTCTCATTTATTTGATCTTCTAACACCAAAATATATTCTTCGTAGACATGAGAGATATTAGGAGAAAAACAAGTATGATTATCATTTTTATCTATGATTACATTACTTTGTCCCATAATGTCTTCCAAAATAGGGGAAGAAAAATAAATATGGTTGTCATAGATCTTAAAGAGTTGATCATCCAAGGCCAACATATCCTTCTCACTTACACTTGCATCCTCTTTCACTAAAACATTGTCACAAGTAGGGAACCTATTGGGAAATGAATGTAGGCTAGTTGAAGTGGTATTTAGGAGGTTTCAATGGTCTCTTCTTGTTGCGTTATGTGATCATAATGATTACCTATGGTTGTGTCCCCTTGTTCAACAATGTCTTGCCCAATAAGATAGGTAGGAGGAGGGAAATAACTAGGATTCTCAAAAATTTCATTGATTGGTCCTTCTAACACCAAAATATCTTCTTCACAAATAGGAGAGATAGTGGGAGAAGAATGAATATGATTGTTATGATTGCCCAAGATTGTATTCTCTTTCACTAGACTAATCTCATTCATAGGAGCGATACTAGGAGAGGGATCAATGAAGAACAAAAAGAGAGGGGAGAGGACTTCATATTCATATGCACATATCAAAAATTTCTTACAATACTAAACAAGATCTAAAAATAAAACATGAAGTATGATAACCATAGATTTTTGAAATGAAAACATGATGTAATAATTGTCTTACAGATTTGAAATGCGACAATGATAGAGTAAACATGCAAAAGGATAATGAAATTTTCAAATTTAGAACATGATAATTGACTAATTATGTTATGTAACAATCTAAAAATGAAATGTCGTAAATGTAATTTTGAAAATTAAGAAATACAATCAATGAAGCAAATTAAGCTAGATCTAATGAAATGAATGAAATAGAAGATCAAAAAATTGAAATAGAGATTTGACAACAACAAACAAAAGCAGATAAATTAAGTTTTTAATGCTATAAAATGTAGATTTCAAACTGATATGAAACTAAATCAACTAGATGGGTGTATGAGCCCCAATTAGGGTTTTTGACAAGTTTAGAAAGTGAAAAATAGTCAACACAGAGTTCCCAGAAATATGGAAAAGCCACCTGTACAAGGACTAAATCACCCAAATGGGTGAATTATTCCCATATTAGGGTTTTTACACCAAACCCAACAAATTTTGAGTTGATTCTAAGGTTTCTAACTTTTATATTGACTTGATTGTTTGTAATTACATAATTTTATTGAAATTAAATGATTTCAGATGTAAAAGTGCAACCTTGATGCACTTTTCACTAATGCAATGTTTAGAAGCACTAAATGCAAATTAACTAATGCAAATATAATGCAAAGTTAATGAAATCTATATTAGGACAAGTATAATGCTCTCCAAATTAGAAATAAATTTTCCAAAGGTTAGGTTCAAAAAAATGAAAAAGTGAAAAATAGAGCAGATGATCCACGATGAGGGAATACTAAACCTCTACCTTTCAACTCATTTCATTAGGAAACTAAATCCCTCAACCAAATGACTCAATTGAGGGAAGGACACAACAAGGATGGTGGTTTCCTTAGGTGTTATTAAAGAGGGGTTTACCACTAAGAAAATTCTTAGAAAGAAGGAAATGAAAGCAATATTCAAATATAACTATATAAGCTAGAAAATGAAACTTAAAATTAGAATAAAAAATTGATGATGAACAAAAAAGTACCTAGAATCCTAGAGATGTCAAAATAAGGTTTGCAACCTTGAAATTTTTTTGTTTGAAGCTCACTAGGACTAACATGCTAGGCTGGTAGATTTAGTCTCGGTCCAGGGGTTCTCAATAGGATCTAGGATATCTTGATGACTATTTTGGATCTCCAGAAATCTGAAAGAAAAGGTTTTACTAGGACTTATATGCCTAGACTGTTGCAAAGTGTCTTGAAAAAAGTGAAAAGTATCCTATGAGCAGAATTTTGAACTAAAAAATTATGAGCCTCTGAAGATGGATGAAATAAAAAATTTCCCATTGATTTAATGTAAATAAGTTGGATATCTTGCTCTATATCAGAGTTTCCATGAGCCTTGAAAACTTCTTATGACAACTTTTGCAAATTTTACAACTTTCCAATCTTGGTACTTTTGAAGGCTCAAAATCTACTTTTTATTCTACTTATAAACCTATGGCATACAAAGAGAAGGAGAAAAATGTTGTTTTATTAGCAAATAGCGGTTTTCCTTGGTCAAACCCCATTTTGGTTATTAAACCATAATGATAAATGAAGCATGAATGCAATGAAACATGAAACATAAGATGAAATAATAGAACGTTGTTTGAAACCTTGTAGATCTATAAACAAGGATGAAGTGGCCTCAATAGATGTAGATATTGATCATGATTGTTGATGAAAGATAATGCCTCTGAATACTTAGATCGATCTTGAACAATACATCACAACATTAGCTCAAAACCATATGCATGACACATCAATCCTTTGACATTATAATGGATCTTGATTGCTGCATAATCTTCTACAAATCTACCCTTGAATTCCTTCTTGAATAATCTTGAATACTCTATAATTCTCTTGTGAAATCTTAGGATGCTTGATACAAGATTGCTAGGTGAAATAATGATTTGAAAGCTTAATTATATATGCACTCCATCTAATTTACCATTTATTAGATCCTAAATGTTGACATTCAAAAAATTAAATTTAAAACCCTAATTTCTCCCTCAAAACCCTAAAAAAGGGACCAAATCAGACTCATACACCCAAGGTGGCATATGGGTCCCACCTTGGGGGACTCATACACCCAAGGTAGCATATGGGTCCCACCCTAGCTTTTCAGGCTAAGGAAATGTCGAGGTTTAGGTCATTAAGTGTATTTATTGAATTTTTCAAGATTTTGATTGAAATAAACCTTGGGATGAATAATAAATGTTCTTAGGGGCCCATTAATGATGATTTGAAGGTTGTAAATGCAAGAGGGACCAAAACATAGTGCAAAGATGTAAATAAATACACCTTACAACACTAAATTAAGGAAAAATTAGGTCCCTAAACTTAATTTGAATGTGTAAAACACAAATTGCAACACTAAATCAAGACAACATTAGGCTTAGTTTAATAGTAATTATTACCAAATTAAGTGTGAAAAAGCTTGGATACTTTTTCCTACACTACGTTTTCTAATAAATCCCAATTATCTTATCACATTATAGTGGGTTTAGATTTAGATTCAACACTTAGACCTCTATTTATGAGCATATCATCTATTTTAAAAATCTAACACTCAAAGTTAGTAGCTATAAATCTCTTAATCTCTATTATTGATGTGTGCTTTGAATTTTCCTCCACCAATATCTCCTTTTGCACAAGCTCTCACTCAATCCAATGTTGCTATAAAACCTTATCCCTAACATCTAGGACTCAAGTTGATCAAGACCTATTACCAAATGAAAGGAATTAGAGGTGTGTAATATGCTTCCTATACTAGTATATGAGATAAAGTATGTGTAGATACTAAATTGATGATATAGTTACAAGGAAATCAAGAAAAAAGTAATAAACAATGACATAATCAAAATTTATGTGGAGGAAATCTTTTTCAAAGAAAAACCCCACACTCGAAAGCATCTCAATATATTATTTGGTAATCAATGGTTAGAATATACTTTAAGATTCCAATCCTTTATAAGAGTGTCATGACCTAGATATCTAGAGCAATCTTGATACCACAATAATACCTATAAAAAACTCTCTATGAAACCTCCATCTGAAACACTAATTAAATAGGAGGAGAAATACATAAAACCATAAAATAGTAGTTAGGAGACCATCATCTAAGACCATTCAAAATGCAACATTTGAATCTCTAGTAAAAAATTCAATACCCAAATCTCAAGATGAATCTATGGCTAAAAATATCATATTCCTTCCACCAACTACAAGCTCATCATAATCCACTCATCGACTTGGGAACTCTCTTTTTTCTCCATTATATCCTTCCAAATATATCTTGTGATGCATCATAACATGCCTTATAAGTTTGTCAATAAGTGTAATGCCTTACAACTCTTATATTTTATAAATCCTCTTACATTTTCAATTTGTGTTGGTCCAACTTTAGAATCCATATTTTTTAATTTGGAAAGATGATTGAACCCATTTAAAAAATATATAGATCTCGAAGTTATTGATGTCACCATAACCTACTTGATCTAATTACAACTTGTTTTGAGTTTTTCAAAATTAAAATCCTCCTAAATCTTAAAAAAATATAATCCAAAAATTAATTTTCTTTATAGTAAAAAACAAAATTGAAACACAATTTCTAACATTATTAACAAATTCAATATAATTTTTTAATATTATTTATAAACTTAGATCCTCTTACACTTTACTACCAATATAAACAATATAAACTAGAACTATATCTAATCATAGCAAATAAATTTATAAATATATAATTCCATAATTACAAAGGAATATGAGTGTATATATTGCTATAGCCACATAACTTCTAATATCTCAAAAAGAGTCCCTTAGGTTTTTAGTATTCTGCAATAAGGGTAGTTTGAATTTTTTCAAGAGATGTCAATAAATACATGTTTACATACTTCTGTTGGTGTTTTAGTAAATGGTACAAAACTTAAAACCCTCAACTTCCAAAATTTATTCTATCTATTTATCTATCAAATTTTCTAAAAGTGCATAAAACAAGTCACACACATATATATGAATGTAGGAAGATAGATGTGATTCTAATGTTAGTACACATAAGGAACATCTCACATATTTAATATGAATGAAATTGAAAGTATGAATACAAACAATGAGGTTTCCATATGTTTATATTGAGTACTAGTAGAATTTGGAAAATAAATGACTACGTGACTAAAATTTTTAGTCACATGACTAACACTAGTAGAATTTGGAAAATAAATGACTAATTTGGTCATTTATAAGTGACTAATCTGGTCATCGGGTAAAATCACAACTAAATGAATAAATAAATGACTAATATCAGACAAATAAAAATGACTAAATAATTAACTAAATTAATGACTAAATAAATGGCTATTACTCTATTATTTTTTCTTTTGAATTTGATCATAATCCATAGAGCTTAAGCCCCCCCTCATGGGACCCCTACCTAAGCGGGCCATTTGGCCACCTAGGTTGCTTGATGCACCAAAAATACTTATTGCGTGCAAGGCATTGGCTCTCGGTGTAGTCTTAAGGCCTTCACATATTTTATAAAAAAATAACATTTACATTCTTTAACTTTTATTACTCATTATGTTAATGAATCATTAATGTTTTTAACTATGATTTGAAGCCAGTTTGATTTTCCTATTGTGTTAGCATGTCAAATGTATCAAAGAGCAATTCTGGTCAATTTCACTAATAAAATATGATTTAAACAATCCAATTACATTTTGAGGGTTGTCTTTCATTTCAAAACACAAATAAAGATGACTAAATAATTAGTCACACAAATAAAAATGATTAAATAATTAGTCACACATAAAAATTAGACAATATGATATTAAAGTGGTTAATTAAAAAAAAAGAATTAAGGAAGTGTATTGTATTATAATATAATATAATAATAATAATATATTATATTACAATACAATATATTATAATAATAAATTATAATATAATATAATATTATATTAAATACTAATATTATATAATAATATAATATAATTATTATATTATAATATAATATAATATAATATAAATATAATATTATAATATATTTAAAAGTGGGAGATTTAATTTTGAAATCAAAATCAAATCAAGTAAAGAAGCGGGAAAGTGGTCGATGGTATTTGATTTTTCTAATAAAAATCATAAAAAGGTACCTATTTTCTTTAATACAATGTGAAAAAAAAACCATTGGGCCTAGGGTAATGAAAAAACCCTAAATCAAAAAGAAACCGAGCCCTAATCTCATTTCATTTTTCACTTGTATTTTTGGAGAAGAAACTCATTCCATTTTTCACTTGTATTTTTTGAGAAAACTCAACACCACCATGCCTGGTAGGGTTTGAGAGTGGAATGGTGACTCATTTTGTTGTTTCTGATGATTTTCTTGAAAAAAAAATCTTGCAGAGGTAAGTCTTTGGTTTTGAAACTGAAAAGTATTCTCCATTTTGAAGCATTTTATCGAGCTCACTTGGTCGCAACTAAGTATTTTTCTGTTGTATTTCCTTTGCTTACCATTTGTTGATATCTCTCCTCTTTGTTTGACTGCCATTGGAGTATCTTTGAGGCTTATTTCTAAAGACTTTGGAGGGCGTCTCCTTTACAAAAATCTTGTATAAGTTTCATTATTCTTATCTCTTAAATTTCTATGAGAATAGGCTCGATTCGAGCTCAGTAGAGGCAATATGATAAAAACCCTTGTATCTCCCTACACAAATCTTGATGGGTTACTTTCTTTCTATAGAAAATGTAAAACTTTGCACTCTCAACTTACTATTTTCATTATTTTGAGGGCTTTCTGTGTTCTAATGGTCGTGACCTTCATAGCATTCTGGATATTTTTCTTTATGTTCATTTTCTCTTCCTCATGGTTGTGTGGTAGAGACCCAAAACTCAATAAAACAAACTTTTGTATACTTGAAATTTCCACAAAGGAAACTCCAAAAATTATATAAATGGCATGCCCTAAAATTCTTTCTTTAATTTTATTTTATGCTCTTCATCCAAGTAAAGTTTCTAATTGTAAATGGGATGAATGACAGATTGGACAGGAGCAGCCAAAGTGTGTCTGAATTCCCAGAGAGCACCTTCATAGCTAAGAGAATTATTATATTTATTGGAAATCTTGATTTTAATAGAGGGCCTTCATAACTAAGAGAATTATTATATTTATTAGAAATCTTGATTTTAATAGAGGGCTTTGTTTTAGCTTCTTTCCACTTAATATCACAACTTTTGACATTTCCTGAAATCTCTGGCCTATTTTCATTCATTTTCAGATTTTGTTTTTGAAGTAGATTTTATAAATAATCTAGGCTTGTATTCTTGAACCCATTTTATTCTCACAGTGCTTTCAATAATTTCGAGCACATTCACAGCTTCATAGTGTATCTTCCATTCACTGTTGATAATATACATTTAAGCTTTTTTTGAAGTTTTTAGTTTTTCTTAAATAATTTTATTACAATAGAATTTTAGTTATCAAAAAACATTCTAATATTTTTTTTAGTTTTTCTTAAATAATTTTATTACTAGCTTAGTTTTTTTGAAGCAATCTTTCTTTTTTAGTTTTTTTTTTCATTAGAAAATAAAAATAAAATAAAAGGTTGCTTTTATATCTAAATTAGTAATTGTTAAATTAGAAATTAGAATTTAATTTAAATTTAGAATGAAATTTAAATTTAGAATAAAATTGAAGTTTTTAGTTTTTCTTAAATAATTTTATTACTAGCTTAGTTTTTTTGAAGCAATCTTTCATTTTCATTAGAAAAGAAAAACTAAAAAAGAAAGGTTGCTTTTATATCTAAATTAGTAATTGTTAAATTAGAAATTAGAATTTAATTTAAATTTAGAATGAAATTTCTTAAATAATTTTATTACTAGCTTAGTTTTTTTTAAGCAATCTTTCTTTTTTAGTTTTTTTTTCTCATTAGAAAAGAAAAACTAAAAAAGAAAGGTTGCTTTTATATCTAAATTAGTAATTTTTAAATTAGAAATTAGAATTAAATTTAAATTTAGAATGAAATTTAATTTTTCAAGATATTGTGGTGATTTGATTTAAAGAATAATACAATAATTGAATCCAAAATCGAAAAAGTAGAGATTGTTTCTTTTGCAAATACATTTCTTTTGCAATATCACTAATTCTATGCATTTTTTATTTATTAGACTTACTTTGATAATCTAGTAATATATTTAAGATATTACTTTGATACTTATTCTTTTGCAAATGCATTTCTTTTGCAATATCATTAATTCTATGCATTTTTATTTATTAGACTTGTTTTAATGCTTATGGGTATTTGCATTTAAGATATTCATTGTTTACAACTATTTAGTAATATGTTTATGGACAGTACATAGCAAAGAGATATTGCTCTGATAAACTAGTAATATTTAAGATATTACTCTGATATTAATTCTTCTGCAAATGCATTTCTTTTGTAATATCATTAATTCTATGCATTTTTATTTATTACACTTACTCTAATGCTTATGGGTATCTCCTTTTAAGATATTTGTTGTTTATGCTACCTAGTAATATGTTTATTTTTTAATTGTGGATAGGTACAAAGCAAGGAGAAAATGAAAAACTAGTGCTTTACTAGATACATTTACTGCCCATCTCATGTGCAATAGTGGCATCATTGAAGATATATATTCACACCATTTAGTTTTAGTTGTTTTTCAATTTTAAAAGTATAATAAATTAGCAGTTTGTATACTGCAAAAGATTTTGTATTCAAAACTCTATATATAGAGTTCTTTGTAACATATTTTATATATAGTTTGAATATATAGAGAATTATTTTCCAATGTTGTTTCAATCCCAAATTTGTTGAAGTTTAATAACATAATAGCTTTAAAGTTTTATATTATTCAATCACAACAAAATTTTCTCTTGGTTTGTAATTTCATAGACTAGTTATTGTAATAGCACTCTCCAAACATAAGAGTTTGCATACACATCTAAAAGCATTAGTTCATAAATGACTAAATAAATGATTAACATGACTAAATAAATGACTAAACCATGACTAAATAAATGACTACCATAACTAAATAAAATGACTACTATGACTAAATAAATGACTACCATGACTAAATAAATGACCAGTTAACAATAATCAATGACTAAATTAATGACTAAATATATGAATAAATTAATGACTAAATATATGACTAAATAAATCACTACCATGACCAAATAAATGACCAATTAACAACAATCAATGACTAAATTAACAACTAAATCAATAACTAAATCAATGACCAAATCAATGACTAGATAAATGACTAAAATAGTTTAGTCATAAATTTGGTCGCGTTATAAATGACCAGCAATAAACTACTAATGGTCGCGTGACCAAAATTAGTCATTTATATGCAATTTTTAGTAGTTTATTTAGTCATATATTGTTGTTTTTGTACTAGTGGAGTTAACCACTCACAAATATCTATTCTTGTTGGTTATTCTAAAATATATTTCAATTCATTATTTAAAATTAATTTTGATCAATAAAATAAGAGAAATATTTATTGTTTATATAAATAAAGTATAAAATTACTATTAATTATAATAATCATTGAAGTGAATGATATTCAGGTAGAATATATGTTGTCCCTTAAGATTTCTACAATATGAATTGCATTCAGCATGCACAATTTCATTTAAAACATTAAAATGTAGAGTTCAAAATCCCTTGTAAAACTAGATTCATAGAAAACAAATTTGAAACAATAACAATTATGAAGAAAAATAGATTAAGATATAATCCCATCAAAATTTCACAAATGAAAATTCAACAACAAAACATAAGAAAACTAAAATAACTCTTTTACACTATTATCTAATAACAAAAAAAAAATGTATAATCTTTTTGATTTATCATATCTTTAAACTGATACTCAATAGATGAAAATGCCTACTAGAATACTAGAATACTTAGGAAAAAGTATTTAATTAGAGAACTCCATTCCAAAATGTTTTCATTAAGAAATAATGTCCCCCATGACCACAAACTATTTTAAGCAACTATCAATTGAAGTTGTTATTTAGGCAAATAAATTTTAGTGCCACAATAAAAATTTAGAGATTCTGAATCAAGGGTGTTTCAATAGATCTGAACAGAGGAGATCTACATAAGTTGAGGTCACGTTGTGAGGGTGTTGGCCATGCTAACAAATTACTAGTTGTCTCCTTGTGCCTACAACCCATGCCTTCCCTTTGCTTCAGAGTTACGTATTTAGAAGAAAAATGTAATATACATAATTATTATTCATTTATTGAATATGAAAGTTAGTGTAAAGAAGACAGATGGATCTTATATGCTTAACAGTAGACTAGAGACTGCAGAGAATAGATACAGAGAGACCCCAAACCCAGCCCCATCTAGTTGGATCTGTAGCTCGTGAGACTGAAACAGATGCTCCACTCCCTAGTGAGACTGAAATGGATGCTCCACTCCCCAGTAGATATAGAGGGCTTTAACTATAGGACATCATTTCAGTAGTTTGATCTCATTTGTAGTAGCTAAAACATTCAAAAATCTCATATATGAGATAGTAGGATAGGGCTAAGATGGTCTGAAACGAGCTAAGTTGATTGGGTTCATTCCCATGCACTCACATCACCCCACCAGAAAGCCTTTTATCAAAATTGATAAATCAATTATAGGCGAACCCAACAGATGATAGATCAAATTAGCATATTGGAAAATCTTAGTCCAATTCCAATCGATTATGAGCTAAGCTGGTACATCTTCTTTATCAATGAACAATTTATTCTATTTTTTTATATGTGAGGATACAAACTGTGACCAATTATGGTGGACCTTCTTCGCCATTAGATGGATCACCTACAAAAGGACAAACAAAGTGCTTAGGCTAGTCATTTGTTCAGCCCAATCATTAACTGGTGGTAGAGGAATTTGCAACATTGCGTCATAAAAATGCCATAAATCCCAAATGTAGCACAAATTTCCAAATGTTGTGCATTCATGACGTCTCTTCAACGAGGATTCCATCTTCGTTTTCAACACTGGCTTAATTATTTTTTCCAGCATGTGACACTAAAATGTAAAGCAAGAACATGAAACGAGAATGCAAGATAAGAACTTTTGAATGCATAAAATTTCTCATAGCATATCGCTAAATTGACTCCCTTTGTAAAATTCATAAGTACGCTTCCTATTTCTCATTTCTGGCTTATAGCAAATCAATTAAACATATTTGGGTTTGTAGTTATTTTTTATTTTAAAATCATGTTCAAATTGATATCAGTTATAATAAAATGCAGTTTGCATGACAATTTCTAATCAATTTGAAAAATGTTTTCACAGCAATGGTTATCAATGTCAACATCCACTAACGACACAACAACAAACTGGCATGTTGGTGACTGGCTTCTTTAGCTTAATAGGGTACAGGGGAATATTCCCTTACCTTTGTAGACCACCGAATCCCAGCATGACAATAAAACTTTGGATTTCAACTGGTATTAAAATAGGAGGCTTTCCTAGTGTTGCCTGGAAAGTGGTTGCATCCCAGGGAGATAAATCGGAGAGGATTTCAGCTGGAACATAAGGTTGCATCTTCTTCTGCTCCTTAGGAAAAAGTAGAGACAGTTGAATCTTCTCCTGAATTGATATTTGCTCTAGAGATTGGAGAAGATATTTCGCATCACTCAACTCACACATATATTCTTCTTCCTACAGTGTCTCTACAATTTTTTGATCATTAACACCTTGGCCAAAATGTGTCGAGGCTTCTCCTGGACTAGGCTTAGCCTCCACATTAGCGAAGTATCTTGCAGAAACTGCTTCAGAGGCAGAGCCAACCACAATAGCAGCTGTTCGAATAATGTGGGGTGAAGGATTGGTGTGCTCAACTGCCACCTTCAATGCAGTTGAGTTGAACTGAGAGTTTGGAAAATTGAAAGATGAAGCATTGGGACCTCGCAGACGCAAGAGCGCAACGTCATAAGCTTGAGCTGCAGCTTGAGCATTGAAGTATGAGCCCACCAAAATGAGCGATCTCTTTCTTGAGCATATTTCAGCCACGTATTTTCCCCATTTCCTCTTTCTGACCCCTGTAAATCTCATTTCTCCTCTATCGTGAGACATTGCCACAAGTCAAGAATTGATTTCAATTATTCAAATCTATTATACAGAATTGCTTAGGCCGATTTTAACTTTTTTATAGGCTTAAAGCTGTGAGACACCAGATTAAAATGTTAACAGAGTTTTACAAATCTCTAACTGAATAAATAAGTAGAGTACTTTGATAAACTGAAAAAATAGAAAACACATGTCAGTCTTGTCAAGCAAAGGTGAATTTAAATTTGAGCATGAAGAGAACCTTTAACAGTATAAATCAAATTCATCATTTGATTGCCAATTGATTTCCAGACTAAAGGAGAATTTAAAGTTGAGCATGAAGTAGTTAGCCCATGCAAGACACCCTTATTTATGAAGGGTGCCTTGGATTCTTATTTTAAAAGGATACAACATATAGCACATCTGGTTTAGAAATAGAGCTTCTGAGAATTAGATAGATGAGGAATTTAATTGATGTATTTAAATGCTCCATGGGCGTACAACGCGAATGGCTCGTGTAGTAAACCATGGGAAGAGTATGGTCAGCAAAGGAGGATTGCATCCTAGAATGAGTTGTAATGGTGACCACTATTTGGAGGATGAATTTGATTGAATTTACACTTGAATCTTCGATGGTAATATCATTTGTCTTGTTGGGTTCGGTGAAGCCTAAATATTCCTTCTAATTATAATGGTTCTATCTCTCACACTTGAAACGGATAAATAGATGTCTTTTGTAATTGACTTCTTTTTGGCATGTATTTGCTAATTTAGAAGTTGACCATTTTGTTAGATTTTTCTATTTTAGAGATGATACTGAATTATAAGAGTTGTTGCTGCTTGAATGCAAATTGGATTGAGAATTAATAAAAGAGAATCCTTGATGAAAGTGGATGTAGCCATTGTTGAGTGAACCACTATAAAATATTGTGTTCTTGTTTGTTCATTTTATTTTTTGTAATCTTTTTTTTTCATTTATTCTGCTATCATTAAATTCAACAATTGGTATCAGAGCCTGGTGTTGGAGTTTGGTGGTGAAGCCTTTCTTTTGGAAATCAGTGAAGATTTTTCAAAAGTATGGACGACGCAGTCAAATGGAAGATTGAGAAGTTTGTAGGTCAGAACTTTGGTTTGTGGAAGGTGCAAATGGAGTCATTGCTCATCAAACAAGATCTCTCAAATGCATTGGCTGGAAAAGTCAAAGCACAAGGTTCACTTTCAGACGAAGATTGGGAGAAATTGGATAGAAAAGCAAGAGAAACTATTTTTCTTTCACTATCCAACAATGTTTTATTTAATGTTTCAGCTGAGAAGACAATGCAAGAGTTGTGGGATAAACTCTCTTCAATGTACTAGATGACATCAGTTTCAAACAAGGTATTCATTATGAAAAAGTTATATAATTTGAAAATGAAAGAAGGTGGGATTATGTCAAATCACCTCAATGAATTCAATACATTGGTCACCCAATTGATTTCAGTGGGAATTAATTTAGATGATGAGATTAAGACAATTTTGTTGTTATGTTCTTTATTGAATAGTTGGAAAGGTGTGGTGATGACAGTTAGCACTTTGGTAGTTGCCAAAAGTAAATTAAAATTTGATGATGTTGTAGCCACTCTTCTTAGCAAAGACATGAGGAGAAAAATCAAGAAACCTCATCCGGTGATGCCTTGACTGTTGTAAGTACTGACAATAGAGGAAGGGGTCAAGATTAAGGAAGAAATAATGACAAAGGAAGATCGAAGTCTAGGGGTAGAAACAGTGATTGTTGGTTTTATGGAAAACCAAGTCACATAAAATTGAACGTTTGGAACTACAAAAAGGCACAAGAAAAGGTGATAAATAACGAAGCCAACAAAGCATACCAAGAAGATGCAAATGTTTGTATTTTAACCAAAGAAGAAATTTCAACTATTGGTTGGGTGCTTGACTCAGGTTCATCGTTTCATGTCACTCCATGCAAGGAGTATTTTAAAAATCTACAAATTGGTGATTTCGGCAAGGTTTTTTTCTTCGTAACAATGATTCTTGTGATGTTGTTGGAAAAGAGGATATTTCATTAAAACTAAAAAATGGTTATACTTGGTTGTTACGTGATGTTAGATATGTTCTTCATCTCAAACAAAATGTAATCTCGGCTTGACAATTAGATTTTTAATGTTGTGAAATTAGTTTTGAATCAAATAGATGCAAAGTTAAAAAGGGGGTCTTGGTAATTGCAAAGGGCTGCAAATTAGGCACCGTGTATGTAATAGAGAGTCATGTTGAAGTGAGATGTGTTCATCCTACTTTAGATTCGTCATTGTGTCAAATATGGACTGTCCAGAAAAGTTTTTTGGATCAATTAGATGTTGAAACTGATTATGTTATTAATGATTTTCTTAGTATGCTTTACAGTGAAATTTTTGGAGATCGGTTAGACGATAGTGAGCAGGTTGATGCCAAAGACCTTGGGGCAATTGAAATTGGATTTCAAAAAAAAAAAGAAGAAGATGATTTATTGATGAAGATTGCAGAAGTAGAGGCAAGAGTGGAATGCATTGATTGTAGGTAGAGTAAAAGTTGCAGCTGAAATTGATGGTGATTCTCCATTGGAGCAGAGTGCAAGTTGTGATACTTCAAATTTTTTGAATATCCTTGGATGGGGTCTGGTAGATGCTTTGACGAAGATCATAATGAGGAAGAAGTTCGAGTTCTATAGAGCTTCTTTTGGCATTTTGAAGACATGACAATAAGTCTGAAGTGGGGATATCTGCGAGCAGCTCTGTTGCAACAATATTTGGTCTTCAAGTGGGAGATTGTTGGGTTCAATGAAGCCCAAATATTCCTTCTAATTATAACAGTAGTATCTCTCACACTCGAAACCTATGCCTTTTGTAACTAACTACTTTTTGGCATGTATTTGCTAATTTAGAAGTCGGCTATTTTGGTAGATTTTTCTAGTTTGGAGATGGGACTGAATTATAAGAGCAACTGTTACTTAAATGCATATTGTATTGAGAATTAATAAAAGAGAATCCCTATTGAAAGTGGATATAGTCATTATTAGAGGAACCACTATAAAATATTGTGTTCTTATTTGTGTGTATTCTTGTTTGTTCATTTTATTTTTTGCAATCTTTTCTTTCATTTATTCTGCTGTCATTAAATTCAACATGTATGTGGCCCAGCTTAAATGTCAATTTTATTTGGATAAGAATGCTTCTCGAAGTATACTGAAAGAACTTTTGAAACTATTTCAAAGCCAAAATACGTTGACTGCAAATGGAATACTGATGGTCAAGCCCAATCATATTCAGTACACGTATCTCAAACAACTTTTCTTAATGGGAATTTGCTGGCGTTTTTCTTCTCCCACATTTTACAGTGGTCACCTTTCCGTTGAAAAAGCTTGAAAACCTCTGTCATCTTTCACCGATATTTTCGGTTCGAAGTTTCTAACATCTGACCGCTAACTTAAAAATTCATTCCTTTTTTAAACTCAATTAATGTTAGCCCTGACTATGTGGCGAAACATTTCGCCTTGTCCTTAACTCGACCGTCAGAGTTAAAATTAAGCAGGGAAACACATTTGCATCTTTGCACATGTAATTTTAATAAATTATAATCTACTTGTATGCAAAGCCCAAACAAGGTTAGGACTAAAGCATGGCAGAGGAAAGTCATTAACCAAAACAGAGGAAAGCAGAGCAGAGGACATAAAACAAGCTAAAAATCCTCTGTAGGATTCCTACATTCTCACATTATGGTGTCTTGATTCCTATTTTGTGTTGTTCCTCGTTTTATCACTGATAGATCCAGTTTAATGCTCTCTTGCTTCACTGTAACTAATGAGATGTATGATGTGATAGTAGATACACAAGAAAATGAATTCATTTAATGACTTTACTTGCGTTGATTCAACCTATCTCTAAGTATTAATGGGGGGAAGATTGAGGGGTTCTTTTCCATTGCAGCAGTTCCAGTATTTGGACTTGAGAGAACAATTTTAGCCTGGAAAAAATTTCCCCATCTATTCGGTATTTAACAACCTTGACATATCTAAATCTCTTCCATGCTCTCTTCAGCAATACGATTCCTCGTCAGCTCTCAAATCAATGTCGTCAAATCTATTTAGATCTCTCTTCTAATTTTCAAAGCCTTGATACTCTGTTGCCTTGAGTCTGATCCTATCCTGATCTTTCCCTTCCCGATCATTTCCTATCCTAGTCTCTCTTGCTTGCAAAGTGAAGACAAAGTGTCTTATAATGATGTTTCAACGCTCAACGATGCTTTCAAAGCCTACGTCGGCATCTGACGAGGTTGTCACAACCAGAAAGTCGACAATCTATCTATAACCATAGCCAAGCTAATTGAAAGTTTCTAAGGGTAGCCCTTGGATGATTTAATAAGCATTTTTTTAAAGGAAAATCCTCTCTGTCAGTTTTAAAATGTGGTTTCAAAACCCTTGTCGGGCGTCGATAAGGTTCTAGGAACCTCTCAAACCTCCGACGAGGAAAAGAGCATGCATTTCAAATTGTAGCGAGATCAATTCATATGGTAGCTTTTCACATCTGCCAACATTAAAAATGCCACTAATGCTGTCTGGAAGTCCAATGACATTAAATTCAAATTAATATAAGGCTGATGCGAATTAAAGAGAAGACACTTTAACAAGTGATTGTTGAAGAGTAAAAGAGAAGTACAAGAGAGAATTGGATAGCACATTCAAATGATTGTGTAGAGAAGATTTCAAAGGTAGTGCAGAACAAGAAGTTATCCTAAATTATAAGGTATAAAGGTACTCTCTATCCTCATAACTCATTGAGAGGAATTTTAGTTTTAAAAAAGTTGGATTTCATGAAAACCTACCCCCTGAATATTGCTTGATTGAAATCATAATTACTCTAGATTTGTTTGATTGTGTGTTAAAATATTTACTTTTTGTCTTTACGATTTAGTTTTGATAGGAATGAAGTACATATACCTCGGATATGAGCATCTATCAAGCTTGGAAAACATGCTTCTTGATATCGAAGATACCAAATTAGGTCGCATCAATCTTGATGATTTTTGGAGGAGTAAGACTTCTTGTAGTTGTGTAATGCACATACCTATCTTTGGAATGAATAAATCATTATGATACCCAAATGTAAGAAATACAAATGGTAGATGATCAATTAATTGTTAAATTGGATGGTGATTATTTTAGTGCAGTTCTCAAGTTGCCTCAATGAGAAGTTTTCACATACTTGGATACTATAGCAACATACTAGCATTTTACCAAAAGAAAAAGTGCATATCACAACACCATTGCAAGGCATTGGTTAGTAGTTCCTAAAAAGGAGAAGTCATAACTTCCAAAGAATTTGTACAAGTCACATTTCACTAACAATAATTCATGCATTATTGCGCTTCTCCATAAATTAATTGGCAATGAGGATACTCATAATTTTGAAGAATGGATGGATATGTTTATTATCATCATTATACATGACGAACAATTTATCAATTGGGGCACTATAATTAGTGATAATCTCCATTAGCAACTCTCCCAATTCAGGCCAATTAGACACTTTTATATGTCCTTATATTTGTTTTACGGTATTACCATCATGAGCGCTTGGCTAAGATTAGTTCTTATTAGCAATTTTGATGAGGTAACTCAACTTTATGATCACTACCTACAACTCCAATTGGAGCATAGCTACAAAAGCTTTAGAACAGTGAATGGTGCATTCACAATGTATGTGACTCTACAGAACTTAAAGGTGATATGAGCACAAGAATAACTCTAGAGGCTACTATTGATCTCTAAAGCCTGTGCTTAGGAAAAATAGCCTATGGAAATCTCTACAGATGGAGGACTACAATGCGCTTTGCAGAACAACCTCCATGGTTTTAGAAGCCACCTCTTTGTTTTGTTTCTAAGGAAAAGGGAGAGAGAGAAAACATGTAAATAAGCTAAACTAAGCACCTAATACACCAAGCTTTTACAACATTTCAAACTTGATACAATATAATAAAATATCAGTTAGAATAATTTCCACAACAATTTGAAAGAGTATTAAACATGATTCAAATATATGCATATGTTCATATAATTGAAATTATAAAAGCTAAAAGAGAATAATTCACTATTGCTAATACTCCATATGGACATAGAGTACAAATTCCAAAAAGTAGATAGAGATAAACACATAGAAAAGGTAAATAAGTCACAATGAACTATATATTTTAAGTTTTTATTCCTTCAACAACATGTCATACAAAGGTCTCCTATGTTACAATACTTTCCAAACCCAAAACAAGAGAAAAAAGATGCATAAATAGACAAACTCCACCGCTAAAGGAGATGGATGCAATCAAAAAGATTTCAGCATGGTGCTTCCTATGAGGACCGCCATCATTAGGTCATTGTAATTGCTAGAGAGGGTAATCATGGTCTCCCCATGTATGGAGGAAATAGTGCCACTTTGAAATTTCATTGCTTCCATCATGTAGCATGGTGACTTGGATGAAAACTTGCCTTGTACTTGTATTCTCTATCTCAAAACATAGTATCACTTGCTAACTCTCATGGCTAGTCTAATTCTTGAAATAGACCAATGGTGCACATTTAATAATCACCAGACTCAAAACAACATTGGGCTTGTGCACGTTTGACATGTGGCACCCTAAAAAATATGAGCTTGGATAATGTTATTTGCTTAATATCAATAAAAGGTGGTGAGTAGAGCTACCACATGGGGATCTAGTGCAACATGTTGAGGATAGGTGTTATTGGGTTGGTGAGAAAGTGTGTGATATCGACATATGTCACCTCCGTGAATGCAATTGAAACTTTAAAAAATAAGCTTATGGGTCCAAAATAAGAGCAAAGCCTCATGAAAATATCAATCTAAGCTCCTGTCAAAGGCTGTAGTAGATATTGTAGTGTAGCAAAATGCATACCCTTTCATTTTCACACTTGTTTGGAAAATCAAGATCAATCATCATGACAACATACTAACTCCATTGTTTCATGCTTCATTACATTCTTTCTTCATTTTGGTTTAATTACTTAAAAGGGGTTTGACCAAGGCAAACCCCCATGCCCTAACAATCAACAAGTTTTCCCTCTTTACATGTGATTTGCAGGTCTTGTATACAAATTTGGCAAAGAAAAAAGGTGGAAAAGTCTTCATCAATTTTTAAAAGCTATTCAAGCTGATCAAATCCATAAAAGAAGTTTGGAGAACACTTACAGGATAGATTCTGTAGCTTTAGATCTGACAACCTATTAGTCCAATAGAAAGGTATACTGAAGGCTACAATTTCTAACCCCGAGTTTTCAGAAATTCAAAATTGGACTAATTCACCATTAGTGGTGAAATAATCCCACTACTAATCCTAAAAAATGGTTTTTGCAAGTCTGAATACCCAATATCTAGAAACCTATTCCAAAAAACATTGTCAGAAACATGACTAATTTGCCTAGAATGGTGAATTAGTCCCAATGTGATTTTTTAGTGTCTTTTGCAACATTCCAGACCTCCATCCC
This sequence comes from Sequoia sempervirens, assembly GCA_007258455.2. NCBI lineage: Eukaryota > Viridiplantae > Streptophyta > Pinopsida > Cupressales > Cupressaceae > Sequoia > Sequoia sempervirens. Next base: position 51,309,986 of record VDFB02086081.1, on the reverse strand, counting down.
ATCACTTTCCAACCTCTAGGTGCACTTTGTTCAGTTTCATTAAGTTTTGTTTCAGTTTGTTTATGTTTCTAGTTCATTTCTTTATATCACAATGTGTTTTCAAGAAAGTTACATTTCTTAGGTTTTGAATTAGTAAATCATTTCCTTTTTCAGTTTAGTCCATTCAAATCATTACATTTAAACATAATTAATTCCTATTGCATTGATTTTGAGTGTAACATTTTCCCATTTTGGCCCTTCTCCTTTTAGGTGAAAAATCCTAGAAATGCAAGAAAGTCCTAAGGTGCCAAAATCTTATGTTACATTTTAGTGAACCTACCTTTAGAAAATTTTATTTCCTTCTTATATCAAGTGCATCCTTGGGTTATCTTTCATCAACATTGCATTAGGCTTTGCATCCTAAGGTTTTCAAAATTGGATTAGTGAAAAACTCATATGGCTTGCATTATTGCACTTCATTTCATTGAAAATTTGTAAAATTCTGCATTTTTACTTTACATCTGCATCATACAACATAGAAAACATTAAAATCACTCATAAATTTCTGAAAATTCTAAAACAAATCCCTATTGGGACTCATTCGCCACCTTGGGCGAATTAGTCCCCCCCGCACCCCCCTAAAACTGCCTATTACAGAGTTGAAAACCCTATTTTTATGCTTTTGTTTGCTAGCATCAACTATCTATATTAGTTGGTTGAGTTTTTCTTACATGCATTTCATTAGAAATAGTATACATTAGCTCATTTCATGCATTTCTCAAATTCAATTTTGCATTTAGAACATGCCAGTTTCAGATCATTGCATTGTCTAATTAGAAAATTGCATTCTTACATTGCATTTCAAGTTTGTGTAGTTTATTTTTTCCAAATGTTAGTTTCAATCTTCTCCAAATTTGCAAAGAAAAAGTTAGTTACTAAACAAGATATTCATTCATTCAATGCATTCTCTAGTTATGAAAGTTTCTTAGTACAAGAGAGGGAAAATAGTAACACTTTCTTTAAACATACACCCCATACTATTTCTCCTATTTGTGTGGATGATGTGATAGAAGAAAATACAAATATAGATACTCATGATGATCATATTTTTTCTTCTCCCAATACCTCCCCTTTTCGTGACAAAGGAATCTTGGTGAAAGAAGATACAATCGTTGAAAATCATGAGGATCTTGTTTGTCCTTCTCCTCATCCTCTTTGGGAAGATATTTTAGCACAAGAGAATGAAATCATAGACACATTCCTAAACATAACTTTACCTAAATTCAATTCTCCTTTGGCTTGTGAGAGTGATTTCAAGGAAGATAAGCTTATCAACGATGAGGATATGTTAGTCTATAACAACCCTCTTTATGATCCTTCCCCTACCTATCCTATTTTGGAAGACATTAGGGAACAAAGGAAAGCATTGTAAATGATCATGATAATCATACTTACTATTCTCCTAGTATCTCCCCTAGTTGTAAGGAAGATTCTTTGATGTAGAAAACACAACCAATGAGAGTCATGAGAATCTTAATTATTCCCTTTCACCTAAGGAAACCCTTATTGTGCAAGGTAATTCAACTATTGATCATTCCCCCACTTGTGATGAAGACCTTTTAGAAGAACTAATCCATGACTGTCACGAAAATTTTATTCAAAGTTCTCCTAAAAATTCTCCTCCTAGGGAAACTATCATGGTCCAAGAAATTGGAAACAATATTAATGTGTCCTCCTTAGATAAAAAGGTGATTCTCGATTTCCCTTTATTAGAGATACATCAAACCAAGACCATTGAGGTTATGAATACACAAGTCTTCATTAGGCCCCCCTCGATCAATGGACCTCAAACATACCTTGTGGGACATCCTAATAACCCTCTAATTCTCTACCCACCTTCACACAAACAACAAATTCACAATCAACCTAACCTCATCCCTTATCCACCTTCAAATAACCCTTCAACCCAAAATAAGCCTGAACTTGTCCTTTACCCACCTAAGAAAAATGTTTCGCAGCAATTGAGTCATAATACCATTGCTCATACATATAACAATCAAAATAATTTGCAACCACAACAACCTACCCCAACACCATTACCTTTGCCTAATCCCATTTTTCCTAGAGATCCTCAATTAAATTCCTACATTAAGGAATATGATCTTGTTGAACAACTTAAGAATACTCCTACCAAGATATCATTGTGGGACCTTATTCAAGCCTCCCCTCACTATCACAACATGATCCAAATAGCCTTACAACACACTCTTGTCCCTTCTAAGGGTTTGTGTAGAATCATGATGGGCCAAAAAGTGGCAATATAATGGGTATGTGGCTGATGACTTTTGTTTACCCAAAATTGCTGAAAAAAAGGGTTTTTAAAGGAGATTCTTAGCTTTCCACCAATATAAATTATGCTTTACTTTGAATTTAATAAATAATTATTATTCATTTTCTATTTGAATTACGATTAAAGTCCTGATTGATAGGCTGATTGAAAAACATCTATAGCTTTCAAATGGTATCACATTTTTTGAACCGAAAACATGTGTCACATTCTATATTTTGCATACTATAGGATTAAAAAAACAAAAATTGAATTTCATGAAGTTTGGCCAAGTTAAGGTGGTCAGACATACAGGTTTTTTATTTTAAAAAAATTGTAATAAAAAATCATAATTAATTATTTACATGGAAAAAAATTACAAAAAAATATGCATCACATCCAAACATGACTCATCTACTTATATCTAAAATCTTATTAAAAAAATATTATCATTTTATTATGGTTAGGGTGGTCAGACAGACACCTACTTATTTTTTCCCTGAAATTTAAGTACTACTGCATTGAAATTTCAAATTTTCACCAAATAGATTTAAAAAAATAATAATAATCCTAGTAGTTTATAAACTACATTCAATATGCTACAGATTCTATTCTTACATATTTTTGAAATAATATAGATAACTTATTCAAATTTTTACGTCAAGTTGACTAACTCTGATTTTTCTTAATTTTTTGCCACTTAGGGGCCTATTTTTTCCATGATGATCCTACACATACCCCTAATGCACAACCAAATGTCATAGTAGCCATCATTCAAGGAATAAACAATGACATTATTTTCCACCAAAGTGAACTCCCCTCTTTGGACGTGCAAAAACAAAATTTATGATCCTTTCTTGATCATAGCACAATACAAAAGAAAAGGGATAAAGAGAACCCTTGTAGATATTGGCTTTTTGCTTAATGTGTGTAGTGTGAGCCTTCTAGATAGGCTTGGAATTGATCAATCGAACATTCTTGACCTGATTCTTTATCCAAATTTAGGGATTTGACAATGTCAAAGATAAACTGCTTGGGGTAATCGTTATACCTCTTACAATTGGAGTGGCCACATTGAATACACCAATCCATGTTATGCTTCATAAAATTTCATGTAATCTTATCTTATGTAGACCGTGGATTCATGAAATCAATGTAGTGCCTTCCACTCTTCATCACAAAATGAAATACATCTACAACAACACAATCCACACACTAGATGCTAATCTTGAGCCTTATAGTGTCTTAACTTCAGAAAAACAAATAAAATCCATTGAAAACATCAACATCAACCACACAAGTGGAACCCATTAAAAAAAAAGACAAACAATAACATATTGAACAAGTTACCAAGCTATTAGAAGATGATTGGGGCTCCTTGGATTTTGAACATGAATTCATGGGTGAATAGAAAATCATCAACAAAGATTCAACTAGGAAAAATGAAAAATCAAATGACCCTTTGAAAGCATCCACTTCAACCACTTTAGACAATGAAGCAAATTACACAACAACCTTTGATGAACACAATAATGAACCACCACCTGATTCAAAAACAATGAAAAAGCTTTATGGAAAAGGGTATGAGCTTATGAAACAACTTGGATATAGTGGAAAAGGATGCAGTGGTAATAAACAAGTTATCTGCAACCCTATCGACCCTATCATGCAACAAACAACTCATGGTATTGGTTGTTGTCCTTTGATAGAAATCATCAATCCTTCCCTCAACATCAACACTCTCACACAACATTCTTCTAATTCAACTTTAACTATAATAGACACTAGTAATCTTGATCATTCTCCTTTGCAAGCAATCAAACAAACATATACACCTTCGCTTAATGTCAATGTCATCTTGGAAAAAAAGTTAATGAATTGACTTTGTTAGATTTTACACCCTCTTGTAAAGGAGAGAATGAAATATGACAATCTAAAGAGTCTCACGTAGATATGACAACTAATGCTAAGCAAGATGTGTCTTTTCCACAACCCACATACATACATTCTCCCATTAATCAGGAAGATATCTTGTCGAAACTCCTCCAATATCACTTGATATCCCTTCTCCATGAACTTGAAATAAATGTTATTACAAGAATTCATTTTGTGCCTATCACAGAGTTCTTGGTCATTCCACTAATGAATGCAAAGCTTTGAGTAGTAAAATTCAACATCTTAAGAAGTTTGGTGCTCTCCCCTATGTGGGGCACCTAATTCCTCTAATTGATATTGATTTTCACTCTAGCATTCATCTCATCATTCATTTCCTCTCATCCTTGTCCTGCACTAAGTGTGGGAAAGGTGTTAGATAGCATTGTCCTTGTATGTCACCTGTCATTTCCTCTTTTAGCTAGTTGACCACCTTCCATGTATATGTAAGAGAAAGCTTGGGATGTGGATGGCATGCCTTAAGGTGGTTCGCATGTGACATACTTATTCATGATGTAGTTCAATTTGAAAACATATGACTTGGCATATGGATTTTTGAATGAGCTCTCATGTTCTCCTTCTTCTACTTTAAAGCAATTTCTCACAATACTAGTGTTCATAACTACTTTAAAGTGGGGGCATACATCACAACTCACATTTCATTGTGTGATTTCTTTCTTCTTGCAATGTGTTATTTTCTTGGTAGGGTCATTGGGCTTGATTCCCTCCAAAAGCATGGTATTTCTTTCACTTTTTCTCTCTTGGAGACATTAGGAACAATGTTCCCTAAGAAGAGACCTTGTACGAACTAAGAAAAATCCCTTTGAGCACACCTTACACTATTTTCGCATTTACAACAACTGTTGTATGGCCACCTTGCATAATACAACTTGCATGCCTGTGGTGCCATCTTCCTTGTCTATGAGTGTAAGCATTAAAAGTTTTTCTTACCTCAAAAAGCTTGAAAAACATCGTCATTGTTTCACTTTATTAAAGTTATCAGGAGGTATAACTTTGGTATGGTTGAGTAGGAAAGCCCATTCCAAGACATGACTTTTCCCCATAGCCACGCTGTGGATTTCTCGCCCTGTGGACAACGAGAAGTTCTATGGCCCCAAATTGAGTATGTTGTGGATTTCACACCCCGTGAACAACTAGAAGTTTTGTGGCCCTAGAGTGAGTATACTTAGGGCTTATCACTTGGTGGACAACCAAGATTTTTGTCCCCTCAAAGTAAGTATGCATTTTTGGACAAACAACTTAGATTTGATCCACAACATGTTGGACAAATGGTCAAGGCTTGATCCACCTTTTTTATTTTCGTTCTTATCTTCCTTCTAGTTCTTTCCATTGCATGATTGTGTATCTTGTTTGGTTGCACATCATTCACCCTGTGTTTGTCCTTTAGGGCTTATGTTGGTTTGACATAGGATCTTAGATCCTAGGGGCTTGCACAACCTCCTTTGATCTTTTTCATTCTTGGTTGTCCACATTGGTACAATTGGACCTCTCTTGAATGTCTACTTTATGGTGAGTTTGAAGCAAGTTCATCCTTTCACTAAAGTGGGGGCTAAATGTACCATAGAAAAAAGGCAACTTCCTTGATTTGTGGAGCAATTATTGATAAATTGGACTTAATGAGGCCCTGATTTAGTGTTGTGAAGTGTTTTACACATCCACACTAGGTCTTGGACACTTGCAAATTAAATAACATGCATTTATTGATGTCTTGTAAAGGTGTTATAAAGTGTTGTAAAAGAATTTCACGCTTTTCTAAACTTAATGAACCCATCTTCCCTTAATTCAACATTATAAAATGTATTTAATGGCATTATTACACTAATCTAGAAGGCTTGTAAATTAAACTTAATGATAACCTAGTGTTGTATTGTGTCTTACACATTCATATTGGATGTTGTGCCTTTCTAGGCTGTATGGACCTTATTTTAATGATTGAAAGTGTATTTAGTCATACTTTCACATTGAACTTTGTGTCCTTGGCCTTATCCACCCTTTACATCATCACTAAGAGGCCCCTATTACCCCATATTGTGCATCCTGAGGCATAAGTTGATGAAATACCTAACGAAGTCACCATATAAACCTAATTTCCTCATTCCCCAACAACTTAGTTGGAAAATGGGCTCCTCTGGGATTAATTCACCATCTGTGGTGAATGAGTCCCTATCAGGTGGGACTAATTCACCCAAGGTGGTGAATCAGTCCCATTTGGGTCATTTTTGAGTTTGAGTAGGAAAAGTTGGATTTTAAGTTTATTTTTCTTTCATGTCAGCCTTGAGGATCCAATTAATGGGTGAATAAGGTGAATTCCCTATAAATACAAGTCTCTAAACCCTAATTCATAAGAATTTAACTCCATTCATCATTTTTTTCCACCTCAAGTCAAGCAAGGTAGGGTTTCAACATTCTAGGTCATCAAGATAGCATTTTCATACATTCAAGGGTTGAATCCTCATCTTTTTCTATAGAAAATCAAGATCAATCATCATGGAAAGGTACTAACTCCATTGTTTCATGCTTCATTATGTTCTTTCTTCATTTTGGTTTAATTACCTAAAAGGGGTTTGACCAAGGCAAACCCCCATGCCCTAACAATCAACATGTTTTACCTCTTTATATGTGATTTGTAGGTCTTGTATGTAGATTTGGAAAAGGAAAAGGGTGGAAAAATTTTCATCAATTTTTCAAAGCTATTCAAGGTGATCAAAGCCATAAAATAAGTTTGGAGAACACTTACTGGCTAGATTATGTTATTTTGGATCTAACAACCTATCAGGAATAGAAAGGTAGACTGAAGGCTATAGTTTCCAACCCTGAGATTTCAGAATTTTAGAGGTAGACTAATTCAAAATTAGTGGAAAATTAATCCCACTACTAAGCTTGAAAATGTGTTTTTGCAGATCTGAATACCCAATATTACGAAACTTGTTCTAGCAGACTTTGTCAGAAACAGGACTAATTCGTCCAGAATGGAAAATTATTCCCAGTGGGCTTTTTGAGTGTCTTTTACAACATTCTAGACCTCCATCCCATCACTTTCCAACCTCCAAGTGCACTCAATTCAGTTTCATTAATTTTTGTTTCAATTTGTTTATGTTTCTAGTTCATTTTTACATATCACAATGTGTTTTCAAACAAGTTACATTTCTTAGGTTTTGCATTAGTAAATCATTTCCTTTTTCAATTTAGTGCATTTGGATCATTACATTTAAACATAATTCATTCCTATTGCATTGATTTTGAGTGTAACATTTTCCAAATTTGACCCTTCTTTCTCCTTTTAGGTGAAAAATCCTAGAAATGCAAGAAAGTCCTAAGGTGCCAAAATCTTATGTTATAGGACTCAAACGCCACCTAGTGTGTCTTTTTCCTCCATGGGTTTTGGGACCCTAATATTGAAAACACTAAAATAGGTCTCTTTTTGGAGTTTGTGCCTTAGAGAATTGAGCCTTAGGATTAAGATGCCACCAAGGGAATCTTAGTCCTCCTAGGCTTATTTTCAAGGTCCAATTTCAAATTTGGCCAAGATTTATCCTCTTTTAATTAATGAATTCACATGTTGGCTTTTTGTGGTGTAATTTTGGGATATTAAGCATGAATAAGTATAAATACAAGGTTCCTCCACCCATTTTTCATAATAGGCAATCTAAGTATTAAAGCATTCAAGAGCATTTCATCAAGAATTTGAAGCCATCATCAAGATTCAAGTATCATGTTAAGGGTTTAGTGCCACCATTCATGTTGTTGAGTGAAGATTGTAGGTGTAGCATTGAAGATCTATTTGTAGCCATTGTTCACATCATATCCAAGGATCCAAGATCTACATTCTTCATAGACACTACATGGTAGATTGCAGATTTTCTTCCCAAGACATCATACAAGGTGATATCATTTACATATTTCACATTTCATGATTCATTTCATCATTTGGTTTAATTACCTAAAAGGGGTTTGACCAAGGAAAAACCCCATTCACTAACAATCAACAAGTTTTCCCTCTCTTGTGTGTTTGTATTTGCATATCTAGGTTGAAGACTTGAAGCTCATTTCGAGTGAAAGATTGAAAAGTTGCAAATTTGCATTGCCAAAGTTGTCAACTTCACGAAAACTCACCTACAAGTCAAATTTGGAAGTTTCAAGACCTCACAACGGAGAAGAAGCAAGTGCAGACATCAACCTTCAGGACCACATTCAGAAAGTTTAGAAATTCAAAATGAAACTAATACGCCACCTTTGTCATCTTAGTCATCCATAAGATATTTTTTAGAGATTCTTCAAGATTCTGTTCTAGCATCTGAAGACTCCATATTTTCACTGAAAAATAGAAACGGAATTGATATGCCACTTTGGGAATCTTAGTCCTCCATAACATATTTTGATGGCTTCTTTACATTTCTAGAATCCTCATTACATCTCCACACTTCCTAGGTACACATACCCTAATTTGGTGTAGCTTAATTTCATCATTTTCACTCATTATTTGGCTTATATTACTTGATTTCATGAGTTGATGTTCATTTGTCTTCATTTAGCTTACATTTTGTATATCACAACGTGTTTTCAAACATTTTCTTTCCAAGAATTTGATTGGTGGTGAACCCCTTAGAACTTTAGAAACCCTTCCTAGGTAGGAACCTCCTAGTTGAGAATTGGCTCACCTTATGAGGTTGTTATTCAATCCAATTAGAACTCCTAGGACATTAGTGAATGGTTGAGTGAGAAAAGTGTGATATCCCAAAAAGGTATCCATTTCATCATTTTGGTGAACCCAACCCTTTTGAGTATTCAATTTCTGATTTGGAGTGCATAAAATCCCTAGATCTAGGTTGCATTCATTCTTGCATTGCATATTGCATTAGTGAAATTGCATCTAGGGTTTCTCATACTTAATGAAAGTGCATTTAAGATTTCTTGCATTTGCATTAGTGAAAGTGCATATAATTTGCAATTTTTTCTTGCTTGCATAATTTTATCTCATTGAAAACTAAAATTTATATTGTTATTCATCCTAATTGCATTGTTATTACATCCAAAATTGAAAAAAATGCATTCACTTTTGCATCCAATTGCTTGTTATTAGTTACTTTTTCTAGCCTTCATTTGCACAATTTTATGTTTCCAAACATTGGGTCCCTTGGTAGGCAACCTGGGAACACTGCTATCAACATAGAATTGTTTGATTTTCTACAAAAATCCCTTACTAGGACAAAAACTCCCTTGGTGGTGTCTTAGTCCCTCTCCGCTTTTCTGTTGCAGTATCCTGTCTAAGTGATTTGCTATCTATTTCAGCTTTTGAAACCTTCAAATTTCATCAGGAGGACTAAGACACCCTCCCTAGTGTCTTAGTCCCTATAGAATTTTAGATTGCAGTTTTTAGGATCCGAATCAACATTTTCGTTCTTCTATTTCAATGGATTGACTTTCTATTTCATACATTTTACTAAATCTAGCTTAAAGTGCTTCATTTTATGCATTTCTCCATTCCAAATTTTTATTTGCAACATTTCATCTTTCAGATCATTGCCTTGTTTCCAATCTGAAAATTGCATTTAAACATTTCACTTTAAGTCATTGCATTGCACTTTATTTACTTTCTCATGTTAGCATGTGTTCTCTTCAAGCATTTAGTCTTTCTACCATATCAAGTGGCTTCTATGATTCTATTTTCTCTACTCATGGACATTTAATCTAGGAAATCAAAGTAAAACCTTTGATAAGAATGTTGGATACCCTCCTAGTATCTACCGGATTTGTAAAAAATGTAATAACAAAAGAGGATACAAGTATAGACAATCATAACAATCATACTTGTTCTTCTCCCAATACCTCTCGTATTAGTGGTGAAGGTATCTTGGTGAAAGAAGATACAAGCATTGAGAGTCTCGATTTCCCCTATACTCCTACCTCTCTGGAAGGCATTAGAAAACAAGAAGATGAGATCATAGAAACATTTCTAAACATCACCTTACCTAGTCTCCATTCATCCCCTGTTTGTGAGAAAGTTTTAGTGAAAGAAGATGATATCATAGATAACCATAATTTTGCTTCTCCTAATATACCCCCTCGATACAAAAAGGATAGGTTGGTATTAGAAGATGAACTTATCAATATTCATGAGAATCTTACCCCTCGCTTCTCTAATGCTCCTACTATTTGGGAAGATTTATTTGGTAAGCGTGAAAACCATAGTTTTCCTTCTCCTGATGCCTCCCCTACTTGTGATAAAGCTATTTTACAAAATCAAACCATGGAATGTGATGATCATCTTACAAGCTCTCCTACTAGGGTAGATAATATGGTACAAGATAATGAGACCTTAGAGAAAAAAGACAATCAAATAGAGCCTTCCCCTAATATGCTCACTATTGACGAACAAGAAAATTCAACCATTGATAAGTTCTTCCTTACATGCAATGAAGTCATTTTATAAGAATCAACCCTTTAATGTCAAGAACATTTGGTTTGTAGTTCTCCAAAATACTCTCCTACTATGGAATATATAATGGTCGAAGAATATGAGAAAATTTACAATAGTAATTCCTTAGATGAAGATGATGAAGTAGCATTAGACACCTCTTCACTAGGAGATCATGAAAATAACAATAAGAATTTTGAGGTTATGCACATTAGATATCCCTTGGAGTACTTTCCCAGTCCTAAACTTATCATTTATCCACCCTCTCAAAAACCACAAGTTCAAAACAAACCCGTACTTATCCTTGAACCACCTAAGAACAATGTTTCACAACAACCAAATTACAATACCATTGCTTATACATACAACACTAGGAATAATTCACAACCAAGACAAACATCTTTAGCATCCCTCCCATTGCCTAATCCTATTTTACCAGGTCCTCCTTGTTTACCTTCACAAAATGGAAAGGAGTATGATCTTGTTGAACAAATTAAGAATACTCTTGCTAAGATATCTTTATGGGACCTTATCCAAGCCTCCCCCCACTATCATGAAATGATTCAAATTGCCATAAAAAAATTTCCTATCCCTTATAATGCACAACCAAACGACATCACAGCCCTGATTGAAGGAATAAATGATGATATTGTTTTCCACCAAAGTGAGCTCCTTGCTTTGGAAGTGCAAAAACAATATGATCCTTTCATGATAATAGCTTGATAGAATACAAACGGAATAAAATGAGCCCTTGTGGAAAATTACTCAACATTAAATGTGTATAGTGTGAACCTTTTGGATAAGCTTGGTGTTGATAAATCAAAAATTCAACCTGACTCTTTATCTATTAAGGGATTTGATAATATGGGAAAGAAATCACTTGTAATGATCACTTTACCTATTATAGTTTGAAAGGATACCTTACAAATGCCTATTCATGTTATGCCTCATGATATTTCATATAATCTTCTTTTGGGAAGGTTGTGGATTCATGAGATGCATGTGGTTCCTTCTACCCTCCACCGTAAAATGAAGTATGTCTACAACAACAAAGTATATACACTTGAAGCTGATCTTGAGCTTATAGTTTCTTACAACTTGAGAAAACTAAGGAACATCCCTTGAAAAAATTAGCACCAACTACACAAGTGGAACCCGTGCAACAGAAATACAAAGAAAAATAGATTGAAGAAGTCAAGAAGATATTAGAAGATGATTTTGGGTTCCTTATATTTTGAACATACATTCATTGGAGAATACAAGATCATACACAAAGATTCAGACAAGGGAAAAGAAACAATGGTAATGTCAACATAAAACTCAGACGACCCTTCAAAAGCATCTACCTCAACCACTTCAGAGGAAAACACAATAAATTACACAACAAAATTTGAAGAAATTGACTATCAACAACCACAAAATCCTAAAGAAACGAAAAAGCTTTACAAAAAAGGTTACAAACTTATGAAACAACTTGGATATAGTGGAAAAGAATGTGGTACTAGAGAAAAAGGTATTTCTGTCCCTATAGAGCCTCACACGTCAGAAAAGACTAGTGGTCTTGGTTATTGTCCCTCAAAAGACATAAACAAGCCTTCACTTAATATCAAAACTAACACAAAACATCCTACTAAGCCGAATTTAACACCGGTGTATCCTAAACTAATAGACACTAGTGGTCTTGATCATTATCCTTTGCAAGAAATGAAACAAACAAAGAAATATTCACTTAATGTAAATTTCATCACACAAAACACTTATGATTTGAATTTGTTAGATCTTACACCCTCCAGTAAAGGAGACAACAAAATATCACAATCTAAAGTGTCTTGTGCAGTTATGACACCTTGTGCTAAACAAGAGATATCTTTGTCGCAAAATAAAGGAACATCCTCTACTTTTGATCAAGAAAGTATCTTGTTGAGACTCCAAGATTGTTTGATATATCTCCCCCCAAGAACATGAAATAAATTTTACTACAATTCATTTTGTGCATATCATAGAGTTCATGGTCATGCTACTAATGAATGTAAGGCTTTAAGTAACAAAATTCAACATCTTCAGGATTGTGGTGCTCTCTTGTGGGTTGACACACCTAGTTCCTCTTTGCATTTTGGCTCACCCTTGTCCTACACTAAGTGGGGGCAAGGGGTTAGGCAACCTTTTCCTTGTATGTCACTTTTCGTTGTCTCTTTTGGCTAGTTGACAATCTTTCATGTACATATAAGAGAAAGCTTGGGATGTGGATGACATGCCTTAAGTTGGCTCATATGTGACATACTATCTTTTGGTGGCATTCCCTTTTTAATGATGTAGCTTATCAAAAACATATGACTTGGCATAAGGCTTTCCGAATAAGCTCTCATGTCCTCTTTATTGTTAGCATTTATCCTTTTCTACTTTAAAGTAATTTCTCACAGCATGATGTTAGCAATTTATTTAAAGTGGGGACATGCATTGGAATTATTTTGGACTAATTTCATTTTCATTTGTTTTCATGTTTCATTGTGTGATTTTCTTTCTTATTGTGATGCGTCCTTTCTTGGTGGTGTCATTGGGCCTGATTTCCTCCAAGAGTGTTGATCTTTAACTTGTCCTCTCCTGGAAACATTAAGCACAATGTTCCCTAGGATGAAACCTTTCATGAACTAAGCAAAATCCCTTTGAACATTTCTCTTTCTTGTTGCGTTGGATTTTATTTTTGTCCCTTATTAAAGTCATGGAGGCATGGCTTTGATGTGGTCCCCTAGGGCTCACCTAGTGAATAGCCAGCTTCACTAGCCCTTGTTAGCATACATTTTCTTTTGTCCTTATCATAGTCATGGGTGTATGGAATTGATATGGGCTTCCTAGGGCTCACCTAGTGGACATCTAACTCCAACTAGCGCTTGTGAGCGTGCATTTTGTTTGCATAGTGGACAACATGTTCCACTTTTAAAATTCTTTTTGGACAAATAGCCTAAACTCGGTCCACCATGTTGGATGGTTAGTCGAAGCTTGATCCATTGTAGTTTTTTTCATTTTTCATTTTTCTTTTCCTTGATGGTTTATGGTGGCAATCTAATTATGCCTTCATATATCATCTGCATGTGTGTTATTTTGTCCCTATGTTAGTTTGTCATAGGATCTCGACTTTGGAGGCTTGATCATCCCTCTTGATCATTGTCATCCTATATTAATAAAGTTAGTACATTCGAGCCCTTCTTGATTGCATGGTTGGCTACTTTAGTGTGAGTTTGAAGCAATTTCATCCTCTCGCTAAAGTGGGGGCTAAATTTAGTGTAGCAAAATGCATACCCTTGCATTGTCACACTTTTTTGGGCCCGCCTTGCTCTATTTATGCTTCTTTATGGCTTAATTGGTCCTATTTTGCATCCACAAGCCTAATATGGGAAATATTGACAAACAAAAAAAGATAAATGATCATTTAATGTTTTTGTTTGTGTCCCTTATTTGTGAAGTGGGACTAAAATGCCACCTAGGGCATCTTTTTCCTCCATGGGTTTTGGGACCCTACTATTGAAAACACCAAAATAGGTCCATTTTTGGAGTATGTTCCTCGAGAATTGAGCCTTGGGACTAAGACATCACCATGGGAAACTTAGTCCTCCTACATTTACTTTCAAGGTCCAATTTCAAATTTGGGCAGGATTTAGCCTCTTTTAATTAATGACTTCACATGTTAGCTTGTTGTGGTGTAATTTTGGGATATTAAGCATGAATAAATATGAATACAAGGTTCCTCCACCCATTTTTCATAAAAATAAATCTAATTATTCAAGCATTCAAGAGCATTTCATCAAGAATTTGAATCCATCATCAACATTCAAGTATCATTTCAAGGGTTTAGTGCATCCATTCATGTTGTTGAGCCAAGATTGTGGAAGTATAATTGAAGATCGATTTGCAACCATTGTTCACATCATATCCAAGGATCCAAGATCTACATCCTTCATGACCACTCAATGGTAGATTGCTGATTTGATTCACAAGACATCATACAAGGTGATATCATTTACGTATTTCATGTTTCATGATTCATTTCATCACTTGGTTTAATTACCTAAAAGGGGTTTAACCAAGGAAAACCCCCATTCACTAACAATCATCAAGTTTTCCCTCTCTTGTGTGCTTATATTTGTAGATATAGGTTGAATACTTGAAGGTCATTTGGAGTGCAAGATTGAAAAGTTGCAAAGTTGCATTTCTAAAGTTGTCATCTTCATGGAAACTCACCTACAGGCTAGATCTAGAAGTTTCAAGACCTCAGATCAGAGAAGAAGCAAGTGCAAACATCAACCTTCAAGACCACAATCAAAAAGTTTATAAATTAAAAATGGGACTAATACACCACCTTTGGCATCTTAGACCTCCACAAGGTATTTTTCATAAATTATTTGGGATTTTGTTCTAACATCTGAAGACTTTGTATTCGCCCCAAAAAATAGTAGTAGGACTAATATACCACTCTGGGTTTATTAGTCTTCCACAACATATTTTGATAACTTCTTTACATTTCAAAAATCCTCATTACATCTCCAAACTTCCTAGGTACACATACCCTAACTTGGTCTAGCTTAATTTCATCATTTGCACTCATTATTTGGCTTATATTACTTGATTTCATGAGTTGAATGTTCATTTGTCTTCATTTAGCTTACATTTTTCATATCACAGCTTGTTTTCAAACATTTTCTTTTCCAAGAATTTGCTTGGTGGTGAACCCCTTAGAACGTAAGAAACCCTTCCTAGGACCCTCCTAATTGAGAATTGGATCACCTTGTGAGGTTGTTAGTCAATCCAATTAGGACTCTTAAGACATTAGTGAATGGTTGAGTGAGAAAAGTGTGATATCCCAAAAAGGTATCCATTTTCCAATTCATCAAATATAATTTATAGCTTTGGTGACTCCTTGGGGACCTTCACCTATGGAGGTAAAGATACCAAAATACTACTTTTGTAGCCAAAACTAAAAAGAAATAGGAAAAAGAATGAAATCACAATTTTGATTGAGTAGAGTAGAATGAGGCCTAATCCACCTTGGATGGGTGTGTCCTCTATCGTAGGGCCTTAGATGATTGGTCTAAGTCAATCATCTCCTTGAAAGGGAGATTGCTTATTGTTTACAATGCAACTTCCATATGAAATGTAAGTTGAGCCAGGGGATGCAAAATTCCTTCAGTCTTTGAGTCAATCAGAGAAAAACTTAGGGCCTGAAAGAGAAATGGATCCTGCTTCTTATCTTCAAAAAGCCTCTTGATTTTGTCTTTAGGTAGAACTACTCCTTCTAGAAGGAAGAAATAAGGGAGACCTAAATGATCCAATTGTGCGATGTGCTCCTTCATTTGTTTTACCTTTTGGTAGAAATTCTTGAGACATCCCCTACTTTTAAGAAATTCTATATTGTATTTAATAAATTCATTTTCCCTCCTACCATCTTCCCTCTAGTCATTGATCCCTACTTCCACCAAGGTCTCATCAAATGCAATATATAGTTTCATAATCAACAACTCTAGTTTTGTGACCTTGGGAACTATAGGTAATACAATTTATTTCTTCATGATGTTCATGTATGCACTTAACTTATGAGCATCAACTGTAAATTTAAGTGTGGGTTGGAAGCAAGCTATGATGCTCTTTACATTTTCCTAATACGAGGCATATATTTGTTGGAGCAAAGTGAGGATGCTTGGTTGTTGTGTAGAACTGGATAGTGCACCCTATAATTTTTGTATTTGTTACTACAGGCTATCCTTATTCTCCTATTGGAGTCACTTCATTTCATTCACAAAATTGGAAAGCTCCTACTCCAATTGTGCCAAATTTTGGTCTTTTCTCTATAGTTTAGTTTTAGAGGTCTCTTTTTCAATTCTCCTGATGTCTACAAGAGCTTGTATATTTTTCAATTCCTTTTGGAACATGGCCTCCTTCTCTTGTACCTTCTGTTGAACCTACACTTGTATACCTGATGAGTAAAAGAGTTCTTATTTAATCTTTTCTAGCTCATTCATTTTCTCATGCAATTGATTCTCAACTACTACTCTTTCCTTTCTCTCTTCCTCAACTTGAGAGTGACCATTATCTAATTATTTTTGGAGGTTAGCCTCCAAAATTTACATATCTTGTTGTAATTTATTTTCTAGATTAGTTGTATCAAAGAGGTTTTTCTATAACTACATAAGTTCTTGTTCCTTTTCTTGTAGCTTAGCATTTACAGTGATTTTTTCTTCTTTGTTTGCTTCAATTAGAGCTTAGGCCTCCTACAACTCTTTTTGTAACCTAAAAATTTCTATATATTTTCCCTTTATCTCCACCTCCAACCTCTTGACTATGGAATAGACATTTTTTAACTCTTATTCGTTCTTACCTACCCAATGATGGATCTTCTAAGTTTCCTCCATAAGCTCTACCTTATCATGTGGATGGGTCTACCTGAGGTTAAGGCCCATGACGCAAATATAATAATCTTTGGATTTGAATTTTTCCCTCAATCTTGGAGATAAGGGGAGACATTGTTATGATCATTAATGTTTGGCACTTCTCATCAAAGTTCATTTCCATCTTTGGGGTGGTTAGGGCTAAAGATTATTTTCTCCTTCTCTTTTACATTCATTCTTCCTTGGATTTGTTTGTTGCATCAATTTGGACTTGGTATCCTAAGGGAGATGGCATGCATTTCCTAACAAAGGGGATGCCAAGAGGAAGGTTGAATGGAATGGGAATGATAGAAGTTTGCATGGGTTCTCCCATTGGGGAGGTTAGTGGAAAGCTTAGATTTGCTGGGGAGAAAGGTGGGAGACCTTGTAAAGATTGCACAAGGCATGAAGTTATTAGTGTGACCATGTGAGTGGATGAGATTAAAGGCATTGTGGATGGTGGTGGTGAGGAATTCTATGAGGTAGATGGAGCTAAAGTGGTATCAAGTGTAGATGATTAGATATTTGCAGGATTGGGAAAGGGGAAGTACGAGATGTCCAAAATGATTTTAGCACCAGTCAAGGCTTGGGGATAAAAGAATGTGTAATACATAGCTATAAGGACCAAATACTAGAAGAGAGGAAAGAGGGAGTTAAATGTACTTACATCATGTAGATCTTCAAGGGTTACATGACTTTGACTAGCTCTTCCTCTTCTTGCATGAGATTGCTCAAATCCACTCTCCACCAATTTCTTTTCTTCTTGAGTTATTATGTTGCCTGGGAAATGGATCCTTCATTCATGGAGATTTTAGATCTTAGAGCTTGTTTTGAAGCTAGAGGCTTCCTTCTAACAATTCATGAGATTTGTTGTCTTACCATGTTATGAACTTGTACATCCTGTTGAGGTGGGGGGATTAATGGCCTTTCCTCTACCCTTTCACCAGTGGGGATTTGTTGCTAGGTACCACCTATGTTTGATGTTAAAGAGGGGAGTTTTGCATCCCATTTAGTGTTAAATTGGCCATTTGACTCAATGGTGTCATATGGGAAATGTAAATCATGAATCTACTGGTGATATCTCTAGAAGGATGCAATTTTTTTTGCATTCCATCCTTCTCTTTCCAATTGATTCCTCAATGCTTTATGAATTTTGACCTCCAAGTCATATTTATTTTTGGTATCATAGAAAGATAACCATTTAGGCCTTGAATGCTCAATAAGAATATGGGATAGGTCAACAAACGTCTCAATTTCCTTGACTTTTAGAGAGCTCTACTCCCCATATGGACAAGGTTCATGAACCAAATACGTTTTTATTTTTAGATCCCTAATGCAACCATTTGGGTCATAATTCCATTAATCAAAAATTGCATCAAGACCAATATCAATTAATTTAAAAGTTAGTAGACCTTTTGCATACCTTTCTCTCACTGAAATGCAAGCCTTAGTATACAGAGTTGCAAAGACACCAATCTTTTTCCTTCTAACTCTAAAACTTGTATCAATTAAGCATACTTATTGGACTAACTCCAAGGCTAGTATTATATCATTCTAGTAAGTCGAGAGCTGGAAAGGCTCCCCCCTAGAACCATACATCCTTACAAATGTAATAATAGTCCCAAAGAACCAATCACAAGGTGGCCTATGTTTCTTCATCTATTCCTTTTGATTCTCTATAATTCTGATTGGGTTCTCTTGGCAACTTAAATCTAAGAGAACTAGAGTTAAAAATAACTTAGAGAATATGTATTACTCATATGTCATAGCCAACACATGAGTCCATATAGATGCTTGATTTTCCCTTTGATTTGGTCGAATTCATTTTCCATGACTACTTTCATGTATGATTGATAGAAATTAGTATTTTGATGAAGAAACATATGAACTAGGAAATATGAATAATGAAGTCCATTTTGAAATGCTCTTTTTGTTTCCTCAACCAGAAACCCACTAGTTGGAAATCATGAACTCAAGTATCATTGTCTAGGAAAAAGACAAAATAAAGCATCAAAAATACATCTTGCATATCCTAAAAATGGAAGGCGTTATATGCAATAGGAGCCTTCAACATTTTCATTTTATCTTTGTCTCTCATGAGCTCATTATTGAGAAACCTTAGCTAATCTCTTCAGCTAGGCCAGTAGTATTCCAACTTTTGTTGCATGCATACTTCCACACCTGGGCCAAAAATAATGAAAAGAATATCCCTAATGGATTAAATTATTAAAACAAGTTTAATATGATGTGCAACTATAATTCCATTCTTAGAGTCATATAAATGTACATAGACATCAACCAACTCCAGATAAGGGTGAATCGCGAGTAGCATAAATTGTGAAAAATAGAAATTCCATAGTCAGACACATGAAGAATCATATTCACCCTTTTCCTATATTCATCATTTTTTCATGATCCCCTTCATGAAGATGATTGGGGTTCCTATGTAATTTAGGATCATGAATTTCATTAGCATAGTTTGAGACCACACTAGAATTCTGTGAGCTTTTTTTATCCAATTTCTCAGTGTTGGGAACTTTGGCCATAGGTGGGATTGGAGCAAAGGAAAATGATTTACTCTTTGAAAGGTCAAAGGAAAGTACTTGAGCTTCTACTTTGGCACCAAAATTTGATGCTACTAGTTCCATCACTCTCAGTATTTTTTTTGAATTCTCAACTCTTTATCTTGTTCAACAATTTTCTTAGCATGGCTCACAACTTCTTCACTTGTTGCACCTAAAAAGCTTCATAAATTTTCTTGGATCTTGTTGCACTCTTGAAATAATTAAAATAAGTTAGAGGAAACAATATTTATCTATTGTTATCAAAGGCACTCGTGTGAATTTAATTGTATTTTTCCTTGGGAAACACAACTCATATTGGATAGAGAGTATGTGACTCATGATGCCACCTTTTTGGGAACCACAATGATAAAAGAACAACACGAGATAACAAGTGGCATACTTGCATTAAAAGAGGATAAAAATCAGCTAAGGAGTAACCTCTTCGTGATTTCTCTTCAAAGGAATGCTAGGGTGGCAAGACACCTGAAAGGGAAATCGAACGACCCACACGAACCACACTTATTGAAAAGGAAAACACACACAAAAGAAAAAATCCTATTTACAAGGGGTCTCATAAGAGACCAAGCATTAATTTAAAGGCTTTAGATGGATTTCGTTCACTGAAATCCTGAGAGAACTTCCCTCCAAGTATTCAAGTTCAAATGTGTTCCTTTCCTAGCAATTGAAAATATAGAAAGGACCTTTCCATAGTGACTTAAACTTAGCATGTTGACCCGAATTAGCATCTCATTTATCATACTTTAGGACCAAATCACCTTCTCTGAAATTGGGAAGACACTTTCTTTTCAAACCATCTCTTTAACACTTGTTGGGGATTGGTCCTGGGATCATGTGCTTTCTCTCAAGCTTTCTAGAAACTGAGTAGCTCTTCCATTCTCACCTCCATAGCTCCAAATTCCTCACTATCCAAAGAATTAAGCAGTTGCAACACTAAGATCTCTATGGAAATTGGCAACACAACCTCCTTCCCTTAAACCAACTCATATGGAGATGTCTTCAACACATGCTTAGGAGTGATCCAAATGACCTAGAGTGTTATTCTAAGGTGCTTGTGCCATTTTCTCTAATGATCCACACCTATCTACTTGATCAATCTTATCAAATTCTTATTTATGGATTCCACCAGCCCATTACCTTATATATAGTAATTTTAAAATGTCTTAAGAAATTTATCATTCCTTAATGCAAATTTTGAAACTTTTGAGCTTATGAAAGCTATGTATTATCCAAAAAATGGTTTTTAGAGAGTCGAAACTTGCCACCAACTCAAAAGGAAGTTGAGGATTTCATTCTCCATGGATCCTTTAAGGGGAATTACTTATGACCATCTAGTGAAGTAGTCTCTAGCTATTAGAATCCACTTGTTCCTAGTGCTCAACATCAAATTGATCATTCTAATGAAGTATCAGCTGCACTAAGAAAAGGGCTCATCAATTACTACTAGGTTGAGAGGCATAGCTGAATTTATCTAATTGCAAAAAAAGAATTAGAATTATTGACATTTCTTCACTAGGCTAGGATAGTCCACAAATAGGGTTGACCAATAGTATCTCGCATGCATTATATTCACTACAGTCATTTTTGTAGAGAATTTTGTAGAGAAATGACCACCTACCAGACTATTGTGAAACCCTTGTAAAATCAACCTAGCTTGGTGTCCATCTGCACACCAGAGGAGTACCCCATCAAATTTCATTTTGAAGAAGACTCCTTCAATTAACATATTCCCAACATTTTGTAGCCTATAGAATCACCTTTTATGAGATGGCAGGTTTTCTAGATATCTACCAATCTCCATAAACTAGGTTCTATCTACAACCCATGACTCCTTCACTTCAAATTGATTAACCAAGACCTCCTCCAAAAATTCTTCTTTAGTTGGGGACCCAATTTCATTGGCTATCTATTCACACAATCCTCTTCCTCTAATTACTTATGTTGGCTGACACACAATATCATACTCTAGTATTTGTGTGATCTAGTTAGCTCCTTTATCAATGATTTCACCCTCCATGATATATTTCCTTACACTAGAATGAGCCACATAAACCATTATTTTTCTCATTTCCACTAAGGGTCTTAATTTCTTAAGACCTTTCACAATGGTGAATGCTTGTTTTTCAAAAAAAATATACTCGGTCTCATACCCCTGTAGGGTCCTTGAATAGAAGGAAATTAAATTCTCTCCATGTAACTTTTCATCTTTTTGTGTAAGCACCACTACGATGTGATGTTCACCACCATAGACATACATGATGATATCTTTTGAGAAGTTAGGGTTAACCAACATTGGGGTGGAATAAATTGCTTCCTTTATTTTTCAAAAGAAACTCTACCCTTGGGCATCAATTTGAAAACTAAATCATTCTTTAGAATAAAGTTAATATAGCTTACTAGCTTGAAAAAATTCAACTATGAATCTTTTGAAAAAAATAATCTTTCCCAATAAATATTAGACTCCTTTCTTATTCAATAGTAGGGGAAATTCCTTTATGGCTTTCACCCTCCTAGGGTCGATATAAATTCTCTCTTTAGACACAACATATCCTTGCAGTTTACCTTATGGAATTTCAAACACACACTTCTTGGGTTCAAAGACACCCAAAACTCTTGGTACCTTTGGGAAAACTTCTCCAAATGGTTGAAATGGTATTCCTTAGACTTGGAGAATAATACCAGTTCATCCAAATATATAAGGATGGTCAAATTGATTAAATCCTTGAAAGTGATATCCATTGCCCACTGAAAAGTGGGCCCTACATTAAATAGACCAAAAGGCATCTTGGTGTATTCAAACATTCCCCACTCAGTGGTAAATGTCATTTTATGTTGATCCTCTTCCTTGACCCTTACTTAATTGTCCTTAGAGAAACCATCTAGTAAGGAAAAAAAAATTGATCTTGCCACTTTGAAGAATCTGTTTGATGGAAGGAAGAGGATAGTGATCTTTTAGAGATGCTCTATTTAAATATCTGAAATCCACACAAATTCAAATACCACCATTCTTATTTCAAATAGTGAAAAAATTATATACCCAAGTAGAACATTTAATAGGATATATAATCTTTGAATCTATAAGATTCCTTAATTTTTGGGCCATAAGAAACTCAATTTTTGGGTTTATTGACCTTTTCTTTTGGTAGATGAGTTTGGCTCCTTCAATCAAGTTTATAGTGTGTTGGATCACATTGGGGTCATAACCCTTTAGGTCATCATAGGTCCATGCCATGACCTTGTCCTACTCATTATAGAAAGATATTAACCTTTCTTTGTCTCTTTGAGGAACCTATTTTCCCACTTTTAGCTTCCTACCACCTCTAACATCTACATTGAAGTAATCACCTTTTTCTGTAACACACTTTCATTTTTCATTTCTAGCATCATTAAAATAATAAATAATCTCTAGAGTGATCAAACCCTTCAAAAGCTTATTGATTTTAAGTTGAATAATCTGATCTCCATAAGACTTCTCAATTTTAGGCTACTGTAAACTCACCAGAATGATGAATAAATGTGGCAATTTGGGCATCACTTTCAAATACTTTCCAATTTTTATCATTAACAAGAATAGTAGGTCTTACAATTACCTAGACTACATGCTTGTTTTATATCAAGTGTATCACTAGGTTGAACTAAGAATCAACCATTTCCATCCTATCTACTACAAAATTCTAAGATCTCAGAATTGCTTGGACATTGAAGGCTTTGAATCCTTTTATTAGGTCCCACACTCTATGATAGTAGGATTGCATTTGTACATTTTTTGCAATTGATGTTCCTTTGACCTACTTTATCACTTTCTCTGAGTCATCAAAGACTCATACTCTTTTGATTCCCATCCATTCTGCTAGACTCAAAACTTAGACTAGGTCTTCATACTCAGCCTCATTATTCGTATAAGTGAATTGGAATACAAAAACCTTAGAGGGTCTCCTCTCCCACAAGGGACACTAGGTGAATTCCAGCCCCTAAATTTTCCTTACATCTCACACCATCAAAATGTAGAGTCCACAAGTCTAATTTATTACTTAGGCTCTCATGAAGGCTTTCTTGATTCTTAGTTATTTATGGAATGGCTTGATCCTCATCATAAATCACATATGTACCAAGGATAGTAACATTATAATTTTTGAATGGGTCACCCCTCATGAATTCATTTATAAAAACTTCTTCTGGGCTTCTATCTCTAGTTGATTCTTCCTCTTCTAGCATCTCCATGCAATACATTTAATTATTTGAAAATGATGTATATATAGCGTCAAATTTCATCACAACATCATTTGTTGTGTGCTTGGGGTACAAAGGTTCCAAGAGTACCTTCATTGTAGAGCTATATTTGGTGCATAGGATCATATGAGACCAATCAAATGATAGGTAATCGCCAATTTTAGTAGTAAAGTCTCTAGATAGACATAATTTGAAAATGGGAGGAATATCTATTACTACAATCTCTTGGGTAACTATAATGCTAGGATAGGAATGTAAGGTTAATGGAAGACTCTTAATCACCCCTAGGTTTTGGACCTTCTTTTCATTAAGTCACACGACCCCTCTATCCAAAGGCTGATACTCCAATTTTAGAGCATCTCCTATTTATTTAGGCATAACCGTGGTGCTAGTGCCAAAATAAATCATAGAGTTATGTAGTAGCATGTTCCCAATAATTAGAGTTAGAAAGAAAGGGGTAGGTTTAGGATTACCTACTTATCCTTTCACCTTTTCCTCTTTATTGTTTGTGAATGTTGTTGCTAGTAGGTTCCTCGCACACTTAATTGAATCCTTATCTTTTGTTGAGTGCATTTTGAAGTTCCTTCAGCCTAAACTAGCTTCTTGTGGCATTCAAGAGCCTCAAATATCAAATATTTGTTCTCTAGAATGGCCAAGATGTCCCATAATGATACGTTACTAGGATCAAGTACTTAAATTGTACAACAACATTGAGTGATTCAAGTGATGGGGGTCAAATATGTCTTTGCTTTACCTTTTATTTTCCTTTAAACTTTGTCATTTCATAGTATCTTCTATTCTTCCTATCACCATTTGTTAATGAACTAAAGATATTTTATAAAATACAAAGGAAAGAAAAAAAACCTATGAATATATCAAAAATCTTTGATAGTTTATTGATTATCTCTATGGTTTTGGTAGTAGGAGATGCTTAATGGATGGCATGAGTTGAAGGGCATTAGTGGAGTAAAGTTAAGGCTATTCGAGGGTCATTTGTCATTTTGGTTAAATTAGTGTTGAGCTGCATTTATGTGTTTCAAGTTGGGCCATTTTGAAACAATAGAAAAATACTATAAGTTATTTTCAATTATATTTTAAGGTTGTTGGCCATAGGCCGAAACAACCAAAGACTCTTGTACATTTTTATCCAACAGTAGTTATAAGTTTAATCAGTCTATAACATCTATAAATATGTAATCCAATACTCAATTTATATAGATGATAATAATATATTGATATAGACTTCTGTTCATGAATTAAAATATCGTGATGTTATTTGATTGTATGTTGATTAGTGTGGAGTAAATTGTGTTCGTAAATTTCATCACCTGATAATCGAAGAAGGTGGGGCCCACTTCCTAATTTACCTTGTGATCACTATAGTAGGAGTGCATTGCGTGGTAACAAACGTTTTAGCTTTACATTCATTGTTTTGTGATTGAATTAGTTTGCAATTATCACTGTTTGTTGTTAGATGCATATGATTTTAATTCAGCGTGTTGTATTTTGTAAACATTGACCAGTGTGATTATCAATATGTGTGAGTAAATTTTAATGCATTACATTTCAATTCTTTCTTTTGATTATATTTTATTCTTAGTATGGAATAGTAATACTATTTAATTTTTACTATTAATCGGTTTATGTTGCAGACTGTTTTGATATAGATTCCTCTCACAAAACTGCCAAGAGTTTTGAGAGACAATTTTTAGAATAAACATAGACTAAGTATCATTGCATCCATCCCCACCTAGTTCATTAGTTTCAACCCTTAGGTAGATTGTCGCAACACCTTTCACAAGCTTATGTTCTCAGATTGACATTGAGGAGTAAACTAAGGAAATTCAGAAGATTGATCCAAATCCATTTTCCAAAATAAGATAGAATTATAAGGATTATTTTACCCATAATATCAACCGCAGTTTAATCCAATAATTTTTGCATCATTGCTAGGGAATGGTGTTAAAGGCCTGTCATCCTAGTGAACTAGGTTAGGAGCATTGTTCTAAGGAGAAATTCTATGCAACAGTTAACCTCGTTTGGATAACTACCCTTAGTTTGATTTGATGTAAGTCATATAGGTGCATGAATCATAGTAGGGATGGTAGAGGGAGATTTGTTAAAAAGGATAAGGGGGGTAGTACACAACTAGAAAAATCAAAAAAAAAATCAAAATCATTAATTAAGGGAGGTAGCTCACAACAAGAAAAATTGAAAACCAAATTAAAACCATTAGTTGTTCATATATCACCTAAGAAAGGGTTACTCAAACCTGATATCGAAAAGTGTTTTATTGATTCTACAATTGTTGAGACACCTATAGGTACCCGTCCAGATTCTTTTGAAATATTGCAGAAAAAGGTTGAAAAATTATTTCAAGAATCTTATGGGTCTGGAGCTGGTCCATTCTCATAAAACCAAAATCCATTTAAAACTTACTTTATGCATTGGGTATTAGATGTCATGGATGATATCAAAAACAAAAAAAATAAAAATGAGAGAGCAATGACCAACAATAATCCAATCACCTTTGAGTTTCCAATTATACATCCTGAAGAAGATGGCCCCATGAAAAAAATTCCTCATTCTTATTTGCCTATTTTTCATGGTCTTTCTATTAAGGATCTTAATATGTTCTTATTTGAGTTTGATGTGTTGTGCCACAACTATGATTATCAAAGTGATGTGCAAAAGCTCAAATTGTTCCTAGCCACGTTAAAGGATGCAACACTGCATTGGTTCATGAACATCAAAAATATCAAAACATGGGAAGTTGTGAAGGAAGTATTTTTGACCAAATACCAGGAGTATTGTAAAACAAAAGAGGTTTGGGACAAAATATTCTATATGACATAGAGAGAAGATGAGTTTGTGGAAGATTACCTCAAACGCTTCATGTTCAATTTTCAATGATCATGACAACTAGGGCTAACTCTTGATACCATTAAAATGTTATTTCTTATGGGAATAAGGGATGATACTATGGATGCCTTAAATTTAATAGGTAAAGGTAATGTCTCTAATTTGAGCTTTGATGCTATTTGTGACATTTGTAGGAATTACTCAAGGTCTAAACATTCGGGGAGGAATTATGGAAGTAAGTTATCTTCTTCAGGAAATACAAAAAGTATAACAAAGCATGAGATAGGTAATCTACTTGAAGACCTCAAGACTGATTTATTAAATCATATGGATAAATAGATAGACACTTTGTATACACAAAGGAAGCAGGAGGAGGTTGGAATAGCCTTAGCTATCTTTTGTCCTATCTATCAAAAGAGGCATAGTGGTGAAGAGTGCCATATAATAGAACAAAGATATCTTCTTTAGAGGAAGCAAGTAGGGACAATACTTTAAAACCTCTTCCTATAGGGATGACGGAGGTATAATACATAGATGAACCCATTTACTTTATGGCCTAATGAATACCTTGGAATCCAAGAGCAATGCCCCCAACCAATTATCAAGCTGCACCCCAAAATCCTTTTCAACATAATTCTTTTCCAAATTAACCTGGATGGTATGGAGGTTGGAAACAACCACCATACTACCCCTAGTGGTCACAACAATACCTACCTACTCCACAATCATTGCAAGCATGGGGAGCACCATCACTACCTTACCCACAATATCAATAATTCCCTCTGTATCCACCACCTCCAACAATAAATTCCTATTAGCAATCCCAACAACTCTTTCCACATGTCTTGTTACCTAATCAACCATCTAGCTCAACTCAACCTCAAAAATCCATGCTAATGCCCACACAATCATCACCAAATCAAAATAATAAGGTGGTGCAACCAATGTATAATAATGTAGTGGCAGGGTTGCCAACTTACCCTATCAATGCATTAGAGATTGATGGTGTACACTTAAGGTCAGGGAAGAACCTCCAAGGGACAACCATAATAGAAGTTTAAGATTCTCTAACTGAGCCAAAGGAAGAGCAACCAAAGCCTCCATTTATAGATAGGTTGCAAGAGTGACCAAAATAGTAGGAAACATCTTAACCTGATTTTGATTTTATGAATGAATTATGTAACGTTAACATTAAAATTCCTTTGTTATAGGCTATTCGAGATGTTCCAGTGTACACTAAGGAAGTTAAAGAACTCTGTGTGAGGAAAAAATAGAATAAGGACCCCAAGATAGTCCAAGTCATTGGACAAATTGTAAACTTGATGTTGGGGAGAATATTCGTTCCTAAGTATACAAATCCAAGAAGTCTAATGATTAAGGTATGTATTGGTAATGTAATCATTCCAAATACAATTCTGGATTTAGGAGCAACTATAAATGTAATGACTAATGAGACTAAGGAGAGGTTGGCCCTTCAAGGACTTACACCTACCCCAATAGTCTTGCAAATGGTTGATCGCTCCCTCGT
This sequence comes from Sequoia sempervirens, assembly GCA_007258455.2. NCBI lineage: Eukaryota > Viridiplantae > Streptophyta > Pinopsida > Cupressales > Cupressaceae > Sequoia > Sequoia sempervirens. Next base: position 51,281,695 of record VDFB02086081.1, on the reverse strand, counting down.
AAAACTAGAAGGTATGATTGAAGATATCATTATTTCTATTGAATATTGGGAGTATCCAAAATATTTCATGATTTTGCAACCAAATATTAAGTTGGGGGGATACCATTTAATTCTAGGAAGACCTTGGTTAGCTACTACTAATGCTTTCATTAATTGCAGGTCTAGAAACATGGTGATTTCAAACGGGGAGCAAACAAAGCAATTAACATTGTACCTCCATCTCAACCATTGTTGAAAACAAAGGATCCATTATGGATCGATAGCGATTTTGAAGAGTCTTTACCTATTTTGACAATAGATAAAAGTAGGGAATTTTAAGATATTTCAAAAGACACTAATATTAATTATTTTTTGCAAAATTATTCTTTGGTTGATAATGTTCTTGAGACAATGATTTTTCCTACAGGAATCAATGATAATTGCCCATTTGGAAACTTTTTGTTAGTTAGTAGCTCATAGTTTATTCAACATTTTATTACTTTGCATCAATTGTTTCCACATACTTGTATGTATAGTCCATTTTTGATATCTGGAAATTCTAACCCATCTTCATCTAATTCATAACTACTTGTTGTACATACCCCTATAAAGTCCCAAGTTACTAAAATTTTGCTTGGTAAAACACTTAACATCAATCCCAATTTGAATGCCTCCCAATTAAAAGAACTAATTGAGATGTTGTGTGCACACAAAGAATCCTTTGCTTGAGATTACCAAGACATGAGAGGTATTCATCCCACTACATGTACACACCATATCTATATAGAAGAAGGGAGTATACCTATGTGACAACCCCAGAGAAGGTTAAACCTAGTCTGATGGGAAATAGTTAAGGATGAACTTCAGAAGTTGCTTAATGTAGGATTTATTTATCTGATATTAGATAGCCAATGGGTGTCCTTGCTTGTAGTACTTTCTAAAAATAATGGAAAATGGTGAATATGTGTTAATTATAGGGCCCTTAACAAGGCCACTAAGAAATACCATTTCCCAATTCCTTTCATTGACCAAGTCTTAGACATCCTAGATAGGAAGAAGTTCTTTTCATTTCTTGATGGATTCAATGAGTGTAACCAAATCCGTATTGCCTCGAAAGACCAAGACAAACTACTTTTACCTACCCATGGGGCACATTTTCTTATAATTTCTTACCTTTCAGATTGTGTAATGCACCCACTACTTTCCAACAAGTTATTCTAAGTATTTTTGCTCATTTAATTCATGACTATGTAGAAGTGTCTATGGATGACTTTACTATTTATGGTGACACATATGATAAAACTAAGACAAATCTTGAAAAAGCTTAAGCGATGTATTGATACTAACCTTTCTTTAAGTCATGAAAAATGTCATATTCTAGTGACTAAAGGAGTTGTTTTAGGCCATTATATCTCTGCAAAAGGAATCGAAGTGGATCCTAAAAAGGTAAAAATCATTCAAGAATTTTTTGTGCCTACCTTTCCAAAGGATGTATGTAGTTTCCTACGACATGTTGGTTATTACAGGAGGTTTATTCAAAATTTTAGCAAGATTTCCTTGCCTCTCTTTGTGTTTCTAGGGAAAGATCCAAATTTCTCATGAACACTTGAATGCTAGCAAGCCTTCGAGGAAATCAAAGGTAAAATTATAACTACACCTATGCTACGAGGACCCAATTGGGAACTGCTATTCCATATACCTACCGACACATTAGATACTTCTATTGGAGTCATCCTTGGATGAAAGGAAGAAAATATTTTTTACTCTATCTACTATATTAGTAAGAATTTTACTGGTGTTGGGGTAAACTATACTGTCATTGAAAAGGAATTCTTGGTTATAGTTTATGCAATAAATAAATTTCAGCACTATATCACTAGATACAATTTTTTGTGCATACAGATTAGTTTGCTATTAGATTTTTTATGAACACACCATTTAGTACAAGATGAGTGATTTGGTGGTTGCTTCTCTTGAAGGAATTCAACATTACTATCCTTGAAAAACTTGGATGAGAGAATGTAGTGGTTGATTTTCTCTCCAAGCTGCAGTGTGAAGATGAACCAATTCTAGTTGATGATGCCTTTCCAGATGAGAATCTCTTTGCTATATTAGCAAAATGTTTGTGGTACACTAACATGGTGAATTTCCTAGTTACTTGCAAATTCCCACCTCATTTCTCTTCAAGGGAACATCAAAAGTTGGTTGGGCTCAGTGGAGATTACATGTGGATCAATGGAGTGCTCTTTTGACATGGCCTTGACAACATCATGTGTTGGTGTGTTCCTAAAGAGGATGTCTTTGACATAATTCATGCATGCCACATAGAACCTTGTGGAGGACATTTTTCTGCTTAAAGGATTGTTGAAAAGATCTTAACTACTAACCACTATTGGCCTACACTCCATAAGGATTGTAAGTGCTATGTTCAACATTGTGATAAATGTTAATGTATGGGTCGGTTTACCCACTTTGATGAAATGCCTCTAAAACCCCAGTTATTTGTAGGGCCCATTAATCCTCCTTCTCAAAACAAATAATACATTCTAGTCTATACAGATTATGTCACTAAATGGGTAGAGGTAGTATTCTTAAAGCATGCTAGGGATACTAAGGTTTCTAACTTCTTATATTTAGAGATTTTTACTAGGTACGGTGTTCCTTGAGAAATTGTCATAGACCAATGAGCACAGTTCACCTTTGACTTGATTATTGCGTTGGTACGAGAATATGAAATCAAGCATTGGAACTCCTCTCCATACCATCCACAGTCCAATGGGAAAGTGGAAGTAACCAACCAAGAATTGGAGAATATTCTCACAAAGACAGCAGCATTGGACAAGAAAGACTAGGTAGAATGACTTCCTAAAGTAGTTTGGGCTTATCACACAACATGGAAGACAACCACAAGACTGACACTGTATGAGCTTGTTTATGGAAAGAAGGTTGTAATTCCAATTAAATTGAAAGTGAAGACTCTCTGCATTGATCTCTTTTGCTTGGGATGAGTCTCAGTGAAGCACAAACAAAGAGGCTTGCCCAACTCCATTCTTTAGATGAAATGTGTTGGGAGGCCCTTCTTCATGTAGAAGTGGTGTAGAAGCAAAGAGTGCAGTGGCATGACCACTTCATTTGGTCACAAACATTCCAACTTGGGGATTGGGTGTTACTTTATGACTCCCAATTCCAGGACTTCAAAGAGAAGTTCCATACTTTCTAGCTCAGTCCTTATAAAATTTAGACTATGTACGATAATGGTGTTGTTAGACTATGCACTGTCGATTCTGAACATATGACTCTTTTTGTTAATGTGAATCATTTGAAACTTTACAAATGACCCCTTTCAAAAGAAATATTTGTTTCTACTATGATGGAGGAAATGACCCTTGTTCCTCCCCCTTCTTTTGAATAATGATATGTTTTAAAAAAAATTAAAAAAAAAGGTAATAAAATATCCAACAATGAAAACCTTTAGGTGTTGTTGGCCATTTAATATTTGAAAATCAGATTTCGGTGGATATTAATTGTAAAATAAACTTAGAAGGTGAAAAAAAAAAAATTCGAGGCCTCTAATTAGTGGCAGGTTGAAAATCGACATGTTGACAATTTGTTGTCAAAATTTTTTAAAAAAAAAGAGAGACAAAAAAACCAAAAACAAAAAAAAAGGCACAAAACCCTGGCTTCCTATCCTTTTTGTACCAAGACCCACTTTTTGATTCATGTTGAAACTATTCGTTAATGGTGTGGGATGACTAGGATTTCATCTCTGTTCCTTGGGGTTTCCTTTTGTTCTTCTTTACACAATTGTCATTTCTTTTGGGGTTCCTATCACCTTGTGTGTTACATTCAACAAGCTTCCTCTGTGACTTGGTTCATATATTCTTCTGGCTAGGATCCTTTGTCACTTGGTTTTGTCTACTTCTGTCGGGTGGTGTTTGCTTCCTTAGTGGTATTTTTGACCCCAAATCTGACATTTGGTGCCAAGTTTCTCTCGCCAATCACATTGTGATCATTTTTCATGGTCTCCTCACACGATCCTACCACCTACTTGCTAGGATATCATTCATTTTAGGTTATCCCCTCACTACGCTCATTTCTACACATGGAAAACTGCTAGTTGTAGTTTACATTGGTTCTGTTATTCATGTTATCTTGTCTGAAACTTCAATGATGTGTTTTTTTGATACATTGTCTTATCATCATGTTGCGATACCTTCACTCCCAGCAATGATAGTGCCAAGCTAGTGGTTCTACATCAGCCCTGACACCATTTTCTTTCAGCTTCATTCTCCATACTTCCACATCACCATTCCATACCATCAACAGTCATCAGTATTGGTATATCTCGGTAATGTTTTCTATTCCTAGTTATTTTATTTAATATACTTCTTTTCATTTAATTATTGGTAACATAACCCATAGATAGGTCACATGCTTAGTTGGGGGGGAGTTGTCATGTCATAAGCTATGTCATGTTTCTTCTATATGCAAACCATCACATCATATCTATTCCATATCCTTCCAAGTATGCCATAATCTATTATCACCCAACCTCGCTTATTTAATAGCATTATTACTTGTCATTCACTAGTGTAACTATAAGTTGCCATAATAATATTGGTGTAAACTATTATTTTTAAACATTGTGACCCACCATCTAAATTTAATTACTAGTTAACCTCTTACCATTTAGGTTACATTCGATAGTTTTTTCCTATTCCCAATACCTATCCTTTCCAGTGGCACTTTCTACATTTGTTAGTGATTTCCGTTTGGAAAGTGCTTTTGATTGCAAAAACCTCTTGGTAGCATCATGGCAGGAGAGCATCGCCACTATTTTGAGCCTCCAAAGATGGAAGAGTTGAGGATGCCAAAAGCTACCAAGGCCTATAATATTTTCAAACAAGCGAGATGGAATGTGTATTTTAAGAGGTTAAGGGGGTATGATGAGAGGATTGTGCAAGAATTTACAATGACTTGCCATAAGAAGGAAGTAAAAGTTCATGGTTTAACCATTCCTTTCTTAGTAGAAGTTGTGGCCGATATTTTTGGGTTTCTACTCTCAAGAGAGAAATATTTTCCTGATCATTCTAAGCATGTGACGAACCTCAAACCTTTGTGTAAGAAGTTTCTAGAAAGAGGGGATTTTGTTGAAATAGTCACTAGACAAGGTACAAAGTTATCCTCACTTCCATGGCCCTAGGACAATGTAGCAAGGTTTATCATCTAGTACATAACCTATGAACGTAGGTAGGTATACATTTATGATAAATAGTTTTGACTTAAATGAATCATTTGCGATGGGGTATGCTTGTGAATATGCCATTGTTTCTTTATTCCTCTATAAATCAAATGTGGAAAGCAGTTCAAAAAGGACATGAAAATTCATTAGCTCACCATGGACTCATCAAACTATTATTTGTGATAGAACTAAAAATACTTTCTCCTCCATAGGATTTTGATTCAATTCTTGGTGATGATACCCCAAAAAACTCCACCAAGGAATATTCTCGTGTCACTAAGAACCCACCTAGTACTTCAAAAAATGGGGAGTTTGTAGGTATAGAGTCAAATAAAGATAGTAACAATGAAAGTTCTTTAGATGAGCATAGTGAAGACTCAAGGAAAAAAGAATCCTTTGGTGATTATTCTAGTCCTTCGAAGAAGGGGTTTCCAAGAAGGGTACCAAGCAAACCCTAGCCTCATGTAGAAAACTGGTCAAAAAATAGGCCCTTAAGTGGCAAAAAATTAAGAAAAATAAGAGTTAGGCAACTTGACGTAAAAATTTGAATAATTTATCCATATGATTTCAAAAATATGTAAGAATAGAATCTATAGAAAATTGAATGTAGTTTCTAAACTACTAGGTTTGTTTAAACAAAAACAAAAAATCTATTTGGTGAAAAACACTCATGATGCATGAAGAATTTGAGATGATGCTTGAATCTTTAATATAGCTACAAATAATTGATGATCAACTCTTGAATTCTGTTGTAAAATATTGCATTAATACTTGAATAATTGAATTGCTAGATCACACTTGATCATGAAAATTGATAGGAGAAATTATGTGAAATAATCTTTTATTTATACTCGTTTATCCCAAATTTCCCAAAATTGCAACACTACAAGCTAACATCAAATCTAGGATAATAAAATCCCACCCAAAAATTGATTTAAAATAGGTCTTGTTAAAGCGAGACTCATATGCTAGGTTAGGCATATGAGTCCCAATGTCTTAAACATGGGACACAAACTCCAAGAAGTGTTAAGTTCAATGCAATGCTTAAAATAAAACCCCAAGACCTAGGTGGCGTATGAGTCCCATATCACTAGATTTGGAAGAAACAACTTCAAACATTGAATTATGATTTTTCATTTGTTAAATGTTGGGATTATCCTGAGAAAAATGAATTTAATTAGGCTTGTAAATGCAAAATAGGACCAAATAAGGCATAAATGAGGAAATTTTTAGCACATAGGGCCCAAACAAGTGCAAAAATGTAAAGGGATACATTTTCTTACACTAAATTTAGCCCCCACTTTACTAAGAAGGTGAACTTGCTTCAAACTCACACTAGAGTAGAAAAATTTGCATCAAAAGGGGTCCAAGTGTACCAATGCTAGTGAGATAGGACAACAATGATCAAGAGGGATGATCAAGCACCTAGGATCAAGATCCTATGGCAAACCAACATAGACACAAAAGAACATGCATGTGAATGATGTAAGAAGCAACAAAAAGGGACAAGCATACCCTGTCAAAGACATAAAGAAGAAAGAAAACAAAAAAGAGGGTGGATCAAGCCTTGAAAATCTATCCAACACGATGTGGACCGGGTATAAGCTATTTTCCCAAAATAAATTACAAGTGGAACATGATTTCCACTATGCAAACAAATCACACACTCACACGAGCTAGTGGAATCGGGTAAACCCACAAAACTGGTTTGCAATTCTAGTGAGGAAGGAAAATTTCAAAAGCACTCCTATGAATTTTTATTTTTATTTTTAGGGATTCACACAAACTGGGGTGTTCGAATGGACCCAAAAGGGGTTTGAATGGACCTTGGTTCGAGTGAACCATATTAAATGAAGGGACTCACTTTTTTTGCATTTTATAATGATGAAGAAAATGGAAAAGAGGGGGTTCAGTCAAACCTAGGTTTGAATGATCCCAAGTTCAAGTGAACCTCCAAGGGGGTTCTCTCAAACCTGGGTTCATTCAAACCCCCCTTTTCCCCCTTCTCTCCCCTTCTCCCCTTTTGGCACCAAATTTATGCAGAATTTTTCCCTTCAAAGCTCGATTTGAGGATGAAAATGAAGGAGACTTCACACACCCAACTAGATGATGGTAGTCCTCAGAACGAGCTATCCATCGAATATAATTTTAATATTTTTCTATTTTATTATGTATCTATTTTTTTAGTTTGATTAAACATAGTTTTTTCACTGAAAATCAAGCTCTTTGTTCTACACATGTGGAAAAATAGTATATTATCAAAATAAAATTCTAAAATATTTTTAGGCTAGGTATTGATGTCCTTGATCCAGTAAAAAAAATTGAATTTCAATAAATACAAAAAAGGTTATGTTGTATACGGTCTTCCTATGTCTGAATTGTAATTGGTTTGACTATGAAACTCGATTAACAAAATAATATTCAATAAAACACTATGAAACCAAATGAACTAGTTAGATATTGTAGTTACAAATCTAAATTCAAAAAAAAAGAGAATTTTATCCTTCATAGAAAAAAAGTTATGTTGTATACGGTGAGTGTCACTCCTTAAAAATGGTGTTTACTAATAAAAACTAGTTTTCAAAGGAGATGGAAAAAGAAGTGCAATTTGATTCTAAAAATTTGAAAGAGATATATTTAGAATCTATAAACAAAATGTCACAAATCACTAGTTTGCATCATCTTCAAATTCCTCATGATTTAGCCGCTATAGGTGCCCGAAAGTGAAGATTTAGTTAAAAAAATCAGTTTAGTATCTAGTTTGGCCAAAATTTATAAACCAGTATTATGGGATTACCCAAGCTAGTATCCACTAGGTAAGCCCCCAGTGTGACACATATGCATGCAATCAGTATGTGCCCATACACAGAAAAGAAAGTGGCTATGGGAGAGTCATGCCTAAGGTTGGCTCCCATACATACTAACCATACCAAAGCTATACCTCCTGATAAATTTGATAAGGTACCACACAACATGAACAACAAGATCCACGAGGTAAGAAAACTAAGAATAGTATGGCCTCGTAGGAAAGAAAATTGTGTTATGCAAGGTGGTCATATAACAGTTATTATAAATGTGAAATAGTGTAAGGTACATTCAGGGTTTTTCTTAGTTCATGTAAAGTCTTAACTTAGGGAGCATCATGCCTAATGTCTCCAAGAGAGGACCCATCGAATAATATAGAAGATTCATAACTTAGGGGATGCAATGTGTCACATCATGCCACTAAGAGGAATATAATATGCTAAAAGAGATCACTCTCTTGAAGGACATCACACCCAATGTCACCACAAAGAGAAAGATGCCTTGCATGAAGTGAGAAGACCACACAATGAAGCATGAATTATAAAATGAAACAAAATAATACCAATGTATGCCCCCACTTTAAAGAAATTGCTAAACACCATGTTGTGAGAAATTACTTTAAAGTAGAAAATGATAAATGCTAACAATAAAGAGGAAATGAGGGCTTATTTGGAAATCCCTATGCCAAGTCATATGTTTCTAAATGAAGCTACATCATGAAAAGGGAAGTGGTTACCCCCAAAATTAAAACCCAAAATAACATAAGGGATCCATAGATTCGGGGTCAATATGTCTTTACTACAAAGTTGTTATAGAGCTAAAAAATGTCATCATTCCCCGAATACTCATAGAACAAGAAGAATGACACAAAGAGTGAAAAAACAAAGAAAAGATTTAGGGTCAACATGGAAGAGACCTAAATGTCTCGATGCCTTGCATCATCACCAAAAGGAAAACACAATAAAAAGAAAATATAAAGGTTGACAACATATAGAAGAATGTAGATACAAATAGAGGAATGTCACAAAGAGAGGTACATCAAATATAATGGTACAAGATATCACATTACACACATACAATCACACACATAACATGAAAAATAAAACAATGAAAAAAAATATTAAGGCACATCCAAGTCAACTTATAGTAGGTTGTCCACATCCTAATCTTGTTCATCGTATGCAGAAGGTAGACAACTAGCCAAAGGGACAACAAGTGTAGAACTAGGACAAGGCTATCTAATTATTGTCCCTATTTTCTGCAAGAAAAGAATGAGCCAAGGTAAGTGATGAGAAAGATCTCCTTTCATTTTTAAATGATTTGCAATGAATGCAAAGCATGTAAATGTTGATGTTGATGTTAATATTAATATGTGATCCCACAAAGCTGGTTTACAATTTCTGGGAGGAACTAATTTTTGCTGAAATCACATATTTTTAGAAAATATAATTATTTAAGCCTTGAAAGGTTCCATTTGAAGAATTCCAATTGAAGAGGGTTTGATCAAACTACCTTAAATCAAACCCCCTTGGATATAACCCTACTAGTTTTAAACCATACCTATAACAGAGTCTCCTTTACACTTATCAAAATGTTGATAAAAAACCACTTTTGATTTACCTTTTGGGGGATCAAATGAATTCATTTAAAATTTATTTTTTTCAAGTATGTAGTCCTTATTATAAGCTTCCCAAAAAGTATAATTTTAAATAAATTTAATTTTATTATTTTATTTTTTCTTGTGAATGTAGGTTTTTCACTGAAAATCAAGCTCTTTGTTCTGCACATGTGGAAAAATAGTAGATTATTAAAAAAAAAAATTAAAAATATTAGTGCACCCGATAATGAAGTCCTTGATCCAAGAAAGGAAAAAAAATGAATTTAGATACATACAAAAAAAGTTATGCGTTATATGGTCGCGTTGTCTGAATTATAATTGGTTTGAATTCAAAACTTAATTAAAGAAAAAATATTCAATAAAAAATCATCTAACCAAGTGGAAGCACTAGATATCAGAGTTACAAATCTAAATTGAAAAGAATTATAATTTTATCCTTTATAGAAAAAAATTTGTGTTATACAGTGAGTGTCACTTTTAAAAATGTTGTTTTCTGAAAAAAATAGTTTTCAAGGGAGATAGAAAAGAAGTGCAATTTTATTCCAAAAATTTTGAAAAAAATATATTTAGAATCTATAGACAAAATTTCATGAAACTCTAGTTTTCTTCATCTTCAAATTCCTCACGGTTTAGCTACTATAGGTGCCCGAAAGTGAAGATTTAGTTAAAAAAAATTATTTCAATGTCCAGTTTGGCCAAAAATTGTAAACCACTATTGTGGGATCAAATTAGTGAGAATATTAAGATTCTACAACTATTACATGGAAATTAGCAAATGTACATGCTTTAAGGGATTATTTTTATGATATCAAACTTTTTAAATATTTGTTTTAAAGCATGACACTCATCAATACTATGTCCAAGAACTTTATGATATCGGCAATGTGACATGTTTGTGTTCTTAGGATATGGGTTTTGGATTTTATTTCATGGGTGTTAATGTTATAAGTCCTTAGATTAGAATTATGTGTAAGGTTCTTTTAGTTTCATACATGGGACATGGAAATTCTAGTTTCTTTAGTTTGTAAGGCTTTTGTTTCTTGCTAGATTCATGAATTTGTTGAGGAGGAGGATCTAAGATGATCTTATCATCCTTATCATTGTTATGAGGAATTGGTTGTTCTTTAGGAAGAAGGACACTTATGTCAGGAGGAGGATCTTGGTACCCTATTGGTTTGGTATCTTTAGTTGGTATTTTCTCTAAGAGTTTATGGATTTCATTTTTGCTTGTTATATCACATCCTTGCTTAGTTAATATCTTAAAACCTTGGCCATAAGTCTCTTTGAGGTTGATCGGGGTGTTGGTTACTTTGTTAACATAGGATTTATGTACTTGATTAGAGGTACTAGGATCACTTCTTGTAGGAAGTTTAGGCTTATTTTGTGTCTCAATTTTAGGATGTAAACTAGCAAGCATCTCAAGTTGTATTGGTTGTTTCATGGAGGGATAAAAGGATGCATTAGTCTCAAGGTTGTTAAGGAAATAGTTTATAAATTTGTTCATGTTGTCGCCATCTTCTCCAATGATGTCAAATTCATGAGGACATGCATTAGGAGTTGATTGAGCATGAGTGAGTACAATTTTGTTAGGATCTTTTCCAAAAACATGGCTTCACACATCCACTAATGATTTTTCTCAAAGACATCCAAAACTTACCAAAGCATATATCCATCATCAAATGAAATGTAATGATTTAAAATAAAATGTGTAAATACAATTTTGAAATTAAGCAATGCAATAAATGAACCCAATTAAACTACGTCTAATGAAATGAATGAAACATAAAATCAACAAACTAAAACAAAGGTCTGACAAAAACAAATATAAACAAAGAAATGAAGTTTTTAATATTGTAAAATATAGATTCATACCTGATTCAGGACTAAATCACCTAGATGGGTGAATGAGTCTCAGTTAGGGTTTCTAGAAGGTTCAAATACTAAAAAATAGACAACACAAAATTCCTAGAAATATAGAAAAAAAACTTTTATAGGGACTAAATCATCAAGATGGGTGAATGAGTCCCAAATTAGGGTTTTCAAACCAAATTCAAAAAATTCTAAGTTGATGTTAAGGTTTCTAGATTGTATGCTCAAATGACTATTTGCAAGTATAGTTTTCCAATGGAATTGAATGATGCAAGATACAAAAATGCAACTTATATGCACTTTTCACTAATTCAAGATTTAGTACCCCTAAATACAATTCAACTAATGTAAATATAATGGAAAGTTAATGCAAACTAGATCTAGTAATAAAATTTTCTCCAAATCATAAATTCAAGGGTCTAAAGGTCAGGTTCACCAAAATGAACCGAAAGAAATAGGTGTCCACCTTTTGGGAGATGGAGCTTACAGGACCTATTTCATTCTTTAGTTCATTAGGAAACCAAGATCCCTCAACCAAGTGGACCAATTGAGGGAAGGATAACTAATAGGAGGTTTCCTTAGGTGTGATTAAATGAGATTTCACCATTAAAATGAAGCTTCAAAGAAGAAATGCAAACTCTAATGCACTAAAACCTAGAAACTTGAGAGAATTATGTCAAATGAACAAATAAAAATTAGACATAAAGGAACCTAAAAAAATTGATGAATTCAAAACAAGATCTACAACTCTAAAATTCTAATTTTTGTAGTGTACTGGGACTCATATGCTAGGCTAGGTGATATAGTCTTGCTATAGGAATTTGGTTAGAATCTAGAGTCTTATGTTGAAAAATAAAGATCTATAAAAAAATGGTAAAAAGAGGTATCTAGTATTAGGGTTTGAATGAAACTTTTGTAGCCTCTAGTGATATTTTGTGGGTTTCATCTTGTCTAATCTCCAAGTCTGAAAGTCTAAATTTTAGCATGTAGGTGAGTTTTTGTGAAGATGAAAAATTCTTGACAACTTTTACAACTTTTACAACTTTTTCTTCAAAGGATTTTCAAGCTCAAATTCACCTAAATATGCAATCACACATGATGAGGGAAAATGTTGTTTAAGGGAATAGGGTTTTGCCTTGGTTAAACCTCGTTTTGGTAATTAAGCCTTGAAATGAAATGAAATAGCATGAAGGAATGATAAATGAACAAATGTAATGTTGCAACTCACCAAAACCTTGAAATGAAGGATACAAACTTATGTGGAATGGCTCTAATGGATGTGGATCTTGACTCTTGATCTTGATATGAGATAATGTCTTTGAATGAATTCTTGAATCATGAAAGTCTACATCACAAATGTTAGCTTAAAAAAGCACATGATACATGAAGACTTTATCATTATGCTTGAATCTTGAATATAGCTCCAAATGTTTTTTGGGTCATGATTTTTGTGCACACACCATTTCATTCCCAAATGCTTTAGTCTGTCAATGATGTTCTTCCATCCCCCAGTTGTCATAACAAAGTTTAAAATCATTGTATAAGAAGGAAAGAAGGTTCTTTTCCTCATGTTAACCAAGTGTTTATCCTCAAGATCTCCAAGTTTCCACATGACTTCTAAGAAGCCAATCCTTAATGGTACATCTCTAGGAAGCACATGAGGTATTTTCTCAGTACCATATACACAAAGGATGGTACAATCTTGATATGGAATTACATCTCCCCAATTATGTTTAATCCCTAAATAAGGCCTCCTCTCCTTAGGTCTAATGATGTCATACAATTTTGTTGGGATTCTAGGGAAATTCAAGACTAAAACCCTCTTCAGCTTGGAAACAAAAATATTTGAAAAGACCACAAAACTAGAGCTCTGCTCATGTCTGTCCAATATAGGGGTCCATGTTTTTAGTTACATATCACTACCAAAGAAATTAGTTCCCTTGTGCAAGAACAAGTAGTACCACAAAAACCTCACTCTGGTTTCACCCTTCTTTAGAGCTACTAGACCTTTATGCATTTCTTTTGTCAAATAGGTAGAAATATAATAAGAGGTATTGAGTGTCATATGTTGTATGTTTGAAACCATGTACATAGGTGCAATCAACATGCTTGAAACTAGATCATATCCTAGAATATGACAGAGAGAATAATTTTTTTTTTTGAAATAGGTTGCAAAATAGTTGATTGGGTAGGGTTCTATGTGAGATGGGCATAGTACAATTTTTCTCCCTCCCTTTCATATTTCCAAGAAATGTGATAATATTGATACCTTGAATGTTGGTCTCACCTTTTCATATTCTTCTCTCAACTTGTTCTCATCAATTTCCACCATCTCATCACTCCACTTGTTTAATCTAGAAGCCTTGATGAGTTCTTCCTTGGTAACCTGAACCATGTTCTTACCAGAATGTATTCTTACCACCCTAACATTAGGGTCATAATTTTCTGCTATATCCTTGAGGAGGTCCACATCAAGTTACACATTTGGGGAAACCATTTTATCTGCATCTAGTCTCTATGGGTTACAAATAAGTATTTTTGAGTTTTTGTTACTGAACAAGTATGTAAACAATGCTCACCTAGTGTATGGAAATGTGGCATCCTTAATGGCATATTTTCCATCAATAATGTCATCTCTAGCTCTAGATCCTTGAAACATATGATGACCTATGTGTTTCTCATTGGTTGAGGGTTTTAATTGGTCTAGTAAATCTTGGACTAGTGACCTCTTCTTGGGTTCAAAATTTGAGGGTTGAGTTCTTGGGGTTTCCACTGTACTAACAAGTTACTCAAACTAGGGTTTTATAGGTTGAAACTAGGGCTCTAGGTTTTACACAAATGGATAATGCAATTCAAACAATTGAAGGAAATTTGACAAACATCAAACCTTAAAAGAAGTCCTAGTACCATAATCAAATCACAAAAATAGCATTATCTATGGAAATAATGAGGAATTGAGCATGAGAGGTATGATTTTAACTTATTGGTTCATCAATGTGTAAAAAACCTAGATTTTGGATGCCAAGAACTTGAATCACACTGCAACCACTTCTGAATGCTTTAAAATGATGTTGTGATCAAGATCATGCTTTAAAACCTACTTTTAGGGTGAAGAAAATCTTTAATTTAGTAGAAAAACATGAACCACCATTATTGTTCACTCGCACAAACTAGAATGGCTCCATGACACCAATTTGGAAACTTTGAATTGTAGTTGTTGATATCCTCATGTGTTGGATCGATGAGCGGGTCAAGTGGAGTCACACATGCTTTGAAAAGTTTGACTTATCCTAAGTACCAATTGATCCCATTGGAAATTTCCATGTGGATATCTTGTTGCCAAAAAAAGGCTCCATCACATGCTACAAGCCATGGAAAATTCCACATGTCACTCACTCTTTACATTGCTAAGATCTGCAGGATGTTGGTCAATGTTCGTGGGCTAGCAAGCAATAACTAAGATTAATTTGATACATCCCAATATGCATAGCATTTAACTTTTAAGCTTACACCCTAGTTGTTAACATTATTTTATGATGGATGATTGAGATTAAAACATCTCAACAACCTTTTACCCATGTGTGTCATAACCTATTTAGTCACTCACCTTTTAATGTTAGTATAGTTGACAGCACTATTCAGCCAAATATTTCATGTTTTATAAAGTCCTTCAAATGTCGTGGATCATGCCATGTGGCAACCACCCACTAACCCACTGAAAAAAAAGATCAACCTATGGATCCCCTACAGACTAGGAGGGAATGGTCATGATCAATTCACAAGAGCACATTAAAACCATTGATCTTGATACCCTTTTGCACCACTGCCTTGAATGAATAGTATGTCCGACCAAAAGGGTGGAAACTTGCAACCATGCCTACAAGCCCATTGGCTTTTTCCTTGGAATATTTTAATGTCACAAGTTAGTGGGAAACAAATGAGAATGGAGTAGTGGGACCCAACAACCATGGATTAAGTGTTAAAAACACGTGCACTAATTAGGATGAAGCCACAATAGTGGTTTACAATTGAAGTGAGGAAGGAAAAATCACAAAAAATGAATGCATGGCAAAAAACTTGATTTTAGGGGTTCATACGAACCTATTGGTTTGACCGAACCCATTAGGGGTTCACTAGAACCTGGGTTCGGCCAAACCCTTTAAATTCTTTCCCACCAAAAAATCCAACAAAACCCCTTATAGAAGGGGGTTCACCCGAACACCCCTTATTCCTCATCCCCCCCTAAAACACAAAAAAAAACCCAAATTTTGGCACTTCAGAGCTCTGGTTGAGGATGAAAATGAAGGAATCTTCACAAACTCAACTAGAATCAAGTAGTCCTCGGAATGAGCTATCCAACGAATATAATTTTAATATGTTTTATTTTTATTATGTATTTGTTTTTTTAGTTTTATTAAACATAGGTTTTTCATCGAAAATGAAGGTCTCTAATCTGCACATGTGGAAAAATAGCAGATTATCAAAAAAAAAAATTAAAAATATGAGTGCACCAGATATTGAAGTCTTTGATCCAACAAAAAATAAAAATTTGAATTTCGATATATACAAAAAAGTTTTGCGTTATATGGTCGCGCTATGTCTGAATTGTAATTGGTTTGACTTCAAAACTTGATTAAAGAAAAAATATTCAATAAAAAATTGTCTAAACAAGTGGAAGCACTAGATATCAGAGTTAAAAATCTAAATTCGAAAGAATTAGAATTTCATCCTTCATGGAAAAAAAGTTGTGTTATACGATGTGCGTCACTTTTTAAAAATGCTATTTTTTTGAAAAAAAACCAGTTTTCGTGGGAGATGGGAAAAGAAGTTCAATCTGATTCCAAAAAATTTAAAAAATATATTTTTAAAATCTACAAGAAAAATGTGATGAGACTCTAGTTTGCATCATCTTCAAATTTTTCATGGTTTCGTTGCTATAGGTGACCGAATGTGGATATTTAGTTAAAAATAATAATTTCAGTGTTCGGTTTGGCCAAAAATTGTAAACCACTATTGTGGGATCACCCATCAATGACTTAAAATTGGGTCGTTAGCTAGGTTAATAGGATAAATGACTTAGGAATTTCCATGAATCAAGACTTAGGATATGTCATAAAGTACATCAATAATATGTTAACTTGCATAACAATAGACACAATGAAAATATTTCAAGCGGGAAGCAACCAGTAAGGATGGGCCATGGGGCCAGTCAATGAATGACTTAGATGACTTAAATCATAACTTAAATGATTGGAAATAGGTTGGAACAA
This sequence comes from Sequoia sempervirens, assembly GCA_007258455.2. Taxonomy (NCBI): domain Eukaryota; kingdom Viridiplantae; phylum Streptophyta; class Pinopsida; order Cupressales; family Cupressaceae; genus Sequoia; species Sequoia sempervirens. The sequence goes on along the minus strand of VDFB02086081.1, from coordinate 51,264,912 downwards.
GTCACCAAATAATTAGAAACTTTCACAAGGTTTATAAATACTTAGGGTTTTTCAAGGGTATAGGGCACAAAATAATGCCTAGAACATAGGCAAACAAAACCCTAATCCAAAAGATAACATCTCAGAACAAAAGAATCAGCCAAATATGGATTTTAAAAAAATGAAACAAAAAAAAATTAGGGGTTCTACCAATATGGAGTGGAAAAATGATGTTGGATGTGGAATTGTTGACACAAATTATAGACTTCCTGGTGTTTAAAGTGACAATCATTGTCTGTGACTATGGAAGTAAGAATTCCAAAGTGACAAATGATGTAATGGAGTATGAATTTGTAAATATGTTTCCCTATAACATAGGTCATAGGTATAGATCCAACCCACTTAGTAAAACAATTAGTGGTGATGATTATGAATTTATGATCATTTGATGACATAGGTTGTATCTTACCAATGAGGTCTAACCCCAATCTTGAGAAAATCCATGTGGTAACAATAGGTTGTAGCTCTTGTGATGGTGTGTGAATTAGGTCACCATGATGTTGACAAGGTTTGCATACTTTGACTAGCTTAATTGCATCTTGTTCCATTGTGGGATAATAATATCTTATACGTAGCAACTTCTTAACTAACACTGGTCCACTAGAATGGGCCACACAAATTCCCTGATGTATTTAATTTAGGGTAGTTTGAGATTTTGCTAAGTCTAAAACTCCTAAGAGCATGCCATCAAAAGTGTAGAAGTATAGGGTGTCTCCAAGGATGGTGAAGTGGGATGTCTTGTGGATAAAGGATTAGCATTGTGAGGATGAGGTTAGGTGAAATGGTGTTGTTGTGTAGATACTCGTATATGTCTTGGTACCATGGAGAATTAGGACCAAAAATATCACCAATCATTTCAGATTCAAGAATATCATAAGATGGAACTAAGAGCTTTTCTATTAGGAACTTGTATTGCTAACTATTTTGTGGTACATCATCAAGGGAACAAATGGTGTCCCTAGCATCTACTGAGTTTTTGTTTACTCTTGGTATATGGTCAAACTATATTTGTGTGAAGTACTCCTTGAATCTATCCACCATGCACTTGTAAGGCAATAGCTTGTCATCCTTTATCTGATATTCATCATTTACTTATTTAATGACTAATTAAGAGTCATCATATAATTGTAGTTTTGTAATCTTCCATTGGATGGAAGGCTTAATTCTTTATATTAATACCTCATACTTTGTTATGTTGTTTGTGTAGGGAAATGTGATTCTGTAATACTTAGGAATAACATCTCCTTGAGGTGTGATAAAAATTATCCCTTCTCTCGAGCCATTTTATGTGAAATATTCATCAAAATATAGGTTCCACCATGTTCCTTCTTTTTTCTAAGTAATGATGTTTTCATCAGGAAATTTTGTCAACAATGGGTGATTAGCCTACAAAGGAGCTTTTGCAAGCTAGTCATCAACCACTTATCCTTTAATAGCCTTTTTGTCTACATACTTGATGTTGAATTCACTGAGAACCATGATCCAATTAGATATTCATCCTTGGAGAGTTTCCTTTGAAAGTAGGTGCTTTAACAGATCTACTTTTGAGATGAGTTGAGTCTTATGATTGAGAATATTATGGACACTGGAAATGGATGCTCAACTTCCTTGTCCACAAAATGGAATAAGGAGGAAAGGGGATCCAATTTCACAATGTTCACATTCAAGAATACCTTAGAGATCTCAACCCAATGAAGGGTATGAGAGATCTGACTATAAGATATCCTTGGAGATGAATGGAGACAAGAAATGGGTTCACCACCAAGTGTAAACTTGGAAAATACAAAATCTTTGAAAACATAGTGTGATATTCAAGCTAATACTAAATGACCTAAAAATGCAAGTAAAATGTAACAGAAAGCTATGAAACTAGAAATTTGCACCTGGAAACTTGATGGAAATAGAATGGAACTCTAGAATCCTAAAAAAATTTATGTTGATGCCAACTGGGACTCATACTCCAAGCTAGGAAACTTAGTCTAGTTTCGGGAAGACTATGTCAGAATAGGTTTCAGACAAAGGGTATGTGGAGGATCATGATGGGCCAAAAAGTGGCAATATGATGGGTATGTGGCTGACGACTATTTTTTTACCCAAAATTGATGAAGCGAAAAGGGTTTTTAAAGGAGATTCTCATATTTCCACCAATATAAATTATGGTTTACTTTGAATTTAATAAGTAATTATTATTCATTTTCTATTCAAATTATGACTAAAGTCCTGATTGATAGGCTGATTGAAAAACATCTATAGCTTTCAAACGATATCACATTTTTTGAATCCAAAACATGTGTCCCATTCTATGCTTCACATACTATAGGATTAAAAAAAGAAAAATTGAATTTCATGAAGTTTTGACCAAGGTAAGGTGGTCAGACATACGAGTTTTTTATATTTTTTAAAAAATTGTAATAAAAAAATCATAATTAATTATTTGCTTGAAAAAAAAAATTACAAAAATATGCATCACATCGGGGCATGAGTCCTCTACTTATATCTAAAATCTTATAAAAAATATTATCATCTTATTGTGGTTAGGGTGGTCAGACAAACACCTACTTCTTATTTTTTCCCTGAAATTTAAGTACCACTGCATTGAAATTTCAAATTTTCACCAAATATATATATATATTTTTAAAACAAACCTAGTAGTTTAGAAACTACATTAAATTTTCTACAGATTCTATTCTTACATATTTTTGAAATAATATAGATAACTTATTCAAATTTTTATGTCAAGTTGTCTAACTCTGATTTTTCTAATTTTTTTACGACTTAAGGGCCTTTGTTTCCATGATGATCCTGCACATACCCCAAATGGTACTTAGATCTGCAAAATTCTTGTTTAGGCTTGGGCAGTGGGACTCATTTACCAATAGTGTTCAATCAATCCACCTCCAAATTTCTAGAAATTCAAAATAGGAAACTGTAGCCCTCAGTTTGCTCCTCTACTCCTAATATAGATCTGGGTCCGAAACTATAAAATTCAGCCTGTAGGTCTTCTCCAAGCTTCTCTTAGGACTTTGAAAACTTTGACTTGTTTTGACCACTTTTCCAATCTTTACTTCTTGGTAAATATACAACCTATCCCTACAAATAACACACAAGAAGACAGAAAAATGTTATGGGTTTAGTGAATAGGGGTTTTCCTTGGTCAAACCCCTTTTTGGTAATTAAACCCTTGAAATGAAATGAAATATAATTGAGAATGATGAATGAACAAATAATGATGTTGAAACTCACCAAACCCTTGCAATAAGATGTGCAAACATGTAATTAATGGCTCCAATGGATGTGGAATTAAACTCTAGCTTGATGTTGATAGATCTTGAATGCAAAGCTTGTTTGAATGACACAATCCTACATCACAAATGTTAGCTCTAAAACAACATGATTCAAACAATCTTTGACATGATGGATGATACTTGAAAATTCTCTTGATTGCTTCATTATTCACCCTTAAAATACCTTGAATTCTCTTATGAATGCTCAAATGCTCTTGTAAACTATATGCTTGAATACTTGAATACTAGGTATGAAAATTAGGGCAAGAATTTTGTATTTATACTCAATTATGCAATAATCCCTAAAATTACAACATCACGGACCGACCTTAGATCTTGGAGAATAAAAACCCGCCAGAATTTTCAATTAAATTTTAATTTGGAGTTACAGGGGACTCATTCACCCAAAATGGCGAATGAGTCCCACCTTAGGCATTTAAGGTGGGTTTCATGATTTTGATGCTTTAAATGATATTTATTAGGATTATTCCAAAAAATACAAATAAATAAGGCCGGTGGATGAAAAATGGGGCCAATTAAAGCATAAGAAAGTCCAATTATTAATGGAAAACCTAGAAAAGTGTGAAAGTGTGTTACAACACTTTGATATAAGGCTTGGTAAATGATGAAAAGGGGTTATTTTAGGTAAAATACATTAACAAGACCCTAGAAAAGTGTGAAAGTGTGTTACAACACTTTGATATAAGGCTTGGTAAATGATGAAAAGGGGTTATTTTAGGTAAAATACATTAACAAGACCCTAGAAAAGTGTGAAAGTGTGTTACAACACTTAAGTAAGGTATCACTAGAATCCTTTTAGATCACAAGGGCCCAAGACCTAATGTGAATGTTTTATCCACATTGCAACATTAAATCAAGGGAAAATTAAGCCAAAATCATAAGGAGGGCCCAAAAGAGACAGAAAAAGTAGAAGGGTTACTTTTTCGGTAACCACATTTAGCCCCCACTTTAGTAAGAGGATGAACCTACTTCAAACTCACACTAAAGTATACCAACGCACATCAAGAGGGGTTCCATTGAACCAATGCTAGCAAGATGCGATGATAATGATCAAGAGAGGTGATCAAGCCCCCAGGATTAGGATCTCGTGAAAAACCAACATAAGCACAAGGGAACACACATGAAAATGATATAAAGAACAACTACAAGGCACAAGCATACAATGCCAAAGATGAAAAATAGAAAAAGAAAAGGAAAATAAAGAATTGGATCAAAATTCGAGCATTTGTCCAACACGATGTGGATCAGAGCTAGGTTGTTTGTCTAGAAAACACATACTCACTCTGAGGTGATGGAAATCATGGTTGTCTACCAGGTTAGAAGGCCTAAAAGGTGAGAAAAATAAACTCATGGCTAGTATACCCTCACACACATGTAGGTGGCTATGGGAAAAATCATGCCTCAGAATGGGCTTACCTCTCAACCATACCAAAGTTATACCTCCTGATAACTTCAATAAGGCGCCACAAAAAGAAAAATGGTCTTTTCAGCTTCATGAGACAAGAAAAACTTCATATGATTGGAACTTATGAACAAAAAAAATGGCTCCAGAGGCATGCAAGCTGTGTTCTGCAAGGTGGTCATATAACAAATGCAAAATGCAACATGCAAAGAATGTTCAAAGGAGTCTTGCTTAGTTCATGTGAGATCTTTAACTTAGGGAAAATTGTGTCTAATGTCTCCAAGAGAGGACCAATCAAAGAATAGAAGATTCACAACTTAGGGGATGCAATGTGTGCATCAAGCCACTAAGAGGAATGTAATATGCTAAGATAGATCACACTCATGAAAGAAATCACTCCCGGTGTCATCCACAAAGTGACCAAATGCATTGTATGAAGTAAGAAGGCTGCACTGAGAACCAAGAAAAAGGAAAACGAAAAATAATAATGCCAATGTATGCCCCTAATTTAAAGGAATTACTAAACACATTACTGTGAGAAATTACTTTAAATTAGAAAAATGAAAAATGCTATCAAGAAAGAAGACATGAGAGCCAACTTGGAAAGCCCTATGCCAAGTCATACGTTTCTGAGTAATGTGGCGTCATACAAGATAAAAAGAAAAGGGAGGGGTTGCTGCAAAAATGAAAACACCAAACACATAAGAGATCTATGGATTTGGGGTCAATATGTTCTTTGCTAAAAAAAATTTAGAGAGCTCAGCACTATCATCACTCCCCAAATACACAGAACTTGAAGAATGACACAAAGAAAGTGAAAACAAAGGAAAAACTTTTTGGGTCAACATGGAAGAGACATAGGGTTCCATGACACCTTTCCTCATCCCCAAAAGGAAAACACAAGACAAATGAAAAAGAAAAAGGAAAGGATTTTGGGTCAACATGAAGGAGACATGAATGTGTCAATGCCTTGTGTCATCCCCAAAAGGAAAACAAAAGAAAAAGATAAATATAAAATGAAAAGGAAAAGGAAAAGGAAAAGGAAAAGGAAAAGGAAAAGAAATCCTTTTGAGTCAACATGAAGGAGATGTGAATGTATTGATTCCTTGAATCATCCAAAAAAGGAAAACACAAGAAAAAGACAAAGATAAAAAGGAAAAAGCGATGCACAACATAGAGAAGAATGAAGGTACAAATAGAGAAATGTCACAAAGAGAGAGAAAATAAAACAAAACATCACAAGGGATCACACTACGCACATGCAATCACACAAAAGAAAAAGAAAAATAAAAGAAAAATAAAATGCAAACGACTAGTAAGGAAAATGCAAGTCAACCATCAAGCAAGTCATCTACCTCCCAATAATTTTCATTCTATACTAAAGGCGGATAGCTAGCCAAAGGGACAAGGGAAATTTTTGAACTTGGAGAAGTATTAGGTTCATCACTCTGTATAGGAGATTTTCCAGTTAAGGTCATGGAAGAGGAAAATAACGTGTTTAATTCATTATGCACCTCTTTGTCAATTTTAGTTGTTTCCTCATCATCATCCAAATTAATCACAATAGGAGGATGAATGATAATTTCCATCAAAGAGTTAATATCTTGTTGTGATTCTTTTATTTGGTCATTCTATTTTAGTTGGGGAGGAGGGTCATCATGCATTGTTACAATCAAGTTCATATTTTTATTTTCATTGTTTAACTCTTCATGTAACCTATAAGAAAGAGCACAACGTCGATGCCTACACTCTCTAGCACCTCTATTTATTTTGGTTTTGTTTTCAAGTTGTGTTTGTGGAGAAGCGGATTGATAAACCATAGGTTTCTTTTCTTCCCTAAGGGGAGGAACAAAAGGAACCATAGGAGGTTGTTCATCCACTTTCTCTTTTGCTTTGTAAACTTGTTTTATTCGAGGAGGTTTGACGAAGTTTCTTTCATTGTCTCTTGGTCATTTGGACGATGTAGGGGAAGTTTTTGTTTTTGGTTTTTCTTGTTTGTTTGGTTCTTGTTTAGGTTCAAGCACAGTTTCATCAAGGATAGGAGGTGTGGAAGTAGAGGGGGACATGTTTCAGAGGGATAGTTCGACTATTTTATTTTCTTTGAATTTTTGGTAAGATATGAAAAAGAAGTCTTCTTGTTGCTTGATAGGTTGCATGGGCTTGGGCCAAAATGCTTCTAATGAAAATTTTCCTTTCGAAGACAAGGGGTTAAAGCTACAACGGTGGACGATGAATATTTCATTTTGAAATGGAAACTTTAAGCATTTTTGCACAACCGAAGGGATGACTTTCATTGAGCAAAGCCATGGATAGCCTAGCCTCAAATGAAATTGGTCTGACTATGGGATGATGGAGAATGTGACATCTAATGTTTTTGGTCCTATTTGTAATGGTAGGGTGATCGATCCTATCATAGGGAACACAAAGCCATTGTGCATCTTGATCCATTTTTTTTGTTTATCATATTTATCTTGATAAAGTTCATGTAATAGTAAGAACTCCTTGGTGATCGCATTCTCTCCACAAGTAGGACGATTAATATCCCATTAGTGGTCTTGTCATAGATATGACCAGCTATGTAGAGAGGACCATCAGGTGCATGTTTAATTATATCCTTAGAGGAGAAAGCAATATCAAGAGGGCTCTTAGGTAAGCTCTTACGAGGGATGATGTCTATCACTCCTACCATTTCATCCATAGGATTGACATTGATATCATTTGGAATAGGGTCATTATGTTCATCATTTGTATCAACATTCATCACATTGTTATTTGTAGTTTCACTGGCTTTGAAAAATGAAATATTATGTTTGGGCATCAGATTAGTGAAAATTTGCAAGTTTTGGTTTGGAGGGGAAATGGACTTATTGCCTTGATCACTAACACCTTCAACGGATAAATGGATGGAATAAATGAGGTCTTGCATAAGATGTTTAAGATGCTTGCAATGTTCTGTGTCATGTCCATTTTATCGATGATAGTGGAAATAGGAATTTTATTTAAACCTCAGGGGTAAAAGCTTATTAGCATCAGGTGTTTTGACGAGAGGAAAGGTAATCATTTGTTGTTGTAAAAGTATGGACATTGTATTATGAAAGGTGTCGGGTAAAGGTGTGAATTTTCTTTAGGATCTCCATAACTAAAGAGTACCGAGGTTTTGAAAACAACTACTTGGTTGTTGAGGGGGGTTGAATTGCAAGAACCCTTTATTTTGTTTTCTAAAAGTTTGGGAATTGTTTTGGTTGGCTAGCTCAGATATCTCAATTCAGCTAGAAGTGGAACTTGTATCTCGACTACTAACTGAATTTTGATAATCACAAAGGGTAGTACACAAGCGCATGAAGGATGGGAATTTCATCATAGTGATATTTTCCTTAATTTTAGTTTGTGAATTTTCTATAAACATATTTTGAAGGTGAGGGTTGGGGATCTTGACATGGATTTGGGAATAAAGTGATTGATAGTGTGAGATAAAATAAGTTATCTTCTCTTCCTCATTTTTCTTGCATCTCATCAAATCAGCCAAGGTTTTTTTGGGAGTCATATACACATGGAAATGGTTTACAAATGCATCAACAAGTTCATTGAATGAATGAATTGAATTGTAAGGTAAATAAGAAAACCATTCCAAGGAAGTATCTTTTAAGGACCTAGGAAAGAGTTTTATCAACAATTTATCATCAAGGACAAAGTCGCCACATAAAGCAGTGTAGGCATTAACATGGTTAGAATGATCTCCCTTCCCTCCATATTTCTCAAATCTAGGCACCTATACTCCTTGTGGAATTAGTCATCGCAATATATCCAAGGACAATGGGTTGCTTCTTACATAATATGTGGGTGGTCCATTTTGATTTTGGTTTATGGTGGAGATTTTCTTTTGCATGGATGAAACAATTTGGAAAATTTGTGTTATGAGAGGATCATTACAAGTGTTAATGGAGTGTATGTATTAGTAGGACAAGTGAATGGAATTCTTACAGGTGGTAATGTGGTAAAAGATAGAACATGTGATGCAACATAAGAACTAGGGGTGCTAGCAAGAATACCCAAGGAAGGAATCACATTACTAACTTGTTGCATTATTGTTGTGACTTGAGGAGTGGTATAGGTAGGTATTGAGGCTATCATTGAGGGAAGAGGAATTTGAGTTCCTCCTTGGCTTGCAACATTTTTTGTTGGTGTAGGAGCACTAGAGGTTGAAGGAAGATGTTTTGCACATATGTAAACTATGTTTTTCACAATGTCAAGGCCATCTTCATTTTCAAGCATGCGATGGATGTTTTCTATGGTAGGAATTGCACTAATTGAAATGTTTTCAAGGCTTACTTGATGTTGGAGGTTTGCTAAGCCCTCATGGATTTGAATTATTTTCTCTTGTGGGATATTATCATTCTATGGTTCAACTTGCATGCTACTTGAAGGCGAAGAGTTGCTAAGGGTATTATCCATCCCTAGTGTACTAGTGTCAATACTAGGAGTGGAAGCTCTAGATAACCCAAGAGCCACAACTTGTGTGTTATCGTGGGATGGCATGAGTCTTGAACTTCTTCTCAAAAAGGTATTAGCAATAGGACACAAAACACTCATGCAAAGGCTACTAGATGTAGAGTGAATGCAAATGAAATGTAAGTTAACAAGAATAAATTGCTTGAAACAAAAAATTTGGAAAGTAAAACAGAAATGTAGGAATAGTAAATAAAAATTTAGAAAATGAAGATTAAATGCCAGAAAAATGCAGTGCAAATTGTGCAAAGGGACTGATTTGCCCAAGGTGGTGAATGAGTCTTGGTACTGAGTTTTTTGGATTTTTTTTGAATTTTTGAAATCAATTTTATGTTTTTATGTTTTTTGATACAAAATTGAGATGAAAATGCATAATTTTACTAATTTTTATTGAAATTAAGTGCAAGCTACATGAACTTATCACTAATGCAAATTTTGAAACACTCGAATACAAATTAACTACTGCAAAATATAATGCAATGTTAATGCAACATAAATCTAGGATGTAAATGCACTCAAAATTAGAATTATGATGTTCAAAAGTTGGGTTCACCAAAATGTGGACATTAGAAATTGATGCTCAACTTTCTTGTCCACAAGATGGATTAAGCAGGAAAGGGGATCCAATTTCACAATGCTCACATTCAAGAATACCTTAGAGATGTCAACCCAATGAAGGATATGAGATATTTGACTATAAGATATCCTTGGAGATGAATGGAGACAAGAAATGGGTTCACCACCAAGTGTAAACTTGGAAAATAAAAAAAAATTGAAAACACAGTGTGATGCAAACTAATACTAAATGACCTAAGAATGCAAGTAAAATGTAACAAAAAACTACGAAATTGGAAATGTGCACCTAGAAACTTGATGGAGATAGAATGGAGCTCTGGAATCTTGAAAATTATGATGATGCCAAATAGGACTCATAGGCCAAGTTGGGTGACTTAGTCCAGTTTTGGGAAGACTATTCCAGAACAAGTTTTAGACAAATGGGTACTCAGATCTCCAAAATTAATGTTTAGGCCTAGGCAGTGGGACTCATTCGCTAATAGTGGTGAATCGATCAACCTCTTGATTTTTGGAAATTCAAAACAAGAAACTTTAGCCCTCAGTATGCTCTTCTGCTCCTGATACAGATCCAAGTCCAAAACTGCAAAATTCAACTTGAAGATCTTCTCCAAGCTTCTCTTAGGACTTTGAAACCTTTGACTTGTTTTGACCACTTTTCCAATCTTGACTTCTTGGTAAATCTGCAATCTAGCTCTGCAAATCACACACAAGAAGAGGGGAAAATGTTATGGTGTTAGTGAATAGGGGTTTTCCTTCTTCAAACCCCTTGTTGGTAATTAAACACTTGAAATGAAATGAAATAGAATGCAGAATGATGAATGAATAAATAGGGTATGTGTAGGATCATGATGGGTATGTGGCTGACAACCTTTTTTACCCAAAATTGATGAAACGAAAAGGGTTTTTAAAGGAGATTCTCATCTTTCCACCAATATAAATTATGTCTTATTTTGAATTTAATAAGTAATTATTATTTATTTTCTATTTGAATTATGACTAAAGTCCTGATTGATAGGTTGATTGAAAAACATCTATAGCTTTTAAATGGTATCACATTTTTTGAATCCAAAACATGCATCACATTCTATCCTTCGCATAATATAGGATTAAAAAAAGAAAATTTTGAATTTCATAAAGTTTTGACCAAGTTAAGGTGGTCAGACATACGATTTTTTTATATTTTTTAAAAGTTGTAATGAAAAATTCATAATTAATTATTTACTTGAAAAAAAATTACAAAAAAATGTGCATCACATCGGTACATGAGTTTTCTAATTATATCAAAAATATTATAAAAAAAATTATCATTTTAGTGTGGTTAGGGTGGTCAGACAGATGCCTACTTCTTATTTTTTCCCTGAAATTTAATTACTACTGCATTGAAATTTCAAATTTTCACCAAATAGATTTAATTTTTTTAAACAAACCTAGTAATTTAAAAACTACATTCAATTTTCTACAAATTCTATTCTTACATATATTTGAAATAATATAGATAACTTATTCAAATTTTTATGTCAAGTTGCCTAACTCTGAATTTTCTAAAAAATTTGCCACTTAAGGGCCTGGTTTTTCCATGATGATCCTGCACATATGCAATAATGATGTTGCAACTCACCAAACCCTTGCAATAATATGCTACAAACATGTAATTAATGGCTCCAGTGGATGTGGAATTGAACTCTAGCTTGATGTTGATAGATCTTGAATGCAATGCTTGCTTCAATCACACAATCCTACATCACAAATGTTAGCTCTAAAAGAACATGATGCAAACAATATTTGACATGATGGATGATACTTGAAAATTCTCTTGATTGTTTGATTATCCACCCTTAAAATGCCTTGAATTCTCTTGTGAATGCTCAAATGCTCTTGTAAACTATATACCTAAATACTTGAATGCTAGGTATGAAAATGAGGGGAAGAAGCTTGTATTTATACTCAATTATGCAATAATTCCTGAAATTACATCACAGGGAAACCTTAGATCTTGGAGAATAAAAACCCACCAAAATTTTTAATTATATCTGAATTTTGAGTTAAAGGGGACTCATTCACCATCTTGGGCGAATGGTTCCCACCTAAGGGGACTCATTCGCCTAGTATGGTGAATGAGTCCCACCTTAGGAATTTAAGGTGGGTTTCAGGATTTTATGCTTTAAATGATATTTATCAGGATTATTCTCAAAAATACACATATAAATACGGCTTGTGGATTCAAAATGGGGCCAATTAAAGCATAATAAAGCCCAATTATTAATGAAAAACCTAGAAAAGTGTGAAAATGTGTTACAACACTTTACAATACTTTGAAATAAGGCTTGGTAAATGATGAAAAGAGGTTATTTTAGGTGAAATACATTAACAAGACCCTAAAAAAGTGTGAAAGTGTGTTACGACACTTTACAACACTTAAGGTACCACTTGAATCCTTTTAATTCACAAGGACCCACGACCTAATGTGAATATGTTATCCACATTACAACATTAAATCAAGGAAAAATTAAGCCAAAATCACAAGGAGGTCCCAAACGGGATAGAAAAAGTAGAAGGGTTACTTTTTTGGTGTCCACACATATAATTTTGTAGTTTCTTATCACAAAATACCACAATGAGGCATGCTCTTTCTATTGATGTATAGTTCAACTTGCTTCCAAATAGTTTGCGAGATATGTAGCACATGGCTCTTTCCTTCCCCCTGTCATCATGTTGAGACAATGATACCCCCAATGCCACTTGAGTAGCTGATATATACAAGAGGATTGGTTTATCTGCTTGTGGCAGTACTAGGGCTAGTGGTGTTGCAAGATAATCTTTGAGTTGTTAGAAATCTTGTTGACAATTGTTATCCCATTTAAATGTGATGTTTTTATGAAGTAGGTGGGAAAATGGTTGACATTTATCAGCCAACTCTGTAATGAATCTTCAAAGTGCTTGTAGATTTCCTTGCAAAATTTTGAGTTGTTTTATGTTCTTTGGTGGAGGAATTTCTCTTATTGATTTTATTTTGGTAGGATCTGCTTCAATTCCTTAGTGGGAAACAATAATTCTAAGAGTTTTCTAGATGAAACTCTGGACATACATTTCATATGATTAAGTCATAATTTATATTTTTCTAGTTGATCAAATATTCTTTCAAGTACTTCAATACATGTCCATACTTTGTTTTTTCTTTTCCCAAGAGGCCATCCACATAATCTTCCATAATTTCATGTAGCATGTCGTGGAAGATAACAATCATTTATCTTTGATATATTGCTCCTGCATTTTTAAGTCCCAAGGGCATTACTTGGTAACAAAATGTTCCCCATGGAGTTATGAAGGTTGTTTTGTGTTGATATTCTTAAACAATGAAATTTTCATTTTATCCTAAAAATCCATCCATGAGGGATAGCATCTCATGTTCAGCAATAAGATCTACAATCATATCAATATTTAGCAATGGAAAGTCATCTTCTGGACATGCTTTATTGAGATCTTTGAAATCTATGCATATGCGGATGTCCCCAATAGGTTTTGCAACTAGTATGATGTTGGAAACCCATTTAGGATAGTCAATAGGCTTAATAAATCCAACTTCCAAGAGCTTTTGTAAGTTTTCTTTTACCAAAAGAGCTATTTGTGAATGCATTTTATGTAACTTTTTCTTGATAGGGGTTGCATCTGGATAGAGTTCCAAATGATGTACTACAAGGGATGGATCCAACCCTAGCATGTCCTTGTACATCCAAGAAAAATAAATGGATCTTATTTTGAGGACATCTCCAAGTTATTCGTTAAATATTTCTTCTAGCTCTTTGGAAATATAGGTAATTTTAGGTTCCTCATTTGTTCCCAAGTTGATTTCCATGATATATTTTATTACTATAGTATATGTCTCATCATCCTTGGGGATCGAATCAAGTTCCCCATCTTCCAATGCCTCAAAAATGTTTTCATTAGAGGATATGTCTTTTATTTTTACTTTTTCATGATCCAAAAGTGCCTCTTCAAGGTTTTCACTAAGGGAACTTTCTTTTTTATTTTTTCCTATTTTTTTATGACTAAGGCACATGATTTGTTCCCCAAAATAAGCATCTTTTTATAGTGTGATTTGGTTATCTTGCTTATGAACTCCTATTAGGAGGTGGTCTCATGCTCCCATGATTTTTGCTATTGCTTCATCATTTTGGAATGTGTCTAAGATGGGAGGTCCTTGCTGGTCCCAATAAATAAATTCAAGATATATGAGTTGAATTTCAATGGAGGATGAAATGGTGTATATGTGATTAGTGTCAAATAGTTCGGTGATGGTTTGGAAGGAATCTTCAATGGATTCCTCCTGAGAGTTCTTATCATTAGAAGTCTTACCACCTTTATCATGAGTACATTGGAGTTTTATGGTTACCAATTTGGTGGCCAAGAAACCAAGTCCTTGATGGTCCTTATATTCTCAAAGCTGAATAGGATCCATGATTCCTTATTCTTGTGCCCCCAATCCTTTCCCTTTTTAGCCCCAATTCTTTCATAACTCATTTCCTATAGGATACCTATGAGTCTGAAGGGTGGGGAGCTTGTTTTCTTCTCTGTATAACCATGAAGAAATATCCATATCTAATCCCAAATATTATTTGTCCAATAATCCCCATTTATTAAATTTATTGAAGGTTTCTTTTGGTTTCAAGTTGAGTGCATGACCATATGATCATGGAGAGGTAGCAAGTTGTCCTATCTAAAAGGAATTTTGAATTCCATATTCTCCACATCCTTTATCAATTATCTTAACCTTGTCCTTAGAAATGGAAAGTGGTGTCGATGATGGTTGCAATGATGATGGGTTAATGTAGGTGGATGAGGTGGAGGCTTCATCATTAATGGGACAATTATGGTAGATTTTGTATTTTCCTACTAATTCTTTGCAATATTGGAAAGGTTGTGTGTCAGTAGCAATGGTGATTTCTTTTCCATTATAGGATAATTTTAGGCATTGATGGTAGGTGGAAGGGACCGCTTGCATGACATGTATCCAAGGTCATCCAAGGAGGATACTATATGGTAGGTCAAGGTCAAGTATATGACATGTTTCCATAATAGTCAGTCCAACTTGAACAGGTAATTTAATTATTCCTTATAATTCCATTTCAGCATCACCATATGCTTTTATGGTTATTTTCTTGTGGGGATCAATGACATCATCCGAATAACCCAATTGCTTTATTAATTTCAAAGTACATAAATTTATTGTGGATCCACCATCTATTAGGACTCTTTTAATGTTAAGTTTGTGGAAATTGGCTTCAATATGCAATCATTTATTGTGGGGTGTTGCGGAATGGAGGTCTTTATTAGTAAATGATAATTGGAATGTGGATGAAAAGTGTCCAATTATGGCATGGAACTGATTAAAAATTATATCACTTGGTACTCTACATTCTTGAAGAGCTTTCTCAAGGGATTCTTTATGCATGGGTGAAGTGCAAAGGAGTTCTAAGATGGAAATTTGTGATGGTGTTTTTCCAAGGTGTTCAATAATATTATATTTATTATTGTTTGATGGAGTGGACGATAAAGATGATGCTCCTTGTATTTTCACTTGGCCTCGGTGGGTGGTGACAACACAACCAGGTGTTTTTATGGATATGGTGTTGCATTGTTTAATTTGATCAATAATTATGTCATGTGCAGATGGATTGCAATTCTTGGTGTATGCATATGAAACATTATTATATGAGGCTTTCTCATTATTATGTTGTGGGAAGTGTTGTGAATATATTCCTAGTTGATCATTTGGGGAGTTTTTTTTTTGAATTTTAATTTCTCTCTTGTTAATAAGGTCTTGGATGTAATTCTTCAATCTCATACATTTCATGGTGTTATGTCCTTTGATGCGGTGGTATTCACAATATTCATCTTCCCTATATCATTCAGGTTTGGGTGTGCTTTCATCAATAGGTGTAGTGATAGGGAATTTAATCAAGTTTTCTTGTGTCAATCTATGGAATATCACATCAAGAGGTTCCCCTAAAGTGGTGTATTTACGTTTGGGCTAGTTATTTTGTTTTCCTTTTCCTTGGGGAAAGGTTATATTCATGGAGGTACCTTTTTGTGTGTTATGTGGTGTGTTTTGCATATTTTGGATGCATTTGTTGTCAGTTACACCATCATTTACAAAAAAAATATTTTTAGAACAATATTTTGGTTTATCATTAGAAGTTTGCCTATTATCTTTTTGGTATTTATAAATTTTGATTACCCCTTCTGCAATTAAATCCTTTTCAATGGTTAACCCTTTTTCAATGAATTCATTGAATGTTGTGACACATTGTAATTGCAAGTGTAAGGATATTTTAGGGTGGAAATTTTCAATGAAAATGTTAACCATTTATTTTTCGGGTACTTGTAAGGGGAATCTACTTGCAAGGTATCTCCATATTTGAAGGAATGAAGTAAAAGTTTCCACATTTCCTTGTTTTGTTGTGTATAACTTAGAGAAAGTTATATTTTTGGTCAATGTTATATGAAAAGTGTGTTACAAAATGTTCGGCTAGGTCTGCAAAGGACGTTATAGATACATGGGGTAAGTGTGTAAACCACTCCAAGGCTTGGCCACTAAGGATTTTATGGAATAACCTCATGAGGTATATGTCATTATAGGCCATTTCTTGACATGTGACTCAATTCTTTTAGGTGTTCGAAGGGGTTACCCTTCCCTTTGTATTTGTCAAACTTTTGTATCTCATAGTCCTTAGGGAAGGGTATTTCCAATGCAGATTGGTCAAACGGATAAGGAAAATCTTCATATCTAAAGGTATTCTTTGTTTGACAACTTTTGGATTCCTTGAATCATGTCTTTCATTTTCTGGAACTCTTGGGCTAGGTAATGATTCTGTGGGGGATAATGGAGTAGGTGATTGTACCTATATTGATATGGAGGTGTTGATGGGGGATTGTTGATGATTAGGTGTTGGGGTTTGATTTTTGATGTGTGGAGGATTTTGGGGAGTTCGAGGGTGGAGGATTGTTGTGTTGATTTTGGAGATGGGTGTTAGTGACATTGATTTTATGATTGGAGGTTGATGTATTATAAGGAGGAGGAGGTTGGTTGTTAATAGTTTGATGTTGAGGATTAGTGTTTGATGGGTTATTAGGGGGTGAAGGTGGAATATTGTTATTGAGGGGTTGGGACACATTATGTTGAGTGATGTAATTGGCATGAATGGATGAAGTGGGAAGGGGTTGTGTTGGTATAGTTTGGTTGGAGGGGGTGTAAGTGATTTTGGTGTTAGTGGGAATAGTGACCCTTAGATGTGATGGAAGTGGGGGTATATTATTAAGGGGTTATGTTACATTTGTAGAGAGAGGGGGGTTTTTTTATGATGAGAGGTGAAGTAGTATTTGAGGAAGGGGGTAGGTTGGTGTTAGATGAGATTGTGGTTATGGAAGTAGGTAAATTTTTATTGGTGATTGGGGGTGAAGTTGTATTTGATAAGGGTAAGTTGACATTAGGTTGGCTTGTGTTTATGGAAGAGGGTATATTGGTATTAAGTGTTGGAACAAGGATGTGGTTAAAGAAGTTGGTGGATGATAAGGGACTATTGGAAGGCTCACTACTCTTTGCTTGTAGGATATTGATGGTAGTGGGGATCTTAGCTCCTTGTGCTATGAGGGTAAGAACAAGATGATATTTGTCTATTAAAAGGAGCTTCTCCATCATTTATTGGTTGTGTGAATTATTAGCAAACTCCCTTAACCTAGGGGACTCCTCTGGGGCATCTACAATGTCTTCATGGGGTGTTGGTATTTGAGATGAAATGGTGTTGAAGAAGGCTTCTCCTTGAGAATAGATTAGTTTCATTGCTTGTGATCTACTGATTGGCGTAAAAAGGAAGGATTCTTTTCAGAGCTTATGGGTGTGAACTTTGGACTAGCTTTGGACTTGGATGGTAGAATAAGATATTGATAATAAAAGTTGTATATTAAGATGTTCCTAAGATTTATTTAGGAGGATTAATTTTGGATGTTTGTCTTAGTGATGATGTTGATTTGGGATGATTAGTTTAGATTGCAAGGATGGGATTGGTTAGGATGATTGGATTAGGTTGATTGTAGGAAAACCAAAGGTTGCAATCAAAAGTTGTAATCTAGATCTTTAAGATGAGATGGTTTGGGGTTTTCTTAATTAGGATAAGAAAGTTCCTAAGAAAGACTAGATATAGATGATTTTGAAAAAAACTTAGTAAAAGGGAGCCAACTCCTTAGGCTAAATTATTCAAAAAGATGGGCTAACAAAGGATGCAACTTAAGATAAGAAAGTTCTTAAGCTACCACTAGATTAGTGAGATTGATGGAAGATCTAGTTAAACCCTAATGAGAATTTTGAATTCCAAAGTGTTGATGGGTTTTTTATTCACTTCCCAACATAGGAAATGCATAGGTGCATCACCTCTCTTGAAAGAAAATCTTCCACAATCAGATTGCAGAACACTATCCCAAGGTCTCTAATGTTAGGTCTTGACAGTGCTTGGAATATCTCAGTTGTTTCATGTGATTTGATGGTAATCACAGGGAAAAATTATGAATGAGTTACAAAGTGTGGGAAGTTGGGCTTGCAAATGGAGTTCTTGAGGTGCAGAAATTGTTGCTCATTTGTTGCAAGTTCAAACAGTAGTCTAGAACTCCTATTTCAACTTCATATTTGGCTTTAAAATGTGCAATGAACCTTAGCATAGGTTACTTATTAAAAAAAAAGGGGTAGGGAAGAGAGGAAGTTCCTAGAATTGAAACTACGAATAAACAGTGATCATGGAGGCTGCTATAGTAGAAAAACTCCCTAAATTGGGTTTTTCTTGGCCAAGAGGATCCTATAGTTACACAAAACTAGTACAATCTTATGAGAACTACATATTTTCAGATTGCATACAAACATCATGAACATGCAATTGATCTAAGTTGCAGCAATAAAATAAGGAAGCTCATACTAGCTCTATAAAGTGATTCATCATCAACAAACCACATAAAGCATGAGCTATAAATTCATCAAATACAATAACAACAAACACCATCATCACTTCCATTTAAGAAACTAATAACTAAACTAATAGGGAAGTAGAACCATGCATGCATACTGAAGAAACATAAGAGAAACATCCATAAATCATGCAATGTAGCTGTCTATTGCTGCAAAATTCCCTTACACCAGCTCTCCAACCATTTACAAATGAAGGGGAGACCCCTATTTATAGTTTTCCAAAGCCCAAATGAATGGCCAGGATTGATTCATAGTGAGTGGCTTAGATTTTATTACATTAGGGTTTCACCTACCCCCCATTATCCAACAATTTAAAATACATTTTTGTCTTTTCTCTAATTCATCATCTAGTGCTCAGGTGTTGTAGTAGTTTGTCCTCATGTTGATTTCCCTTTTCACTATAGTTGAAACTACTTGATGCATTCACAACATTGTTCATTGGATCGGGTGGGTCTTGATGATGACTTGCATCAATCGATCAGCCACTTCCAACTTAAAGGAAAACTTTGGATGGATCACATTCATTTGATGAAGAAAAAGATGGTGCCTTCTTGCCCTAATTTCCTGGACAACCATCAAACTTCCTCCATGATACAGTGACCTGTTTATCAGTCTGTTTGACTAATTGATTGTTGTTTGTGTAAACATCCTTCTACTAGCAATCTTTGTTAGCCTTGGTGCATTCTTACAGATGTTCATGAGGAAAAGAACTCATGGACAAGCTCATTATTTGTGATCCCCTACTATAGAAATCTCCCTTGATGATCCTTATTTATGAACAAATCCCTACAGAAAGTAGAAGATTAAATTAGACCCACACAAATAACAATATGAAACCCCTTTGAATATGGCTATTTGATGTTTGTGTGTTTATCTTACATGATTGCTATGCAACTTCAAATAGTTTCACCACTATATACTCTTTAGGAAATCAAGTGATTATTTTTGTCAGTGCTAAAAGAGAAAATTAGGTTACTTTTAAAAGGGACCCCATACTTCATAAGATCAAAATATACCCTCAACATAACAACGTTACAGTTTCATTTGGGTTTTTTCCAAAAATTCCTTGTCGAAGGGATTAGTCCTACATTCATGCAGTATCATGCACCCTTTTTTGAATGACTTCTGATTACTTGACAAACGAAATCCCTATGCTAATCATAACTTAATATAATATTGTCCAAATATTTTATGGTCCCCTAATTTTATCAACACCAGGATTCCCTTTATGTCACCTGATTATCATTATCCACTCCATATCTCCAAAGGGGATCCATTTTTATAGTCATCTGGTTATGAAGTATGCAACCTGAAATCATGCCACAACTATAAGATCTATGTTTGTAGGCAATGGAGGTGGTGGTAGACATGTGATGGGAGACCGCTTGTAAGGGTGCATAGAGGGAGCAATGATGAGTCCCGTATGAGTGATGGATGCCGAATAGTTCAACATACCTATTGTCATATTCACCTGGCATCCACCTTAGATGTAAGTTAGCCACCCCTCATGTAAATTAGAAGATTGGGCCAACAGGGTTTCATCATTCCTCTCAAGTCACTGGATACCTTCCTTTAGCACTCTTTTGCTTTAGGTTTTCCTATTTGTCGTGCATCCCTTGAACACCTCATCATGTCCCACCCAAATTACTATTTTCTTCCCTCGAAAGACACAACTAAATCCATTGATGTAGGTAGGCCATGCACGAGAAGGTGATGGAAAAATCGTTAACAAAAACCTTTTGAAAGCATCATCTTTCTAGTAGAAACTCACATGAGATTTCTCGATGGAGAATGATAATCTAGAATCCACTTTAGACATGGGCACGAGGAATAGACACCTGGTGCCTGTAGTATAAATTTTGTTTAAGATGGTGGATAGGGCCTCGTAGTGCCCGTATCAGAGGAACCCACCTGGTGTTGAAGAATATGTCTAGGACTGATCATTCCACCTTTCCAATTCTAAATGTCCACAAAGATATCATAATAGCAATGCACCAACCAACTTGATTCTCCCTGCCCACCATATAGTTTGCAACCATAGCTGAGTAAGGGGTCACCTAAATATAGAATTTCACTCTCCAACGAATCTTGCACTTATCTATCATGATCAAAAGATAATTACAAGCTCACTATTGTTGTTACATGCTTACACGAGACTCTTGATATGAGATAACCACCCTATCCACTGTCAACCAAGAAGCGTCAGCGATATAATATGAAAGGATATGCTTGGGGATACTGGGGGTTGACATACATGGGGAGACATAGTGAAGAGGTTGTGAGTAATGGCAGAGGAGTTAATGGCATGGCAGGAAGTGAAACCTATGCCTCAGACAATCATGGGTGCAAGAGCATAGATGGCAAAGGTGAAAATTCCATTATGGAGGTGGTTGAATGGGGATAGCCACCTGTGCAGTAAGTTCCACACAACAATCGTACCGTGACCCTTGTTGACCAGTTAAATTCTTCCTTCCCCCCTTTTAGAATCTTATGCGAGAATAATTAATCAAATAGGTGATCGTTTCATGCCACAGCCATCGATTTATCAAACAAATAGCTTATTAAAAGAACACACCTACACTATCATTTAATCATAGGCCAATACCAATCTTCCAATATCGACTTGAGCACCCCTCGAGCTTGAATATACTTGTCTGGTTGAAGCTAACACTTCTTGGCATAGCCATATGCATGGTCATCAACAATTATTTGTATCCTACCCCAAGCTAATGGGGAAATTTTCTATTAGAATGCTTAACCATGGCAATCATTCCTAATCTTATGGAAATTATACTTGGTAGACTTCCCTATGGTACCTTTGGGTTATTTGATAGTCATAAGTCATCCTCGTACCCATATATTCTCAAGCAGGATATTCAAAAACTTCATTTGTGTGATAATGTCCACCATAAAGATACTTGAACCACCACCTATTCAGCCCATCCAACCTAAGAATGATCTCCTTTTTCTTGTTGTACCATTAGGAATAAGGATTCAACCCCACAAAACTTTCAAGAAGGTAGAGTCTAAAGAAGAAACTATCGTGGGACCAAGCCTAAGGGTGGTCGTCATAAGAAAGTCATTATTAGCAGCCAAGGGGATGGCGATACGGGCAGAAAATCCAGCAAGCCATGATTCTACCAATGGGATGGACATCCAGTCATAGCAAAGAGAAATTTGAGTGGCTACGCCCACCACCCCATCTCTGTGAATTTCAATTCATCATTAACAACTATGCTCAGCACACTTAGAACATTCAACTTTCGATTATGCACCATTCCTTAGGCACGAAATTCTTCCACACTCTCTACTCGAATAAAGCCTTGGGTGGGTTTACTTAGTTTTATGTGGGTTCATCAACCTATTTTATCATAGACATTGTGCCCTGAGTCATCCTCTTACCAAGCCACCCCTTCATGTATACTGATGGGTTGCTCATTTCCCTTCCATGTTGGGTGACAATTTTCCTTCGAAATGTATAACCCATTTCCTCTTACTTAGGGGTTATCGATCCCTCAACTAATGTTTTTATTGATCACCCTATTATTAGAGGCACTCCACTCGGCCTCTCATATTCTGCACTCGACTTAACAAGCCCTTGCATTCTTTTCAAGATATAACCAAAATCATCAATGTAGGCAACATACGTCAGTCAACGACCACGAAAAAGGATGGCGAGGATGCGGGTATTGAAGGAATCAATGATGGAGGTGATAACGGCGCAACATGACACGGAACCCACATTGGAGAAGGTCACGGGTGAAGGGTTGCGGGGAGTCGATGAGAGAATGCCATGAAGAAACAGTGTGAGTTGAGCAGCATTCTACATTGTGAATCCCACAGTGGTGATTTCCCTATGAGTGAAAGAGTGGGCTCCATATGGGGCACCACCCGTCTGAAGGTGATGTCCAAGCTAAATCATAGCGGTCAATAGATTTCATCATCTTAACCACAAATCTCACTACCCCTTTTTTTTCATTTAATTAGTCACACATCTTATGCTTTCATATGTATTTGCTTCACAAAGGCAGGCATGTAACCTATAATGATGCCAAAGCCCTTAAAATTTTTCTCTTCAAAACCATCAAACCATCAACAGACCTAAGTATCACCACCCTTGTGAGACGACACCCTTTAAAGTGTGTTTCTTGATAACTTTAAATGTCGTCATCAATGATTATACTCCTGAATGGAGTGAAATTGAGATGTCCCCACAGTTGAGTACATGGAGTAAATGGTCCTAGATGTGGTTAGTAATTAAGGGACATCATGCAAGGAATGCCGGTGGTATCCTAGCAGGAGGTTGGAATGCTAAACAACAATGAGGTAAAACGGCCAGTATCAGCGTGGAACCTACACTAGAGGTATCCACTGAGAATTCAGTTGGCAAGAGAGTGCAGAGAACCAGTCAAAGAATATCATTGTGGAACAGCGGTGAAAACGATGGCGAGATGTGTGGACCCCAAGAGAATGCTTTCCACATAGGTGGTGGCCCGTGGGAAGTCATTTGAAGAATGTCATCGAGAAATGGCAAGAGGCAGATAGAATCCCACACCATGAGTCCCACATGGATAATCACCATCAGAAGGATATGTGGAGTCATGTTTGTGGATGGCAGTCGGCGGGTGGGCGACTAAAGAATGTCGATGAGGGAATGGCAAAAGACTAGCCATGGGACCATGGTAAGGAAACAACATCAGTGGGTCATGGGCCCGCATGGCAGGGAGGCAGTGAAGGTTTTCCATTGTGAAACTGCATCGGGGTGATGACCTCCTACAAATGGAAGCCCACAAGAGCCAGCCCGCAAGGGTGAATGACTTGGTGAAACTCAACTGGGTGAATTGGGCCAACATGTAATTGATCAATTTTTAGTCTTAAGGCCAACTTAGGCTAGGAAACGGGGGTGCTTGGAACAAGACCAGGTCAAAAAAATCTAACTCGAGCAAAAGAGGGGGTCCCTTCCTATGCCAGGGCGTGTGCAAAATATGCACAACACATGGCAACTCCCTGGGGAAATGTTCTAGAGCATTTTGATGACAAACTAGAATCATGAACCTAAAATCTATGGTTCTAATCTTCATTCTAGGGAAAAAAAACTAGATGCTTGACCAAAGGATCAAAACCACTATCCAATACAACCTTCAGTATGCTAAAAATCCAAGTGTGTGAAGTTGCATTAATTCCCATCCTTTAGTTGCTATAAGAACCTAAGCTCTGTCAAGTTAAGCCACAGTTTATTCTAACTCCAAAAGCATTCAGAACATTGCCTTACTGCCAATCAGGTGTCCATAGCCCCGATGAGGTTGTCGTTGTGATTCTCCCGTACAGTACTCTATTGCCATTCAGGCGTCCATAGCCCCGGTAGAGTTGTTCGGATCCTCCCAAAAGGTTGAATTTCTTATTTCTTTTCATTTTCAATGTATTTTTTTCTTTCTTTTGTTTCTTTTCTTTTGATTTTTTTCTTTTCAATTCCTTTTATTTCAAATTGCAAGCAATGAAGCTCATGTTCAGGGCTAAGAATCACAGTGGTGCTGAAGTAGAATTTTAAATTTTTCACTTAACTAGACTTCACAAAGGACCTACAATGACCTCCAGATTCCTAAAGTTTGTAAAAGATATAAGATTTCAAAATACATTAGAGTCAGACTAAACCAATGACTTATCCTCTTTGAATCAAACACCCAGATCACTTGAAACTAACAGAAGACCTTCACCATTCACTCTAAAAACTTGATTAGAGTTTAACAAAGAAATACGTAGAAAAACCCCAAGTGATAATTATGGTTGTTGTGCACATAGATGTTCCCAACTAAAAGTAGTGGGACCCCAAGCAAAGCAGCAGCAAAGTGAAAGAAAACAAAAGAAAATGGAACCAAACGAAAAGAAAACACCTAAACTAACCAAAGTGGGACAACAAAAGCAAATAGCAAAGAAACTACCCTAAAGAAAACTAACAACCAAACGAAAGTAGGAAAGTGAGATATGCACAGAAAAACTATACTACCCAAAATGAACTATATACAAAGGTATTTACAAAGCACCATTTTTAGACTGGGCAAGCTGGCCTTAATGCTCATTGGATTTCACAGTGCATGCACAAGCAAATGAATGGTTGTTATAGTTCTTAACCATGTAGATTTACCCTTATGTTCAAAAAAATGAATTTTATTATCCTAGCATTCAAATTTAATCACACGGTTAGGGAAAATCAGTAGTTGAGGTGATTCGTTGAATTCGTGGTTGATCCATAAACATGTTCATATCCCTTCATTCCCATAATCAAATAATAAACACAGCTACAAGAATTAATAGGGGAAAGGAAGGATAGAACCTATATGTTTTCATATAGAGGTGGCAGCATTTGACAGGGGAGAGTGAGCACAACATTGTTGATCGTTGCATGATCAACTTTAGGTGGGCATAGTGGAGGATGTTGCATATCTAGTCTCGAGTAGGGATAGGGTGAGGAGAATAGGGCAACAAACACCTCTTCCCTGTCACATGGGACCTGCAACCTCCGTTGGTTTTTCTTCAAGGAGGAACGCCTCATCTTGTTGATCACCTGCAAACTTGGTATCCGCTTGGTGGATGTCCTTAGATGGTAGCATGTTGTCCCATTTCCTTTCCTAGGTGTTGACCTTATTTTTGTTATGTTCAATGTCATGGGACAATGAAATGCATGAATTTTTCCTATTGTAACTCTTTGGATATGAAGTAGGATCAACAATGATCAAGGAAAAAGGACTCCTAGCTATATCTTGTAGTCGATCAGGTGCTTCATCTCTGTTGGCAGCTATCTCAGCACCTCTGCCTTTATCTTCTTCTCTTTGTTGTTCATGTATCTCCTTCTAACCTTCACTTGTCTCCTCTTGTTCACTATCACTATAGATGGAGAAGGAACCCCTCTCCCACTCTGGAGGCTCCAATATTTCACCAACGGGTGGTTCAAGTGGTATGTTTTCATTGCTTCTAACATCTGGGATGTATTCTTCCTCGGCATGGGAATTCCTCCGCAGTACAACTCCTAATGGAAATAAGTCATCAATCGATGGAACCTCATCAAGGGGGCCAAAATCTACTATGCAATTTCCTTCCAAGGACTCGCCATAAAGCCCATCTTTCATGGTGCACAAATGACCTTCAAGAGGAAGAATTCTTGATGACTGGTGGACATTGTTCTAATGTGTTCTACCCCATCACTTGGAAGCTCAAGACTGTATTGTTGTCCTTCTCCTATTGTTGTCCTAGTTCCTTCCTGAGGAATTCCTTCAGCTAAGTCATCACTTGGTCCTGACTCTTGGTATTTTAATTTGATCTAGGAAACAAGTAGAGGAGGTCAGGCACTTGGCTGCTCCACTTGTCCTCTAACTTGTTTGACAACTTCTTGGCATAACTTGCATGTGAACTTGGAGTGCGATGAATCATGGAGACTACACCAATTCAGGAGTAATAGAACCTCTAGATCCACTTGATATATTAGTTCAGACCAAACCCTTTCTAATCTAGAGATGAGCTGGATATATCTTTCCACTATTGGGTCCTCATCACTTGGGAAGGAAGTCTGCTAATAGATAGCTTTGGCATGCAATTGACCGCACTCCTCCAAATCTTCATTTTCAAATGCTTGGTCATTGTCTTTGTAGATGGAGAGGTCCTCTAATTTGATTTCACTTATGCCTTCATCATCATTTTCTACTTCTCAAAAAATTTCAACCTTTTCCTCTTTCTGATTTTCAACATCTTCATTGGCTTCTCCAGGATACACTATTGCAGACTTTGCTGACCCATCCTCCACTGCCAATGGCTCCTCTTCTAGATTGGAGGACCGCTCTTTGATGATAGAGGAAAGGCTTTCTAACTCACTTCTGACTAAATTTTCATCATAGCTTTTGTTGTCTTACTAAAATTAGCTTCTTCCTATGGGTTTTGATCCTCTATATCTACTGTCCAATTGCCTTCTGGTGTCAAATTTCTTGGTTCATCTTCAATGTGTTGTCCTCCAAATTTTGATAGCTCTTCAAGCATCATGGGATGACTTGTCCTCATTGAAATTTGGCTGCTCCAACTCATTCAAACAACCCCTGGCTTGAGTGATTATTTTCATGCATGACAAACAAGTGAATTCAAAGTGAGGTGCATTGTGAAATCTGCACCAACTTGACATCAGTACTTCTTCCCATCTCAATTCATTCTCACTGCCCAAACATTTTTGGATCAATTCCTTGAATTCCTTAGCTGCCATGGTTGTCAACTCTTCTTCTAGATCTGCAAGGAACAAGGGCTGATATATTTCTCAAAAGGGAATTTCTCCTTGCAAGACTCTTTCAATTCTACTTAAGAAATTCAAACACCCCAACTCGTTGTGCCTGTGAGTGCAATGAATCTTGCAATTTTCCACTGATGTAAATTGCTACAGTGGTTTCTTCAATCTTCCATTCAAATCTGCATGCCACTGAGTGATTTTAATTTGTACATGCTGCTCCATTTCAACTCAACTTTTGCTTGCCTTCAAAATTTTCTGATTTTTAGCATTAAAAGAGATCTCCTTATCTCAGATTTCTTCTTGAGAGTGCTCTTTTCAACTTCCAACTTTCAAATTTGTAGCCTCAACATGCCATGCCCTCCTTCTAGTGCTATTTTTGTTGATGGGTCTTTTATG
The DNA here is from genome assembly GCA_007258455.2 of Sequoia sempervirens. Taxonomy (NCBI): domain Eukaryota; kingdom Viridiplantae; phylum Streptophyta; class Pinopsida; order Cupressales; family Cupressaceae; genus Sequoia; species Sequoia sempervirens. The sequence continues at coordinate 51,237,415 of VDFB02086081.1, read as the reverse complement.
CACTTCTCAACATAGGTAATGCATAAGTGCATCACCTCTCTTGAAATACAATCTTCCACAATCAGATTGCAGAACACTATCCCAAGGTCTCTAATGTCAAGTATTGATAGTGCTTGGAATATCTTAGTTATTTCATGTGATTTGCTGGTAATCACAGGGAATGCTTATAGATGAGTTACAAAGTGTGGGTAGTTGGGCCTACAAATGGAGTTCTTGAGGTGCAGAAATTGTTGCTCATTTGCTACAAGTTCAAACAATAGTCTAGAACTCCTATTTCAACTTTAGATTTGGTTTTACAATGTGCAGTGAACCTTAGCATAAGTTATTAAAAAAAAGGAAAAAGGGAAGGGAAGAGAGGAAGTTCCTAGACCTAAAACTATGAATGAACAGTGATCATGGAGGCTACTATAGTAGACAAAATCCCTAAACTAGGTTTTGCTTGGCCAAGAGGATCCTACATTTACACAAAGCCAGTGCAATCTTCTGAGAACTACATATTTTCAGATTGCATACAAACATCATGAACATGCAATTGATCTAAGTTATAGTAATAAAATAAGGAAGATCATACTAGCTTTACAAAGTGATTCATCATCAACAAACCACAAAAAGCATGAGCTGGAAATTCATCAAATACAGTAACAACAAACACCATCATCACTTCCATTCAAGAAACTAATAACTAAACTAATAGGGAAGTAGAACCATGCATGAATAATGAAGAAACACAAGAGAAACATCCATAAATCATGCATTGTAGCTCTCTATTGCTGCAAAATTCCCTTACACCAACTCTCCAACCATTTACAAATGAAGGGGAGACCCCTATTTATAGTTTTCCAAATCCCAAATGAATGTCCAAGATTGATGAGTGGCTCAAATTTTATTACATTAGGGTTTCACCTACCCCCCATTATCCAACAATTTAAAATACATTTTTTTCTTTTCTTGAATTCATCATCTAGTGCTTAAGTGATGTAGCAGTTTTTCCTCATGTTGATTTCCCTTTTCACTGTAGCTAAAACTACTTGAGGTTGCTCTTTTCTTGATGCATTTGCAGCATTGTTCATTGGATTAGGTGGGTCTTGATGATGACTTGCATCAATATATTGGCCACTTTCGACTTAAAGGACAACTCCAGATGGATCACATTTGTTTGGTGAAGAACAAGATGGTCCCTTCGTTCCCTTGATTTACTGGACAACCATCAGACTTTCTTCACCATACAGTGACCTATTTATCAGTCCCTTTGACTAATTGATTTGTGTTTGTGTAAACATCCTTCTACTAACAATATTTGTTAGCCTTGGTGCATTCTTATAGACGGTCATGGAGAAGTGAGATCATGGACAAGCTCATTATGTATGATACCCTACTGGAATAATATCCCTTGATGATCCTTATTTACGAATAAATCCCTAGACAAAATAGAAGATTAAATTAGACCCACACAAATAACAATATGAAACCCCTTCAAATATGGCTATTTTATTTTTGTGTGTTTATCTTAAATGATTGCTATGCAAATTTAAATAGTTTCACCACTCTATACTCTTTAGGCAATCAAGTGATTAGTTTGGTCGGTGCTAATACAGAAAATCAGGTTACCTTTAAAAGGGGCCCCATACTTCATAAGATCAGAATATCCCCTCACCAACATAGTGTCATAGTTTCATTTGGGTTTTTTCCCAAAATTCCCTATCGAAGGGATCTGTCCTACATTCTTGTAGTATCATGCACCCTTTTATGAATAGCTTCTGATTACTTGACACACGAAATCCCTATACTGATCATAACTTAAAATAATATTGTCCAGAGATTTTATGGTCCCTTGATTTTATCAACACCGGGATTCCCTTTATTTCACTTGATTATCATTATCCACTCCATATCTCCAAAGGGGATCCATTTTTATAGTCAGCTAGTTATGAAGTATGCAACCTAAAATCATGCCACAGTTGCAAGATCTATGTTTGCAGGCAATGGAGGTGGTGGTACCTGTGTGATGGGAGGCCACTTGTAAGAGTGCATAGCGGGAGAAATGACGGGTCCCACATGAGTGATGGACACCAACTAGTTCAACACACCTATTTTCATCTGCACCTAGCATCCACCTCAGACATAAGTTAGCCACCCCTCATGTAAATTAGAAGATTGGGCCAATAGGGTGTCATCGTTCCTCTCAAGTCGCCTGATACCTTCCTTTAGCACTATTTTGCTTTAGGTTTTCATGTTGGTCGTGCATCCCTTGACCACATCATTATGTCCCACCCAACTTACTATTTTCTTCCCTTTAAAGAAACAAGTAAATCCATTGATGCGGGTAGTCCATGCAGGAGAAGGCGATGGGCACACCTTTAGCAAAAATTGTTTGAAAACAACGTCCTTCTAGGTGTTGTTTTTCTTAGGAACTTTGGATCAATGCTATAATTTAGGATTTTATTTTGATTGGTTTTGATTGCATAATGAACTTGTAAACCCTAAGATGTTGGATGTGATCTTTAGGATAAACTTGTTCAAAGGTGTGCTAATTTAACTAGAGGTATGAGAAAGGATGCATTCCCATACTCCTTATATTAAACAAGGTGATTTTTTATTTGGTTTAAGGATGTACCCAAGTCTAGATAATGATGTTTCCAAAGCTCTAAAGTTGTTTGTGGGATGAGTGGATAAATGTTTGGGATGATGTCTCTAAGAAGGAATTGTTTACCGACTGTGAGAAGTCTTGCCGAAGGATGGAGGTCTTGGTGAAAGGTTGTGCCTTCAACATAGTGTCTCACCGATAGGGTGAGGTCTCGCTGAATTGGAATGGCTTCGGTGAAAGGTCTTGCCAACCCGATGGTGTCTTGCTGAAGGGAGTTAGCATCGACATAATGTTTTGAGCTCAGGGAGATGTCTTCTCAACCGGGTGGAGTCTCGCTGAAAGATGGAGAGCTCGGGGAGATGTCCTACTGACCCAATGGTGTCTCGCCGAAGGTTTATGCCTTTGGTATGAAGTCTTCTCAACTGATGTTTCTTTTGCCAATATTGATGGGTCTATTGCAGACTTTGGTGAGAAATCTTGCTGAATGCAGATGTCTAGGTGATGAAATGGTGATATTGGTATGACTCCTGAGGGCTCGCTATGATGTCTGGCCGAAAGCGATCATCTCACCGATGGTTTTAGGGATGTCGATATGACTTTTTCAACTCGATATGAACTCTTGCCGATAGTTGTAAGCCATCACAAATGCTACTGCAAATTCTAATCACATTGAGGAGACACGGCTAGTGTCTCATCCAAATGTGATTCGGTTTAAACAACCCTTGACCGTCTAGGAATCTAAATGGCACGAGTTCGGCCAATCAAAAGGAGCTAAAGATGGACCATGGGCAGTTTGACTATTGTAACTTTTCTTATGAGGGAGATCAATAGAATGTGAGCAGTATGGATCTGCTCTGTAATCAAGGATGATGAATCGGTTCGAAGGTAGTAGTGTTGTCTCTATGGAGGCCTCACAATAGGGAACATTTGATGTTGTCTCTCAAGGGGATCAACTTGAAGAAAGATATAAAATAGGAGGAAATCTGAGGGGGAAGAAACCATGAGTCTCAAGGACAGTTGGGATGTCTGCTGGCAAAGGTAGAGCAAAATTTATGATAATTCTTCAGGGCATTCAAGGCAGCTCTGATGGAGGTTCGAAAGTGGACACGGGGGCCAAAAGTTAATGCAATGGTTGCAAAAGATCTGAAGGGCCATCCTTGGAGTGATCTTTCACCAACATGGACATGGGGGATGCACATTGAATGCATTAGCTTTATTTCCAAAAGATCTAAGGGTCGACCCTTCTAAAACTGATATTTTGTAAACCTAAAACAAGGGGCAGTCACTTTTAGTTTTTGTATATATGGCATTTTTTCCTCATTTTGTAGGAAAACTCTTACTTGCATTTTTTTTCTTTGTGACTTCTATGAGTCCTTACAGGAGAATACTGAGTTTTGTAACTCATTTACAGACACTGTATGGTAGAGTTTCACCTTTGGAGATCAATAAAGAAAGTAGTTTATGCCTTCTCAGTTATCTGTTTCATTGAGTGTGTTCGATGATTGATAAATTTACATGTTAGTTTTTCTTATTCCTTGTTAATTGTCTCATTAATAGCACTTTTAAGTAGAGGAGATAAGTGTATTGCAGGTTATAGGTTATGCTGGTGATGCAAACAAATTTTAGTTGTGAGGAGAATTTATTATCCTTCTAGGACTGTATGTATCGTAGCTATCTTATGAAATTTTTATGCAGTATCACATGAGTATTGAGTTGTGCATATCAGCTTTTATTAGTTGATTCAAAACTGTGTGTTAAGCAGTTGTGCCTGTTTGAACAAATTTGGTGTATCACCATAAGATTTCATTTTCATTTTCATGCACTCCTTCTCCCTTTTCCTTACAAAGATTAGTATTTTTAAGTGATATTACCAGTTAGGATCCGGCCTTATCTGGAGGTTCATTTCAACTTTAGGTAACCCATAGCCTTGAAATGATCCCATGTTTCTCTAGAAAGCTCAATTTTTCATAACTTTGCATAGGGTACATTTCTAGGAGATAACACCAAGCTACATGCATATTCTATTCCCTGTTCATGTTTAAGTAGCTTTCGTAGGTTTGCTATAAGGTGAACCACACTGATAGAAAAATGTTCATTTCTCTCAAATTTTTGTAAAGTCTTTAATTCTTCATCCAACAATATTATGTTCTCTTGCAGGATATGAACAACATCATGCACATTAGTTGTAGGTATGAAAGTCAGGAGAAATGAAGTATGCACACTATGATCCATAGGGGGTTGATTATCAACACTATTAGGAAGAGAGGTAGAAAACCCAAGATCCATGGTGAATGGTATATCGCAGAATGACATGATTCTCGAACTATGTCTCACAATAGTATTGCTAATAGAACACCAAGTTGTAAATCTCATACAAGTTTCACAAACTTAGTGTGCAAACCCAAAATGGAAAGAGGCTTAAAATGTAATGCAATGACCTAAAATGAAATGTTTAAATGTAATTTTCAGATTCTCAACAAGGTAATTGGTTGATTACAGTATGCCACAATCTAAAAATGAAATCTTTGAAATGGGTAGGTGCAAGATCATCGTGGAAAAAAAAAATCCCTTAAGTGGCGAAAAATTCAAAAAAATCAGAGTTAGGCAACTTGACGTAAAAATTTGAATAAGTTATCTATATTAAAAAATATGTAAGAATTGAATTTGTAGCTTGAATTTAGTTTCTAAACTACTAGGTTTAATAAAAAAAAATCTATTTGGTGAAATGAATTTCAATGAGTACTTAAATAAAATATAAGAAAGGTGTCTAACAAACTCATGTCCTGATGTGATGCATATTTTTTTGTAATTTTTCTAAGTATAATTAATTATTAATTTTTTATTACAACTTTTTAAAAATATAAAAACTTGTACTGACCAGCTTAACTTGGTCAAAACTTCATGAAATTCAATATTTTTTTTTAATTCTTAGTATGCAAAGCATAGAATGTGACACATGTTTCATATTAAAAAAATGTGTTACCATTTGAAAACTATATATGTTTTTCAATCAGCCTATCAATCGAGACTTTAGTCGTAATTCAAAAAGAAAATAAATAATAATTATTTATTAAATTCAAAGTAAAGCATAATTTATATTGGTGGAAAGCTGAGAATATACCTTAAAAACCCTTTTCATTTCATCAATTTTGGGTTAAAAAAAAGTCGTCAGCTACACACCCTACACATACCCATCATATCACCACTTTTTGGCCCATCATGATCCTGCACATACCCAATTGCAATTTTGAAATCACACAATGCACCAAATGAACAAAATTAAGCTATATGTAATGAAATGAATGAAATAGAAAGTCAACAAACCGTAACAGAGATCTAATGACAGTAAATAGAAACACATAATTGAATATTTTAAATTCTAGAAATGCAGATTAAGGCCTGATCATAGACTCATTTTCCCTATAGCGAATGGGTTCTAGATTAGGTTTTTGAAACAATTTTGTACTAATTTTTCAGGTCTTTTTTAGTGGGTTTTAGATTTAGTTTGCTACAATAAGTTTCGGGTTCATATTTATGCAAATGTAATGTGAAATTTGAGTGCAAAAGTTGACAAAATGATGAGCTAAAACACCTAGTTTGATATGCAATTTTGTTTTCAATTTTCAAATGCAAGTTTATGTGATGAAAGATGATATGAAAAATGACTATTTTTTGTTTTTTGTTTATTTAAAGAATACAAAAATAATGCAATCCTAAGACCCTATGTGAGATGAAAATTTGAACGCAAAATAAAGACCCTAAATAAGATCTATTTCAATCAAAATGAATGAAATATCTAATCTAAGATGAAAAGAGACTCCAAAATTAGAAAACTACAATGCTCAAAAAGTCAGGTTCACCATAATGAACCATAGAAAAATTAGGGGTTATGAAATGAATTATCAAGATGATGAACCCACTAGTTTTTCTAATGTTTCACTCAATCTATGAGGGTAATAATGTATAAATAAGAATAAAAAAAAACCTAACTGATATACTAATCAAAAGGTAGGTTTTAAGTGGGTAAAATGATGTGTACTTGTTGCAAAAAGTGCTTTTTTCAAGCCTCACTGAGGACTCATTTTCCTAGTGGTGAATGGGTCCCTACTAGTGTTCTAGAAAATTAGTTTCTAGGTTATATTCTTCAATGTCTACATTCCCCAACTCTAGATGTTCAGCTCTCGAAAGTCAAAAATAAATTCTATAGAACACTTTCCATGATCCTACAAGAAAGATGGCAACTTTTTCAACTTTGCAACTTTTACAATTTTTTCTCTCCACTTGATCTTCAACCTAAAACTTGCAATCACGCATAAAATGAGAAGAAAATTTTGATTTTTAGGGAGTAGGGGTTTTCCTTGGTCAAACCCTATTTTGGTAATTAAACCTTGTAATGAAATAATGCATAAAAGGACCAATGAATGAAGAAAATAATGTCACTACTCACCACACCTTAATTGAAACCTTGGATTGCAAATTTGAATTTTAGCATGAAGTGGCCTCAATTTATGTAGATCTTGATCACAACACTTTAATCTAAAACAATTCTTGAATAGGATCTCCAATGCTACATCAACACATTAACTCAACATGCATGAATTTGACATGATGATTGATATCTTGATTGCTGCAATAAAATTTAATAATATTCATTTGAATGCCTTATTGAATGCTCTTGTGAAAGTACTCTTCATTGCTTGAATGAGAATTCTTAGATGATACTAAGTCAAATAGCCTTTTATTTATACATAACTTAAGATTAATTCATGAAATTCAAATAACACAAGCCAACATCAGATCTGGGATTTGAAATCATTAAAATACCACCAAAAACATATCCCAAGGGGGGGTACTAGGGTTAAGTGAGGACCCATTTGTCATAGGGCGAATGGGTCCTAGCACACTTAACTAGGACACACTTCAGGAAATATAAAATGTAATGCAAAAAGGGGGTCCTAGGACCTAGTGAGGACCCATTCACCAGGTGGTGAATGGGTCAACCTAGGACACATTCCTTGTAAAATTAAGTGTTGTGTAATAGTATTTATGAGTGTCAAGCTTTATCCCTTGAAATATGCAATTAATTAGGCTTGAATTTGAATTAATGGGGCCAATTTAGCTCAAATTCACCTCAATTAATTAATAAAAACCTAAATTAGTGTGAAAGTGTAAAGATACACTTTACAACACCCTAAATAAGGAACCATTAAGTCCATTTTATTAAGAAGGGTCGTAAAATTAATGTGAATGTGTAAAACACATTACAACACTAAATCAAGACAACATTAGGCTCATTTTAATTATTAATTATTCATTCCCAAAATAAGGAAAAAGGGATACTTTTTTCGTTACTATCTAGGGATATGTCCTAAGGTTGGATTGGATGATAATGATCTATGAAATGGGAAGGATGGTGATAAGAAGAAAAAAAGGGGGTTGATACCAAGTCAAAGTTGTCAAAACGATGAGGATTTCTAAGGTTTTCCCTGAGTCCAAAGGGAAGATTTAAATGTTAGGGAGGGTGGGGGATTGATAATGGAATTTTTTAGGTATGAAGAATGACGGGTATAAATGGGTATGTGCAAGATCATGATGGGCCAAAAAGTGGCAATATGATGGGTAATGAAATTGAAACCTCAGCTAGACTTTGAATTTAATCAGACTAATCAAATAGAGCATCCTAAGGGGTTCAAAATTTAGAAGACATCGTTAAGGTTCATATGGCTAATATGAAGGAACAATTTTAGGAAACATAGGCTACATTCAAATTTTTTGATAGTAGGTCATAGAAAGATGACAAGGTGCAAAAGTAACAATTTTTCTAAAATGGAAGTGCAACATATTTTGGTCAACAAATGTAGTTCTACATTCCTAGATTTTTTGACAAGAGATTTGAAAAACAATAAAACACATTGGTCAAGTTTGAAATTTTTTGCAAGGTATTGTCAATCCTTAACCCTTTGGCCAATTCGTCTTGCACTGGTTTTGCACAAAAAAGATACTTCAAGCACTTGTTACAAATCCTAAGCTCAAGTAGGTTTATAGGCTAGTGTGGTCCCACAAACTTGGATTTCTCCAAACTAGGAATCTCCTTCAACCCAAGGGCAAGGAAACCTAAGGAGGTGTATACACTTGAAGTCTTTATAAGAGAAGATAGCTAGGTGCCTCTTGGAATGGAAGGATAACCCAAATCACCCTCTCCTTGGAAAGATACATGTAGCTTATGCAATGTTGAGGATTTCTATCTCACTCAAGGGACCCTTATGATGGGAATCTATAGGGCGCAATCTACATCCCTTGCACCACACTAGTCCACATTTGATGGCTCTTCTAAGTTAAACAAAAATTTTCTAGGGCATCCTCAATATACACAAAGGTACATGAGGCACAATCGTGAACACTAACCCATCACAAGCATGGGCCGGTAAATTTAATGAGGTACTAAAAGCTCAGACCAGCTCTACACTCCTAGCCTAGAATCACCCTAGGAAATCAGAGCTTCGCTAAACATGGCATGGTTAGATTGGGGTACAACTTTAGCTCTACCCCTTTATATACCCTATTGGTAACACTTGGTTGAGGTCATCCCCTAGGGTGATGAAATACCTAGGAAGGATTCCTAAAGGGAAATCTATGCTAGGTGTTTTTGATCCCCAAGATCGCAAGAAGCACAAGGGGAGAGCATACACACAAAACTAGAAAACTTATGTTTACCTAAAACACAAATCCAAAAAAAATGAAGAAATGAAAATATTTCTGATCCGCAAGATCACTCTATGTGCAAGGGGAGAGCATACATCTATTTCACCCTTCGAGACACAAAAACAAGTTCATTAACCTTCTAATCTAGCTTTAGTGCCTAATTTAGTGTAAAAACAAAAATCTTGGGCTAACATCTTACAAAACCATAGATTAGTAGTTTATTAATTTTTTCTTGGAGAATCAACCAACTACACCATTTATTAGTCCAATTGTTAGCCCAAGAAATGATCAAAATCCAAAACTAGATGGAAGAGTCATTTTACAAAAAATAGAAATAGAGGCACAGAAATACAAAATGGAAAAATTTAAAAGTGGAAACAGAAGTGTTGGAATATACAAAACTATGGTTGCATTAGTTAAGATAAATTAATGCGATTTTAAGCTAAAAATTGATGGTGTTAACTATTTCTACTTAAAAGATGTAAAGTACTATTATTTTCCTAAATGATTAACAATGCAAAAACAACAAAATGTTGAAATAACAACAAAAATATTAAACTAATTGGTCTGAAATAGAAGCACTAAAATATGCAAAAATGGCACTTGCCTTTTTAGAATTAGTTAACACTATATTATGCTAAATTTCAATTATGTTAGCTTTATCTACCTAAAAGAAGTAACCTTTGATATTTTCCCAAATGAAAGATAATGTGAAAATGAAAAAAAGAAAAGATAAACTTAAATCAGTTAAGCTTTCTTGGCTACAAATAGAAGCACCATTTACTAAAATGGAGGTGCAATAGGTCACCACACAAGCACCACCACTCGTAGTGCAGACATTGAAATACAATGTGTAAATGTTGCAAGTCATCTCAGAGGTGCAATAGGCTTATATACAAGTGTAGAAAACTAGAGGCCAACCAAGAATTGAATTTTTTTCCAAATAAAGAAAAAATGTGAGTTATATTTAACCTTTAGAGTTAATTTTAAGACCCAAAGTGAAATGTGTGATGTGATATCTAGAGAAGTTGCTTAACCTAGGTAAATTTTATATGATTTTTAAATTGTGGATTGATTTTATCTTTTTTATTAATGTGATAGTTGTAGTTATGAAAACAAAAAGGAAAAGATATACTATATTGATCAACAACTGTTAGAGGTAACTAAAAACAATGTTAAAAAGTCTACTAAAATATGAAAATGTTGAAAAACCCCTACAAAAACTTAAAATGATTAGCAAAATGATAAGGAAAAAGATAGTGAATGCAGGCATCGATGTTGTGGATGAATGTGCCAAAAATTTGGCACGTAGGTGCCATAAATTCAAACATGGGCACAGAAATATGAAACACAAGCATGGATAGTCATCACAGAAGCACAAAAAGTTGAATCATAGGCATGGTTTAATAGAAGCCAAGACCTGCAAACTTTGAAATCACCAAAATTCAAGCAAAAGAAGTTAGTAAGGATGTGGGTCCTATCGGTCATGCCAAATGTAGAGGGGGTTAAATTATCATCAAAAGCATAAAAGAATAAATCAAATAAGCATGAAAACATAACACAAGATATACCTTTGACAACCCTCCAAGATTGAGCTCAAGATGCACGTGAGTCTTGATGGATTTTCTCCAAGGATGAATATGGATTGCTCACAATTACACCAGCATAACAATGGCCAATTTTGAGATGAAGAAATGAAGGAATTATGCCCCAATTTATAGAAATTAGGAGGAAGAAATGGAGGGCTAGGATTGATTAGGAATGTAAGGTTTGGATAAAGGTGGTGGCTAATTAGCAAATTGTGACAAGTGTCATAATTGAGTGGGGAAGAGGTGATGAGGTGTGCTCACACATGTGTGAGCACACCTTGGGATGACAATTCATTTAATTTTGGAGGCTAGGTGTAAGATATTGGAGGTAGGTCGGATATCTCTCATTAATTAGACAAGATTACGGGGTTGTGTGCGAATTTTAAATTAGGAAATAATGGTAATGATGGGGGTTAAGGTAGTTAATCATGGATTAATTAGCTTTATAGGGTAGGTTGAGTCAACAGGCCATAGGTTTATTAACTAGGATAGAGTTAAAAGTTGGAGAATGTGATAATGATGGTTAGTAAGTTAACTAATTAAATATTAATTAACTCAAATGGGATTAGGGGAGTAGAAGATTTTGATTGGATCAATTAAATAATTAAATTATTTAATTGATTGGAGAAACTATAGTATGAGAGATGATATGATTAATTAAATTAAATATTTAATTAATTATAACATGAAAATGGATTAATTAATTAAATAATATATATTTAATTAATTAAAAGAATAGGAATGGATGAATTAATTAAATAATGCTATTTAATTAATTAAGAGGAAATGTTGTCAAATTTAGGGTGACTACACTCACAAGGAAAATTAATTTATAGTTTGAGTAAAATACATGAAAGAAACATTCATTCATAGGAAAGACTTCAAAGATAGAAAGATCCTTGATCAATTTTATTCATAAATGTTGAAGATATATACATGTAGGAGATAATTTATTTCCAAAATTGGCATTATATTGGATTCTAAATGCTAGTACTATTATAAAAAATTACCAATCACATTGGCATCATTTTCTAACAAGACCTAGACCAAACATATATAAACTAATATAAAAAACTTCTTTGCTTACAAAACTTTCAGGATCCTTTTAAAATGGCCTTGAATTGATTTTTATAAAACAAGGGAGTGAACAAGCTTCAAGCTATAGGATGAATGCCATGTTTTCATTTGAAAATCTTATCCTTAAAAAAATAGACAAAAACACAAGTTACAACTACTTCATAAGGGGAGGAAATACTCTATTACAAGACAAAAACAGTTACATGTGTCATTGAAGAAAGTTATTTTCGATCCAAAAATGATGATAGAATAAGGTGAAAGTACATGTACCATTTTGAACCTTTCAATCACCTTATACAAATTCAAAATATTCCAAGGATAAAGTATAAAAAAATAGGCCCCACCACTAAAATAGAACAAGAAGAGTATGGGAGAATCTTACTCAACATATTTCTCTAGCCATGAACTATACTCTTCTTCTGATGGCCAATCAAAATCTAAAATCTTTTGCACCTTATTATTATGTGCATGATAGCTAGCATCGGTTATAGCTCTTGCCTCTTTTGCAAAATTGTCTAAGTTAGTCTCTAATTTAAATAGATCATCTATTGAATTATTGAGGAGAACTAAGTCAGGCTTACCATCTTTGTAGATAAATTATGTCAATGAAGGAATGATTACTAGAAAATCATCCTTCCACATATCTAAAGGCTTGATTAATCTTGATTCATCCAAAATTTAAAAAATTATTCCTTTCTCCTTGCCTTCAAACATCTTCAATTTTTCCTTGAAATGTATATCCAGTTTTATTTGAAAGGTAGAAATATCCCCCAATAATTCAATTCTTTTGGTAACTTGGGTCAATTTCTTTGGGGTACTTCCATCAAGGCTTGTCATCTTTATCATTTTTTTATTGCATTGGCTCCGAGGCTCCATTTTCTCAAAAAAATCTTGGAAGCTATTTTAAATTTCTTGGTACTTAGCATAAGCTTTTCTCAACCCATCAAAATCAAATCAAGCTCCTTCAATTTAATATAATACACAAGAAATCCTATGACCCAATAGGTCATCAATTATATTTGTAGCCACCTTATTTGCTTCCTCTGTGGTTTCTTCTCATTCTCCTTTCTTTGCTTTAGCTCTTCTTTCAATTGCTTGATCCTTAGAGATAGTGTCTCTTTATCTTGAGCTAAGAATTCTCCTAATCTAGATGGAGGAGGTGGTGGAGCTAAAAAAAAATCGTAACTATAAATTATGGTGGTGGGATTCTAGCAACCATTTTATTATACCAATCCTGTAATTTTAAATACTTAGCATGTAACTCTTCATATGCTTATTTTACCCTTTATGTCAACACTAAATATAGTAGTATGCAACACCAATTTTTTTGGTTGTGGATTTTTAGTGTCAGATTTTCTTTTGATAATCACATTTTTTGTGATATCCCCCCACTATCTTGATCACCATTGCTTAATTTTGGTAGGGTCCATTGCCCATATGACCAATGTTTGTAAGCTAGGGCTAAAGCCAAAACCAAAATAGACTTAATTTTCTTGGTCTTTTAATGTGAAGGCTCCCTCATTTTTATTTATTATTTTATCCAATGTAATTATAGTTGAAGTGAGATCCAACCTTGGAAATAAAAGAATACCACTTTCCTTCACTAATCTTCTTCCTTCATCAGGAGTGATGTTGGAAGTATCAAAATCCATCTCCTGAATAACCTATTGGATAACCTCCTCATGTCTTGAAGGATCAACTCCTTCATTTTCCTTCTCCAGCTTATCATTGAGCTCATTCTACTTGATTTTGATGATATAATCTTTAAAATCCTTGGTATTGAAAAATGTGTCATCATCCATAAATTCACTAGAAGCTCGATACATTACATCATCTAGAATAATTTTTTAATCATAAAATTCAACAATTTTCCTATTCTCAGACACTTGTTCCTCCTCTTGATTAATTTGGGGAGATGGGAAGCATTGATTAACCTCCTCATCTCTAGGAATATTCTCTATAGAATCCTCCTACAGTGTCTCTCTTTCCTTTGATTGTTCATAATAATCAACCAAAGGTTGATTAGGAATTTGCATTGGTTGGCTAGGAGTCGCATGGTATGATGATTCAATTGGCAAGGCTTGCTATTGAACTGGGTATTCAAACTCCAATCTCCTTGCCTCCTCCTCTACCAAATTCATCAAAATAATGGAAGTCCCATTAGTTAGGTTAAAAAACATTTTCTCCATTATTTTCATGGGATTGGTGTACTTTGCAAATGGACTAAGATAAGAAGGATTGAATTTTATCCTCCTCTCCTTAGTTTGAATCATAAATTTCCAATCCTTTGTCCTTTATTTCAACTCTTTGTCATCTTTCATATTTTTTATCACATCATCTGACGCATGAAAATGATGATAAAACTATGATATACCCCTATCAACCCTCACTTTTCTAATAAACCCTTTAGGGTCACAATTCCTAGTAGGGTCCACCATCCTAAGATTATGCAAATCTATAGAAAACACCTCCAAACCCTCCTTACTAACTAGTGATGATAAAGTGGGAGGACCTCATACAACTAGGGATAACAATCCCTTCTTATCCAACTTGAAATTAACCTTTTAATATTTATTTATTTGCCACACAATATCCATGAAGATAATCTATCTGATACAAATATTGGAACGAAGTGGGGTTGCACTGATGTGTACCACATATCCTAAAAATTATGTAATTGGTATATAAATAATAGTCTCCCCAATTATGATAAATCTTTAGTGTAGGATCGTATAGTTGTGGCATCAATAACTTCATGATATTCATATCTAGTGCACTCAACACAAAAGAGTTCTCAAAAGTTATAAAATTGGATGTATTGCAATGTTGATCCCACAAGTATATGCATACTTTAATCAGTAGTACTTTTCCTTCTACATTATGATTTTTGAAATCTAATGGTTTCTACCATTCCTTTTCCCCACTATATAAGATCATGTGCATCATCAAGGAATACCATCTAAATTGTATACTATCCTTGGGGTCTTTCAAGTTTGTTAACTATTTATGGATTCCTTCAGCAATGAATGCAACATAGTCAAATATTTTGTTAACATCCCTATGCTATTTATCAAATGCCAAAATCATCATGTAGATAAGAATTTTTATCTTATAATCCTCTCCAAGGACTTGGAATTTTTATCTTATAATCTAATTTAGTCTTAAGTATTTTTATTCTTTAAGGAGAAGGTTGGTATTTTATTTTAAAAGACCTTGTTAAAAGTTTTATTTAAAACAAAACCCCTTTTAAATATTTTACTGAAAAATCACTTCAAACCCTTTTTCCACGTGAAGTTTTAAATAAACTTGACATTGCATGAAATGTAGAAAGCTAAAAAGCAAAGAAACCACACTGAAAAGAAAAATTAAGAATTAAACTTAGAGTTTTCATGCCAAAATTAAAGGAAAAAAGCATGAAGTTGCATAAAAATAAAGCAGAAAATCTTTGTTCTAGGTTCCAATAATAGATTAAAGGAGAAAGATGGAAAAAAGACTTCATGTGGAGGAGGCTTTAAGGTTTTCTGCTACCAAAAGTGGAGTTTGAAAAAGTTTGAATGGAGATTTTGAAGGGATTCTAGATTAAATTTCCATGAAGACAAGAAGTTGAAGGAGTTGTAGCTAATCATGAGCCTTTTCAAGCACACCCAACCATGGAAAGTTGAGGAAAAGGGGCCATATTGATAGGTTCACTCAATAAATGATTTATTTCATGTATTTTAACTCTCATTCAACACTTTTGAATGCATACACAATAAATTATTATGAATACTTTATTTGTTTCATGAGAAAAATTAAAGAAAGTTGAAAATAAGATATAATAGGCATAGAAAGTCAAAAAATGTATCAAAACCCTGGCGTACACCCTTAGTTTTTTTCAAATCATAGAACAATTCAAAAAACCCTACTCAGAATTTGTTGTCTGAGGAGAAAATTGTGGCTCCCTCAAGAGTTGAGCCCAACATATAGCCATGCAGTCCTCCTATAGCTTCTTTAGGGTATGATGAAACTAGAGGAAATAAGAAAACACAATCCGTCAAGGTATAGAGTAATCAATCATCAATTTATCTTGTAAATAGGGAAGCATATGATAGTACATTAAGAGTGTAATCCATGGAAAGAGTTAGAGGTAGTCAAGAGCTAATACAACACAACCACTTTTAAAAGGAGAGTACAGTCCCAAGAATCCATAAGGACAATCATGAATGAATCATTTTTGAAAGGATAGTCTAATATGGCCTAAGCATGAGTTGACAATGGGGTATGTGTAGGGTATGTGGCTGAAGATTGGTTTTTTACCCAAAATTGATTAAACGAAAAGGGTTTTTAAAGGAGATTATCATCTTTCCACCAATATAAATTATGCTTTACTTTGAATTTAATAAATAATTATTATTCATTTTCTATTTAAATTATGACTAAAGTCCTAATTGATAGGTTGGTTGAAAAACATCAATAGCTTTCAAATGATATCACATTTTTTTAATCTGAAACATGCATCACATTCTATGCTTCACATACTTTAGAATTAAAATTTAAAAAAAAAAAAAATTCATGAAATTTTGACCAAGTTAAGGTGGTCAAAAATACAATTTTATATTTTAAAAGTTGTAATAAAAAATCATAATTAATTATTTATTGAAAAATTTACAAAAAATATGCATCACATTGAACATGACTCTACTTTATATCTAAAATCTTATAAGAAACTATTATCATTTTATTGTGGTTAGGGTGGTTAAACAGACACCTAGTTCTTATTTTTCCTTTGAAATTTAAGTACTACTACATTAAAATTTCTAAATTTCACCAAGGTATGTGTGATCATGATGGGCCAAAAGTGGCAATATGATGGGTATGTGTAGGGTATGGGTATGACTTTTTTAAAAATTAATGAAACGAAAAGGGTTTTTAAAGGATATTCTCCTTTCCACCAATATAAATTATGCTTTAGTTTGAATTTAATAATTAATTATTATTCATTTTCTATTTGAATTATGACTAAAAGTCCCTGATTGGATGTTCGATTTAAAACATCTATAGCTTTCAAAAGCGGATCCCATTTTTGAATCTGAAACATGCATCACATTCTATGCTTTTACATACTATAGGATTCAAAAAAAATGAATTTCATGAAGTTCTCACCAAGTTAAGGTCATGGTCCTAGACATCGAGCTTTTATATTTTTAAAAGTTGTAATAAAAAATTCATAAAATTAATTATTTAGTTGAAAAAAAACAAAAAATATGCATCACATTGGGACATGAGTCCTCTACTTTATATCTAAAAATCTTATAAAAAAATTGTCATTTTATTGTGGTTAGAGTTGTCAAATAAACACCTACTTCTTATTTTTTTTCCTAAAATTTAAGTACTATTGCATTGAAATTTCAAATTTTCACCAAGTATATTTTTTATTGTTTTTAAAATAAACCTAGTAGTTTAGAAACTACATTCAATTTGATACAGATTCTATTCTTACATATTTTTGAAATAATATAGATGACTTATTCAAATTTGGCGTCAAGTTACCTAACTTTGATTTTTCTAAATTTTTCGCCACTTAAGGGCCTGTTTTTGCCATGATGATCCTACATATACCCACCAAATAGATTTTTAAAAAATAAACCTAGTAGTTTAGAAACTACATTCAATTTTCTACAGATTCTATTCTTACATATTTTTAAAATAATATAGATAACTTATTCAAATTTTTACATCAAGTTGCCTAACTTTGATTTTTTTGAATTTTTTGCCACTTAAGGGCCTATTTTTTCCATGATGATCTTTCACATACCCAATAACAAAGCATAAATGCAAGGGATATTCAAAAAACTAAAGATGCATAGTGATAGTTGTGTCACCATGAAGTTGTAGAGAAATATGAAGTGGACCTATCATCCTCTTCTTAGAAAAAGGATTAATCTACCTTTTATAGTAGTAGATGTGTCTGTTGCAAAGCATATCAAAACATGACTGTGGGATCATTTATTGCTATCTCATTGGCATGTGCAAGGAAGGGTTGGTTCAATGTGGATGTTGATACATTTGCATGTGAAGCATCTAAACTTTTCAAATGTCATCATTTTGGACAAATGATGAAGGTAAAATACAATGTTGATGAACATAAATCAAAAAAGAAAAGATAATCATGGTAGAGAAGAGGCATGAATCATTTGTGAACAATGGTTATGAATGAAAAATTATGAGATAATGAAAAAGGGCCTATGATAGAGTTTTGGTACTAGTCATACCAAACAAGAACATAGTCATTAACCATATGGAAAGTCAATAATGCAATAAAATATGTAACCTAAAGGCAGTGGCATTGATGAGAAGCTATGGTTGTGTAACAAAAAATAAGGGTAGGCTCACAATCATCCAAGGAGAATAGATAAAGATAAAAAACTATGATAAAAGAAAAGAAACCATGAGGATGGTCATGAACAATGAATATGAAGAAGACAATAAAGGAAAGTTTTCTTGATTGATAAAAGATAGGGTTTGTACTCTTTCAAGTGTTTCGGTCATCTAATCATTTGTTGAGGTAAAAAGAATGTAGATATGACAAGGTCTTAGTCATAATTATAAGTTATAGTAGCAATGATTGTTGAAGGAGATTCGTCAAGTATAAAGTGAAAAGGGTAGACTTTAAAGGAAGATAGTCCTCAAGTTTATTTGGGGTAGTCTCATAGAGGGTAATAGTGGCAGAGTTATCATAGTCAAATGACTAGACAATCCTTATAAGTGGAGCCTTGAAATGTCTCAAGAGACATACCAACCAAGATAATCTTTTGTAAGTGACATTCAAAATGAGGGAAAACTTTAGGGATAAAGGATATTGGTCATAAAAAACCTTCCAAGTACAACCCAAACACAAATTATAATGAAGTGATAGTCTTCTTTAAACCCTTGAGATGATCATAAGAGTTCTCAAAAAGGTAGAGTTTGATAGTACAATGGTATCCAAGGATGTAATGATAGACCTACACAATTGAGGATCCATATAAAGGTCAAAAATTAGACAAAGGGCTATCAACCTAAAGCAAGATGGCAGTCACATTCAAAGCATTGAAGTGATAGTCATACTAATGGCAGTCATAAAGAGCATTGAGTGTTAAGAAAGATAGTGGTGCAGATTTCTTGAGGAATGTCAAAGTATTTCAGTCAACTAGGGAAAAACCATGAATTTAATGAGGACAGTTTCATGACAAAGGGGCATAGTCCTCAAAGTCCTAAAGGGCAGTCACTAGAGTCAAAATGAATATAACCATTTCGAAGTACTTGTGGGGAAGGATAGTGGTTGTGTATAAAGAATTTAAGATGGAATAATGATTCAAGGAATGTGATCACATGGAATATCAACTCATAAGAAAGGGTAATTTGAAGGGTATGTGTAGGATCATGATGGACCAAAAAGTGGCGATATGATGGGTATGTGTATGGTATGTGGCTGATGACTTTTTTTTACCCAAAATTGATGAAACGAAAAGGGTTTTTAAAGGATATTCTCAGCTTTCTACCAATATAAATTATGCTTTACTTTGAATTTAATGAATAATTATTATTCATTTTCTATTTGAATTAGAACTAGAGCCCTAATTGATAGGTTGATTGAAAAACATCTATATATTTCAAACGGTATCATATTTTTTGAATTTGAAACATGCATCACATACTATAAGATTAAAAGAAAGAAAATTGAATTTCATGAAGTATTGACCAAGTTAAGGTGATCAGACATACAATTTTTTATATTTTTTAAAATTTGTAACAAAAAATTCATAATTAATTATTTACTTGGAAAACAAAAAAAAAAAAATATTCATCACATTGGAATGTATGATTCCTCTACTTATATCTAAAATGTTATAAAGAAATATTATCATTTATTGTAGTTAAATTGGTATTAGCATGAGACACCTACTTCTTCTTTTTCCCTAAAATTTAAGTACTAATGCATTGAGATTTCAAATTTTCACCAAATAGATTTTTTCTAAATAAACCTAGTAGTTTAGAAACTACATTCAATTTGCTACATATTCTATTCTTACATGTTTTTGAAATAATATAGATAACTTATTCAAATTTTTACATCAAGTTTCCTAACTCTTATTTTTTTGAATTTTTTGCCACTTAAGGGCCTATTTTTTCCATGATGATCCTGCACATACCTTGAAGATGATAGTTCATAATACTATCAGTATAAAATGCATGGTTGTAAGCTATGAAAATAGCTTGAACACCTCAAGTTCCATGGAACATTTAATAGTCCACAAGAGAGGGGAAATATCCTAAATGTTATGCTCTCATCATCAAGAAGGGTAGTCCAAAAATTAGTGCCACATCAAAAATGTACAACCCTTAGATCATTAATATGAAAAATACCATGACACAGATGACCACAACAAGTCCACTGTAGGAACCAATGAAAGAATACTGATTGAGGAAAAAGTTTAATGATGATTGAGTTGTGAGAAGAGGCACTCTATTATCATAAGTATGAAGACCATAGTCATTAATAGAGGATCACTGCCATGAATAGAAGATCATTGTTAAATGTATTGAAATAAATGTAGTTAAAGAATCCATGAAGAAAACCTTACATAAGAGAGGAAGGTTCAATAGATAAGGGCAGATATTACACAAGGACAATACAATGAATGAAAATTATGGTTTTCATAAAAATAATGAATGCAAATTATGACTATCATAAATATAAATAATATGCAAATTAGATAACAACCCTCATTAAAACCAAAGGGATATTCAAGGGTTTCTATACATATTAAAAAAGTTACAAGGAAATTCTTTGGAGGGTAGACTTCATGGAATTTGGAAAACTTCATAGTCATTATGATAGTCCTAGTTTCAAAACATAATGATAGTCTCAATCTTTCAAGATGTAAAGGTAAATCATTAATACCTATGGAAGTTGCAAAAAAGATAAGCATTTAGCATCATATTAAGTACTTTATACTATTGAATGTGCATTGATAGAGGGGAAAAATAAGAAATGATAGTTTCATATTCATAGCTCCAAGTCAAAGCAACTAGGAAGTCCATAGCCAAATGCATGTCAAACGTGTAAAGTGAGAAGGTAGACTCTTTTCAAGTAGGGATTTTCATATGCATGAGGGTAGTGGCTTCACATAAAGTTTGTGATGCAATAAAGATGCCATGTATCAAAGATGGACAAATTAATGAGAAAAGAAACCTACAAACTATAATATGGTAGTAAACCAAAGGGCTAAAAAATAGTGAAAGACTCTAGAATCATACAAAATTCATTCATAGTCATACAAAGATGGATTCACACAGTCAAATACAAATTATAGACCATGAACCTTGAAAGAGAAAGACACCAAATTCATGACCTTTGATGTGGAAAACAAGATGTTTATAGGTAAATTGAGTTCATGAATAAGTCAAAATATGGCAATCACTATGCATATACCATAGTCTAAGATGACATAGGATGGTCCTATATATTTTATTTTCCATATACTAGTCAAGGTTTCACATTAAAAGAGTAGACCTTAAGGTTGTTTTGTAGTAAGAATAGTCATCTCATTGAAGAGAGAATCTAAAATAAATTTTGTAAGCATCTTTCACCTTGAAATCATTAAAACCAAAGGGACGGTCATCAAATTAGAAAGGACAATCATCATATAGGGTATAGTTTACTAAATGGCTATCACATGGGTATTTAATGTTAAGGATAGTAAATAATAGGTTTTTGTAAACCTATTAAGCAATATTATGACCATTACATCTTAAGGAAACTCACATATTTATCATGTAAGGAGTTTCACAAGATGATCACAAGTTAAGTGACTTGTTCATGCTTGATTTTGGTACAATAGCTGTCTATTTAGGCCTATTAAAGAAGCCCATATATGCTTATAACTAAATTTGAGAGGAGTTTGAGGCTAAAATCATGCATTTTGAGGTAGTTTGGAGTCTTAAAATATAAAAAAAAAATTCCTTGTATTCCCAACAAGTTGAAGACCATGCAATTTGATTGAAGACATCATTTCCAATCAATTTCATGTTTTTTTTTAGAATATCTGGATAATTCCTTGATCTGACTTGATTTTCTAAGGCCATCAAGATAATTCCTAATATCAAGATAGAAGATGGAGAAGTCAAGGATTGCCAACAATAGGAATTAGAATTTGAAGAAATAACTCCCACCTTGGCCTTCATCATTTGTGATGACAACAAGATTGATATGGAGCTTCTTAAGAGTTGTATGGATAAGATATTGGGTATAAATCATCTCATGGAATAATTTTAGAAGTAAGATATTTCCATTCTATCTAATTACCATAGATACACATCAAATATGGATCATCTCTTTGCATACCAATTGCCTTCAAAAAGACTATATTAGGTCTAGGATGATAAGTATAACTTTCCATAATTATAGATTCTTTTGTCACATCTATTAAATGTATTTAGTGACATGGCACTTGGAAACTTGTTCTTCTTTTATCTTCTTTGGTTTACTCAGCATCAATGAGGATATCTTCTTCAACCAAAGCAGTTATTTTATCTTCTTTTGGACCCATTTTGTCTTTTTTCCCAAGTCAACAATACCCCAAGTATTTTAATGATGCAAGAGGTGATGAAGATAGTGCAACAAAGTACATGTGTTCTTGAACCTTTCTTCCATCACCAAAGGATTGACACTGACCTTCATGTTCAACAAGTGCAACTATCTTTTTCTTGTAGTGGGGTATTCTTCTCCCCACGAGCTAGTTGTAACCTTTTTGTTTGATCCTATATGGGAATATTTGTCAAATCAAAATGTGTCACTTGTCCACAACCCTCAAGCTTGTTTTCTCCCTTGTTCTATAAAAGGGAATTAAGGGCCATTTTCATAGGATCTTGGAGAATTTTTGTACATAGAGAATTTTGTAATTAAGCTAGTGTTTCTAGGTCTAGGTTTCTTTGAAGATATAATTTGATGTGACTGGTAATTTTTTATAACAATACTAGCATTTTGAACCAATACAATTACAATTTTTGCAAGCATATTATCTCCTACATGTACTTATTTTCAACATTTATGAATAAAATTGATCAAAAATCTATTTTGTTCATCTTCATAGTCTTTCTTGTGTATGAATATTTCTTTTATAGATTTGACTCAAGCAATAAACTAAGTATGTTTTACAAAAAATGTTGGATGTTTTAGGTTTGTACAAGGATTTCTAAGAAGAATTATTTGCACAATTTTGAGAGATGGCAATGTAATGCATTATGATCAACCTTTAATGTTAGAATCCATATGTTAGGGTTTTCAATTACATTTCTCTCAACTCTATTGCCTAGGTTTAAGGCACCAGTTTGTTGAATATCTCTAAATACAACTCCATGGTTGTGAATTTCAAAGAACAATTTCCCTTGCTGCAATAATTTATTTGTATAATGTTATTTACATGTTCTCAAGCACTGAATATATGAAAATCTCAATGATCTAGCCCATCAACTATGTTTATTTATAATTCTTGATTGATTTGTGAGAACATGTCTATTTAAGATAATATTCTTTATAATTATAGATATTCTATATCCACCTGATCACCATAAGAAATCTCTATATCTTGATGAATATTGTGTAGGATTACCCTCCTAGGTTCTGCAGAGCCTAAAGTGTAGAGGAGAGAATTGGAAAATCCATCTCATGTTCATTGGCTAGCCCCTTGAGACAATTAATCATTTGAATTGGCTATTCTTTCGGTTGTCTTGAGATACTAGTTGGGAAAATTAAAATATCATCATAAACTATGTTCTTCAACCTTTCTCATACTAAAAACAAGTTTAACTTATCCAATCAACCTCTTGTTTTCTCTAAAATTATTATTACAATTATATTCACCAAATCTTTCCCAACTTGTATAGATCCCTTAAAATAATAGATCTACAAATAATTTATAATTTTTTTTTTCTACAAGCTCTTTGAAAAATAATCTATATTCATTATTAATCTAAAATAAATCTTTCTTAAAGCCTTTGATGACGAGAAGCCTACCTCAATCCTTGTATAAAATTGATAAACG
This sequence comes from Sequoia sempervirens, assembly GCA_007258455.2. Taxonomy (NCBI): domain Eukaryota; kingdom Viridiplantae; phylum Streptophyta; class Pinopsida; order Cupressales; family Cupressaceae; genus Sequoia; species Sequoia sempervirens. Next base: position 51,213,398 of record VDFB02086081.1, on the reverse strand, counting down.
TAGATGAATGAAAATCCACAACAATCCTTCAATTTTCACAAAAAGAATTTCCAAGGATCCTCAAGCTTCAAAACTTGTATATAATTTTTATTTTTCTAGAATGTAATATTGAATATTGAATAGTGAAAAATTAGTAATGAATACAATGAGTATTTTTCCCCCACAAAGCACAATCCTAATAGAAGCTTTCTTTTTCCTATTTTCTTTTCTCAACCCTATCTCATGCATTCTCCAAAAATAAGAACTAATGCTAATTTATTTAATCAAATAAAAATAAAATATTTAAGTAATATTTTCCCTTGTACACATTCTTAATATTAATATATTAGATAATTAAATATTAGTTGTTTTGTTTGTAAAAAAAAAAAACTTTGGTTTTATTTTCTTCTTCCAAAATAAAATAAATATAATTATTTATTTCTAAATAAGAACCTATATGTTTATTCAATTTAAATAATTAAAATTACTAATCATTTAATTGTATTTCTGAAAATAACAAAATCATAATAATCTATTGAAGAGAACACTAATAAATTAAAATCTAAGCATCAAATAATCAATAAAAACTTTATAATTTTTTATTTTCAATTGGTTAATATCTTAAATTAATTTATTACAATGTAAAATACGTTGTTTTCATTGTCCAAGGTTGGCATAAATATCTAGGTGGTGGCCCACCTTGCCGGTACCCTGCCGACCCACCGTATTCACCAACCCTACTGTTCTCACTATGTGACCGTGTTTTTGTGTACTAAACGTTTTCACTTTAACCATTTAAGCACCATAAGGTAAATGTCTTTTAAAACCTATCTACTTTAGACACTCTTAAAAGATATGCCTTTTTAAAGCTTCCTACATTAGTATAGGGTTTCCGTAATATTTGGTTTATATTATGAAGTGAGCATTTAAGAAAAAATATTACCAAATACTTCTCCGAGGTAGACTTTTCTAAAAGAATTAAAAATATCCCTTAACACATTTTTATTGGTTTTTTAAGGAATTAATATGAAAATAGATATATCTTTTATTGAATATGTTTTTTTTTTTTTTAATTTCTTACAAGTTATATAAGTTCTATTTAAATATTACAATTTAATGAAATTTGTGTTCTTTGTCTTCATTTATATTGGATGCAATTTGTAATTGAATCTTTATTGCTCTTAGGTTTGTAATCACGCTAAATATAAATTGTCACGATCATTTTGTATTGGGGGTTTCGTGATTGCATATTGTAATAGGTTTTACATGGGGTACTATAATCACAAACTAAGATAAAGTTCTACTTTTAGGGGGTTCATCATTGTTTATGGTAACAATTTTTTTACTATATTGTTGTTACGTTGAATTCAAAGAACTATTTGTCCTAGATAAAAGGGATAATCAATCACTACCTTGTGCAAGATTTACTACCCTATCTCGTTAGACTCATTTCTAAATCAAGTGATTATCAATAGATGATTGCACAAGGAAGTATCTATGATATGGTCTATGGACAAATCTATCTATTAATTTTTGAGGATGTTTTGTATCAAATCAAGCACACAAAGTGCCCTTTCACTACATGGATCATCATTTGGTACCTATATGTAGATCACAAGTATCCATATAAGAGTGGTGATGCCTCCTTAGAAAACCCTTCACATGGATAATTTTAATTTTAAGACTACTATTAATCAACCTAAATAGCTTTTGATGCCACATTTACACTTTAGGATATTTCTCCTATATCTATTTATTTTAAGAAGTTTGAAGTAATTTCCTTTAACACTTCCATTTATTCTTTGCAGTAGGATGTTTTAATCTTCTAGATTCACCTCACTAGGACACATTCATACTAGGCATCTCCTATTTTTTATGGACTTCAATATTTCAAATCTAGATGAAATCATTAACATTGTTTTCCTCTTTCATGATAGTTCTTTTGTAGTTGCATCTTCATCTTCTTTGGAATCCATTATGTATCCCAATTCATATGGTTTCAACTTTTCATATTTAATTTCTAGTTAAATCTTAACACCACTCAACATTGACATGGGTACCTTTACATAGTTTTCAAAAACATCTTAATCTCACCTTTTTTTGTGGGAGGGGTGGAAGGAGGGGGTAGGGCGGGGGTATTTCTCTAACTTTAATTATAAAAAAGGTTATTTGTAAAAGGGTACCTTACATATCCTTGCTAAAATCCATTTTGGGTTCTCTTTATTCTTGAGGGAACTTCTCTCTTTAAATATAGTGAGGCTACACATAAACCCTCCTACTCTCTCTCTCTCTCTTCATTTTCATGCTTTCGTGTTGCCATATTCTATAGTTTGGTTGGGACTCCTAATCATACTTTGACTCTCTAAGCATTGAATTAGATATATTAAAATATTTTATAGAGATATTCATCATGATTATACCCTTCATTTGACCTTTGGAGTGAGGATATAGTGGTTTGATAGCTTGATGTTTCTTTCTTACAAAACAAAGGAGCACCATTTGTTGCAAATAAACTTAAGTTTCAACACTCATTTTGAGATATTATACATTCACGCTATCTTTCTTCTATGTTGACTTTTTATCATATGGATATTAGAAGACTACATTATTTTGGGGGTTGCATGGCTTTTCTCTCTCTCTCTCTATACTTTTGAGTTATTTTCTCTCTATTTGGGGTATCTCTCTTTTCCTAGGGTATTATTTTCTTTGGGGGGAATTCCATGTGCATGGGTATCTCATCATTTGTTAGGATTAATATTTTCATCCACTTAAATGACACATAAGGTGGGTGCCAATATAGGAATTTTTATTTTCCTTATATATTATATATTTTCCTACGCTTTTGTTTACATTTATTTAGTTATCTTGAGTGGATCATTTATGAGGGTAGATAACATCTTTCATGTATGTAAATCTTGAATATTTTGGTTAGTCTAAGTTACATGTCTTATTGGTTGTATTTTCCTCTATATTTTCTATTTGTGTATCCACACATATTACTTCTTTATTCATATATTGTGAGATTTTGGTTATTTTTAATTAAATCAAACCATTCATTGTCATAATCATATGCATGTTTCTTATTGTTGGAAGAAATCCTTATTTAGCTAGTTTAATTCTTGCAATTTGTCAAACAAGGTTTGTGTGTCTATTTTACACTAGATTGTGGTTATCAATACTTTATGCATTTTCTAATAGGGATGAATAGTAATCTAGGAAAATGAGGTAAAATTCATGATTAGATTGTGAAAGTTAGAGGCTAATTATCAATGGTAGACTACTCTAAAATTTTAGCTCCCCAAGTCTAATGAGGGTGATCCTAGAGGCCAGTATTAGACAATTAGAAATAAATGATGAAATGTATTAGGTATTTAGCAAACCACACCGTTTAGACATTTACACCCAATGATTTGTTACTAATTACTTAATACATTAACTAATTAATTATTATATAGTAGATAAACTACAAGAGACACTGCAACCAATAATGTGAAACAAATTGCTAGTATTGGGATAGTGTGATGGTTTAAATATTTTGTTGTTTTTCATTCCATCAAGGTTCAAACCCTATTAGGGTGTTATTGTTGAGTGTATATGTTGTGGATGAGGTCCCCCATTTTTGACCTCACCAATTCATAGCTCCAAGTCAAAAGTGTTAAACCTTTTTAAAAAATGATGTGAAATAAATTTATATTCCATGAGATTAACCCCTTAAAACTTTATACTACATATGCAAGTTAGAATCCACACAAGTATAACTATTGGAAATATTGACATACATTAGCTCTCAAAACATTTAATAAAAATTTATTAACTACATTATACAAGTGGGTGACCTAAAACTAATCTAGTCCTCTAAGAGGGAGAGCATGAAAATATTGTAAAAAATATTTTACTATTGTAAATATTAGAGACAAGTTCTTATTCATTAGGAAATAGATTCAAGTTTTGAAATAAAAATACACATTCATGTGGATCTAACATAAAAAATCAAAATGTAAAGTTAAAATAAAATATACAAGAGGTATAACATAATTAAAGCTACTTTAGCAATACAGACATATTTAAAGAAATTTATTATATTATTTTACAAATATTATTTCAATACATTGAAATAGTTTTATAGTCATTGTGTTGACAACTAATATAAAATAATCTTAGCAAATGGGAGCTCAAAACTGAAATATTATTCTCTACATGGTCCTAGTAACACATGGAGAGGTCTTTGTAGGACTAGACCTTCTATAAAGTCAATAAAAATAATCCCTTAAACTTATCAAACAATGTCATATCCGATTTTTTCCCAGAGATTCCATTTAGACAAACCTATACAAAGTGGCCTAAAGATTAGTGTTTGGCTCAAATCGGCCTATATTACCAACCCCTCTCATGGAAGAAATATATATACTTATGAACACAAGGGAAATGGGTGTTCCACCATTTGGGAGATGGAACTTGAACCTATTTCACGCTTTAGTTCATTAGGAACCAAGATCCCTCAACCAAGTGACTCAATTGATGTATGTGTAGAGGTTTCCTAGTGTAATTGGATGGGGGTTCACCATTAAATAATGATTTAAAGAATAAATTGAATGCACTATGCAAATTCACTATATGACCTAGGAATTTGAAGGCCATGAAACAAGATGGACAAATATAATGAAACATAAAATTACATGGAGTAGTGGAGAGGCCAAAACAAGGTCTATAAACCCTAGAAATGGCTATCTCAGATTGTACTAGGACTCATATGCCAAGTTGGGTGATTTAGTCTTGCTACAGGGTTTCTGGGCAGAATCTAGAATCTTTTGGTGACTAATCAAAATCTACAAAAATATGGTAAAATGGGGTATACTAGGACTAATACGCCAAGTTGGGAATATGAGTCTTGTTATTAGGGTTTGACTGATACTTTTGTAGCCTCTATTAATCTTCTATAACTTCATGTCCAATCTTTAGGTTTGAAAGTTTGAATTCTAACCTATAGGTGAGTTTTTGTGAAGATAACAACTTCTTGGAAACTTTGACAACTTTTGCAACTTTTCCTTCAAAGGATCTTCAAGCTCCAATTCACCTAGATTTGCAAACACACGTCAAGAGAGAAAAATGTTGTTTTTTAAGGGAATAGCAATTTTCCTTGGTCAAACCCCATTTTGGTAATTAAACCTTGGAATGAAATAGAAAAGCATGAAGGAATGATGAATGAACAAATGCAATGTTGCAACCCACCAAACCCTTGAAATGAAGGTTTCAAACTTGTGTGAAATAGCTTTGATGGATGTAGATCTTCACTCTTGATTGAATGCTTGAAACTTTTTCTTGAATGCTTACTTGAATCATAAAACCTACATCGCAAATGTTAGCTCACAAAAACACATGATGCATGAGGACTTTGACATGATGTTTGAATCTTGAATGTAGCTCAAAATTCTTGATGATTTTCTCTTGAATTCTCTTGATGTCATAAACTTTCCTTAGGAATGCCTTGAAAACTTGCTAGGAGAAATTATGTGAAATAACCTTGTATTTATACTTGTTTATGTCTAATCTCCTAAAATTACAACACTACAAACCAACATTTAGAAATTGGATCTAAGGATAATAAAATCCTACCAAGACTTTGAATTAAAATAGGTCCTAGGTTATAGCGGGACTCATACGCCAAGTTGGGCGTATGAGTCCCAGAGGCTTAAACCTAGGACATAGATTTTAAGAAGTGTTATGCTCAATGTGACATTTAAAATTAGGTCTTGAGACCTAGGGAGGACCCATACTCCCAAATGGGCATATGGATCCTAGATCCCTAAATCTAGAACACATAGCCAAAAACATTAAATTATGATTTGTCATTTATTAAATTTGAGGATTATCCTTACAAAAATGCATTTAACTAGGCTTGTGGATGCAAAATAGGACCAATTCAGGGTATGTGCAAGATCATCATGGAAAAAACAGGCCCTTAAGTGGCGAAAAATTCAAAAAAAATAGAGTTAGGAAACTTGACATAAAAATTTGAATAAGTTATCTATATTATTTCAAAAACATGTAAGAATAGAATCCATAGCAAATTAAATTTAGTTTCTAAACTACTAGGTTTATTTTTTTTTAAATATATTTATTTGGTGATAATTTGAAATTTCAATGCAGTAGTACTTAAATTATAGGGAAAAAATAAGAAGTAGGTGTCTGTCTAACCACCCTAACCACAATAAAATGATAATACTTTTTTATAAGATTTTAGATATAAGTAGAGGACTCATATCCCGATGTGATGCATATTTTGTTCTAATTTTTTCCAAGTAAATAATTAATTATGAATTTTTAATTACAACTTTTAAAAAATATAAATCTTGTATGTTTGACCACCTTAACTTGATCAAAACTTCATGAAATTCAATTTGTCTTTTTTAATCCTATAGTGTGAAGCATAGAATGTGATGTATGTTTTAGATTCAAAAATTGTGATATCGTTTGAAAGTTATAGATGTTTTTCAATCAGCCTATCAATCAGGACTGTAGTCATAATTCAAATAGAAAATGAATAATAATTATTTATTAAATTCCAAGTAAAGCACAGTTTATATTGGTGGAAAGTTGAGAATCTCCTTTAAAAACCCTTTTTGTTTCATCAATTTTGGGTGAATTTTTTTTATCAACCATATACTCTACACATACCCATCATATCGCCACTTTTTGGCCCATCATGATCCTGCACATACCCTTTAGGGATAAATAAGCTAGATTTTAACATGGAGGACCCAAAAAAGTGTGAAAATGTAAAGGGATGCATTTGTTTACAGTACATTTAGCCCCCACTTTAGTGATAGGATGACCTTGTGTCAAACTCACACTAAAGTAGACAAATTTGCATCAAGAGGGGTCCAAGTGTACAAATGCTAGTTAGATTGGATGACAACAATCAAGAGGGATGATCAATCCTCTAGGAGTGAGATCCTATGGAAAACCAACATAGGAACAAAAGAAAACACATGTGAATGATGTATGAAGCAAAATTAAGATACAAGCATACACTGTCAAAGACATAAAGAACAAAGAAAAGGAAAGTGAGGGTAAATCATGGCTCAATAGTATGTCTAATACGATATAGACAATGTCTAAGTTGTTTTTTTCCAAAAACAATGTTTACAAGTAGAACATGATGTCCACTATGCAAACAAAACACACCCTCACATGGGCTAATGGAATTTGATATCCACTAGGTGATCCCCCAAATAGGTGAGACACATATGCACACGGCCAATATATTCTCACACATAGAAAAGCAAGTGGCTATAGGAAAGTCATGCCTATGGTCGACTTCCATACATACTAACCATACCAAAGCTATACCTCCTGATAACTTTGATAAGGTGCAACACAACATGAACAACATGATTCATGAGGCAAGAAAAACTTCATATGCTAACACCCATGAACAAACAAAATGGCTTCATAGGAGAGCAAGGTGTGTTATGCAAGGTGGCCATATAATAGTTATTGTAAATGCAAAATAGTGTAAGGTACATCCAAAGGGGTTTTCTTAGTTCATGTAAGTTCTCAACCTAGGGAACATCGTGCCTATTGTCTCCAAAAGAGGACCAATCAAAGAATAGAAGATTCACAACTTAGAGAATGCACACCGCTTGGCATTTCCACTAAGAGGAATATAATATGCTAAGAGAGATCATGCTCTTGAAGGAAATCATGCCCAATATCATCACCAAGAGAAAAACACATCACATGAAGAAGACCACAATATGAAACATGAGTTGTAAAATGAAAAAGAATAATTCCAATGTATGCCCCCACTTTAAAGGAATTGCTAAAAACCATACTATGAGCAATTACTTTAAAGTAGAAAATGATAAATTGTAACAATAAAGAGGACATGAGAGCTTATTTGGAAAGCCCTATTCCAAGTCATATGTTTCCAAATAAACCTATGTCATGAAAAGGGGTTGTCCCCAAAATGTAATGCTAAACATAGAAATAAAAATACATCACATGTGAGCCAGATTAAGGCATGTCATCCACATCCCAAGTTTGATCCTATATATACATGGAAGGTGGTAAACTAGCCAAAAGACACAATGACAAGTGTCATATGAAAACAAGGATACCTAACCCCCTTGACCCCACTTAGTGCAAGAAAAGGATGAGATGAGATGATTGATGGGAAACATGAAAATCAGTATCAAATAGAGGAACTAGGCGCTTCAACACAAGGAAGAGCACCACAATCCTTAAGATGTTGAATTTTATTACTCAAAGCCTTACATTCATTAGTAGAATGACCATGAACTCTATGATATGCACAAAATTAACTTGTGATATAAAATTTCTTTCATGTTCTTTGAGGGCGAGATGTCAAGTGATCTTGGAGGAGTCTTGATACGATACTCTCTTTATCAAAAGTAGAAGATGTTCCTTTATTTTTCGACAAAGATATCTCTTTCTTAGTACAAGGTGTCATACTTACACAATACTCTTTAGATTGTGAGATGTTGTGCTCTCCTTTATAGGAGTGTGTAAAATCTAACAAATTCGAATCATTAGTGTTTTGTGTGATGAAATTGATATTAAGTGAGGATTTCTTTGATTCTTTTATTTCTTTCAAAGGAAAATAACCAAGACCACTAGTGGTTTCTTGTGTGTTAGGTTGTATGAGGACACAAATACCTTGTTCTCTAGCACCACATCATTTTCCACTATAACCAAGTTGTTTGATAACTTCATAACCTCTTCCATAAAGCTTTTTCATTTCTTTTGAATTCAATGGTTGATCATAATCAACTTCATCAAAGTTTATTGTGTAATTTTATTTTCTTAAATGGTTGAGGTGGATGCTTTCAAAGGTTCATCTAAATTTTGTGTTGAAACTACCGTTGGTTCTTTTTTCTTTTCAAGCTCTTTTGTTATGTTTTTGTATTCACCCATGAATGTATGTGTGAAGTCTATGAAATCCCAATCATCTTCTAATAACTTTGTGACTTCTTCAATATGCTTCTCTTTGTATTTATCTTGCATGGGTTACAATTGTATTGTTGGTGTCAATATTTTCAAAGGATTTTCCTTTCTCAATGTTCAAACAACTTTCTAGTTGAGGGTTGGATTTGATTGTATACACTTTGTTGTTGTAGAAATACTTCATGATACGTTGAAGGGTTGAAGGTACCACATTCATCTCATGAATCCATGGTCTTCCTAAAAGAAGATTGTATGAAAGATCATGAGGCATAATATGGATAGGATTTTGTAATGTGGCCTTTCCAATTGTAATAAGAAAAGTGATCACACCAAGCGATTGCTTTCCTACATTTTCAAATCCTCGAATTGATGAGGAATCAGGTTCAATTCTTGACTAATCCATGCCAAGTTTATCCAAAATGGTTGTAATGGGTGATCCCACAATATTGGTTTAAATTTTTTTGCCAAACTAGACACTTAAATAATTTTTTCTAACTAAATCTTCACTTTTGGGAACTTATAGAGGCTAAACTGTGAGGAATTTGAACATGATGCAAACTAGTGATTTGTGACATTTTTTCTATAGATTCTAAATATATTTTTTTCAATTTTTTTGAAATTATAATGTGCTTCTTTTTCCATGTCCTTCGAAAACTAGTTTTTTTAGTAAACAACATTTTTAAGGAGTGACGCTCACTGTATAATGCATAATTTTTTTTCCATGAAGGATAAAATTCTAATTTTTCAAATTTAGATTTATAACTAAGATATCTAGTGCTTCCAATTTTTTCATAGTGTTTTATTGAATATTTTTTCCTTAATCAAGTTTCAAAGTCAAACCAATTACAATTCAGACATAGGCGGACTGTACAATGCATAACTTTTTTTGTATGTATTGAAATTCATTTTTTTTTGTTGGATCAAGGACATTAATATCTGGTGCACTCATATTTTTCAAAAATTGATAATTTACTATTTTTCCACATGTAGAACAAAGAGCTTGATTTTCAATGAAAAACCTACATTCACAAGAAATAAAAAATAAATATAATAATTAAATTAAATTTATTTAAAATTATACTTTTTGGGAAGCTTATAATAAGGACTACATACTTACAAAAAATAAATTTTAAATGAATTCATTTGATTCCCCAAAAGGTAAATCAAAAGTGGTTTCTTATTAGCATTTTGATAGGTGTAATGGAGACTTTGTTATAGGTATGGTTTAAAACTAGCGGGGTTCTATCCAAGGGCATTTGATCTAAGGTGGTTTGATCAAACCCTCTTCAATTGGAATCCTTTAAATGGAACTTTTCAAGGATTAAATCATTATATTTTCTAAAAGTATGTGATTTCAGCAAAAATCAGGATCTGCGGAAATTGTAAACCAACTTTGTGGGATCACCCATTACATGGGTATGTGTAGGATCATCATGGAAAAAAGCAGGCCCTTAAGTGGCAAAAAATTTAGAAAAATCGTGTTAGGAAACTTGACGTAAAAATTTGAATAAGTTATCTATATTATTTCAAAAATATGTAAGAATAGAATCTATAGAAAATTGAATGTAGTTTCTAAACTACTAGGTTTATTTAAAACTAAATAAAATCTATTTGGTGAAAATTTGAAATTTCAATGCAGTAGTACTTAAATTTCAGGGAAAAAATAAGAAGTAGGTGTCTATCTGACCACCCTAACCACAATAATAAAATGATAATATTTTTTATAAGATTGTATATATAAGTAGAGGACTCATGTTAGATGTGATGCATATTTTTTTGTAATTTTTTTCCAAGTAAATAATTAATTATGAATTTTTTATTACAACTTTTAAAAAATATAAAAACTCGTTTGTCTGACCACCTTAACTTGGTCAAAACTTCATGAAATTTATTTTTTATTTTTTTAATCCTATAGTATGTGAAGCATAGAATGTGACGCATGTTTTAGATTCAAAAAATGTGATACTGTCTGAAAGTTATAGATGTTTTTCAATCAGCCTATCGATTAGGACTTTAGTCATAATTCTAATAGAAAATAAATAATAATTATTTATTAAATTCAAATTAAAGAATAATTTATATTGGTGGAAAGCTGAGAATCTCCTCTAAAAACCTTTTTCGTTTCATCAATTTTAGATTAAAAAAAAGTCTTCAGCCACATACACTACAAATACCCATAATAGTGCCACTTTTTGGCCCATCATGATCCTGCACATACCCACACTACAAACATTAAGACCTAAGCCATTGTTGACAAGGGTTCACTTTATCCCTTTCTTATTGATGATAGCTATTATCATGAAGGATTCATTTTTATTTATCACTTCTAAGGGAGGATACTCATTTTGATGGAAAGTAATGTCTAAGTTGACCAGAGTTATAGCTTGAATTTGGGTTGTTACATCATTTTATTGCACATTAGGATAGGTAGGAACTTGTTTTAAGGTGCTTTGAATCAAGGTATGAAAATGAGGGGAGGCTTGAATAAGGTCCCATAATGATATCTTAGTAGGAGTGTTCTTAAGTTGTGCAATGTAGAAAAATGTATCCCTTTACATTTTTCACACTTTTTTCAGCCCTCCCTACTAAAATTTGGTTTATTTATGTCTTAATTGGTCCTATTTTGCATCCAAAAGCCTAACTAAATGCATTTTTCTAAGGATAATCTCAAATTTTAACAAATGAAAAATCATAATTTAATGTTTTTAGTTGTGTTCCAGATCTAGGGATCTGGGACTCATATGCCCCTTTAGGCATATGGGCCCCACCTAGGTCTCGGGGATGATTTTAAATGTTACATTGAACTTGACACTTCTCGAAATTTGTGTCTTAGGTTTAAGCCACTGGGACTCATATGCCCAACTTGGCATATGAGTCGTGCTTTTACTTGGACATATTTTAATTTGAATTCCTATTGGGATTTTATCATCCTAGATTTGATGTTAGCTTGTTGTGTTGTAATTTCACGAAATTAGGCATAAACAAGTATAAATACAAGGTTATTTCACATAATTTCTCCTAGAAAGTTTTCAAGTCATCTAACATTCTAGCTAAGAAATTCCTAAAGCAATTTTATGAGATCAAGAGCATTCAAGAGCAAGTTAACAATCATTTGGAGCTATATTCAAGATTCAAGCATCATGTCGAGGTCTTCATGTATCATGTGTGTTTGTGAGCTAAAATTTGTGATGTAGATTTTCATGATTCAAGAAAGCATTCAAGACAAGCTTCAATAATTCAATCAAGATTCAAAATCCACATCCATTGGATTCATTTCATACAGGTTTGTAACCTTTATTTCAAGGCTTTGGTGAGTTGCAACATTGCATTTATTCATTGATCAATCCTTCATGCTATTTCTATTTCATTTCAAGTTTTAATTACCAAAATAGGGTTTGACCAAGGAAAACCACTATTCCCTAATAAAACAACATTTTTATCTCTTGATGTGTGTTTGTAGATCTAGGGGAATTGAAGCTTGAAGATCCTTTGAAGAAAAAATTGCAAAAGTTGACAAAGTTGTCAAGAAGTTGTCATCTTAATAGAAACTCACCTATAGGCCATAATTTAGACTTTTGGACTTGAAGAATCAGACAAGATAGAAGCTATAGAAGATCACTAAAGTCTATAAAAATATCATTCAAGCCCTAGTAATGGGATCAAATCGCCCCTCTAGGCGTATGAGTCCCAATATAGTCCTTTTGTCAACTTTTAGTAGATCCTGCACAGTCACTAGAAGATTCCAAATTCTTCCTAGATTCCTATAGCAGTACTAAATCACCCTACCTAGCATATGATTCCCAATGCACCTTAAAACAATAGATTTCTAGGGTTTTCAAACATTGATTTGGCCTCTCTACTCCTCCAGGTACTTTTCTATTTTATGTTATTATCAATTTGATTTAATACTTTCAAGTTTCTAGGGTTTTGTGCATAAGAGTTTGAATTTGTCCTTTGAAGCTTCATTTAATGGTGAACCCCCATCTAATCACACAAGGAAACCTCTAGTCCTTCCCTAAATTGACTCACTTAGTGGAGGGATATTGGTTTCCTAATGAACTAAAGTGCAAAATAGGTTTAGTTTCATCTCCTCTAAGGTGGACACCCTATTTTCCTTGTGTTCATTTTGGTTAAACCAACCTTTGGACCCTTGAATTTCTGATTTGGAGAACATTGATCTAGATTGCATTAACTTTGTATTATATTTGCATTAGTTGAATTGCTTTTAGGGATTATAAATATTGCATTAGTGAAAAGAGCATATAGGTTGCATTTTTGTATGTTACATCATTCAATTTCATTAAAAATATGTAATTGAAAATAGTTAATTGAATACACAATCTAGAAGCATAGAAATCAACTTAGAATTTACTGATTCAGGATTAAAAACCCTAATCTATGACTCATTTGGCCACTTGGGTGGTTTAGTCCCTATACAAGTTTTTGTTGCAGATTTGTGGGTATTTTGTGCTCTTTGTTTTTCATTGTTTAAATTTTTCAAAAACCCTAATTTGGACTCATACGCCCACCTAGGAATATTAGTCTTGAATCAGGTTTGAATCTACATTTTGGAGCATTATAAGCTTGCCATTTGTCTTTTTGGTTCCTATCTTTAATTTGTTGTTTCAGTTTGCAGAATTATTGTTATTGGTAATATTTTCATATTTGGTTCATTTCAAGTGCATGTTTTAATTTTGGATGGAATTAGATTATTGCTCTTTTGTTTCATTTCTAGCATTATTTCATAAGATTAGATTACATTTGGCATTCATTAGAAAATTAAAAAACAAAAAAACAAAAATAAAAAATATCAAGCAAAATAAAACAAAAACTAAATGGTGAATCTTGGACCCTATTTTCCTAATGAACCAAGTTGATGCAAGAGGATTCACACATAGACAATCATGATAATCCTAATTGTTCTTCTCCTAATACCTCTCCTATTTGTGACGAAGCTATTTTGGTGTTAGAAGACCCAATCATTGAGCATCATGAGAATATTTTTTGTCCCTCTTCTAATGTTACATGTGTCTCAACAAATACTAAGGTGGATGAAATATATGAAGATGTTAAGTTCAATTTAGATCCCCCTCATTATAGGGTTATTTAGGTAACTCAGTTGATGTTATGACTACAAAAATTGGGCCTCCTTTAATTAGTGAGCCTCTTAAGTCACCTCCCATCATAGAACAACCTAAATAATTACCTCCAAAAGTTATCTCGAACATTATAAGGAAAATGTGTGGTAACAATGTTTCACAACAAGCAAATTACAATATCGTTGCTCACACGTATAATATACAACAAACAACCATACCTACCTTATTACCATTGCATCAACCTATCTTTCCTATTGCTCCTATTTTTCCTTCAAATATTGGAAAAGAGAATGATCTTGATAAGAAAATTCATTGTACATAAACATCTACCTTTTTTATTTAGCAAAATTATCACTTGTACACCAAAGGATGCTCCAAGAAATTTTGTAGAAGAATAACATGCAATTTTTTGTGAAATTGAATGATGTAGCAACCTCCTCTAATTGTATGCAAGTGACAAATTTAGAAATCACATTCCCTAAACATGAATTATGCTCACTTGAGACACAATATAGGAATGAAGCTTTGATGATTTAAAGGTGATTATTAATGAAACTGGAGTTAGGTGGACCCTTATAGAAAATAGAGTAGGTCTTAATGTTTGTAGGATTGATCTCCTAGATAAAATCAGTGTATACAAGAACCTTATTCAACTCAATGATGTTAATATTTATGGATTTGACAATTTTAATATGAAACCATTATGAATGATCACATTTCCTATTGACGTCAAACCTATAGTTTTTCCTACTCCTATCCATATCATGTCAGGACCTCTTTCTTACAACCTTATCCTAGGGAGACCATGGATTCATGATGTGAAAGGAGCCCCATCCACCCTTCACCATGTGATGAAATTTGAATACAACAATAAGAAATACATGGTTGAAGCAAATGAAAAAAGTTATAAATCACAAGTTAAAAACATGATCATAACACTTCCAACTCCCCCAATACTTTCATTCCAATCTCAAAAGTATAACCTATAAAAGTTTATGTTAATCCTATTTGTCTTCCACCTACAACAAAACTCTTTATTGATGATTGGGGGTCGTTAGATTTTACACCTCATTTCAATGAAGAATCCAAAATATCACCCTCAAAATCCAAAGATTCATAAATAAATGATTCATTTTCAGACACACACTTTAGTGACCATTGCAATTCATTAGATTTTATGCCCTCCTTTATGGGAGAGTACAAAATCTTACAATCGAAACCTAAACAACCTTGTGTTTCATGTGCTCAACTTGGTTCTACATCAACATCATCACCCATGGTGGTGATGGGGAGCCTCCAACCCCTATCCCTCATGAGAGGAAGATGCATAAATTTAAGAAACCTAAAAATGAATTGTGTTCTTGTGAAGAAGTCAAGCCTTCTCTGAAGCATACAATCCCCTTTTCTATTTTGGAAGAATGTTGTGGTCTGGGATACAAACCCCTTTCTATGCATGGATACAATGAAAACATGGATCAAAGTGATAGAGAACAAGTGAATTCTATACCATACCTTTTCAATAAAGATTTAGGTTTACCACCCCTCTCTCTGTCTTCATCTAAGGCCTTATCATCTATTGTGTATGACAACTTGTACTAAGAAAGAAATATCCCCTACTATTGATCAAGAGAGTATCTTATCAAGACTCCTCCAAGATCACTTGTTGCCTCTTTATCAAAAAACATGAAAGAAATGGTACAAAAAGAGCTCATTTTGTGCATATCATAGAGTTCATGGTCATTAAACTAAGGAATGTAGGGCTTTGGCTAATAAAATTCAACATCTTAAGGATTGCAATGCTCTTACTTGTGTTGAATCACCTAGTGCCTCTAATTGATACTAATTTTCATTCTATCATGTTTTTTCATCAATCATCTTGGCTCATCCTTATCTTGCACTAAGTGGGGGCAAGAGTTTAGATAGCCTTCTCCTTGTATGCCACTTTTCAATGTCTCTTTTGGCTAGTTGATCGCCTTCCATGTACATATAGGAGAAAGCTTGGGATGTGGATGACATCCCTTATGATGACACTTTCGAATTTTGTAAAGTCTCAAGTGTTCATATTAAAACCCTAAGAATTTTTACCTAAAACTCTTTGTTACATTTGTTTTAGGGTTCTTATATGAGGTTTAGGGTTTTGTTCATTTTAGTTACTTAGCATTCTATTATGTTGCTAACTGTGTATTGTCTATTGTCGGTCACACAAAATTTTTCATGTTCATTAATGTCAACATGTGACTGGCCCTTCTTGTCTCTAGGTCTAAATCGCCTAACTTTTACATCCTTTGTATTGCATGATTCAGAAGTCTTGAGCCTACTATTATCGTGTCGTCCTAGAGAAGTCCCCTATTTTAGAACTTAAGTGCACATACTAAAAAAATTTTCCACTAAAGTCTCGATGACCCTCATAACTTTATCGCTTATCGTTGATTTATTCTTAGGTCCACACCTTGAATTAGCGATGAGCGATGGAATGATGTTTTCCTTTGACCTCGCTCATCACTAATGGATTTTGAGCCTTCAAACTTATACTAGCGATGAGCAATGCCCTAGTCTTATGTTCTTGTGTTCTTATTGCTCATTGTGGATCATCATTGAAAAGATAAATTTGAATTAGCGATCAGCGATATGATGTGATATCGCTTGATCACGGATACGTTTTGAATGTAATTCTCATATTAGTGATATGCGATGAACCTTATAAATGTTGTAAATATTCTTGTCACTAATTACTTGCAAAATATATGAGGAGAATTTGTGATGAATGAAGGCCTTACGTTATATCGTTCATTGCTCATCGTGGATTTATTTCGAAACTTGAGTTCTAAATTAGCAATAAGCGATGGGGGTGTGTGCAAGAAGTTGAGTCCACTTTTTGGCCAAAAAGTGGAAGTGTTTTCCCTAATTTTCAGTATTTGACACATTTGACCTTAAAATTTGAAGCACTTAGAGATAAAATCTTTAAAAAATTCACTAATCATAAAATGTAGTGCTCGGAGTCTAGTTTCCAAATATGTAATTTATTTCAATACCCAGATTGTAAAAATTGAGTTTTAATAGGCATTTCTAAAAACCACTATTTAAAAGTCATTTTTTTACCATACCATGCACGTGTACGACATCCATATTTTGACTTAAATTATCATATTTTTCTAAATCCTTTTGGGAAAAGTTTTATGACTCACTGAAGCTTGCTCTTGATATTTTTTTGTAATTTTTTATTGAATATTTTTTTGTTAATTTTTATTAGGCAGATTGTCATTTTGAAAAATCGTCGTGTACGACATGCATAAGATGACTAAACTTATCATTTTTTGATTATTTTTTTTCAAATTGAAAATAATTGTTTTGAATTTTTCTCTCGTGCAATCCGTTTGTCAAAATGTTATGTTGATAAAAGTTATTAAAATAGTAAAAAACTCCGATATTTAAAGTTTATGGACCAATTTTATTAGAAATTAATTGAAAAATAGAAAAAATAATTTCAATTGCAAAAAAAATTACATATTTAGAATCTGCATTGTTTCATCTAAAATGGGTTTTAATTTCTCAGAAAATTTTGCAAAAAAGGTCGTCAGCCATATGTCCAAAGTCGGTATTTTTCTTTGACATTGTTAGGGCCTTCAACTTGTAGGTCAAACCAGGTTGAAGGCCTAGGTTCCGACTTCCAATGCTTTTCTTGAACCAAAAACCTTGGCCAAAACCCACCCACGATGCAAAAAAAAAAATTCAAATTTAAAAAAATGGGATCCCGTTTATTAATAAATAGGATCCCATACTATACTCGGGATCCCATTCCCATCCAACAGTTCTCTGACCGTTGTAAATGGAATGGGATC
>VDFB02086081.1:51126712-51195414 GCA_007258455.2 Sequoia sempervirens | reverse complement strand
GATCCCGATTTTTAAAAAGCGGGATCCCAATTTTTAAAATCGGGATCCCATTTATTAAAATCGGGATCCCGTTTATTAAAATAGGGATCCCGTTTCCTCAATGCCGATTTCAATTTTTTGGTTAAGGCAAAAACTTCCACGTTTCGTGGACTCAACTTTGTGCACTTACCCATGGGTGTCCTCTAAAGGGTTTTTCTCTCGCTAATTTGATATGATCCTACGAGCGATGTCTTTTCTACCATTTATTTTATGCAGGTTGTACGTGTCTAAAATATGATGCCTCCACAACATCTCTCATCTCCAATAGGATCCTAGGCACAAAGTTTGAATTAATGATGTGCGATGAAGGGATGAATGTGACCAAAGGTCAAGGCACTAGACTAGGGGCTGCAAATCATTGCAAGTATGTTTACATCACTGATGGAGCTAGGTGATGACCATTTATGATAAGGGAAATGTGGTAGGATCTTGGGGATTTCACGTAAAGAAAAAAGGAAAGCAGCAAAAGGACTAGAGAACCATTGATAAAGTTTTGAAGCAGGATGATCCAATGGACTGAAAATCATCGCATGAATAGCTTCGTCACTAATTGCACCTTGAAATTTGGGGAAGATCAACAATGAAGCGTATAAAGAAAGTTTCTCTTTAAGAAATATTGGTCCTATTTACTTTGCCGATATTAATGAAAAGCATGGATTAGGTTGGCGATACATGCTAATTGCCAGATCACATATGATTAATCAAGGTTAGAGATAAACATGGCAGAATTAGAGATAACATCATTGTTTTCAAGGAGCAAGTTGATAATGGTTGAAAAAAAATTCTCATGGCCACCTTAGAAGAAATTTTAATTGTTGTAAGATGAATGGCCCAGATTCAGAGCCAAGTTGAAAAGTTACCAATTCGCTCATGCAAGGAGTTTTGAATCATTAAGTCTGCATGCTCGAATTTTCTATTTAATGTAGGTTGATTGTTGTTTATTCACACTATATTTTCAGTCTGCAATATGTGTGAGGCAAAGTATGAAGTAGGGTAAAAGGTTACTAGTCTGTATTACATTGAACTTTCTCATCCTGAGTAATTTGGTATGAAATTTGGTTCTCTAGTCTATTTAGGAATTTTGTTGCTTGAACTAGTTGTAATTACTGGGGTTCGGGTGATTCTCCTGTGGGTTTTGAGTCAAATATTCTTTTAATTATCAATCTGCTAGTTTTAAAGAAAATGGGAAAAGTTGGTGCAACAATTCTTCCTGTTAGGAGGTCTAACCGGCTAAGTGTGTTTGAGTATCGTGAAGACATAGCTGAGAAGGAGGTCATGGCTTCTCCTGAGATTTTGAAGGGTAAAAGGAGGGATAGAGGCCATAAGAAGAAATAAATTGTGTAGAGTACTTACCGCTTGAGGAATAGGACCCTTCTAGGAGAAATAGTTGAGTGCGAAGGCAAGGAACTGGCACTTCCAGTAAAGAAGGCCAAGAAAAAGAAGAAGAGCCACATGGCCTACCTAGGTAAACAAAACTCTCCTATCATGTTTTTAGATACTCCTTTGGATGTTGAAGCTGATACTGACTCAGACTATGGCCAGTACCTTCGTTCTCTGGTGCCATATGGGAGCGTTGATGATGACGTACTAGTAATCCCTCCAATTTCATCGAGGACAAGGAACGGTCAGGTATTTTCGGATGCCGACGACACTTAATAAGGTCATTTCCTTATTTTAGTTTTTGATGACACCATGGTCTTTGCATAGGAGGTATTTGTTTTCATGTGTCCATGGTTTGTCTTTTTCTTTCCCATGTTGATGTGGAAGTCCTCTAGAAGATATGAATGGAATTTTTTTTGTTTCATACAATGAACGTTGTGACAATGACCACTAATATCCTGCACATGTTTTTTGCTTTTTGTCCTCCCCTGTTCTCAAATGATTGCGTATGAAAACACCTAGGGAGTTCTTCGAGGAGTCAGATAGAATTAGGTTTTTGAAATGAACTCAAATGAAAGTTAAATTGTAATTCAGTCAGGTTCTTGTTGCTCCCCTATTTATATAAAGGGGGTTTCATGGCTGAAATGAGGGAGTTCAGAATTTTGAATCTAGACATGGTCAAAGTAAATACTATTCTCGAAAAGAAGAATAGAATGTAAATGGATACTCTAGTGGATATATCAGAAGCAAGTTTAAGATGAAAGTTATACTGTATACGAATCTTAAATATGGTTTTACAAAGAAATTTCATAAATGAAGAATTTTAGTTTCAAAATGTTGCTCTCCTATAAGTTTTCTTTCAAGTTATGAATAAAGTTGTTAATGACAATCTCATTTGTCCTTTTGTCATTTGGACAGAAATGGATGAATTTGTTTTATGCTTCAGTTCAATGAATTGATTAAACACTAAAATGAGCTCATTAGTTTGTAAGAAAAGGATATAGGATTCAGTAAGGGAGTAATATTTTGTAGACATAGTAAGTTAAATGTTACAAAGTAACATTCTAATGGTCCATTAATTTTTGAAATTCAATCAAAATTGTATTACTGATTGATTACTAGTTGTAACTCCTGTCTTCCTTAGATAAAGTAATGATGGTTTTATTAGTTTATCTTGTATTCAGTTGAGCTAGTATTGAATTGGGCCTAGGATTCAAGATGAAGAATGATTCAAAAAATACTTTAAACTACATTGTCCCAACTCTAAGTATGAAAACACACTCCTTGAAATAAGTAACACTTCTATCTGAGGTTTTTCGAGCCTTTCATAAAGTGATTTTTATGAAATAGTGCATCTGTGCAAAGAAATACTCTTGACCAAATGTGAGATATTATGAGTATGCATGAGATTACCCTCCCTAGGTCTCACAGAGCCCAAAGAGAAGAAGTGAACTACTAACTGCTTGACATAGGTGTTGGCCAATCCTCAACCTAGTTGATAATTGGGTCGTGGCAAGCTCATAGGTTAGGATTGAGATTAAGTTTGGTTCTAGAAAAATAACCAATAGAAATGGCGACTCCACTGGGAAGACCTTTGCATCTTTGATGCTAGTGTGTCAAAGACCATTTAAAAAGAGTCAAAAAGAATAAATGATTGGTTCAGAAGTTGAAGAAGTTCTAGATCTACAAATTGATTCGCAGCAGCCCCAAATTTAAAATATTGTGAAGTGACTCTGCTGGAAGAACTCGTAGAAAGATATCCTTTCTTTGAAGGTTTTCCTCTTGTTAAAGAGGTGGCTACTCTTCTCTACAATTTATGTACATGAAGGGTTGTTTTTTGTTATTTGTAACTTGAGAGTGCTCTATTTAAAGTTGTAGCAATGGGAGGTGTGAAGGTACATGGTTCTTTGCATATAATTTTCATTTTGTTGAACCTGTCATATTGAATGCTATTATAGTTCCATTCAAAGTGTTTTTCTAAGAATTCACAAAATGGCTAATATGGATGGTTAGAATGAAGTTGTATATCTTGAGAATTACTCTCCATTTGCATTGTCATATGTTTCAATTCTAAGTTACCATCATATTATCAATCATCCTAGTAATTTTTCATATTGTCATGGTTATGATTATGCATAATTAGTTAAAACCTGATTTGCATACTTCCATGGATTATCAAAGAGAAATAACTATTCCACTAGAAACTTGGATGCATATTTTCAAGAAGCTTCATAAGTTTGAAAATCCTCAGATGGTTGATACTAAAAAGTGCATGAACCCAAATGTGAATAGGCCTAGGATAAGGTCAGAATGGAAAGCTATGTTCAAAAAGGGAATTAAAGAGATGAATAAAAGGAACTTGATAGCTATACAAGCCCACTTAAGAGATACTCATACTAGATCTGTTAGGAAAATTGTTGCACCTATTGTTAATTCATTTGATTCATTGTATGACAAACTAGATTTTTCATGGATTGATTATAAGGTTAAAAGTATGTCATCTCAAGTCTATAAGTAGATGCCTAGATTTAATGGATACAATGTGTGTAAAGGATATGCACATGTCCAAATTTTCTATAGCTTCATAGTGAAACATTCATTTGGAGATCAGGATACGTGGATGAGATTTTTTTCAGATATCTTGAAGCTAGAGATAGGGAATGGTACTTAAGTTTCCTGAGAAGTCCTTTTCCTGTTGGGATAAACTAGTGGATGCTTATAGAAATGAATTTGCAAAAGAACCCTCTGCTCTCATCATAAAGTTAAAGAAGCTTAGGAAACAAGATGATGAGTCAAGCATTACTTTTAGTCACAAATTTGTTGTTTCTCTTTCACTAATCCCTGAAAGTTTCAGACCTAGTACATCAGATTGTATTCATTTGTATTTTGAAGATTTTGAGGAGGGATCTAGTGCACTGATTAAGGATTTTAGAATATTAAGTATGTAGATGGCTTGCACATGTTTAGATAATATGGAAAAAATGAGGAATGAATATGTGCAAGGTTTGTTGTCTTCAATTGTGGATAAACATGTTGATGAAACCGGTATTTGTATTAATACAAATCATCAGATGTTTTCAGTTTTAAATCTAGATAAGTGCATGCTTGAGAAGGAAGAAGCTATGAATGATAAAATGTATACCATTAATGATCATGATAATGAAAATGTTTGTTTCTATCCTCAAGAGTCCTGATGAGTGACCCAATGATGACACCCAACCTAATATTGAAATGAAAAAAGATGAGGATTGTTGTTGTGACACCCACTCCATTGAGCTTTTATATCTTGATGATGGTGATATCATGATACACCCCAACTTACAACTTGATAATGCATGTATTTCTAGTGGAGGTCAAGAGAAAGAAGTGGTTAAAAGAATGGATCATAACTATGGTATATTAAATAGTGAACAAATTTCAAATTTGTTAACCACTGAATACCAGAAATGTGCACATATGAGCAACCCTCAGTTATTGAATAATACTCATATTGATTTTGACAGTGATGAAAGTCTCTGTTATGCAAGATATGAAACACGGGTATCTGATATTCCTTCTATTTATGAACTAGTTGGCCAACATGATAGTAATGTGGATAAAGGAAAGCATCCATTTGATTGTAATAATGCATTATATGATAAGCATGAGGGTGTGCAGACTGATGTAAATTCAAAAACTTATGTTGATGAATTAAGAACAACAAAAAGCCATGAAGTTTATATATCTAAAAAGCCAAATTGTGAAAATTCTAATGCAGATTTGGATAAACATCTATTTTCTATTTTGGAGGAGCCTAGTTATGGATTTTTTTATATGGATATAGGGGATGATTCAAAAGAAAAAACATGTTATCTTTTTGAACCAGAATTGCTCACTTTTGATCAAGCTATGAATGTTGAAAATGTTAACATGTTATGTTTAGAGGATATCAAAGTGAGAAAGAATAGGGATAGGGTAGAGATTCTTGATGATTCTCTACACCAATATGTCGAGGCATAGTTATAGTGTGTGACAATGTATGAGTGTATCTCTTTACATACACTTGGAGATAGTTTGCATGATATGCATAATATTTTGATTAGTCCTTATAATTGCTTCACTTTTAACATGCAAACTACTATTCAGATTGAACTTGATAGTACCAGCTATGTGGCAGAGTATGAGTGCCAAGTTTTTTAGCTAGATGGAATTTTCTTGCAATGTGGTAATGGGAAAAATATTAAGGAAGATTGTTTTCAACTTGACAATATTCTGAATAATGAGACTTATGAGTTATTGCTACATAAAAATTCGTATTTGAAGGGTATTCTTGATTCTCAGATGCATGATAGTTATGAATTTGTTGATAATATTGTACATGTTGAGTTATTGAGAGATGCCAACATGTTTGATCAAGCATATTCTAGTGATTTTTTCAGATTGGATTCAGTGAGGTGTGATGAAAACTTTGTCTATGACAGGGGTAAGAAAAGGCCTACAGTTTTGGTGGCCTTGGGTCATCAGGTATGGTTTGACTTGTCAAGCCAAAGCAGTGGGAGGAAGAGATGACCTTTTGAATCTGTTACCCAATGGAATAGGCACCTGGTTTGCTTCTCCAAAGGATCTAAATTCTCACTCTATTCACTAAGGAATATACATCCCCAAAAAGAGCCACTGATGGCACTTACAAATTTTGAAAAGTCTAAAGTGTTCATATTAAAACCCTAAGAAATTTTACCTAAAAATATTTGTTACATCTTTTGTAGGGTTCTTATATGAGGTTTAGGGTTTTTTTCATTTTAGTTTCTTAGCATTCTATTATGTTGCTAACTATGTATTGCTTATTGTTGGTCACACAAAAAAATTCATGTTCATTAATGTCATCATGTGATTGGACCTTCTAGTGTATAGGTTTGAATCACCTGACTTTTACATCCTTTGTATTGCATGATTCAGAAGTTTTGAGTCTACTATTCTCATATCGTCCTAGAGAAGTCCCCTATTTTAGAACAACTTAAGTGCACGTGCTAAAAATAGCTTCCACTTAAGTCCCAATGGCCCTCATAACTTTATCACTTATCGCTGATTTTTTCTTAGGTCCACACCTTGAATTAGCGATGAGTGATGGAATGATGTTTTCCTTTGACCTCGCTCATCACTAATGGATTTTGAGCCTTCAAACTTGTAATAGTGATGAGTGATTCCCTAGTCTTGTGTTCTTGTGTTCTTATTGTTCATCGTGGATCGTCATTGAAAAGATAAATTTGAATTAGCGATTAGCGATATGATGTGATATCGCTTGATCATGGATACATTTTGAATGTAATTCTCACATTAGCGATTTGTGATGAACCTTATAAATGTTGTAAATCTTCTCATCGCTAATTTCTTGCAAAATATATGAGGATAATTAGTGATGAATGAAGGCCTTACATTATATCATTCATCGCTCATCATGGATTTATATCAAAACTTGATTTCTAAATTAGTAATAAGCAATAGGTGTCCTCTAAAGGGTTTTTCTCTTGCTAATTTGATATGATCGATATCTACTCTGCCATTTATTTTATGTAGGTTGTACGTGTCTAAAATATGATGCCTCCATAACATCTCTCATCGCTAATAGGATCCTAGAAACAAAGTTTGAATCAGTGATGTGCGATGAAGGGATGAATGTGACCAAAGGTTAGGGCACTAGACTAGGGGCTAAAAATCATCACAAGTATGTTTATATCATTGGTGGAGCCAGGCGATGATGAAGTAAATCATCGACAACTGATGACCATTAATGATAAGGGCAACGTGGCAGGATCTTAGAGATTTCGTGTAAAGAAAAAAGGAAAGCAACAAAAGGACTGGAGAACTGTTGATAAAGTTTTAAAGCAAGATGATCCAATGGACTGAAAATCATCACATGAATAGCTTCATTGCTAATTGCACCTTGAAATTTGGGGAAGATTAGTGATGAAGTGATGAAGTGTATAAATAAAATTTCTCTTTAAGAAAAAATGGTTCTATGTACTTCGCCAATATTAATGAAAAGCATGGATTAGGTTGGTGATACATGCTAATTGTTAGCTCGCATATGATTA
This sequence comes from Sequoia sempervirens, assembly GCA_007258455.2. NCBI lineage: Eukaryota > Viridiplantae > Streptophyta > Pinopsida > Cupressales > Cupressaceae > Sequoia > Sequoia sempervirens. Next base: position 51,187,924 of record VDFB02086081.1, on the reverse strand, counting down.
ATCAAGGTTAGAGATAGATGTGGTAGCATTTGAGATAGCACCGTTGTTTTCAAGGAGCAAGTTGATAATGGTCAAGAAACGATGCTCATGGCCACCTTAGATGAAATTTTAATTCCTCTAAAATGAATGGCCCAAATTCAAATCCAAGCTAATAAGTTACCAATTTTCTCACACAAGGAGTTCTGAATCATTAATTTTACATGCTCGAATTTTCTATTTAATGCAAGTTGATTGTTGTTTATTCACACTATCTTTTCAGTCTGTAGTATGTGAGGAAAAGTGTGAAGTAGCGTAAAAGGTTACTAGTCTTTCTTAAGTTGAATTTTCTTGTCCTGAGTAAGTTGGTATGAAATTTGGTTCTCTGGTCTATTTAGGAATTATGTTGCTTGAACTAGTTGTAATTATTGGGGTTGGGGTGATTCTCCTGTGGGTTTTGAGTCAAAAATCCTTTTAATTATCACTCTGCTAGTTTTAAAGAAAATGGGAATATTTGGTGCAACAATTCTGCCTGTTAGGAGGTCTATCTAGCTAAGTGTGTTTGAGTGTCATGCAGACATAGCTGAGAAGGAGGCCATGGCTTCTCTTAAGATTTTTAAGGGTAAAAGGATGGCTAGAGGCCATAAGAAGAAATCAATTGTGCAAAATACTTACCGCTTGAGGAATAGGACCCTTCTAGGAGAAGCGGTTGAGTGCAAAGGAAAGGAACTAGCACTACCAGTGAAGAAGGCCAAGAAAAAGAAGAAGAGCCACAAGGCCTGCCTAGGTAAACACAACTTTCCTATCGTTCTTTCAGATAATCCATTGGATGTTAAACTGATACTGACTCAAACTATGGCCAATACCTTCATTCTCTAGTTCCATATGGCAGCTCTGATGATGACATACTGGTAATCCCTCCAATTGCATTGAGTACAAGGAGCAGTCGGGAATTTTTGGATGCCAACAACTCTTAATAGGGTCATTTCCTTGTTTTAGTTTTTGATGACACCATGGTATTTGCATAGGAGGTATTTATTTTCATGTGTCCATGGTTTGTCTTTTTCTTTCCCATGTTGATGTGGAATTCCTTTGGACGATATGAATGAAATCTTGTTTTTTCATATAATGAACACTGTGACAACAACCACTAATATCCTACACATGTTTTTTTTCTTTTTGTCCTCCCCTATTCTCAAATGATTGCATATGAAACCACCTGGGGAGTTCTTTGAGGATTCATTTAGAATTATTTTTTTGAAATGAACTCAAATGAAAGTGAAATTGTAATTCAGTCAAGTGCTTATTGCTCCCCTGTTTATATAAAGGGGATTTCATGGCTAAAATGAGGGAGTTCAAAATTTTGAATCTAGACATGGTCATAGTAAATACTATGATCTAAAAGAAGAATAGAATGTAAATGGATACTCTAGTAGATATATCAGAAGGAAGTTTAAGGTGAAAGTTATACTACATACAAATCTTAAATATGGTTTTACAAAGAAATCTCAGAAATGAAGAATAATTTTAGTTTCAAAATGTTGCTCTCCTATAAGTTTTCTTTCAAGTTATGAATGGAGTTGTTAGTGATAGTCTCATTTGTCTTTTTGTCATTTGCACATAAATGGATGAATTCATTTTATTCTTCAGTTCAATGAATTGATTAAATGCTAAAATGAGTTCATTAGTTTGTAAGAAAAGGATATAGGATTCAGTACTTAGGAAGTGATATTTTGTAGACACAATTAGTTAAATGTTACAAAGTAACATTCTAATGTTATATTAATTTTTAAAATTCAATCAAAATTGTATTACCTATTGATTACTAGTTGTAACTCTTTTCTTCCTTAGATAAAGTAATGATGGTTTTATTAGTTTATCTTGTAGTTAGTTGAGCCAATATTGAATTGGGCCTAGGATTCAAGTTCAAGAATGATTCACAAAATAATTTAAACTACATTTTCCCACCTCTAAGTATGAAAAAAAACTCCTTGAAATAAGTAGCACTTCTATCTGAGGTTTGTCGTGTCTTTGATAAAGTGATTTTCGTGAAATAGTGCATCTGTGCAAAGAAATACTCTTGACCAAATGTGAGATATTATGAGTATGCATGGGATTACCCTCCCTGGGTCTCACAAAGCCCGAAGAGAAGAAGTGAAGTACTAATTAATTTACTTAAGTGTTGGCCAATCCTCAACCTAGCTAATAATTGGGTTGTGGCAAGCTCATAGGTTAGGACTGAGATTAAGTTTGGTTCTAGAAAAATAACCAACACCTTAAATGGGCTCGTAGGTGACGTGATTTTCTTCATATGTTAAGCATTACATTTTTGGGGAAACCCTTTATGCATGATGTAGTTTCATTTGGAACATATGACTTGGCATAGGTCTTTCTAAATAAGCTCTCATGTCTTTTTCATTGGCTACTTTAAAGCATATTTCTCACAGCAATGGTGTTAGCAACAACTTTAAAGTGGGGGCATACATTGACATTATATTTTGACATTTTGCATGTTTCATTGTGTGGTTTTCTTTCTTCTTGCAATACGTCCTTTTCTTGTTGGTACCATTGGGCTTAATTTCCTCTGAGAGCATGATATTGCTTCTATTGGCCCTCTCTTGGAGACATTAGGCATGATGTTCCCTAGGTTGATACCTTACATGAACTAAGAAAAATCCCTTTGAACATACTGTGATAGGTCAAATATATGCGTTAGATAACGAGCAGCAAACAAAAGAGTGCAAATAAACACTAAAACAACCTACACCTCAAGATTAGCCTAAGTTGGAATCAACACAAAATAAGAACAAAATGAAACCTTTTACCTTGAGTCAAATCAATCCTTTGGTTGGCCCTTTGATCTTCGGTGTTGTGTGCTCCTTGGATGGCAAGATATGCAAGCTAGATGATGATGTGAGGATGGATGAAAATGGCTAAGTATGAATTCTAGAGAAATTTTGCAAGAGTTTGGCTACAATGCATGATCTCCCCCAAAATGAGAGAAAAGAGGGGATATTTATAGAGATTTTGGAAATCCCTAGGGAAATAGATGGTCAAGATTGAACCACCAAGGTCAAGATGTAGGGCTAAGGTGAGTTGAGAACTCACAAGCCCTCACATCTTGACATGTGTCATGTGATATTTCCCTAAAAAGTTAAGTGGACATGAGGTGGAAGGATAGGACATGACATGGAGAGGGTACATAGTACCTTGGGATTGGGACAAGATCTCCTCATAAAGGGGGTACTTGTCCCCATGTGGGTGAGAGGACAAGTGGGGAATTAAAAATTCCTCAAATATTCTCATGGGGAAAAGAGAAGGAATTTAAAATTCACATGGGGAATGGAGATGCCTTGTCCAAAAGGAGAAAGCATTTAAAAGGGTTGACTTGATTAAGTGATTAAGGTTGTACAAGTACTTGATTAAACTAATTAATGACATATTAGAAGAGGGTTAGATTTCACATGTGACTTGATGTGACAAGTCAAAGATCACATGGGGAAGAGAAAAAGGATTTTAATATTCCTTAGAAGGATAAAAGGAATTAAAAATTCCTTGAGAGGTTGATTAGGCTAGTTAATGAAGGATTAGATGAGGGTTAGGTGGCTAAGAGAGATTAAAGGCCAACTTGCAAAAGTTGGAGGATGTGACATCCTAATCAAGGATTAGGCATTTGCACATCCTTAATAATGAGATTAGAAGATGGATTAGGATAAGATAAAAATGATGGAGGATGTGACATATGAGGAATTAAATAAATGTGATATTTATTTAATTCATTTGATGAAAAGGGGAAGGTATTTAATTATTTAACTACATACCTTAGAGATTAGAAGAGCTTTAGAGGGATTAATTAAATAATAGTGATATTACTTAATTAATGTGGATAAAGGGATGTTTAGATGAAAGAGGATAAATTTGGATAAATTAAGTGTCCAAATTTAGGTGTCTACATTTTTCCCCTCTTTGAGATGGTGTTACAAAGTAGCATCATTTCAAAGAATATTAAAACATAGAACCTAGAAGAAGATGGTTAGATTGGGAAAGATGCCCCAGTCATTCAAAGGAGTGACTAGGAAGAGAAAAAGAAAATGATGAAAATTAGGGATGAAGGATGCCCCCTCGAGAGGACATGCAGGTTCAGGAGAACACGAATGTGCTCTTGAAATGGATGAGATGATGCCAGGGGAGTTGAAGAAGATGATGCAAAGACAACAAGATTGGGAGGGGAGAGTGATGAAGGATGAATGGATGGGGAGGAGTTTGATAGATGAGAGGATGGAGATGAAATGCAATCCACATGCAATTTTCCATCGTCGGAGCACTGATTTTTGCTATAGCATAAGACCCAAGATGCCAGGATATTAAGAACCAAGGCAGATTAGTGTCTAATGCATAAAACAAGCATAACAAACAAGAAGGCTATCCCACCACCCCAAAGTCATGGTGACTTTGGTCGGGCCAGGTATTGGAATAACCACAAGCACACAAGGATGCCCTAGCATAACACAAGACCTCAGGGATCTTGGTGGGTACTACGTGAGACAACCAAGAAGGCAACAACAAAGAAAAGATCAAGATACACCCTTATGTTGACTAGTCAAAGCACACCATGATATGATGGATCAAGGCAACCATGACAAGTGATGATAGGGAGCTCAAATGATAAACAAAAGCCAAAAGCATCAAAAGATCACAATCAATTTCAAACGTCCTTTGCCATAATATCATGGGGATGGATTGGATTGATGAGGTCTATTAGGAAGGATGCATCCTGTTGAGACCGATGATGGATACGAAACTTAAAAGATTGATATGACGTAGGATATTCGAAACCGATTGGATTTGATGATACAAGTGGATTTCGTTTGTTAAGAACCAGCTAGATAAGGGCATAGTTCGATGACAACAGACATGACACAAGACAGACACACCCTAAAGACCTAGGGGCTCGGGGGCCGATCAAAGAGTAGCCTTGCCTATGTGGAAGCACAGAGCCCTCGTAGTTCAATAAAAGGCTGACAATAGACCATGATGGAGACTTCAATGGATGATGAAGATAGGATGGAGAAAAGGAGAAAAGTGGACAATATGGATCGATGATGGTTGGAACCCCAGGAGTGGATCAAATGATTGACCTTGCCTATGTGAAAGTGCAGGGGCAACATAGTTCGACTAAAAGCCAAAGATAAGTGAGGATGAAAGATGATGAGATAACCCTAGATAAGGGGATAAAATGATTGGATCGACACGATGGGACAAGATAGACATGTAGGATTTGATCAAAGGATGGTGGCTACACAAAGCTCAGGGATGGGATAGTGATCCAAATCATCAAAGATTAAGTGGGAGGATGATATGACATATAGATGAATGATGAAGTGATAAGATAGATGACGTTGGATTGTATGGGGAGTAGCCAATGACAAGGGATTAAGAGATGTGATATGGATAGAGATAAATGGATAGGAAGATAATGAGGGGGAGATGGAAGGGATACTATGACGGATGGGTAGGGGGATAAGGGTAGGGAGGTTAAAAGGATTGTGTGGAGGGATTGGAAGATAAGGATGGGGAGATGCAAGGGATTGCTCTGATGGAATGAATGGTGTGTCCAAGGACTATATCACAAAGGAAGATAGATGCCCCCACTCTATATGTGCCATGTGTGAGGAGGCATGAAGGATGCAATAGAGAAGGATAGGAAAATAAAGGCTGAGGGGAATGTATGCTAAGAGGTGTCCAAAGCATGTTTATATGTTTTCCCCTGGCTTTATCAAGATCACGAGGATGGAAGGATTGGGATAAATGAGATATTCCAATCAGGATGTGTAAGATGGGTACGATGGAGGGGATGGACGAAAAGGATGTATAGCAAGAATATGGGTGCATAGCCGAAAGTGTAGCAGGAAGCATAGCGGATGGAGGGAATGCATATCCAGAAATTGCCCCCAAATGCATATGGGGATTTATGCATGACGCCTGTTTGCCAGGTTTTCATCATGGTACTTATCCAAGGCACTTGTTTGCCAAGTTTTCACCATTGGACAGATTGTTTCTCTTTACTATTTTATTTTTTGATTTTTTTTACTTTTTGGATAACATGCAGAAGGAGATGGATAAGGATAGGGAGGTGAATAAGTGGATTTGGAATACATGTGATAAGAAGGTGGATGAAGGACTTAAGAATCAAGTTCCATATGAGGTATTAAAAGCCCATTGTGAAGCGACTATTGGATGTTGGTACAACCTTATTAGGATAAATTGATTATGCAAGAGGATGAATTAGAGGGATTTGATGGGGAAGACATGCAGGATAATGGATAGGATGTTGGAAATGGTATGGATAGAATGATGGGGTGGATATGTGATGGGGAGATGAGTTCAAGACCAACATTGGCACATGTGGGGTTGGATGCGAAAAGATAAGAGGATTAATGGATGGATAATGTGGGGATAATGGAGGAGATGGGATAGTGAATTTTGGAAAATAAGGACCCAAAACAGACGTAGGAGATGAAAGGGGTGTATGATTAGATTTTGGATGTTCGTATATGTTTTTCGTTTGATGGCATTGCATCTTTTTTCTTTGGGATCCACATGGTTTTGATCTTTGCTTTCGTGGGCCTTTGTGGCCTATGGATTTGATTTGGATTTAGATTTTTCTTCTCTTCACCATGTCTTTTAGAGGGGACATGGGGAGATTTAGATTCATGTGGATGTTTGGATTTATGCATTTTTATGTTAACATCCAAATTGTTTTTAGTAGCAATGGGATGGGTGTGAGGAGATGGACGATGTGGAGCAATGGAGGTAGGGGTATGGGGATTACGTGTAGATGGAGGATGTTTAGGTATGTGCCTTTGTTGATCCCAATTATGGGATATGCGAGAGGGATGTTTATGATGGATGACATGGATAGGTGTTGGATGGATGAAAGGATGAGATGGGGGAGGCAATTTTGGGATATAAGGGTCCAAAATAGACTTAGGACTTGGAGGGTGTGTGATGGCAGATGGAGGGACATAAGGACCCAAAATGGATGGAGCAGATGAAGGAGGAATATGGAAGGTTGTTTTCAGGTGATATGATGGAGGAGGATGGATAGCAGCATATGATTGGGTGGAGCGATGGGAAGAGCCGACATTTCTTTTAGAGAAGGCTCGTTGAGGACATCTAGAGGTTGTACCAACATCTTTAGATTGTGAGTCTTGGGAAATAGGTCCAAAACCTTGCATGCAGATTTATTCTTTGACTTGGATGGGCTCTAAAATACCTTGCTCATGAAGCCCAGCACCTTTTCCTTGATAGTTCATGTTCTTGAGCATCCAATCCATGATAGGACTTCTGTTATTCTAAAAACATGATGAGATTCCATTATCAAGTGGAGGATGATGGGTGGTAAATATACTATGTTTTTCTTCTGCAAGGAGGCCACCATGGAAGAATGTGAGAGTACCAAGGGGATATGCAAGCGATGTGGGGACAGTAGTTTTAGGCAATGATGGGGGATTATGAGAGGGAGATGATGGGATAAAAAAATTTGGATGGGTGGTATCAGGAGAGGGATTAGGGGATATGATAGGATCTAGATTTGTAGTAGCAGGCTCATGCGATGGAGATGGAGATGGAAATGGAGCGATGGAATCTTGAATGACAAGGGGATCATGGAATGGAATGGATGGGGGACTATGATCTTGAGGTGGATTAGATGGGATGGTAGGACCTTGATCTAGAGAAGGGGATATGATAGCATGCTTTGGATTAGACTCTTGACATGACTCATCTTGTGTGGATGGCAGGATGACAGAGTGTTGGAGAGACTCTTCAAGTTGGGGAGATGGAAGGATGGAGGATTCGATGTAGTCATCAGAATGGATTTTACTAACACTAGGAGTGGGAGAAGTGGATTGGATTTGGGTGTCGTCAATGGGTTCGACTACTCGTGGAGTAGGAAGTGGGTGTTCAATGGATTCGGTATATGTGATGCTAGGAGATGGTGGCTCAGTGGATTCAAAGGATGTGATGGTTTCGATAGTTTGAGTGGTGCTAAGGGTGGTATCAATGATAGGTGTTGGGTGGAGAAGGGCCTCATCACCAATGATCATGGATGATGGGTTGGGATGGCACGATTCCACAACTTCAAGGTGTGGAGTGGGGGATGTATTATTTGTTATAAGTCCTTGGAGAACTTCTAAAATGAGAGACTTGCATACTCTAGGTTTGGATGGCGAGGTAGGAGTGGATGAAGGATTATGGGTTGGTAGGGGATTAGGACTAGAGATTGGTAGACAAGGATTAGATGGGGGAATGGGATTGGATGAAAAAGTGGGAATAGATGGGGGATTAAGATTAGATGAAGGGTTAAGATAGGGGTATTGGCATGGTGAATTAGGACACGAGGATGCAGGTGGCAGATTGTAGTAAGGGTATTGGGATGGTGGATTAGGATGGGGAGATTGAGGTGGCAGATGGAGATGGGGAACTGCGGATGTTGGATTAAGATAAGGATAGGTTGGTGCGAATGTTGGATTAGAATAGGAAGGTGTGAATGTAGGATTAGGATGAGTAGATTGGTATGGGAGATTGGGGTAGTAGGTATATATGGATGAAGGATTGAGATAGGGGGATGTGGACGGGAGATTAGGATAGGGGTATTGTGATGGTGGACTAGGATAAGAGGATGATGTAGATGAAGGATATGATGGATATGATGGGTATCCCTTGTCACAGGTAGCATAGGGAGCATGATTAGGCATGGATGAAGACATAACAACATAACTTGAAGGGATGATTGGATTTTGGAAAGTGGGTGGAGAAAACTTACTAGTAATGATAGTGTTGAGGGGATCCATGTCACATTATTCTTGATCAACAAGACTTTCATTATCATTTTTGACATAATTAGAGTTTCCCTTGACCACTATTGATGGAGGATAAGGATTCATGATGATGAAAGGATAAAGAGGATGGATCAAAGATTATGGATGGAAATGGACTAAAGCTCAAATCAGGATTTAGGTTAAGGTCATATAAGGATTGGATTAAAGCTCAGATTAGGATGATTGGATTGGATTACCAAAGGATGATTATGACACTGAATCTGCTTCGAGATGGAAGTAGATTGATTGGGTCGAAGGTGATTGGATATGGATGTGATTGGGTTGGATTGGATAAGATTGATCGATTGATTGATAAGATTGAATGACGGATTGGATAGGATGATGAAAGGGACTATAAACCCTATTCAGAGATTACCCTAGGTGATGTAGGATACTGATTGATTGGATTAAAGGATAAATGTATGATTGTGGCACCGAATCCACTTTGAGATTGAAAATGGATTGATTTGGTCGAGGATGATGATTAACTTAGGACGGATGACAATCCTAAGCAGATGTTGATGATGACGATCAGATCAGATACTTAGGTCAATTTGGATAATAACCTGAGATGAAGTTTAGGGGATTTGGATGGGGAAAACGATGATTTTATTGGAGAAATAGATGGATGGATGAGTACTCAAAATGAGTAAAATATTGACCGGAACGGATGAACGACTACTCGGAATGAGTAAACGATTTCTCACAATAGATGAATGATTCTCGAAACGAGAAGATGAAGGCTCATAATGAATGATAGATTACTCAGAACGAGTAAATGATTGATTAGGACTATTGAACGAGAGTTCAAAATGATGAAAGGATGTGTTAAATGGATGAATATTTACTCAAAATGAGTAAACGAATGATCGAAATGATAGAACAAGAGTTTAGAATGATAGACGGAGGTGCGAAATGGATGAACGTTTACTCGAAACGAGTAAACAGATGATCAGAATGATAAAAGGAGAGTTCAGAATGATGAAAGGATGTGTCAAAGGGGTGAATGTTTACTCGAAATGAGTAAACAGATGATCAGAATGAAAGAACAACTACTCGGAATGAGTAAATGACTACCCACAATGGATGAATGATTCTCGAAGCGAGAAGATGAAGGCTCAGAATGAATAAATGATTGATTAGGACTGTTGAACAAGAGTTCAAAATGATGAAAGTATGTGTTAAATGGATGAATTTTTACTCAGAATGAGTAAACAGATTATCGAAATGATAGAATGAGAGTTCAGAATGATAGACGAAGGTGTGAAATGGATGAACGTTTACTCAGAATGATTAAATAAATGATCAGAATGATAGAACGAGAGTTCAGAATGATGAAAGGATGTGTTAAATGGATGAATGTTTACTCAAAACGAGTAAATGGATGAGAATGGTAGGGTATGCCCCCTCGAGGAGGTGGATGCAGAAGAAAAAGGTGCCCCGACCAACTTCTAAAAAGTATGAACTGGTAGATGTCATTGGAAAGAGCACAAAAAATCAAGAAGATTAGCTTTTGAATGAAGGAAAATGGACTTACAATGTGGAAATGTTGGGGCATATAAGGTTGTCTATCAGGGAAAATCTGCCTAAGTAGCTGTCAAGGCAAGTCCGCCTGTGGAAGAGGGCAGGTCCGCCCAAGGAGAAAATTCTGGTCAAAATCCACCAAAACAGGCTCCAAAGGACTGGTTTTTAGGTCAGGTCCGCCCCTGGATGAGGGCAAGTCCTCCCAAGGAGCAAAAGTAGGTCAAAATCCACCAAAACATACTCCAAAGGACCAGTTTTTAGGGCAAGTCAACCCAAGGATGAAAACTTGGTGAAATTAGGTCAAAATTAGGCTCCAAATGACCAATTTTTAGGGCAATTCCACCCTTGGATGAGGGCAAGTCTGCCCAAGGATGAAAAACTGATGAAGCTGGGTCAAAATCAGGCTCCAAAGAGTCAGTTTCTAGGGCAAGTCTGCCCAAGGATGAAAAACTGATGAAACTGGGTCAAAATTAGGCTCCAAAGAGTAAGTTTCTAGGGCAAGTCTTCCCAAGGATGAAAAATTGATGAAATTGGGTCAAAACAGCCTCCAAAGGACCAGTTTCTAGGGCAAGTCCGCCCCTAGATGAGGGCAAGTCTGCCCAAGGATGAAAAACTGATGAAACTAGGTCAAAATCAGGGTCCAAATGACCAGTTTCTAGGGCAAGTATGCCTCTAGATGAGGGAAATTCCACCCAAGGATGTTTTAACTGATGAAACTAGGTCAAAATCAAGGTCCAAAGAGTTAGTTTCTAGGGAAAGTCCACCCCTGGATGAGGGAAAGTCCACCCAAGGATGAAAAACTGATGAAATTGGGTCAAAACAGCCTCTAAAGGACCAGTTTCTAGGGCAAGTCCACCCCTGGATGAGGGAAAGTTTGGCCAAGGATGAAAAACTAATGAAATTGGGTCAAAATCAGGGTCCAAATGATCAGTTTATAGGGCAAGTCTGCCCAAGGATGAAAAACTGATGAAATTGGGTCAAAATTAATCTGCAAAGGATCAGTTTTGAGGGCAAGTCCACCCAAGGATGATTTAACTTGACTTTTGACAAAAAATACCAAGGCAAAGGACTGAAAACACAACGAGAAAGTGAAGCAAAGCAAACAATCACTGGTTTCGCACAATTAAGATAATTCAGACAGCACAAGCCTAATTTTAGTAGAGGGGAAATGGTCCACAAAGTCCTCTAATCTAGGATGAACATGTTTACTAGGGATTCCTCGATATACACCCAGTATGTGAGGCCCAAACCGTGAACACCAACCCATTACAAGCGTGAGTCAGGAACCAAAAAGGCTCAGACCAACTCTTCACATCATCTTGATGTTTCGCCAATTACAACACAGTTGGATTGAGGTACAACTTTCACTCTCCCCCCTTTATATACCCCATCGATACGCGTGGTTGGAATCATCCCTTGGGGTGATGAAATCCCCAAACAAGTCCCACTAAGAAAAGTAAAATGAGTAGACTCAAAGGACAGGGTAAGTTACAATTTCTTGTCACCCAGGATTACTGAATGGCGCAAGGGGATTGGATACGTCAAATAACTTACCCAAAACACATCATACAAGGTATATTGACACCTCTTAATTAAACTATGTTCCTAATTAGGGGTTAAGAACCCTTAAAATAGCCAAAAAGTTGCTAAAAAAACCAAAATTTCACCTTTTGAAAAAAGCTGTCTAGGGCAAATCTGCCCAAGGAGAGGGCAAAATCAATTGTTTAGGTCATATATGCCTATCTGTGAGGGAAAAAATAGTTGTTTAGGTCATATCCGCCTGTCTGTGAGGGAAAAATCAGCTTTTTAGGTCATATCCCTTTGTCTGTGAGGGCAAAATTAGTTGTTTAGGTCATATCCGCCTATCTGTGAGGGCAAAATCAGCTGTTTAGGTCATATCTGCCTGTCTGTGACCTGTACCTACAAAAAGTGAAAAAAATAGAAAATGTGAAAGCAAGAGACCCGTTTGTGGGTCCCACCAGGCATGCTAGAAATGTGATAGGTTGAATATATGCATTAGAAAATGAGCAGCAAACAAAAGAGTGCAAATAAACACTAAAACAACCTACACCTCAAGATTAGCCTAAGTTGGAATCAACACAAAGTAAGAACAACAAAATGAAACCTTTTACCTTGTGTCGAATCGATCCTTTGGTTGGCCCTTTGATTTTCGGTGTTGTGTGCTCCTTGGATGGCAAGATATGCAAGCTAGATGATGACGTGAGGATGGATGAAAATGGATGAAAGCATGAAAATGGCTAAGTATGAATTCTAGAGAAATTTTGCAAGAGTTTGGCTACAATGCATGATCTCCCCAAAAATGAGAGAAAAGAGGGGATATTTATAGAGATTTTGGAAATCCCTAGGAAAATAGATGGTCAAGATTGAGCCACCAAGGTCAAGATGTAGGGTTAAGGTGAGTTCAGAACTCACAAGCCCTCACATCTTGACATGTGGCATGTGATATTTCCCTAAAAGGTGAAGTGGACATGAGGTGGAAGGATAGGACATGACATGTAGAGGGTACATAGTACCTTGGGATTGGGACAAGATCTCCTCATAAAGGGGGTACTTGTCCCCATGTGGGTGAGACGACAAGTGGGGAATTAAAAATTCCTCAAATATTCTCATGGGGAAAAGAGAAGGAATTTAAAATTCCTTTGAATGCATTGGGGGATTAAATGTGAATTAAAAATTCACATGGGGAATGGAGATGCCTTGTCCAAAAGGAGAAAGCATTTAAAAGGTTGAATTGATTAAGTGATTAAGGTTGTACAAGTACTTGATTAAACTAATTAATGACATATTAGAAGAGGGTTAGATTTCACATGTGACTTGGTGTGACAAGTCAAAGATCACATGGGGAAAAGAAAAAGGGTTTTAATATTCCTTGGAAGGATAAAAGGAATTAAAAATTCCTTGAGAGGTTGATTAGACTAGTTAATGAGGGATTAGATGAGGGTTAGGTGGCTAAGAGAGATTAAAGGCCAACTTGCAAAAGTTGGAGGATGTGACACATCCTAATCAAGGATTAGGCATTTGCACATCCCTAATGATGGGATTAGAAGATGGATTAGGATAAGATAAAAATGATCGAAGATGTGACATATGAGAAATTAAATAAATGTTATATTTATTTAATTCATTTGATGAAAAGGGGAAGGTATTTAATTATTTAACTAGATACCTTAGGGATTAGAAGAGCTTTAGAGGGATTAACTAAATAATAGTGATATTACTTAATTAAAGGGATGTTTAGATGAAAGAGGATAAATTTGGATAAATTAAGTGTCCAAATTTAGGTGTCTACACATACCTTACATATTTTTCATTTACAATAATTGTTATATGGCCACCTTGCATAACACACTTTGCTTGCCTATGGAGTCATCCTGTTTGTTCATCTGTGTTAGCATACAAAGTCTTACTTGCCTCATGGATCTTGTTGCTCATGAACATTGTGTGGTTCCTTATCAAAGCTATCAGGAGGTATAGATTTGGTATGGTTACTACGTATGGGAGCTGACCATAGGTGTGACATTCCCATAGCCACTTTCTTAATTGTGTGGGCACATACCAACCATGTATGTATGTGTCTCACTGGGGGGTCACCTAGTGGATATTAGATTCCACTAGCCCATGTGAGTGTGTGTTTGTCTAAGGCTTGATCCACATAGTGTTGTATAAATATTTGAGGCTTCATCCACCCCTCTTTTTCTTTTTATTTCTTTTTTATGTGTTTGAAAATGTATGCTTGTACCTTTTTGTTGCTTCATATATCATTCACATGCATGTTCTTTTGTGCCTACGTTGGTTTCCCATAGGATCTTGATTCTGGGGTCTTCATCATCCCTCTTGATCGTTGTTATCCTATCTCACTAGCATTGGTACATTTGGACCCCTCTTGGTGCAAATTTGTCTACTTTAGTGTGAATTTGATGCAAGGTCATCCTCTAACTAAAGTAGGGGCTAAATGTAGTGTAGAAAAATGTATCCCTTTACATTTTCACACTTGTTTGGGCCCTCCTTGCTAAATTTTGGTTTATTTATGTCTTAATTGGTCCTATTTTTCATCCACAAGCCTAATTAAATGTATTTTTCTAAGGATAATCTTGACATTTAACAAATGACAAATAATAAAAAAAATTTTGGTTATGTGTTCCACAGCTAGTTATCTGGGACTTATACTCCCCATTGGGTGTATGGGTCTCACCTAGGTCTCGAGGCATGATTTGAAATGTTACATTGAACTTGACACTTCTCAAAATCTATGTCCTGGGTTTAAGCCACTGTGACTCATATGCCCAACCTGTTGTATGAGTCCCACTTTAACTTGGACCTATTTTATTTCAAATTATTGGCAAGATTTTATTATCCTAGATTTGATGTCAGCTTGTAGTGTTGTAATTTTGGGAAATTAGGCATAAAAAAGTATAAATACAAGGTTATTTCACATAATTTCTCCTAGAAAGTTTTCATGTCATCTAGCATTCTAGTTAAGTAATTCCTAAAGCAATTTTATGAGATCAAGAGAATTCAAGAGCAAGTTATCAAGAATTTGGAACTATATTCAAGATTCAAGCATCATGTGTGTTTGTGAGATAACATTTTTTATGTAGATTTCATGATTCAAGCAAGCATTCAAGACAAAGTTCCAAGCATTTAATCAAGAGTCAAGATCCACATCCATCAAATCTATTTCACACAAGTTTACAACCTTCATTTCAAGGGTTTGGTGAGTTGCAACATTGCATTTTTTCATTCATCATTCCTTCATGATATTCTATGAAGAAGTGATCTTGTAAACACTCTTGATGCTCTTGTGAAGTCTTGGAATGCTTAACTACTGAGTGCTTGACTTTATATCATGAAGGCTTAATGAAATAATGTTTTGAGACCTCATTTATATAGGAAATTCATCTAATATCTCGTTAATTGGATCCCATAGGAAAACATTCATAAAATTTGAACTTAAAACCCAAATTTCCCACTCAAAAACCTAAAAAGGGGTCAAATGGGACTCGTATGCCACACATGGTGTATGGCTCCCATTTGGGAGGGACTCATATGCCCAGGGTGGCGTATGGGTCCCACAGTGCCTTTTTAGATGGAAAAAGTGTTGGGGTGTTAAGAAACTAAGTTTATTTGTTGATATTGTTGGGATTTTGTATGAAATATGCCTTGGGATGCACAATATAGGGTCTTATGGGCCTATTAATAATGATATTAAGGTCATAAATGCAATAGGGCTCAAAATTCAATGTGAAAGTATAAATAAATATACTTTACAACATTAAATTAAGGCAAGATTAGGTCAATTAGCTAAAAAGGGTCCTAAATCCAATGTGAATGTGTAAAGCACATTACAACACTAGATTAGGTCCACTTAATTTACAAGCCTCCTAAATTTAATGTGAAGAGGTAAATAAACACACTTTACAACACTAAATTAAGGAAAGGTTAGGTTTATTTAGCTTCAAAAGGGCCCAAAACCTAATGTGGATGTGTAAAACTCATCAAAAAACTAGATCAAGGTGATATTAAGTCCAATTTATCATTGGTTATTCCTAAATTAAGAGAAATTGTACCATCTCCAAGGGAGTACAATTTTTGTTGTTACATTAATATATAATAAATATATTATCTATTAATAATACATAATATATTATATAATATATATATTATATATTATGATATATATATTATATCATATAATATATAATATATACTGTAATATAATATTATATAATATATAATATATGTATATAATATAGTCTATATTATATAATAGATATTATAAACTATATAGTATATAAATTATATAATATTTATTATATATGTACACTACAATATAATATATATAAAGTGAGAGAGAGGGAGAGAGATTTATCTAGGTAGGGCAAAAGGGATAGATGAAGGGAGAGACTTGAGAGAGAGGGTGAGATGGATAGAGGGAGAGACCACAAAGATAGAGAGAGGGGAGTGAGAAAGAATTATCTAGGTAGGGTAGGTCTCTCTATCTCTCTTATCTCTCTCTCTTAGGTCTCTCCATCCCTCCCTCTCTTTCTCTCTCTATGTCCATCTATCCCTCCCTCCATCCCTTTGACTCTCTTTATATCCCTCCTTCCCTCCCTCTCTCTTTTAGGATGATCCTTCCCTCTATCCCTCCAACCCCATTTCTCTCTCAAGTCTCTCCCTTCCACCCTAACTAGGTAACACCCTCTCCCTCTCTCTCTCTCAGGTCTCTCCCTCCCTCTATCCCTCCCAACCTCCTCTCTCTCACTACATCTCTTTCTCCCTCCATCAGTTCATCTATATTTTTGTCCCTCTCTCTCTATCCATTCTTCCCTCCATCCATCTCTCTCAATTATCTTTCTCCCTCTATCCCTTCCACCCCAGGTTGTCTATTAGGTCTCTCTCTCTCTCTCTCTCTCTCTCTCTCTCTCTCTCTCTCTCTCTCTCTCTCTCTCTCTCTCTCTACCTAGACAAATCTCTCTCACTCCTTGTCTCTTTCTCTCAAGTCTATCCATCTCTCTATCCTACCTATCCCCCTCTCTCTCACATCTCTCTCCCATCTTACCTAGATAGCTTCCTCTCTACCTCCCACCCTACCTAGATAAGTTTTCTCTCTCACTCACTATCTCGCTTTGAGTTCTCTCCATCCCTTTATCCCTCTCTCTTAGGTCTCCCTTTTTCTATCCCTCCCACCTTACCTAGATAACTATCTCTCTCACTCCCCCCTCTCTCTCTCAGGTCTCTCCCTCCCACCCTACCTAGATAACTCTCTATCTCAATTCCCCCATCTCTCACTCTATATATATTATAATGCAATATATAATATATAATATATACTATATATACTATATAGTATATAATGCATATTATATAGTATATTATATAATATATAATATTATACGTAATATAATATGTACTATATACTATATATAGTATAAAGTATATAGTATATATTATATACTCTTCTCTCCAATCATTATAGGTGATGAAGAGCTCAATCGATTCTTCCCTTCCATGCCACCATTCCTGGTTCGACTCCCTAGGACTCTACATAGTTAGTTGGATGGCTAGACTAGCTAGTGAACCCTTCCTACACCCCCGAATGGATTGTGCTTTCTTGCTGGTGGTTGGATGGAACTCAATGAGGAGCTCAACTAGCCAGTCAGGAGGACTAGAGTAGACAACTATGAACAAGGGAGGACGTTGACTACCGATTAAATAACTATCAATAGTATATAATATATATTATATACTATATTATATACTATATAATTAATAATAATATAAAATATTTTAAATACAATAAATTTATCAAATATTTGTCCCAAACATATATCTATTTTTTCTAACAAAATTAGTAGCCTCGGGATTTGCCTCATGGTTTCCTTGGGATTTGGCTTTGGGGTGTCATACCTAGAAACTCAGCTACAAAAATGTGTTTAGAAAATTTCCTTAGTTTTCCAAATTTCGCCCTTGTGGCTGATGACTTTTTCTATCTGAATTTCATGAAATGAAAAGGGTTTATTGAACAACTAAGCTTTCCACCAATATAAGATATGGCTTATTTTGAATTTAATAGATAATTATTATTAATTTTCTACATGCATTATAATATGTGGAAAATTTTATGCTTCCTATACTATAGGATAAAAAAGGTGAATTTCATAAATTTTTGACCAAGTTATGGTGGTTAGAAAAACAAGTTTTAATATTTTTAAGAATTTCTAATAAAAATTCATAACTAATTATTTACAAGCAAGAAAATTACAAAAAAAGTGTAGCACATCTAGACATGTGTCCTCTACTTATATTGAAAGTTTCAACAAAAAAAATCTTGTACTTAGGTTGGTCAAACGTGCACCTACTTTTTATCTTTTTCCTAAAAATTTAGTACTATTGCATTGAAATTTCAAATTTTCACCAAATAGATTTCTTTTTTCCCAAAAAAGGACTAGTATCTTAGAAACTACATTCAATTTTCTACAAATTTTGTTGTTACATATTTTTCAAATTATGTTAATCACCTATTCAAATTTTTATGTTAAGTTGCCTAACTCTATTTTTCTAAATTTTTATTGCCACTTAAGGGCCTAGTTTGGACCCCCATGATCTTACACTGACTCGTGCCCAAGGGTATGAGTGGGTTTTTCAGGATTGGTAGGGAGGGTATGTAATTCCTTGACATTTTAAAACTCTAACAAATATGCAACATCAAAAGGCCAACACTTATACTTAGCCAAGTTTAGTTTTTGTCAACTTAGGAGGTTGATAGAATTATATAAGGGGGGAAAATAATCCATAATAGAAAGACACATTTTGAACATATTGGAAACATTAAGGATATCTTAGATTGACTATAAATCATGGGTTAAATTTTAATAGGACACAAAATAGAAGGGGCTAAAGAAAAAATCAATATTATAGATTTGATTCCTAACAACTCAAGAACTAGTAGTTCATATTTACTAATAATTCTTCTAGTGAAGATGGTTTAACTTTCTATTTAACAATAATTATGTCCTTTATATGGTCAAGATATGTGCACATCCCATGAATAAATCCATAAGAGAATATTTTAATAATACTCTTAGTAGTAAATTATTGATGTCTCGTGATTCTATTAATTGAGTCAAGGAACAGTCTTGTCTCAATTTATAATATCTAGGTTAATTGAGTCAGGGAGTTTGTTAATTATAATTTCCTTGATAATCCCTTATTGAATCCTATGTAAGGTATTTAAGTTTGTTTCCATTCAATTTTAGAAGACAACAACTAAAGTTGGGTAGATTTCATGATTTATGGTCTTTTAAAGGATTATTTTGATACATTCACTGACCAAGACAAAACAATCATCCATGTTCTCCATTTATTAGTTATTATATACATTATATCAATAACATAACTTGAGCTCCATTGTTTGATTAATAAAAAATACCTATACAATAGCTCAAGCACCCACTAACACATTTAGGAATGTGTCCTTAGAGGTTTAAGAGCTAGATGAAAAATGATCAAATAATTTGTGCAAACCTAAAGGCTTGATAATCTCCAACATAATTAGGATTATGTGAACTACATGATTCATATGAGATATGATGGAACTGGTACAACCCTAACTTAGCTTATAACCTTTGACACCATCCCAAGAGTGCATAAGCTAAACACATCACTTTTACTACTATAATAATATATAGCTCATATATTAATAATTTAAGCATAGTGGCCTACTAATGATAATGTGTAACTCCTTGACCAATGGTATAATAATAGACTTACAACTCTAGGGAAAATATTACGAGGCTATGCAATATATATGTGTGTATATATGTGTGTGTGTATGTGTATATATATGTGTGTGTATATCTATATACATATATATATATATATGTATACATATATGTATATATACATATATGTTTATATATGTATATATAAATGTATATATATGTATACATATATTTACATATCTGTACATATTTATGGTTGATGATTGGATATGTATATATATGTGTGTGTGTGTGTACATATATGTATATATATATATGTACATATGGTTGATGACCGGTTGCTCGAACAACAACCGTATGGCCTTCACTTAGAAATGAAGAAAGGATGGCTAGTGAAGGATGGTCGGATGAACTATATATAGTTGTGAGAACTCCAGGGAGGTAGATAGTGTTGATTAGGTGGGAGATAGGGTGATAGTAACAACCATGGGTGAAGGATGGTAGAGAAGGGGAGATAATAGCTAGTTGATGCCAGTGTTAACTCAACTAGAAGGAAGGTTGGAAGGATGGGAGGTAGTTAATTAGCCATATACAGTCATCAACCATATGCAGTCATCAACCATTTCCAGTCCCCATCAAGTCCTAAAAGGAAGTAGATTTATTGTTGATAAACATCCATTACCTATTAGCTAGTACTGTTACCATCAACATCGGTAGCTCCATTTTCTATGAGAACCTAATATTTGCATCACATCTTTCCTACTAACAAGGCCACTTATCCTCTAACTATGGAAAAAACTTGAACTAAAATACCATCCTTTGGGCACCCCCCTAAAGTTTAGATGGATGGATAGAGAGATTGAACTTTCATGTCCAGAGCCAGATAAGTTCCACCCATTACACCCCCACAAACCCCACAAACCATAAGGCGTATAGGTCAGTCTTGAAGGGATGGGAAGGTTCTTAGAGGCCGGTTAAGTTTCCATTTGATGGAGCCATTTTGAGGGACCTTAGCCTAAGAGCCTGAGAAAGAGGATAATTCACCTACAACCCTAAATTCCAAACAGTGCTTCATTTTCTCAGCTCCGCCACCAACCAGGGCTATGCCTACCGATGAACCTACGCTAAGGAAAATATGGTCAGTGGGGCCAACCCTGTCATCCCCCTACTTGGAGGTAGATTATATTTGTGGGAGGATATCATGGATACGCCTTGGGTGGGAGGATATAGATACACCTTAGGGTGGTAAAATCCTTGGTGGTCACATAAGCATAGGTTGGTCATGAAGCCCCAACCCCACCAGTAATTCGTAAGATACCCACACAATCGGTGCTTTATTAGGCGTGGGTGGGAGGCTATAGATTGCACACCTTGGAAGTAGAGTTCCCATACTTTCTATAGTTTTCTACTTAGAATAGTAGGGTCCACCCTTCTTCACTTCTACAAACCACCCACCCCAACCACAATAATATACCTCCCGGTGGGGCAACCCAACTATATCTTCTTGGGTTGGGTGGGAACTATAGTTTCCCCTACTATTCAGTAACTATCTCCTCCCACCCACCCAACTATGTTGCCCCCACCCATCCCCACACACATGTATGCCTTCTAGAGTATGGGAGGGAGTTCTAAACTATTTCCTCCCCCCTTATGCATATCTATATCTTCCCAGCCCCCCTAGTGGGTTTGGAATTAATTAACTTGATATAGTGCATTAATTAGTTCATTAATATGGAAAATTATTTTGTGAATGAACTATAGTTTCCCACCAACTATTATCCTCCCATACTATAGTTCCCACCCACCCAGAACTTATATCCCCACAAATGTTTATACCTCCCGTAATATAATCTACCCTCCTAGGGGGGAGGGTATAGAACTTTTTCTTGCCCCTACTATTATAGAGAAAGATATATAGTTGGGCAGTGGTGAGAGGATAGCTAAAGTCGATGGGAAGTTATGTAGTTCATTGAGTAGATCCAGTTGGTTCAGTAGCAGGGGTAGTAGTTTAAGAGTCCTCACTTTGGGATCCTTTCTAAGTCAATAAGCATAGCTCATTCCAAGTCCAGCATAAGAAAAGGCACTGGTTCCATGTCGAGGTGATCCAACATCAATTCAGTAGCACAAATACCATTGTTTCATATTCTTTGGGTGCATGCCCTATTTTCCTCCTACCATCATTAGCATTGGTGACAAAGCAAGCATCCCCACCAGTTGGAGTTTGAGCGTATGTAGTTTCATCACTTCCCCAAGAAGATCTTAATACTCATCCTCTGAGTTGCTGACCTTGAACTCTCCCAGATGCAAGGTCACCATAACTTATTGATTTGAAACTACCAACATCCCTTTTATATCTAATTGATCAACAACTTAATGAATTTTGTTAAAGATCCATCAAAGTGAGTGGTTTGATACCAACAGTGGTGAAAGAGGCACTAGTCAAAGGTGGCTCAGTTGATCTCATTAAAACACCCATTGAATAACTGTCAATTAATGAATCAATGGGGTCAAGTGAAAGCATGAGCAACAGGAGAGACAATGATAGGAGAAGTGGTAAATTAAAGGAAATGGAGCTATCGCCAAGGAATAAGCAAAGGTAGGAGTAGGTTTTGCATCGAGGTTGACATTTATCAAGAAGGGTTCTCCCCCATAGTAAGAGAGGTTTAAAAGCCATCACCTCACGTAGGATCGGTCAATGACCAATTTCGGATTATCCAATTCCATAAGAAAACATGGCATAGGTCATAGGGGAAGTTTACTGCCCATAACCATGGGCATCACCTATCAAAAAGCTAGTTCGAACAATTTCTCCCATCAATCGACCAACATCATTATGTAGCATCAATTTACCCATTAGTGAAGGTATAGGCAGTAGGAAAGACATAGCCCTAGGCAAGGGAAAAGTTTGAAGCTAGAGAGGCCCCAGGTAGAGATGGAGATTGAATAGCAGATCCTCTTCCAGGGTGGGGGGAAGGTTGCTAGTTCCTAAGGATAAAGAGCCAGATGCAATTGATCTAGAGGCCATGAATGAACCTGTTTACCCACCTGAGTGATATGTATGGAAGTAGTACCAATTGCAAGAGTAGAATTTGATTCAATGATGGCAGAAACAAAGCTAGTAGCCCTAGTTGACTCATATCCCACATCACTACTTATAAAGCATTTCAGTCCTGGTTTTAGTCCTCTCAGGATCTCCAAGAGGGCCTCCCACCAGAAACATCTACTCCCACCCATCTACTATCTACTTCTTCCCACTGTGGCCAGACTAGAACTCTTTGTTTGTGGGGCCAAGGTTCTATTTCCATTATATAGAAAGGGGGGGACCCAGGGGGTGGGAGGATATAGATACGCCTCAAGTCAGTCTCAATGAAAGGGCTAGTTTGGTCATGATGAAATGATAGGTTGTGTAAGTGTTGGGTGAGAAGATGCTATAGAAGGTATCTTTCATATAGAATTTGACTAATTCCCATAGAATTTCCCTTTTTTTCTTTACACAATGGTTGACCATTGGATTATTACAAACAATAGCATTAGTAGTAGTAGTAGTTTCAGAGAAGATCATTTTATGTGGGTGAAACTTTAGCCCCCACCCCCTTCTAGCGTCACTCGTTCGACACCTCAGAAAGGAGCTTATAGAAGGTCATCACAAGATGGTATCGATGATCAGGGGCCTAAAGTGCATGCTTCTCTATGGAGTAATACTGGTCCAAGCCCGCCTTCATGAAGTCAACAATGGGGCAGCTATTACCGTTATGAAAATAGATTAGCAAGTTCTCAGGCTTAACGAGAGGCTACCCAATAAGGCACCAGTTGTGCTCAATGAACAATTTATTGTGTCCACCTCATTTTGTGAGATATTATTTTTCCCACTCTTCAGTGGGTCAGACCAGGAAAGTAATTGTAGCTAATGCCTCTATAATCCAATAGATCCTGCAATGGTTGTAAAGATTAATTTTCTACTAGGGGCACAACTTCACAAATATCATGTTCTTCCCCACCTCCCCCTTTGGAAAAACTAGGTGGGAATTCCCCCTTGTCCCTAGAGGCTTCCATGTGTAACACTTTGGTTAAATCAAAACTACTAGGATCATAATGAAAAGAGGGAAAGAGAATGTTAATGGGGGTGACATTTAAAAGAGGAATAAGAAAGCACAAACTACTCAGTAGAAAATAGATAGAACTGACAATATTATAAAGTGTTGATTTAATAAGATGGGATAGTAAATATCACACCAATAAATCTTAGAGTTTCCATCCTCTCAATTGAGGAGGATTCCAATACATTTTTCTCATAAAAATATAGGAAACAACAAGACTAATATAGAACGACAAAGTGACCCATTTACTTGAAATCAAGATTTGGGAGTCAATGATTCCTTGCATCACAAGTGTTGCCACATCTTGAGATCCTAATTGTTATGGTTCTACTGCAATATCACAAGAAGTGAGTGTTTGGTACTCGGAGAGGAATAGCCATTTATCTGAAATCATTTCCATGAAATAAAAAATCATTGTTAGAATCTATAAATCAATTGGAAAGCCTTACACGAAGTTATGAAACAAGCAATAGAAGGGTATGTGCAGGATCATGATGGGCCAAAAAGTGGCAATATGATGGATATGTGTAGGGTATGTGGCTGACAACTTTTTTTTAACCCAAAATTGATGAAACAAAAAGGGTTTTTAAAGGATATTCTCAACTTTCCATCAATATAAATTATGCTTTACTTTGAATTTAATAAATAATTATTATTAATTTTCTATTTAAATTATGACTAAAGTCCTAATCGATGGGCTGATTGAAAAACCTCTATAGCTTTCAAATTGTATCACATTTTTTAAATCTAAAACATGTGTCACATTCTATGCTTCATATACTATAGGATTAAAAAAAGAAAATTTGAATTTCATGAATTTTTGACCAAGTTAAGGTGGTTAGACATACGAGTTTTTATATTTTTTAAAATTTGTAATAAAAAATTCATAATTAATTATTTACTCAAAAAAAATTACAAAAAAATATACATCACATCAGGACATGAGTCCTCTACTTATATCTAAAATCTTATAAAAAAATATTATCATTTTATTGTGGTTAGGGTGGTCAGATAGACACCTACTTATTTTTTCCCTAAAATTTAAGTACTACTGCATTGAAATTTCAAATTTTCACCAAATAGATTTTTTTTCTTTTTAAATAAGCCTAGTATTTTAGAAACTACATTCAATTTTCTACAAATTCTATTCTTACATATTTTTGAAATAATATAGATAACTTATTCATTTTTTTACGTCAAGTTTCCTAACTCTGATTTTTCTAAATTTTTCGCCATTTAAGGGCCTGTTTTTTCCATGATGATCCTGCACATACCCAGAAACCTCTCTTTTTGAGTTTGATGATCGGAAAAAATCATCCCACTCAAACGAGTTTCTTTCAGGAATCAAACTCTTTTTGTTAGTAGGGTTGGCCAAAACCATACTAACAAAACTTCAAGTATGATTCTTTCTGATATAGTAGGCATTGAACCAACTGAACCCTAGCCGAATAGTAGGGGAAATGTCCTCACATCTCCTCCAACCCACTCAAAATGTAGCATGGGGGCCCACTTCTCATCTATCTACTCCTAATTAATCAATAAATTAATTCTAATGACATTAGTTCATTAAGTAGGGAGATTAATAAGCTTGCTACCCCATTAAAATAGTAGGGGGCTTTCCCTTAGGATTAATTAACTTGCTACCGCTTACTCTAGCCAGTGGCATTAATCATAGGGAAAGAAAGAACATTAATCCAAAGCTATAATATTCTAGAGGAACATTTAGGCCCACCCCAATTAATCAGCTTATTAGAGTATGCCAGATTCTATACGTAACATCCACCCCTACTATTTTAAGGGCTAGCCCCCTACTATTTGTCAGGGCTTGCATATTCTAAATGGCATTAGTTCATTAATCAACTTTAATTCCATTAGTAAATTAATTTTCTATTAACTATTTCATTAATATGGAAGATTAATCAGCTTGCTACTTTAAGCTAGCCCTCACAAATAGTAGGGGGCTTTCCCTTAGGAGTAACATTTAGGCCCACCCTAATTAATCAACTTGTTAGAGGCATTAGTGGTTTGTTCGACTGATTCAACCAATGAAGCATTGATCCAACAACATGCAACTCCTTCGCATCAATTTTTCGCCCGACATCTGGTGGAACTGCTAAAGAACCCACTACTAATTCCCTTAGCTTCGCCACCACCCATATTTTCCTTAGGGAAATTCCCGAGAACTATGGAAACCCGACCCCTATAAAATAGTAGGGGTGGGTGGGAGTTATAGTTCTAATAGCCTAAGTGTGGGAAGAGATAGTTGACTAAAGTTTTCTGAGGGAATCCGGCCCATAGAATAGTACGGGCCCTAGGTTTCTAGCCATTTATCTTCCAGGGGTCTAGCCAAATCCTAGCAAAACATCTAGTTCTAGGAATAGAAGGCACCCTTTCTAGGGGTTATGCTGGCCCTACCACCCATGTTATGTCTAGAATCTGGCATATTGATTAGACAATAGTTCCAAGGTTAGAATAGTAGTTCCCGCGATTGAAAGTGCATCCTGAGATTCTATACAGGATCCCGACACATCGACGATTTTTCACCATGGGCATCTTTCCAAGGATTTGGTGGGCACATCATGAACTAGGTTGGGGTGGCCTGTGGTTTCAAGATCCCATGGAAAATGATTCTCCCATGCCTTGGGTATTAGGCACATCTCGTATTCATCTAGTAATTCTACCCAAAGTTTATCTTTGGACCTCATTCCCCAATATTGTTACTTTTTCATGTCATGTCTTAGGAACAATTTTGGTAAGGTTTAAATTGCTAGCTTCCATTCATAGTCTTGCTACGGATTCTACACAAGGAATCTTTTCATAGAAATTCCTTCTTCTCATTACCAGCATATCCCCGATCCTCTTTTTTGAAATATGCGGACATCACTCCATAGAAAAAACATTGTTTTGTAGACCCCTCATGGTCTAAAGGTCATTTATGTGCTTTGATCTCAGAGAATACCAACAAAGCTAAGATCTAGAGCATATCCTACGGTTATGCGACTGCCAACCTTCTCCTTCCCTCAAGGAGGGAAGATTACCACCTATCACTAGATCCTTGCTTCTCGGGTGGGGCTAAAATAACCACCCAATCCTATCGCACCCACCCTATATCCTCCCAACCCCCCTACACAGTGGGGAGAGATAGAAGTTGCGATGGGGATGTTGCCATTTGGAACAAAAAAAATTGCCTATTCTCTGACATATTAAAAGAAAAATGGGCAAGATCATTGATGCATGACATATTGAAGGAAGAGTGGTTCATCGGGAGAGAAAGCTTTCTTTCTATAGTTGGTTCTATACTCGACTATAGATGTGTTGACCTAAGGCCCCAACCCCACCGACCAAAGGTGAGTATGGTTAGTGGTTACTTTGGTAGGGTGTGATTTTATACATAGCATGCCCACACTGTGCTTCAAAGAGTAGGGGCCTAGAATCGTTTGTAGAGATGGGTGGGGGGCTCCTGTCACTTTCCTCCCACTACATCTACTCCCTCCCCCCCACAATTGACGCCGAGGTTGGGTTACCCCCCCACTTTAGTAGATTAGTTGAAGGTTCCTGGGCTAATTTCTCCTTATGCCGGGTGTTCATGCAAGAATCATAGTTTCCTGAAGGCCCTCCCATCCCCTAGGAAATAGAAGTTGCTATTCCAACATAATTGAGATTTCTTGCTTGCTCTCCAATAGATAGATGGGGGCCGATCTGATGAAAACCATGGGTCAAGCAAATCTGGGTAAGGCGAGTCATTAGATGGATTGAAGTCTCTTCTTCCCACCCCTTTGATTCCTTCCTCACTAAATTGGATCCAATGAACCTTGAAGAATACTCAATTAGGGGAATTTTAGGTATTGACCAGGAGCCAGTTATAACTAGTAGGGTGATCACTTGCTCTTCCTCGACATCAAATTCCTCTAAACCCAAAATTCAATCCATCTATAGGTGACCCTCACCCAACACTTTATCTCGAGTGAGTATCAATGATTGAGATTTCCCTCTTCTTTTATAGTTGGAAGGATTGATTACTGTGTTTAGGACTCACCAAAATGAGAATCTTGACTATTGGATCCTAGAAAAAAACTCTAGTTTGGAAATGGGTGGGGAAGCTTTGGCTTGAACTTAAACCAGGCCCCGACCCTCTATTATTTTTGTCATCCAAAACTCATGGCTTCTCTCATTCCCACCCAGCTATCTACTAAAACCTCCAATGCCTGGAGCCCACCAACCCTTCAAATGAGTAGGCATCATCAACTCAATTCAATGCCTCTACTACTGATTGATGGCTCAACCACTAGTAGAAGTAGAATAACCAATGGTAGTCTTCCAAAAAATATGGGTGCAACGGGTTCATGCAATCGGTTTCCAAGATGAAGTAGGGGACTTGGGAGTTGTGTAGTTGGTGAGATATGAGATCTAAGATCTAATCAGTGGGAGTGGGTGCTTGAGATAGTTGGTAGAGGAGGCTGAGGGGGGTAGAGGGTGATAAACTATCTAAATCTACAATATGACTTACCCCATACCCCATACCAATAAGGGGAGGGGAGAGGGGTGATAGACTATGGACCATAGACCATCTATAATACCATCCACATACCCCTCGATCTACCCGATCCCATCCCTTCCCATAAATATCTAGGGAGGGCGGCTATCTATACTATCTAGGAGAGGGGACAACGATATCTAGCACAATCCTATCTATACATCATAGATTGGTCAAATCTTTATCTATGGATCCATCAACCATCTCACCCAACCTTCTTTGGATCTCTCTTTGGATGGCTATCTCTCCCAACCAATGACCAACCAATCTGCTCTAGGTGGGTGGGAAACAATAGTTAGCAAGGGATTTGGACCAACCAATTGAGTATATAGCATATTACCATCTTTGTGGCTATATCTCCAAACTAGGGGGAAGGCCAGGGACTATAGATTAGACAACCATGAGGTCATACTCTATTGGGAATAATTATTCCACTCCATCAGGAACTACTATATCTCACTACACCACCTCACTTACTCCAATATGACCTAGAACCTCTCCAAATTAAAGTGATTCTTCATCGCCTCACTCCAAACTCAACCACCTCATCCCAGTTCAATTCTTCACTTCATCACCAATCTATCCCAACATCACCGACCTTCACTCTCCTTGACTACGCTCTCCCTCCACCTTTCTACGATGAGTAGTAATACATTAAGGACCTATCCCCGATCAAGCCATCCATTGGTTGAGATTGATCCTTCATTGACTACACCCTTATCAAGTAAAATTCCCACCCTCTATACTCTAGTTCTGGGTGGGAGGAATTTAGTTGGGTGGGTGGGAGGATATAGGATAGGTCAAGGACAATCATACCATATCACACATATATATGATCACAATTCCATACTAAATCAAACTTGCCACCCCTGCAAGCCTATAAGTTTATTATCAAATCCCTTCTCAGATACTACGCAACCTGAGTAGTCTCATTCGTATTCTCCTTCCAGTATCCATCAAGAGATATCTGCCTAGTTGCTTTCCTCTCTCTCCCTTTTTATCCTTATTGGCCCTTCTACTTTCAGTAGAGAAAAAATGTTAATGAAGGAAGTTGCAAATTCAAGATAAATAAAAAACCATTCTACTTGTCTTTCACTATGTCCACCCACAACAGCTGACTCCACTACTATTTGCAGACCCCACCATCCAAGGCCAATCCCACCACCCGAGGCTATCTCTAGTGGCTATCCCCATCTACATCCTGATGTATACATGGGTGTTACAAATATGTATACATTTGAATCTACACCAACCAATGGAGTTAGAACTCCCTTCTGATGGTAGCCCCTAGATACAACAACCATGAAGGCCTTCTTTCCCTAAGAAGGTTCGTGGGATCAGTTCATGATTAATTCCCTTATTCCCTCTTTTCCTTCGACTCTTCTCAAAGAGGGATTTTGGTTGGCATCATATCACATATGTATTTGCAAGTGGTCGAACTCAATAAATGAATAGAAGGGTTCAGTGGAGACTTAACCCCCATGAGGATGCAGGGTGGGAGGGTAGGGCCCTATTGCCACACACCCACCCCCAATGTGGAGGGAATTACAGTTCGATTTGAATGAATCAATGCTTTATAAGCAATTCTTGGTCAAGTGGAAAACTATCACTTGAACTTGGGTATGTGCAGGATCATCATGGAAAAAAGGGTCCTTAAGTGGCAAAAATTTTAGAAAAATTATTATTAGGCAACTTGATGTAAAAATTTGAATAAGTTATCTAAATTATTTCAAAACTAAGTAACAATAGAATTTATATCAAATTGAATGTAGTTTCTAAACTACTAGGTTTGTTTAAAGAAAAAAAAATCTATTTAGTGAAAATTTGAAATTTCAATGCAGTAGTACTTAAATTTCAGGGAAAAAATAAGCAGGTGTCTGTCTGACCACCCTAACCACAATGAAATGATAATATTTTTTTATAAGATTTTAGATATAAGTAGAGGAACCATGTCCCAATGTGATGCATATTTTTTTGTAATTTATTTCCAAGTAAATAATTAATTATGATTTTTTTATTACAACTTTTAAAAAATATAAAAAATCGTATGTCTGACAACCTTAACTTGGTCAAAACTTCATGAAATTCAATTTTTCTCTTTTTAATCCTATAGTATGTGAAGCATAGAATGTGACACATGTTTTGGATTCAAAAAATATGATACCATTTGAAAGCTATAGATGTTTTTCAATCAGCCTATCAATCAGGACTTTAGTCATAATTCGAATGAAAAATGAATAATAATTACTTATTAAATTCAAAGTAAAGCATAATTTATATTGGTGGAAAGATGGGAATCTCCTTTAAAAACCCTTTTCATTTCATCAATTTTGGTTGAAAGAAAAGTCGTCAGCCACATACCCATCATATTGCCACTTTTTGGCCCATCATGAACCTATACATATCCACTTGATAGATCAAATCCTCAATCTATATGGGAGATACCCATCACTGGTGGACCTTGCTCTTTTTCCCTTCCCCCATCCCCTTCCGGATGGTGGAAATAAAGAAAGGCAGCCCTGGGGGGAAAAGTTCTAGCTTATAGAATCTTGGTAGGGAATGAATGAGCAATTGAATAATAGAAAAGAAGGGGAATCCTGACAATAATATAAAAGAAGGGAAGAATGAATCAACTGCTTAATTGACTAATCTCCTTAAAGAAGGAAATAAAGTGGGCAAACTATTGATTTATTTAGTTCTTGTATGGCTTCCCACCCATTATTTTTATCTGGTTGGCCCCTCACAAGTGCAATTCCACCAAGTGATTTTTATAGCTAGCCAACCAGGGCCCCTATAGTTTCTTTAGGTGAAACAACTAGCATTCCCAATGCAGACCACTGGCTGGAAGGAACTGTAAAACACAACTCACCCCGATGGTTACATAATGGCCTTTGTTTGAGCAATTCCAATCCAACAACCAAAATTCCCTCCCACCTTGGGGGCTGGGAGGATATAGAGATGGGCCCTAGGGTGGTTAGGAGCTTGTGTGGTTAGGATGCCTTGGTCGATGGCGTTGGTGCCCTAGATGGTGGGGTTGGTGTAAATAAACTAGTGATCTTGATCCCTCCCCTGAGAAAGGGGCTAGGGAGTGTTGGTGGGAGGGAGAGTTATGCCTCCCCTTGGTTATGCGGTAAAGGGGTGGTTGAAAGAAATTAGTTCTCACTCCTAGAGAAATGAGATAGGTTGGTGGGAAAGAGAGTTATGCCTCCCCCAAGAAAGGAGGTAGGGGCGGTCAAAAGAGACTAGTTATCCTTCTTACCCACCAACTTCTTGAACTTCAAGCTAGAGTTTTTTAGTCGGATAGCCCCATGGTTTTCTCCAAGGTGGGACCAATGGATTGGCCATCTAGAAAAAGTAGGGATTGAAGCCAATCTTAAATATATAGTACAATAATTGAATTCTACTGTTCCTTCAATGTACAACCTTCCCACATACTCATTACTGATCAACTAAACGAACTATGGTGGGTAAGCTGAGCTAGGTTCATCATCTTGCTCAACTGGCTTTGGTTATGGATCTATATCTTGAACTAGAATATCTTGCATCTAGTATTGCTATTGTTGGGTAAATGAGGGCAATGGGCTATGGCCTTGGAAAGGATTTCGCATATGGATTTGGAACCACACAAATTTCTTAGACTAGTGAGTATGTTTTCCTAAATGTAGGGTAAACTTCCTTTACTCCTAGTGCCTTAGATTATGTATTTGCTCTAGATCTTAGCTTCGCTAGTATTCTTTGAGAGCGGAGGTTCGAGGGGACATGTGAAGGGGAAGTTGGAACATGAAGGTCTAAGTGTAAATTCAATCTCCACTGATGTGTAGCAAGTTTTGTGAATAATGCATCGTCTAAGGAAGATATGTCCAATTGGGAGGGAATTATGATGTTTGGTGGTAGCAAAAACTCCTAATTCATCCACTTAGTTTCATCAATTGTGATTCCGCCCCACCTGTACTCGATCAACCAATAGGGAGAGGCTCTCTATCTATGATACTCAAGGTAGATAGGCTTTGAACTATAGTTCCCACCCAACACACTATTGCCTCCCACCCACCCTAGGGGGCTAAAGGGCTCCCCCCACCCTCCAACTAGATCTTCCCACATGAACACCTCTAAGGCGAATAGGTCAGTTGCGAAGCGCAGGTAGTTGTGGGTGGGGGGAGATAGTGCCAACCTCCCACCCACCTACCACCATAGAATGACAGCCCCCACCTGGAAAGAACATTAGACCAACCTACTATTGTCCCTCGACTTCGATAGTCTGCATGCATAGGGCTCTTTATTCTATGGTGTTGAATGAACTGGATTGACTCTGAACTACCTTTTTTACCCTTTAGAGACAGAAAATACAGAAAGTTTCCTAGGGAGGCGGGGTTGGGCAATTAGATTCTATAGGGTCCCCAACCTAGTAGAGGCCCTATCTCACTTATCCAATCAGTGCGCCTCCCTAGTTCGAGTCCCCCATTGAGGCCCTCAATGAAATCCAAGGGGTGAGTTTCCCTCTATGGCGTACAGCCTGGTTCATAGTACCTAGTTAGGAGTTCATTGTGACCCCTCTATCTATATGGGAGAGGCCCTCTCCTCCTATATATATATATATGTATGTATGTATATGTATATATATATATATATATATATATATGTATATGTATATATATGCATACATATATATATACTATATACATATCATATACATATACATATATATATATATGTATATGTATATATATATATATATATGTATGTACATATGCATATATATATATATATAACATGTATATATCTGTATATATGCATATATATATACATATATATACATACATACATATATATTATATATATGTATATACATATATATATATGTATATATATGTATATATATATATATATATGCATATATATAGATATGTATATGTATACATATACATATATATGTGTGTGTGTGTGTACATATATGTATATATGTACAAATATATATACACATATCTATATATACATATACATACATATATATATCCTTGATTAGAGGGACACCATAATCTTGTAAGCTTGAAGGCACTTGAAATATTTTAGGAGTGCATGATATTGTCGCATAGTGCTTCACTCACAATAAATTACAATCATCACCTTTCTAACATTTGAGATTGTGAACAATCCTCCAATGCCATCCCTAACATAATTTTATTGATAATAAGATTGTGAGGTTAACTAGGTCATCTATGTCATTCAAAGATCCCATGGTTCATAGATTTTTTACGCAGAATCACATAGAATCTTAGTACAAGTTGACTAGAGGCACAATATAGATAATTGAGGTGTACCAAGTATCATGTATTAAGTAGCTTAATGACTGAATGATTATACACATGAAACTATGTTAAATCCATCATTTCCCCAACATATCATCTTAAGTGTTTTAATCATAGCCATTAGTCCTTTTAGATGTTTAGTAACCGATATGAGCACATAAATTATCATGGAATACCTATGCATTTTTTTTTATCTTGACAACACCTTCATTTCTAAGAAACTAAGTGACGATTGATTAAGGAATATGTTTGGATCCTAACTAACCTAAGGAAATTATTATGGTTGTCTTGGTATTTACATGAATTTGTGTTAGGATTTTCATTCAAGATCATAATAGGAAAAAAAAATTCTTCCACAACTTGCACATAATGATCGGTCTAATTCACAGTAGAGTTGAAGGTTGATTACAATGTGAGCTTACCGAAATAGGCAAGGAGAGAAGGTAGTCATGTCAAATACAATGAGTGACTAACCCTTAAAATATGGAACACTTGTTAACTCACATGACATGTGTTCTAGTGAGTGACAAGTGATCATGCAAGAGGTGTAGAGGCCTCTCATAAAGTGAGAAAACTTTACTCAACCACATGAGGTGAGACAAACCTCTAAAATTCCTCTAAGTGAGCTTAAGTGTAGTGTGAATATGAATCTACTAAGTAGGTTAATAGCTAACTAGTTTTACAATACTGAATTTTTCACACTAATAATTTTTACATGTTAAATCATCAACAATTATGGGGGTAATAACCCTTCCTCAAGATGGTGAGGTTACCTTACCGAAAATCAAAACCCAAGTTTTAGGGAAATTTTAAAATAAAAAATGGCTTTGTTATAACCATATAGAGATGTCAACCAATATTAAATAGTGTAGGAACTTAGGCAACTAAATAGTTATATGACATAATTCTCATAGTCCTTTCATTGTTAGCACCTTACATACTTGGACATTATTCACAAGAGCCAACCATTCATAACTAAACTCCATGTGTCACACATGCATACACATCCATATAGGAGCTGAAATCTAGACTTATTTATATTTTTTGGGAGGGCTACATCCACTAAAATTCATGTGTCAGACATGCACACACATCAATATAGGAATTGACATCTAGAATTAATTGTATTATAACTTCTTGAATCCTATGGATGAAACAAAAGAGGCTAATGATGGTGGGAGGGAAGGTTATGTAAAATTACCATTGATCTTATAAGTGGTGAGGATAAACCCGAGGGTTGGGACCTCTCTTTCTACTTGTAGAATTACTTAGGAATCTTTAAGTTTCTTTTTATAAACATTTGATTTTGTAAAGGTTGCTCCTTTTCAAAATTGTGAACTACTTCCTTTTTTACTTAACTGTATTT
The DNA here is from genome assembly GCA_007258455.2 of Sequoia sempervirens. Taxonomy (NCBI): domain Eukaryota; kingdom Viridiplantae; phylum Streptophyta; class Pinopsida; order Cupressales; family Cupressaceae; genus Sequoia; species Sequoia sempervirens. The sequence continues at coordinate 51,152,997 of VDFB02086081.1, read as the reverse complement.
GTGTTTTGTGATTTTTGACTCTACTAATTTAACTTTAAGAGATGATCCCACACTAAATGCTTCCTTAAAATTTTAGACTCTACCAATTTAACTTTCAAATGTGATTCACTCTAAGTGCTTTCTTAAAAAAATTATATACTTATATACATTTATGCTTCGTTAATATATATTTCTTTTTAATTTTATTTTTATTTTTAGTTGGAGATATCGCCGAGGGGGTCCCCTTTACCTTAATAAAGCCAAGGTCTAAGGGGTATCCATTCCACCAAAATCTATGGAGAGCACGATCCTGGCCTCATCCCTTTTTAGGCATCAGGGCTTTGCACTCAACAAGACTTGATCCCTGGTGGGCTCATCTCGAACCTTTCAACTTCCCCAGTAGACCAAAGACCCATTGACACATTAATATTTTTTACTCTATCAATTTAACTTTAAAAAATGATTCACACTAAATGCTTCTTTTAATTTTTGATATACTTTAATATATAATCTTTGCATTAAAAAATAGTAAACATAAATACACTCATTGTTTTGTTGGATAGTTTAAATGCCAATGAGTTGTATTCCAATGAGCATTTAATTGCAGTGGACTTACGTTTTCTCGAGAGGTGATATATGCAAATATCTAATGTGAAACGAAAGACTCCAAAGATAAATGACCGCGTGCGCCGGAGGGAAATCTTACTCTTGCTTTGAATCCACGCTTACCATTTTTTTATGTTCTTCATATGAAGTCAACCTGAAAGCCAATGTTCGTTAGGAGTTCACGTAATTTAAGATTATTTTGTTGTGGTCAACATTCCGATTCTTTCCGTAAATGTTTTTTCGTGAATCGTGATCCATACATAGTTTCGACAATTTTTCAAAATTATCATCTTACACGTGAATCACAATGAAATGGTCCTTTTTGGCGTTACATAATTCTGAGTTGTGTACAGGCTGGCATTTAGCACAATACACTGGACCTAGAATATTCCAAACCACCTACACGCGAATGTATCGCATACCAAACGCGGCGAAGCTTAGCCTCGAAGCATTTGCCAACTGGCATGTAATGCTAGCCGCGGATTTCGGATGACGGAACGCGGATCGGCGGAAGTATGACCTCGTAAAACCAATTAACCTAGCCGACACGTTCCTTTTCACATTGACACGAAATAACAACTGTTTAGAAATAAATGGCCCCTTTGAGCTTGAATCAAACTTCACACAGTTTAATAAATCTACAGAATTGTCAAGAGTATGTCGACTGTAGCAGAAGGTGGGGAGAGAGAAACGAAATACAGAGGCGTGAGAAAGAGGAAATGGGGAAAATATGTGGCAGAAATTCGGTCGGGAAAGAGATCGCGCATATCGCTGGGCTCATACTTCACTCCCCACGCTGCGGCCCGGGCTTATGATGCTGCGCTCTTGTGCCTGCGAGGGCCCCACGCTTCGTCTTTCAATTTCCTGGACTCGCAGTTCAACTCAACAGTATTGGAGGTCACAAGTGCAGAGAGTAATCCATCACCGCAGACTATTCGAACAGCTGCTATTGTGGTTGGTTCCGCCTGCGACGTCGTTCCTGCAAGATACTTTCGTAATAATAACAATCAAATCTTTGAGGAGGCCGCGCCTGGTGCAGACAAAGAGCCATCGGCCGAAGGTGGAGAAGCCATTAAAGGTAAACATAATGCTTTCGTTGAGGAGAAAGTGGAGGGAGAAGAAGAGATATGTGAGTTGAGTGATGGAAATTCTCTTGTACAATCTGAGAAGAGCATACACATTCTGGCTTAGCTGCTTGGAATGCACCGACTTCCAAGGTAGCCAGAATGTCTATTACACCATGCTCGGGCTTCCCAAAAGAAACAGTCTTCCATATTTATGAAATAAATATTTCTACGTAAATAATAAACTGAGTCTGGTAAGTAGAGGTATTTTCTGCAGTCTGTAAAATTATGATATTGCTGTCACGATTTAATCGTGCAGAATATTCTACAGTCTATCAAATTATGATATTGTTATTGTGTAATTTTTAAATCAAATTCATTGACCCATATTTGAAAGATCAAAATTAGATCGGAAATCATCTTCTGCTTTTGTGATCCTTGGGATTATTGTTTCTAATGATATTAACCATTTGCGGATAGTAGAAACTTGTTGGCCTGGTTCGTGCTTACACAAAAAAATTTGGTCTGATTATCGATTCATAACATTCTTACAAAGTCTTTATTATTAAATTTTTCAAACTAATTTATATGAACATTACTTTTGATAAAAAAAATCTTGTTAACATATGTTTCAATGTATATATTTAAAATAATAAAAATATGTTTTTTTTTTGGTAAATAGATTTATCACAGTAATATATATGATAAAAATATATCTTATTGTTTGTCGGTAAATTTGTCACTATAATATCTATTGAAAATAGTTTGACTTGTTAAATGGGTAATGATAGAGTTTCTATTGGATTAGCAATCTTCTTCCACATTAAAATTAAACAACTCTCACATAAGAAAAATTGGGTTTTGTAGAAAGTAAGAAAGATAAAGAAACTAAAATTGAAGTAGATAAAGTAGACCCTACATAAGACTAACATGGGGCCAATAACATGGGTTTTTAGATAAATAATGAAAAGATCCCAAAGATTTATTCCCGTAAAATGATAATTTCAAAGGAAAATTACAGCAAAGGTTTAAATGAAGAAATGCTACCTATAGACACTTAAAATTATCCTACTGATATTGCACATCTGAATCTGAGTACTAACACCATTTTCATCCTGAATTCACCTCTTTTTCGACTGTTTAATTGAATAGTCCTAGTTATTTAATTAAATACATCATTCTCCGATTAATCAAATGATCAATAATATTTGACTAATTCATCTCCTTTTACACTTAGGTAATGCAAATTATTTAATTAAATTGCCTATGTCTTCTCATTTAATTAAATAATCTTTATTATTTAGCTAAATGTTGTTTAACCCCCTTTCATTAAATAAGTTAATTATTTAATGATAATCCTAATTTTCCTCCATCTTGCACAATTTAATTTGGCTATTTTCTCACACCCTCCCACTTGCAAGGGAATATTCTCCTGGAATATTCTTCCATTTGAATGGGAATATCTTGCAACAAACTTCTTAACAACTTTCTAATTTTTAGGAAGTGTGCTTCTTTTAATCAATGAGAGCCATTAATTAAATCCTTGATCCTTGTCAACTTGCATTTTCATCCATTGATGAAAATCCCCGATCCATGCTATCTCCTCTCATGGCTTCTCATCCCTTGATTGATCAAATCAATCTTGATCATTTATTCAATCATTTATCCTATAAATACTCCTCATTTTTTATGAGAAATGGATCCACTTCCATTTTAACAAAGTTATGTTGCACATTTGCATACTCACTTTGATACATCTTGCATCCATTTTAGTATTTAGTATCATTTTAGCTTAGTTTTCATCAATATTCATTAATGGAGCCCATTTAGAAGCTTGTTTCAATACAAGGATTGGGAAAGGGCTGACATTCCACATCAATGCAACACTGATCCCCCAATGGGATGAGGTTTGAGGCATTTAACTAGTTTTATTTATGTATTTCTTCATTGTTTATGTTTAAATGGCTTCATTGTTCTATGTTTTCAAGTATTTCATTGGGAGTATAGCTTAACTAGTTAGATATTGCTTAGAATCTATTAAATCTAGCATGTTTAGCTTACGTTATGATTATGCTCACATTTTGGCACTAGAAGGACGAAAAATTAACCAAATTTGATAATTTTTGTTTGAGTTTCTCATGATTTTCATATTGTAGGAAGGGTGGTGCTATTGTAGTTTACTAGAGCGGCTATTTTTTTGTACAATGTTTCTTTTGCTATAAAGTGATACTATTGCTTTATTGTGGTGCTTTTTCTTTTTCTGACAAATTGACACTTTTGATATTGCAATGCTATTGATCATTTTGGGTTTTTCACAGGTTCAATAGAGAGGCGTTATTGAAATTCACCAAAGTGGTGATTTTGCTATACAACGATGCTTTTGCTATATAGTGGTGCTATTGCTATCTGACAGAGAGGTGTTTTTGTGGTACAACAATGGTATTGCAAGGTAAAACAAAGAGTTAATGTTTTTATGTCTACATTAAATTTTTAATTTAATCCACTCTCTGATTATTACAAACTGCTGGCATTTTTTGTAAAAGGCTAACTATGTTGTAGATTTGGAGAGGAGCAAAATCTTGAAGTAATTGTAAAAGTATTTTAAACATGTATGGAATGATATAACCAATCATATACTGCTTTATTTCATTCTTTAGGACAACTAGCTTTAATTTGGGTTTATAATTTACAAATGCTATGATCTTTCAAAGTTGGTTAAAATTGAACCCAATCATTTTCACCATTGTAATGTTAGTTTAAAATTGTATGACACAAATTCATACTTTAGTTTGGTGAGCTACTAAAACAAACTCATCATTTCCTTTGAGGATTTAAAAAGAATGAGTGTATTTTGTGCTTGTCGTGCTTGTGTGAACTTTTAGTGCGTATCCACTCTCCTTGCACTTCGTATGATCTTGGGTGAAGAGAAACACTCCAAATTTATAATTTTTTTTACTCACCCCAAGAAATTTCTATGTATCCTCTCCTCTTGCGCTTCATGCGATCTTGGGTCAAGAGAAATAGCATTTTCTTGTCTTTTTTTTTAGATAGGGGCTTGCTAATTATATACATCCTGCAATGGAGAATTCATATAAGCGACTCTAAAATCATGTTTATCAGTGGGATATACAAAGTTTGTGAAATTAGAAAAAAAAATTAGCTTATATCTAGGTGAGAATAACATACCATGCATGATCCTTGTCTGGGTAGGCAAGAACGATTAAATCCTTTAGTGGTTTACATATGAACTATGCATCACAATGTTCATAGTTGTCATTAAACACATTGTCTTAGAAACCTATCCTTGTTTTCCCAAACATTCTTTGAAGTAGTGCATGAGAGGCACACCGTGCTCCCAGAAGTTTCTTACCATGCCTAGTTTATAGTTGAGACATAAATATTAAGAGTTCATTCTCTTGTACAAAGCTAGGTGTGTCAAGATGGTACATTTCCTTGACATAGCATATTTGACCCATCTATAGATTTAGATTACATCATTCCTTCAGGGATGAGGTAAGCCTACTAAGAAGATATATACCTACTCCTTAAAGCTATTATGTGACTAATTGTGTTGATCCCAACTAGTAAGTATTGTGGAAGAATACTTGCAAAATATCTCCCATACCCATTGATTCAATAAATACATTGCTTGGTTTCAAAACAATTCAAACAAACATCAACATGTTCTTCAAATTTCAAACCCTTTGGTTAGTGTGAATACCTTTGAAAATCTCTATATTATTGCACATCTTTAAGGATATCTTGTTTTTTTCAAAACAATAGCTTTGATGATTCATAATATTTTGGCTTATATCTCAATTCACATTATTCCAAAGTTAAAATAGGGACATATGGCTTACTTCTTTGATTTCCACATTGGCGAGTTTTTATGGGAAACAATTTTTCCTTGTCATAGACATTTTAGTTTGAACTTAATCAAGTCATTTTGATGTGGTAATAAATCAATCTCATTAATCAAAGCTTAACTCAATTGAACACACCATACATTGGGCTTGTTTTCAAAACACCTTAACTTCAAAGTAACAAAATGAAAACAAGGAAATGTATTGCCAAACATTGTATCAAATTTCTACGATCCAAACTTTAAGTTCTTAAGTTTATCACTTCAAGGGTAAAGCATTTTTTTCACTACCTTGATCTTGTAAACCAAGTCCCTCTCGAAAAATTAATATCAATTATCACATCCATCTCAACACATTTTACATCTCACTTCACAATCAACTTTGAAACTTTGGACACATCAACATTTTAGACTTAGGTTATCATCAATCAAATCCCCTAGCTTAGATATATGTGTGTAAATGAATCCTTTTCAATAAATTTAATTAAGTTAGCCATCATACTTGTGAACAAGTCTATCATAAAGGTCACAATTCTACCTTTAGATTCACAAGTTCATTAGCACCTTTATCAAAAATATAAAACATCAAACCTTTAGTCTAAAGTGTTGTCCAAAGTTTATAAGTTCATCATCCATATCACTCACCCCTTTCATCATCCATTTACATCATTGGTGCAACACACCTTAGAGGGTCACTTTTATCAAAAATTGAATCAACTAAAGAATTCCAACAATATAAATCCCAACACACTTCTCCCATAGTTGATCCATAATTTATGGTAACAACTAAATCACAACACAAGAAAAAAATGGAGAAAAAAATGCATCTATCACAAGTGATCCCAACCAAAAAGAATTTGATCCTAGGAGCCACTCAACCCCATCACAACAACCACCAAATCCACTAGACATGGGGTATGAAGTAGAAGATGTCACGAATAACACACATGAGCTCACTGAATAGGGACTTCTTGAAGCACAATAAGATCCCAAAATGCACCATATCATCAAAACTTTGATGAAGAAGAACCCACACAATATATGCTAGCCTTAGCAAAGGAAGGGGCTAAAATCCCTTCAACATTTTATTTGAACACAATTAGGGTTCACAACCCTTAGGAAATGTGGCTTCAATTCCTCAAGCTTCCATCACAAAACCCTTAGTACAAGGTTTGAATCAATCTATAATTCAACCAACTTCATCACTTGTACCAAGTCAACCATTGACTACTAGTCTTACAAGTCAACTAGGAACCAACCTTGGTTTTACTCCCAACTCAGGAGGCAACACAATTTTGGATATTCAAGATCCAACCCTTCCCAAAAACATAAATTTGACACCAAAATTTAGTGCCCAACCATATTCTTCAACCACCGCAAGTACCCAAAGTGTGCCTAACATTACACAAAGTCATGTGAGGAAAGTACCCTGAGTGGAACCATAAGGTAAAGTGAACATAGTACAAGGTCAAACATCAAAGCCCCCAATTGACACATCCAAATAATTGGTTCCACAAGCCACTCAAAGCAACCCATTTAAAACACATCAAACCCATTTATCATGAATCCCATCAACCAAGGTAACACCTTATCCCAAAATCAAACACAACAAGGGAATCCTCCACATCAAATGAATCAAGGGAACCCTTCCAATCAATTGATCCAAATCCAAAGTATGCCATTGATATCGAAACACCAACTGGCACCATCTCAAACTTTGGTCCCCCAAGTAATACAAAATCAAATGGGACCCCAAACCTACATAATTCATCCACTCCAATCTCAAATTTTACAAGGATTGATAGCACAAAATAACCCTCAAAAAACTCATCACACAGCAACCATCCTACAATCAACTCAACCCAAAAATTACTCACACCATGGTCCCTCAAAAACCACCACCCATTCAACAAAATCAAAATATTTTGAGCCAATACAATATAATGTTGCAAGCACAACAAGCTTATCAACAAGCATTGCAACAAAAGCAAGCTCAAGCTCAAGATTTGCAACAACACCAAGCCCAACAACAATCATTGCAAGCACACCAAGCCTACCAACAAGCATTGCAACAACAACAAGCTCAATCTCAAGCCTTACAACAATAATAAGCTCAAAAATATGCATTGATTGCACAACAACAACAATAGGCTCAATTAGAAGCTCAACAACAAGCCTAAATACAAGCACAACAATATGCTCAACAAAAACAAGTTCTTGCGCAACAACAACAACAACAAGGCTTGTACATCTTGCACCCAAATGTACAAGGAGCATACACACCCCCACCACTACCACCATCACCTACACAATATCAAAATCAATTCTAAACACCATATAACACCCCCCATATCAATATCCCACCTACAACTCATCTACCATCCCACAATATACCGCATATGCTCCACTACCAAATCCTCAAGATGATTTGTCATCACAAATCAAGGCACTCACACAACAAATCCAAAACATTCAAATGTGGAAAACAAAGAAACCACATGCACTTGGTATTTTTTATGTTTGATTAAACATAGGTTTTTCACCGAAAATCAAGCTCTTTGTTTTAAACACATGGAAAAATAGTATATTATCAAAATTAAATTATGAAAAAAATGTTCAAGCTAGGTATTGATGTCCTTGATCTAGTAAAAAAAAATGAATTTTGATACATACAAAAAAAGTTATGTTATATACAGTCTGCCTATGTCTGAATTGTAATTGGTTTGATTTCAAAACTTGATTAAGGAAAAAGTATTCAATAAAACACTATGAAACCAATTGAACTATTTAGATATCATAGTTATAAATCTAAATTGGAAAAAAATAGAATTTTATTCTTCATAAAAAAAAATTTATGTTGTATACAATGAGCATCACTCCTTAAAAATGGTGTTTACTTGATAAAAACTAGTTTTTGAAGGAGATGGAAAAAGAAGTGCAATTTGATTCCAAAAAAATTGAAAAAAAAAATATTTAAAATCTACAAACAAAATGTCACAACTCACTAGTTTGCATCATCTTCAAATTCCTCACGGTTTAGCCACTATATGCGCCTGAAAGTGGAGATTTAGTTAGAAAAAATCAATTTAGTGTCTAGTTTGGCCAAAAATTGTAAACCAATATTGTGGGATCACCTACAATGATACTTGTGTCCATACCCCTTTGATAGAAATATCACGATGATACCTTTCCCACCTGGATTTAAAGTCACAAAATTTGACAATATAGAGGATGGGGAAATCTGGTGGATCATATCGAGGAGCTTTATGTAAAATGTATGGAATTTTCTATCAATTATTCCTATTTAATGTTCCTTTTTCCCATGTAGTTTGGGAGGCCCAACAATAGATTGGTTCTCACATTTACCTCTGGGAATTCAAACCTTCCAAGAAATAATCAATTGCTTTGTGGATTATTTCTCCTACAACCTAGACATGGACATGAGTTTGGAAGAGTTGTACACCCTAAAGAAAAAAAAGAGTGAATCCTTTGCAAATTTCCTACAATGATGGAGACAAAGAGCTAGGAAGAGAAAATGGCCTATTCTCAAAGAGCAATAAATAAATAGGGATCATCATTGCCAACATGGACATAGATCTATCTTTTCAATTGAAAATATAATGTGTCACATCATATGTAGAGCTTATCCCTAGGACCCTTAACATCAAAAGAGCCCTTATTATGCAAGGAAACACACAAGCATACAAAGAAAACCACCCATCCACTAGTTCCAATGACAAACCTCGATTTTAGGCTAAGAACAAAAATGTTACTAATGGTGGTATCATTGATGCAAAGGTGGTCTTAAGTGCTCGAAGACAAGAGAAAACCCAATAAATGAACACGCAACTGCCAAAAAACCCACCAACAATCAATGCTACAAACTGTAGTGGCCCTCTATGTTTGGCCCTTTCTTGATGTTTGATTAATTTTGTTTGGGTGAGATTTACTTATACGTAGTGTTAAAATTTATTGTTTATTATAGTGTTGTTGTTGATGTAGAATTAAAATATATAATTAAATAATCTATGTTGATAAGTGGGTGTACATGTTGTGTGTGTGGAAAATTAAACTATCAAATTATATGGTTAAACTATAAAGTGTTTTTATAATTAAATATAAAGATAATTATTGTTTAATGTTGAATTAATTAATAAATTAAAAGTGAGAAATATTAAAATAAAATAAAATATTAAAATTTATTATTTTCGAATAGAGATAAATGATAGAGAAATAGAAACAATTAAAAAGATGGAAAGAGAGTTGTTGAAGCACATGAGTGACTTTGAATTGGGTTCTTTTTGGAAACCTATTGTTTTTTTGTTTGCTTTTTGTTTTTGGAAGACAAAAACTTTCCTAGGGTTATTAAATATCAATTTTGGGGAGGTTTTGGGTTTCATCTTGGATTTTTAGTTTTTGAACGAGACCTTTGTCGGAAGGAATTCCTCTATAGGTTAGTTGGATTTTTATGAATTGTGTTGAGAAGAAAATAAGGAAATTGAGAAAATGGATAGTTATTGAATTTTTTGAAGGAAGTGGATCGTGGTGAATGTGATAGTTGACCTCGGTACTGGATTCTTGTCTCAGTCATCAGCTGATCCAGGTTGGCTTCATTCTTTGCTATTTGTTAGTTTCTCCAGTTAATGCAATTGGTCTCTCTCTTTGCTACCTGTTGAAATTAATACTGGTTTGTTGGATGATTTCTACCGATTGTATTTTCTTCAGAAGTTTCTTAAGCATTATTATTCCTTGATATTGTATCGAATTAGATCTGCCAAATGCATCACTTGAAATTTCTTAAGCCGTACCATCAAATCTACGTTGCCCGTATCCTGAAACCCTTGCATTCCTCGAATTGACTTCTCTTTGGGGAATTTTGTCGATGAGTTGGGAGCTATCTCATTTGCTTGCTAGCCATCAATAGTTAGTGCTGAGTCGGGGTTTGATGTATTTTCTTTAGTATCGTTGCCTATATATCTGGTTAGAAATTGATTTGTATGCATTAGGCTGATATTCGATATCTTTGGCATTAGAGATTCGCATTTGCTTGAGAGTTACTTCAACCTGTTTGTTCATTAAAGGCTGCAAAATCCAATTCCTTTATGTTGATAATCGGATTCTTGTGTTGGATGTGTATCGATTTACATCTGTGTAACCTTTTTGTTTTTGATGGTTGTTCTTTGTAAGCTGTTCGTTGCTGAATAAGAAACTTATCCCCTGCGCCACCTTTTTAATATTGCTTAAGCCTGCACGTGAGTTCTGATTTTATGTTGATAGTTGTTCTTAATGGAAACTTGATACCTTGCGCCGCGTGCTTGCTGTTTAAATAGCGCTTATGGTGTTGCTTGGAAATCTTGGTATAAGCCGTACATGGCATTTTTCCCCATGCGTTTCACCTATAATATGCTTTGTATTAGGTTATATTTCAATGAGCATTTTATATGCTCTGCATTCGAACCTTGATGTGATGTGTTGTGTGTCTGATTTTCCATATGTTGGCATTTAAATTCTGTACATTTGATTTCCTCTTTACTCCTGTGCCATGCAACCTTTGCATTCCTTTGCTCCCCAGCATGGTCTTCGTTTCATAGTCGTTCTTATTGTTATTGCAATGAATTTCTTTTCAATGGGTCTAAGTTTGGATTGGCATTCAATTTTCAAACATTATATATATTTTGGCATTCGTTAGCATGTATTGCATATGGCCTATGCCTGACACTTAATACTTCGATTTGCATATGTTACATGCCTGGCAACTAGACACTGTACATTGTTATTTAGTTTCTACGCCTTACACTGAAGTGGATACCTCGATTTCATTTGGATAGGCCTGTCTTAGTAATCGTTGATGATATTTACGTTGAATGATGTCACCGTCCAGTACAACACACTTACCCTACATTCTGTGGCGTCCACCTCCTTTTCTTAGCGTCTGCCATCTCTTTTAGAGACATGTTGAAGGAGTGCTTGAGTCTATGTAATGATTTAATCTTATTAAGAAAATATTTCTTGCTTTGTGTTTATTGTGGTAATAGGGAAGTATCTATATATGCTTTGTAGATAAGTAAGTTGGAATATTATATATAAAAGAAAGTTTAGAAGAAATAATAATAATGTTATAAAATAATTTTTAAATTGGATAGCTATCAGTATTTAGATGTATGAAAGATTATGTGTTAAATGAAGAAAATTGGAACTATTATTTCATGATTGGATAAATATTGTGGGATTGAATAGTTCTTATTACAGGCAATGAGTATTTAATTTCTTATAGATAGCTAAGTTTGAGAATTTACTTGAGTGGTTGGACTTACTTCATTGATAGAAAGTTTAAAATTATGGTACGGTTAAGGAGATAAGGAACCTATACTTATATAGTTTTGTTTACTTAAATGTTAATTGATAAAGTTAAGTATTGTTCTCTAGCTTTTGTCATTTAATTAGTTTGAGGATGTTGATTATGTTACTTAAAAGAATATGGGAAATTGATTACTTGTATTTAGATAGTTGAAAAGATTTGTTTAATAATTGAATTAGAGTATCCTTTGCCTTGTGAGTTTCACTATGTAAATTAGTATATTTGTATTGTTGTAGTAAATGCTTTGTTAAGTATTTTAAGAAGGATTAGTTTTTTTTAAGTGTTTGTGTAATTGTTTTAAGTGATTAATTCATTGAGTAAAATAGAAAGTGGGAGTGATGTTTATTTATGGAGAGGTTCATGATTGCTTGTCTACTATGAGTTTTCTTTAAAATAGTGTATTTCATGGTTGCAATGTTAGATGGTTTCCTTGTGATGAATTATGTGTATGTGCACATGATTTGTAAATTTGTGCAAATGGCTTGAGTTTTGGTATCACGTATTGTGATTTTGGAAATGGATTGATAATTTACTTGAATTGTGTTATTGAAGGTTTAAGCCATGCACTCCTTAGCCATCGTTATGGTTGAGATTTGTACAAATTCGGTTGGGTATCATGTGGGGAGAAACTTGAGGTCTCCCTTGGATGCCCTATTGGTTGATTTTATTTTTGAATATTGTGGTTGAAGTTGGATTTGTGTTTATTTTTGGTTATTGTTTAATGGAGTGAGCTTTTTGTGCCAAATGGTTATTGAGGGACTTCCAAAGGTTGGGGAAATTTTTTTCTTTATGATTGGTTTTCATGTTGGTTCCTTGTGAACACTTGATTCTATACTTGATTTATGTTTATGTGGGTTCTAGCCTTGCACTGTGGAATTGTTATCTATGGAGACTTTTTGCGAGTTGGTGCATGCCTCATGTTATGTGATAATTCATGTGGTTTTTTATGTTGTGAAATTTGGCTTACCCAGTTAGTGGACTATTGAGTATTTTTGTTGCTAGTAGGGGGAGCGACTCTCAATGGGGATTTGACACCCAAAGTGGTAGGTCCAGGGTAACTCATGAGAGTTTCTTAATCAGTGATAATCTAAAATGAATTAGGGGTTGGATAGTTCACATTAATCAAGATAATGCCTCACTCATGGCTCAAGTGCTTGTTTAGGCTTGGGATGAGTGGGATGGCCTAGAATGGCAAGATCAAAAACCTTGTTCTCTTGGAAGGTATGTTGATCCCAGATAGTTTGTATGGGGATCCGATGGCCGATAGAGGTGGTCCAGGGTAACCTAGGATGGGGGTCTGCTAGCCTAGGAAGGTTACGCCAGGGTAACCCATAGCAAAATATGTGATGAAACTCCTCCCTATAGCAACTTTGTATGCCTTGTTTGTTTTCCCCTTGTTGTTCTTGTACCTATGGAAGCAATTATTTCTTTATGTTTTGTTTAAATTACTTTTGTAAGTTGGAGTCATGTTAGCCTATGTTTGCTTGACTATTGTGTAGTGGGTCCTTATTGTCATCTCCTACCATGGGGGATGGACCTTAGGGTAACACATGGTTGGGTGGAACGTGCCATGCAGTCCATTGGGTTTCTGGTTGATGTTCATGAGTATGGATGTGGTATCTAATGCAGAGATTCCAGATCTTGTACCGGACTAGAGTTAGCATTGATGATATGTAATGTTATCACATCACTTGTATCTTATCATGCATTAATGTATCCTTCCCATTGTTATAAGGGAAGCTTTGATGTAAACTTGTACATAGTGTAATGATTTACCCCATGTATGGTAAATTGTATATGTATTCATTGGTTCATGTTTTGTGACCTTTAATGGTGTTGTATCTGTAGAAATATATATATATATATATATGTGTGTGTGTGTGTGTGTGTGTGTGTAAATAATGCGGTGAATGTAATTGAACTCTTGTTGTAGTTATTTTGTGATGTATGCTTAGGTTGGTTAATTGTTATGTTCATAAAGCAGTCATGATACCCTAAAGGATATAGTCAGTGCAAATGTACATGTAGTTTACATACTATGTTATGATTAGTATAATCTATATGTTGCTTTACTTTTAAAAAAAATTGTGTTGTAAATGTTAGTTAGTTGTGTTTTCCTTTGGGGTTTCATGGCAAGGCGTTACACAAACACTCAAAGAGGGCCAGAAAGAATGAACAATGCTCCTAAATCACAATTCAATCCCTTAGGGGAACCTATGGAAGATGTGTTGAAGAATTTGATACAGTCGAACCTTATCACACTCCCAGATTTCAAGAGTTACCAAGAGCCACATGTCAAATGTCCTAGCTATAGAGAAGATCATTTTTGTGAATTTCACCAATATAAAGGTCATAACACACAAAACTGTTTTAGACTCAAGCATCTAATACCATATCTTATTGAACAAGGATACATTGATGTTGATAAAAAAATAGGGAATGAAATATAAAAATTTACAAAACTCCTATGCCTTATCATGCAAAAGTGAGATTCAAGAAAGGAATCAAGCTCAAAAAATGTAAACCATACCAAGGATACCATGGTGGGAAAAATTCATATTGTTCATTCATAACAACATAGGGAATTAGACACGCATCAAGATAATGTTTTAAAACAAATTCCAAACCAATCAATAGTGCCTAACAATATTTCATACTGTAATGGCATCAAGTATATATGTGTTAGATTCTGATATCTCTCCTACATGTGACTTCATGATTGGGAATATTAAAGAAGTTCTAAAGGAGCAAGAAATATTCCTTATTGCACCCATACCTAGAAGATGTTTTGAAGTGTCTTTTACCAATGATGTATCATCCACCCAAGAATCATGCCAAGAGGAGGCTCTTGAGGATAACAAAAGTTTCTTCAGATCAAGTCAAGATATTGAACTCCTATATCCACAACATTACCATAATTTGTATAAAACCTTCCAACCCATAAGTGGCAGTTGCTCTACTCTAAGGCAAGATGAAGATTTGACTTTCCTAGAGTTTTATGAAGAGATGATGAACATCTTCCAATCTATTTTAAACTCCAAATATATCCCCGATATCACCTCTGATATGTTTCTTTCTAATGGACATATAGAAATTCTTTATCCAAAACAAGAGTCTCCCACTCTTGATATTCCCACACAAGATAAAGCAACGATCGAGATTCTTGATTCTTATAGTGATTGTGTATCATCAACATCTTCTGAGTTAGCATCAACATATTTTGTAGTGTCAACAAATAAAGATATCATAAGATCATAGCAAACAATTAATATCTTTAAATAGAAGGAACCCATACCAATATCATGTGTTCATGACAAGTAATATTTAGTGACTATTGATTAGAGGATACATTTTTAGGGAAAATGATTAGGTCTTGTTAATACCTTCATAACGTTGAGGGAAATCTTATCTAATGCAAACATCAACATAGGGTCACGAAGGATCCTTATGATGAAATTATTTTTAACACTACAACTAGTTATATCATGAATCATCATCCACCCATCATCTCATACACAAATTGGGACCCACATAAAAATAAAGATTCCTATCAAAGAAAGGAAAAGATTATCAAAGAAAATGAAGTGGTAAAGAAAGAAGGAAAAAATAAATATAAATGGATACCAAAAAATACAAAAGAAAATCATCCCAATCATACTCCATCAATCAAAGAAACTATAAGAAAAATTAAAGATGGGAAACATACCCATCAAAGATTTCCTCAAATAAAAAATTAGGCTTCTCAAGAAATGAACAAAGCATATCAAGTGGTTGGTCCATATTTCACAAAAAATGCCATATCTATACATCATTGCTCATCTTCCCAAGTTAGGAGAGTCAAAGGTTCCAAGACATCGAACAATCCATCTCATATTCCTTCATGCATGGCACCGTTCACTCCAGACATGATATCCAATTCTCATGTTAACCATGTGTTGGCAACTACTCTATATCATGATGTGTGCACATAGACAAGGTTAATTCCTATACCAAAAAGGTAGATCAGAGTTCTTTGAAGTTGAATTCAAGTGATTATAGCTTAAAAAAAATCTTCTTCAAGCAAGATATCATTGGCACATAATGACATTCACATGCACATCAAAACCACCAAGTGGTTCAACATGACCACAAAATCTTCAAAAAATCCAAAACAATCAAAAAATAAAAATCATCCTCTAGTGAAAACCACTACGATGGCACTTTGGGCAAGTGTTATGGTGAAAACCTAGCAAATAGGCATCATGAGTAGAATCAAGCATCTATATGATCTTTTTTAGATGGAAGTATCTAATCATTTTCATGATAAATTTAATATTCCCTCTATCCATCCAATCCATCTTTATCCAGATATTCTAGTTTATCTTGATCTTGAAAAAGGTTTGGTGTATACTTTAACTCTACTCATGGAAAGTTCTTGATAGGCTCTTTTCCATTTTCTCTCATGAAATCCCATAGCCCATATCTAGCATGATAAAACTCTACTGAACTCTTCACATATAAATTACATATCTTGGTTTGTCTATTGAACTATGAAACAATGCTAGACACTGGGGGTAGGTTCTTGCACTCTTGTTTTCAAATAAATCTTGATCCATGTCTAGTATCTCATAACATGACATCGACATTATGATCTAGGTATCATTTATATCAAAACCTCATCAAAATATTTTATAGCTAAAATCCAAAAACATTTAAAAAGCTGTAAAGTTAAAATCCAAAACATCAAAATCACATCAAAACCTCTAAATAGGTCAAAAAGTTAAAAAATCCAAAAAATGTTTGTCAAACTACATTGTTTTTTAGCTTGAACATAGGAAAGGCCATCATCGATGCACCCTTGAGGAATTAGGTGATGCAGGACCATCTTGACAACATCATGCTTCCTTGAAGAAATTTTGAAATTTGATGCAATTTTGGTGTCTTAACCTTGTAACAAGGTTCTAGAGGTCATTTTTATGTGATTAGGTTACTAGGAGGTCAAGGTTTAGTGTTTTGTGTCAAACTTGAAATGAATATTAAAGTTGTCATATAAAGATGTAAATATTGCAAAGTTGTAAAACTTGCAAAATTGCAAAAAATGCAAATGTATGGAAGATGAAAGGTCAGGTCTCTTGGAGGAAGTTTAAAATTAGTTAGAAACTGAAAAATTCATTTTGTCCAGAATTCCTTTAAAAATTCTTTGTATGCAAGTTATACAGTGTGGATGATTGGAGATAAGAATTTGAATGAATGAAATTGTTGTTTTATGTATTATTTCTCATAAAATCTATGTATTTATGTTGTGTATAGCCTTCTACGGCCATGAGGGCATATTTGAATGTTTATATGTGGTAATATTTTCAATCACCTTCCTGTTACATCAATTTTCATGTAGATTGGTTTAATTTTGAGTTAGTAATTGTAATTTCATTGAGACTGTCAAAACCCTGAGTTAGGGTAAATAGTAACTTAAGATTTTATGTTTCTCACATTCTAGCCATGGGAAAATTCTCATTTTTTGTGGAGAGAATAATTATAGCATCTAGTTTCATGTTTTGAAGGCTTTGGAGAAAAAGGTTAAGGGTAAAGTGAGTAAGTTTGCAATTTTTGTATGTAAATTGTGTCTCAATTCAAAAAATAGAGCAACCAAGTGAGTAAAGCCTTAGGGTTTGTGTTAAAAATTTTGTAAATGGAATTTTTGTGTTTCTAAAAGCATTTTTATGTCTAAACTAACATTTTCCAAGTGTTGGTTGAGTGGGTTTAAGTTTGGAGACATCAAAATCAATAAGCCTTGTTTGTATCCAAGCCTAAATAGGCCTAAAAGGGCGAGAATAGTCATTATTTTGTGGTGTTGTTACACAATAAATTTGTATCAAACTTAGATATGTTTTAAAAAGGATTAAAAGGTATCTAAAAGGCCATTTATAGTCTAAAGATAAGGTTTTCATTGAGAGTTTTCTTTGACAATTCATATTTGGAGTGCTACTAGCTTAAAGACAGATTTAAGAGAAAAGGCATTAAGATGATGAATAGATGTCCTGGTATTGGATGATTTGGGTGAGATTGAGTCTCTAATGAGTTTGAAGAAGATGATTAAGTTTTTTGGGTCCTGATTTTAGTTTTGATGATTTGAGTCAAGTGTTTAATAAAGGGAAATGTGAACTTTAGATGAATAGACAAACAACAAACGTTTTGAGTTTTGTCAAATGAGATTGAGAGAGTGAATTTTCTTCCTTTGCACTACAACCATTTGGTATCAAATCATGGAAAGGTTCTAGGAAGAGAGTAGGTTTTTTGTTGTGGTTGTGTGCAGGTTGAGAAGATAACCTAGTTGTTGCCAAGAGAAGGAAAATAATGTTGAGAGAAAGTCGAAGCAAGAAGAAGCTAGGTTGAAGAGAAAAGATGGAAGTGTTAGAAGAAATTTGTGGGTAGAGGAAGAAAGGAAATAGAGAAAGATGCAAGAGAAATTTGACAGAGAGATAGCAACAATAAAACAAGAGATGAGAAGGTTGGAAAAATAAATCTAGGAGTCTATGATGAAGATGGAATAGATGATTAAATAGAAGAAAAGTTGGCACTTGAAGATTAAGAAAAGAGTTACATTGCCCGTAAAGAAGATTGTCAGAAGAAGAAGGAAACAAGCAAGGGAAGTAGCAGACAAGCAAGAAGAAGAAGAGAAGCAGATGAGAATGATGATGAGGCAGATTGAGGAAGAACTCCTTGAGGAAGAAGATGATTGAAGGACTTTGAAAATGAAGAATCCATTGCTACATGGAAAAAGCAACAAGTTAAAGAGGTAATATGTAATTTCATTGTTATGATGATAGTTTTGATAGGATATAAGCCAAGGTATAAAGTGAATAAGGAGAAACAAGATACTAAGATGCATCAAAGCATAGTGAATCTGATTTTCATTGGCAACCAAGGTAGAGAACTGATTTTCATGGACAAGTTTAGGCCAAAGGTGAAAATGAAGGTGATTAAGAGTAGTTTGAAGGTGAATCGGAGGTAGAGCATACAAGGGATGAATATTTGTGGACAACTTCAAATTCAAGTGGACTTGAAATTTATTTGGCTGGGAGAATGATGCAAGAGCATCTTGACTACATCATGCTTCCTTGAAGAAATTTTGAAATTTGATGCAATTTTGGTGTCTCAACCTTGTAACAAGGTTCTAGAGGTAATTTTCATGTGATTAGGTTAAGGTCAAGGTTTAGTGTTTTATGTCAAACTTGAAATGAATATAAAAGTTGTCATATAAAGATGTAAATGTTGCAAAGTTGCAAAACTTACAAAATTGTAAAAAATGCAAATGTATGGAAGATGAAAGGTCAGGTCGCTTGGAGGCAGTTGAAAATTAGTTGGAAACTGAAAATTTATGTTGGAATGCCTTTAAAAATTCCTTGTATGCATGTTGTACGGTGTGGGTGATTGGAGATAAGAATTTGAATGAATGAAATCATTGTTTTATGCATTATTTTTTAGAAAATCTTTGTATTTTTGTTGTGTATGACCCTGTACAGCCATGAGGGCATGTTTGAATGGTTTTATGTGGTAATATTTTTAATCACCTTCCTATTACTTCATGTTTCATGCAGATTGGTTTAATTTTGAGTTAGTTATTGG
Organism: Sequoia sempervirens; assembly: GCA_007258455.2. Taxonomy (NCBI): domain Eukaryota; kingdom Viridiplantae; phylum Streptophyta; class Pinopsida; order Cupressales; family Cupressaceae; genus Sequoia; species Sequoia sempervirens. Next base: position 51,133,523 of record VDFB02086081.1, on the reverse strand, counting down.
GATATAATGCGAGGATCATGATGGGCCAAAAGTGGCAATATGATGGGTATGTGGTGTGACTTCTTTTTACCCAAATTGATGAAACAAAAAGGTTTTAAAGGATATTCTCACTTTCCACCATTATAAATTATGATTTAAATAATTTTAATTTAATAAGTAATTATTATTGCATTTTCATGCTTCTTTTAATGCCTCAAATCCTAATTAAAACAATAATATTTTGATAAAAAATGGAGCAGAGCAGTGCGAAAACGGTAGGCGGGAAGGTTGCTGCAGATGGCTCGGCAGAAGGGGAAAGCAAAAGGCGATGGGGCAACGAACCACAGGATGTTGGGGTCAAGGAAGGCGCGAAGAATCACACACCACAGTGGGTGTTCGAAGGTGGCGAATGGATTGACAAAAGTGCACCAGCCCTGTCACAAGAAAGGATCGTAAAGTGCTGGCAACCAACCTAGGTGGCGACATGATACCCCTGAAACCCCTACGGAAAACCGAGGGACATTTGTAGGGTGACACCATCAACTGGAGAAAAGAGGCGAACAAGGCAGGAACGCCAGAATAAGGAAAAAATGGAGGAAAAGAACCCACAGCCATCAATCAGGAAAAAATGAAGGCCTTGAATCGAAAACACCAAATGAACCACCAGGGAGGACAAGGACAGATAGCAATAAAAAAGAGGACGAACCCCCATTGGAGATCAATGTAACTAATGAAATCAAAGAGGATGCGGCCCTCCTAAATGAATTTTCCTGCATCTGTCGCTTCATCGGGGGCTCACCAAGCCGTATAGCGATCAAAAATTGGTTAACAGAAGAATGGAATACATAAGTGCTAATAAGATTCATGCCGAAAGGTTTTTTTGTGGTGGTTTTCGCAAATGAACAAACAAAGCAATGAATAACGGGAGGTGACCCGTGGTTCATGGAGGGCATGCCACTGTACATGCAACCATGGTGTATAAATTTTGATCCAACTAAAAAATAGCCATATGATACTCCGATATGGATTCGGCTGTACAATCTACCAATCGAATATTGGGCAGGGGATTGTCTTGAAAAAATCGGTCGATCTATGGGAATCTTGTTGGAAGTGGACTCAAATATCCTAGATGGCGATTTGTACAAGTTTTCCAGGCTACGCATCGCGGCAATTGAACCCTTACCACACAAAATTTGTCTCACGGTCAATGGGGAAAGATGGCTTCAGAATGTCGAAATTGAAGAAACATGCTTCTATTGTCTAGATTGCGGTGACAGGAGACACAATACCGAAAAATGCACAAGAAATGTGAAGGTATGGAATGAACAGCAAACAGGCGACAGGACATCCCGGGATATTGCAATCAAACCAGCCCGTTAGAACAAAAGACAATGGAAGCTACCAACTCAAAAGGAAGAGGTCAGACAAGCGGCACCCAAACCCCCATGGACTCTCAAAAAAGAATTTCGGACTTGGCTCCGCACACCCAGGTGCTCGCCTCAGGGAAAGAAAATCCTCCTGTCACAAGCTTTGGGGCAGATGCAGAAAGCGAAAACAATGATCTGGATTCAAACACCGATGAGGAGGATGCCCTGGACATCATAGATGAGAGGTGCATCTCCCAGTCGGCAATCAAGCACATGGGTCTGGGCAAAATCGGCAATTCGAGAAATCAGAGAGGGAGGAAATCTCTAAAACAACTTAGGGAAGAAGAAGCGGCGGCCAAGAAGTATACGAACATCACCAAATTTCTGAGTACCAAGGGAGGACCTGCCTCCCTTGGGAAGCAATGAGGGTCACGACATGGAATGTCAGGGGCCTAAGGGCCCCTGAAAAACGACGCCTGGTCAGGTGTCAACTGTAAAAAAGCGTAAGTAGTTTAGTGCTATTGCAAGAAACAAAATTAGCAGATGAAGAATGTGTAAAATTTCTCAAATATTGTCAGTACTGGGAGGGGTCCTTTCAAAACTCGGTGGGAGCTGCAGGTGGTTTAGGTATTTTGTGGAAGGAAGCGGAAGTCTCTGTGGAGGTGTTGTTCGCCTCTATGAATTGGATGGCTGCAAAGGCATATCACTTGAATTTGAACAAACATTTTCTGATTATAAATGTGTATGGCCCGACAAGAACAATTGACAAAGTTGAACTCTGGTGTTCCGTGTCTGATTTCGTTCTTTCCTGTCCAGAAACCGCACTGATCATTGGTGGGGACTTTAATGCCATACTGGATCTACCCAAGAAAAGTGGTGGATTAAGGAAAGTACCGCAAACCATCCTTGATTTTAGGGCCTTTGTCGGGAAGTGTGGGCTGATGGACTGCCCTACGGATAATGGAACATTTACATGGACCAACCGGCGCAAGGATTTCACGGCTATTTCAGAAAGGTTGGACCGTTTCTTGTTATCACCCTGCTGGTCTGAATCAGGGGAAAATCTGACAGCCAATATTCTGCCCATTTCAATTTTTGACCATTTCCCTGTTGAATTATCAATAACAGTCGGGAGGGAAACTGAGAAAGCAAATTTAAATTCCAAAACATGTGGTGGAGGGATCCGAATCTCATTCTGCTTCTGGAGCAATGGTGGAAAGAGCTGAAGGTCGGTGGTTCGATCAGCTTTAAACTGGTCAAAAAACTAAAACTCATCAAGCAAAAATTGAAAGAGTGGAACAAGAACCAGCTCCGAAACCTTTTTGTGGAAAAGGCGAAATTGGAGTCGGAAATGGAAGCTCTCAGCGAACTAATAATAAAGAAGGGCATGTCAAATGAAGAATACATAAAGGAAAAGCAACTAAAGGAAAGCCTAGGGGAGATCCTCAAAAGGGAGGAACTTTACTGGAGAGATAAATCGCGGGAAGTATGGCTTAGCGAAGGGGATTCCAACTCAAAAAAATTTCACGCTTCTGTTCTGGCCAAGAGGGCAAAAAATAAGATTGAAGAAATCCAGGATTGTGAAGGTAGTACTGTCAGTGGGGGAGAGGCGGTTGGATGGGCTGCTTGCGAGTTCTTCACAAATCTGCTTGGGGGAGCACACAACCTTGTGAGGAATGTTGGGTACCTGGACCATGTTCGGCCCCTAATCAGCAATGAAGATAACAAAAGGTTGTGTGACCAAATATCAATGGAAGAAGTGCACAAGGCCTTGTTTCAAATGCATCCCGACAAGGCACCAGGACCAGATGGCTTCCCCACTGGGTTCTTTCAGAAGTGTTGGAGCTTTATGGGCAACAAATTATGGAAGTTCACTGAGGAATTCCGCAAAACTGGATGCTTCGTTAAGGATATAAATAATTCGATTATTGCCTTAATCCCCAAGAAGCAAAAATGCATATCATTTGATGAATTCAGACCGATTTCTCTGTGCAATAAAATATATAAGATTACAGCCAAGGTACTTGCTAACAGATTAAAACCTATACTGGAGAAGATCATATCGACAGAGCAAAATGGTTTCGTCCCTGGCAGAGAAATCTCTGACAGCATTCTCATCATCTCGAAGGCTGTTCACACACTACGCTCTAGCAAAAAGGCGGGTATGATCATAAAGCTTGATGTGAGCAAAGCATATGACAAGGTAAGCTGGCCATTTCTGATGAGTGTCATGAAAAAATTTGGGTTCTGTAATCAATGGTGCGGCCTAATTTTTCAATGCATATCCACGGTGAGGTTTTCCATAGCAATAAATGGTTCACTTCATGGTTTCTTCAATGCAACTAACGGGCTAAGGCAAGGCAATCCGCTCTCACCCTTCCTCTTTGTTATCATGGCTGAGTCATTTAGCTGCGCTATTAAAAATTGCAAAATGCAGGGTCTTTGGCGCGGTATAAGCATCGCTCCTAACACAAAACCAATCACACATGTCCAATTTGTGGATGACACATCCCTCTTTGGGGATGCAAGCATTAAAGAACCCAAGTGCATAAGTAAGGTGGTTGCGGAGTATGAAAGTAACTCAGGGCAAAGAATGAACAGAGACAAATCATGCATTTTTTTCTTCAACACAAGTGATCAGCTCCAACAAGAGATTACTTCTACATTGAGAATTAGCGTGGGCCAATTACCATCAAAGTTCCTTGGAGTACCAATTTTTGAAGGCACATGCAAGGCCATTCACTGGAATGAGGTAGTGGAAATATGTTGAAACAAGGTGTTGGCATGGCGTAACAACTGGCTTACCCTGGTAGGTAGGATCACAATGACCAAATCGGTGCTTGCGGCGGTTCCCATTTTCACAATGTCTTGCTTAGAAGCGCCGGCCAAAACAGAAAAAGCTCTGGAAGGTATTATGAAGAAGTTCCTATGGGAAGGCTCAAAAGGAGAAAAAAAGATACCCCTAATTGGTTGGGAGTTAGTTTGTAAACCGAAAGAGGAAGGCGAAGCTGGCCTGCGGAAAATGAGGCTGCAAAATATCGCCCTAGGTGCAAAACTGATTTGGAAAATGTACAAAAAGCCTGACAAACCTTGGTGCAAGATACTACAAAACAAATATCTTGACAATGCAGACCCGGCTAGAATTTTAACGGTTGGGAACATAAATGGCGGATCAACTACTTGGAGATTTATATCAAGTTGCAGGCACCTAATCACTTCACATCTATCTTGGCAGATTGGTGATGGGAAAAAAGCGTTATTCTGGTTGGATTCTTGGAATGGCCATCAAAGCCTGGTAAAAATGTTTGACCTTGACCAGTATATAGAACTTCTTCAATCCACATTTGGCTCCAAGGTGGCGGACTATGTATGTACAGATGACAGCTCAAAATACGGCAAGTACTCTTGGATTAAATTTTCTTCTTCACAAATCCCTAAACCTCTGACAGATGAAATATGTAAGGAGCTCGACAACAGACAAATAAGACTTTTTGATCGGGAAGATTCAATTTTTTGGTGTGGGGCATCTTTAGGAGAGTACTCTGCCAAATTAGGGTACCAAATACAGTTAAAGCAAAGCAAAGATAAGTCCTGGATGGCAAGACTTTGCTGGAAAAAGGAGATTTTGCCAAAAGTCGGGGCCTTCCTATGGACGGCTCTTTATAAAAGATGTCTAACCAGTGAACACCTGAAGAGACTTGGAATCCTTGGCCCATCCAGGTGTGTACTGTGCAAACAAGTAGGAGAAGATCTTGACCATTTGCTTGTATCATGCCCGTACGCTACATTCTGTTGGGATTGGCTATAGTCAAACTTAAATTTTATTGGAGCAAGACACTATAAACTATGGGATTTTCTGGCTAGCTGGCCAGTAATGTGCAAACTCGGGTACTGGAAGGGGATTTGGGGCATTTCACCCTCATTGTTAGTCTGGCATATTTGGAAAGAAAGAAATAGGCGTATTTTTAAAGGTGCTGCATTGTCGCGGGAATGCCTTGTCGAGAAAATCCAATTGGCAATCACAGAAACTACAAACCACAGACTGCATGTGGGCACCAAGTCAAAGTTCTCAAGGTGGGATGAGGAAATTATGAAGAAATGGCATGGGCTCAGGATACCGGCGTTCCGTGGGACACATAAACCAAAAGTGAACAGGAAAGAGATACTTTGGGAACTCCCGACTCAACTAAAATGGAAATTGAATTTCGATGGAGCAGAAAAAGGCAATCCAGGCATGGCAGGGGCAGGATGCATAATTCGAAATCCCCAAGGCGAATGTGTGTGGGTTGCTTCAAAAAATCTCGGGACAAGCACAAACAATATGGCCGAGATGGAAGCATTATGGCTCAGGCTCCAAATTTGTACAGAAAAGGGTATTACTGAGGTCGAGATTGAAGGTGACTCGTTGTTATGCGTGAATGCTATCATCTCAGGAAAATCACAAAATTGGAAGATGCTCGACTGGATCGGACCAATAAAGGAATCATTAGGTGTGCTCTCAAATTACACAATAAAGCACGTGTATAGAGAAGCAAATCGCACTGCTGATCTCTTGGCAAATTCAGGTGTCAGGCAAGAGGAAAAGGTAGTCATCGGATCCACGACTGTACAATGGCCGGGCTTGCAAGAAATTATATTAAATGACTTGCTTGGCTGTCGTGCCCCACCTCCTGAATAGATCCGTGCCCAAATGGCCCTTAGAAAGCGATGCGGTGCAGCGATGTACTGGGGAACCTTGACCTTGAAGGATTCAGGCTTCTTTTTGGTGTCCTATGGGTTTTTGTTTTCCCTGGTTCATCAAGATAACCGAACACGCCTATATATTGGTAGTTCCAGGGGTTCTTACTGCAAATGAAAGTCTTGCGGGGTGGGTGAATGCCACAAGAATGGTGCTTCTGTTCGGGGTCCTCTGCCAATGCGTAAATGAAGCTCTCCCTGTCCAGTGTAGGAGACTCTTTGCAGCCCAAAACCAGAGGGTCTTAAACGCAATTGTTGATCTGCTTTCCACCCTCCTAACTGCAAACCAGCACTGGTGCGACGGGAAGTTGTTTGAAGTTGTAATAAGCCTCATGGTGGACATCAACGAGTCCAAGGAAGTTGTGGTGGCATGGCTTGACAGATTTGTGCCACCAATCTTCATTCATGCAGTTGCCAGTGCTACCATGGAGCTACGGCCTGATAGGTGGGTCAGCCTGCTAAGAGTATACTTCGATCCTGCCAATCTGAGCGACGATGAAGGCACTAGTAGTGTGGTAGATGCAAACAAGCACGATGCCCTTATCAACTTCATGTCCAACGCTTGGGAGGTGTTCAGAATGGGCATCAGAAATGGTGATCTGGTGGCATTCGAAAGATTCATGGACTCCGAGCACTGCTGGGTGGGGAAGAATAGTCTCAACAAGCTTGTTTGATTGGGGAACTGTTTGGTAATTGTTTATCGGGCTATGTGTGCCTAAGCATAGCAC
>VDFB02086081.1:51065061-51126612 GCA_007258455.2 Sequoia sempervirens | reverse complement strand
CCTTCCACCCTAACTCCCACTCTCCCACACTCTCTCCCACTCTCCCACACTCTCCCACACTCTCTCCCACTCTCTACCACCCTCTCCCACTCTCTCAACCTCTCTCACTATTAGACCCTCCCACACTCTCTCCCACTCCCACCCTCTCTCGCCCTCTCTCCCATAAGCATAAATACATACATATAGGCATACATACATGCATGCATACATACATGACACACCAACATACATATACATACAAACATTCAAAAAAATGGCATTTAACTAAAGGAATAAATAACACGAGTGTGTTATTTGTTGTTAAAAATATTCCACAGAGAAGAAAAAGTGAAAAATACTAAATAACATGCTCATGTTATAACACGCTCTCGTTATAATGCATTCGCGTTATAATGCGCTCTCATTATAATGCGTTCACGTTATAACATGCTCGCGTTATATTTTTCTTTGGGAATCCCTAAGCCTTGGTTTTGGTATTTTCCTTGGAATACCAACCACCAGAGACGTGTTTTTTGCAAATTCTATAATTTTTCACATAATTGAGTTCGTGCTCACCATCATGATTGCATTTGGTTCAATATTGATGAAATCAAACACATGGGTAATGTTAAGTTCTCTTTTAGCTTTCCAACGATATAATTTTTTTCACTTTTTGACAATGTGAGGGCTTTCATCCATAGTTTCTTTTGTTTGTATGTCTATTTTTTTTCGAAAAGAAGTGTTTGGTTTTTTTTTTCGTTATAAATTAACCATTCATTGAAATTTCAAATAAATTACATTTTTAGAAACTAGACTCCATTCTACAAATTTTTAAAAATAAAAATTTAAAAAAATCTATTACTTTCCAAAATTTGTAGGGGGAGCACAACCAAAATTCTACTTTTTAGGAAGTTCCCACTTAGAAAATTAGTAAAAAATCAAATATTCATTAAAAAATTATCAGAAAAATTGTGCACCAACTAGATATTGTTAGCTAATTTCTAACCATAACAATTTTAAAAATACTAAAAAAAAGGTCACCGTGCTCAGGTCGTACAAGAGTTGCTATGTTATGTTTTTCTGACAAAAAAAACACCAATTTGTGTACATCCCTTTGTTGAACCCCTTAATCTCAACCATTTTCAAAACAAATTAGTAGTTTAGAAAGTAAACTCAGAGCACTTTGATCCTTGTTTTTGTTCCATCTCAAAATTTTGAGTGTAACTATCCTCAATTTCACATCCAAGGTTAGCATTTCCTTATTCTAGAAAAAAAGTGGCCACTTAAGCCCCCTTTTTGGGAACCATCTTGGTGCACTTACCTTGGAGATTGTAATGATCTTTAAATGATGTGGAAGATTCTAGATTTTTGAATGTGATATAAATAATTGTAATCGATCATTAGGAAAGCAAGTAGACTAATATAAGGTTTGATATGTAATATTTCAGCTCGAATTAAGGAGCATATAGGAATATAGCATTTTGAGCATGGTGTATTAGGCCCATGAGCCGAATCTGTAAGCCTAGATATTGTTGGCTGATTGTAATTAAAGTTTTTGATAATATGAATGTTTGAATTTCCATTTGCCTCCATATTTTGTGTTGCTTCTATTGTGTAACTCTTGTTGTAAGGTCTAGAATATTGTCTTTGAGGACTCTCCTATTGTGGCTAAATGAGATTGGTATCATAGCAAGATTCATTCTGTGAGAGATTGTCAGAGTTTGCAGAGTCCTATTGAATATTTATTGTGTGGTGGTGGACTAAGGATCCAAACTGCCACTGCAGAGGACTTGTGTAAAGATGGCAGGAAGAAGAAATGGTAGAGGAAATGGAGTGCATGGAAATGTAGACTGAGCTATGATGGAGATGTTGAGAGGAATTGTTGCTAGATTGGAAGCAGTCAAAATGACCCAGAGGAGAGGTTGACCAATTGATGATATGCGTGATGAGGATGTAGAAGAATAGGAAGAAAGGGAAAGAGAAAATCAACATGGTCTGGATTTGGGAGAAGAGAGGTTCATAAGAGCCCTAACCAGAGTAAACACTAAACCACATTTCGATCCATTGAATTATAGTGGTAAGTTGAATTCAGATGAATTGCTTGATTAGATAATGGAGATGTAGAAGTATTTTGATTTTGAAGGTAGCGCTAAAGTTAAGAAGGTGAAATTTTCTTGTACAAAGTTGAAAGGACATGCATCCCTTTGGTGGGACCATTTGTAGACAAACAGGAAAAGAAAAGGAAAGGAGAAGATAAAATCATTGGATCAAATGGTGAATAAGTTAAAAAAAAAGTTTATGCCTACAAATTATTAGATCAGTTTGTTCCAGAAGTTATAGAATTTTAAGTAGAAGGATTTAAGTGTGACAGAGTATACTGAGGAGTTTTACAAGTTGAATATCAAATCTAGACATTCAGAGGATGAGATTGAGCAAGTAGGAAGATATGTGAATTGCTTGAGGTTGTCTATATAGGATGATATTAGTTTGTTCAAGTTGTAGAGTGTGGAAGAAGCATATCAATGTTCCCTAAAAGTAGAAGAGAAGCTAAATAAAAGACATGAGCATAGATAGAGAGGAAGAGGTGGAAGATTTTAGAGAGGAAAATTTTTTATTGGAGGAGGAAGAGGATCTTCTACATATTAGAATAAAGATAAGGAAGTTAGTAAGAATGATATTCGTACTATAGAGATGATGGAAACTCTTATCGGAGATGAGGATATGGTGGTTATTAGAATGAGGGTTATAGAAAAGATTATAAAGGACATGAGAAAAGAGTATTCAAGGGAACTTGTTTTAAGTGTGGAGGAGAAAGACATAGAGCATTTGAATGTAATCAAGGAGATACAAGGAAAAAGAAAAAGAACAATAGAAGAACAACCTTTGTTGAGGAGGATCATGTCAGATCATCTAATAAACTAGAAGATGGAGAAGTGTTGGTGAACAAAAGAGTACTATGTCAAAGCGAAATGGAGCAGGAACTACTGCAGAGAAAGATTTTGTTTCAGAACAAATGCAAGGTAGCTAGTAAATGTTACAAAGTGACTATTGATAGTGGAAGTTCAGAGAACCTAGTTTTTGAAGAAATGGTGACCAAATTGAAGTTGGAAATATTGAAACATGTGAAGCCCTATCAGATATCATGGATTCAAGATGAGCATAAGATACTGGTAAGTGAACAATATCTGGTGAAATTGAAGATAGGAAATTATCATGATGAAGTTTTGTGTGATATCATGCCTATGGATGTATTCCATGCTTTGTTGGGAAGGCCTTGTTAGTATGATAGATAGTCTATTCATGATGGAAAGAAGAACACATATACCATTATTGCTAATGGAATGAGGCAAACTTTATTTCCATTGGACGATGTTCCTAAAGTTGAGGTTTGTATGAATGCTAGATTTTTTTTGTTGATGGAAGGAGATTTTGGATGGATTGAGACATGAGAACATGTGCTATGCCTTGGTTCCTAAGAAGGTTAGAGACTTGAAGCATGTAGAAGAACAAATAGAGGAGATAAAGGAGTTGCTGGAAGAATATGAAGGTATCATTTCAGATAATGTACCTAATGGATTGCCACCTATGAGGAGTATAGGTCATTGCATGGATTTGATTCCTTGAGCTAGTTTTCCTAATAAAGTAGCACACCGAATGACACCTACAAACAATGAAGATTTGAATAGACAAGTGCAAGATTTGTTGAAGAAATGTTTGATCAGAGAAAGCTTAATTCCATGTGCAGTACCTACTATGCTAGCACCTAAGAAGGATGGAGAATGGAGGATGTGTAAAAACTTTAGAGCCATAAACAAAATCATAGTGAAGTATAGATTTCCTTTGCTCTGGATGGATGAAATTATGGATTGTTTGAGTGGAGCTAAATAATTTACAAAGATAGATTTAAAGTGTGGATATAATCAGATCAAAATCAGAGAAGGGGATAAGCGGAAGACAACATTCAAGACAAATGAAGGATTGTATGAGTGGTAGGTGATGCATTTTGGACTAACAAATGCACTGAGTACTTTCATGAGGCTGATGAATGAGGTATTGAAGAAGTTCTTAGGTAAGTTTGTGATTGTCTATTTGGATGACATCTTAATTTTCAATAAGACTAGGGAAGAAAATTTGTTGTATATAATTTCAGAGGTTGAGAGAAGAGCAATTGCTGATAAATATTAAGAAGTGAAGTTTCATGAAGAAAGAATTGGTATATATGGGATTCATCATATCTTTGGATGGATTGGGGATGGATCCTGAGAAGGTAAGAGCAATTGTGGAATAGCCTACAGTGGAAAGCATTGGAGAGGTAAGATAATTTCATTGATTAGCTAGTTTCTACCGTAACTTCATTAGAAATTTCAGTTCTATTTGTTGTCCTATGATAGAAACAATGAGAGGAAATAAGAAGGATTTAGGTGGACATCTAGAGCAAACCAAAGTTCTGAGTTGTTGAAATAGAAGTTGATGGAGCAACCTTTGTTGGCTTTACCAAATATTAATAAGGTATTTCACCTGGTAGATTGTGATGAAAGTGGAAATGCAATTGGAGTAGTATTAAGTCAAGAAGGAAGGCCAATAGCTTATTTTAGTGAGAAATTGAATGATGCTAGGAGAAGGTATTCAATGTATGACTAGGAGTTTTATGCCATATTTCAAGCCTTGAAGAAGTGGAGACATTACTTGTTTCCTAAGGATTTTGTGTTATATACAGATCAACAAGTGTTACAATATCTGAACAGTCATCATAAGTTGAATCAGAGACACATGAAATGGGTGCAATTATTGTAGAGTTGTTGATGCCTTGATTAGGATTGGAAAGTCAAATAGAGTTTTTGATGCCTTGATTAGGAGAAGGAATTTACTAGCAAAGATGAGAGTGGAGGTATTAGGTTTTGATGAATTAAATAACTTGTATGCCGAAGACTCAGATTTTGTAGAACCTTGGAGAGCTTGTAAAGAACTAGTCTTGGAGGATAGGAGCTACTGGTTGGATTATTTCATTCAGGAGGATATATTGTTCAAAGAGAATCAGTTGTGTATACCACAGAGTTCAATGAGGGATAATTGGGTGAAAGAAAAATATAGTGGAGGATTGTCAGGACACTTTGGAATTGATAAGACAGTAGCGTTGGTAAGTGAGAATTAATTTTAGCCGCAAATTCATAAGGAATTTAGGAAATTTGTGCAGAGTTACAAAGTTTGTGAAGTTGTAAAAGGGAGTAGTTAGAATGTTGGATTGTATAAACCTTTGACAGTTCCAGAGAGACCTTGGGAGGATATCAACATGAATTTCATACTTGGCTTGTCGAAGACACAAAGAGGTAATGATTCTATATTTGTGGTGGTTGATAGATTTTCCAAGATGAAACATTTCATACCTTGTAAGAAGACAACATATGTAGTACATGTAGAAGACTTATTTTTCAAGGAAGTGGTCAGATTGCATGGATTACCTAGGAGTATTGTTTCAAACCGAGATACAAAGTTCATTGGTTACTTTTGGAGGACACTTTGGAAGAAGTTAAAGAAAAATTTAAATTTCAGTTCTACTTTTCACCCATAGACTAATGGATAGATAGAGGTAGTAAATAGGAGTTTGGGGGATTTACTAAGATGTTTGGTTGGAGAGAAGACTAGAAGTTGGGATTTTTTCCTTGCACAAGAAAAATTTGTTTACAATAATTTGGTGAACAAGAGTACCGAAAAGACACCTTTTGAGATTGTTACTGGAGTTCAACCTAGAGGTATATTAGAGTTGTGAGACATCAGTCAAGAAGATAAAAGGAGCGTAGAAGTAGAGGAATTTGTAGAACATACGAAGAAAGTGCATACTCAAGTAAAGCAGTTGTTGGAAGATATGAACCATAATTATAAGGAGCGAGCAAATGGAAGGAGGAGACATAAGGATTTTGAAGTTGGAGATGAAGTGATGGTGTATTTGAGGAAGGAAAGATTTTTGGCTGGCACATATAATAAGCTCAAGATGAGGAAGTTTGGAATCTATAAGGGTTTGAAGAAATTTGATTCAGGAAATGCATATGAAGTAGAGTTACTGAATGGCATGGGTATATCACCTATATTCAACATTGCAAATCTACATCAATAACATGAAGCAAAATTCAGTGAAGACAGTAAAGAAAAATTGGAGAAATAGTTTCCCAAACAATAATCAGATGAGATAGAAGAGATTTTGGATATTAGAGATGGGAGGAAAACATGTGGAAGATAGTAAAAAAAATATCTTGTGAAGTGGAAATGCAGACTAGTGGAAGATTCTTCTTGGATTTCTTAGGCTAAGGTAGACCATATTGGTTTTAATTTATGCCCAAAAAAGTGAGGAAATCAATTTTCAAATAACCCCAGATGTTTGATGCAGGAGCATCCTTGGTTCTTGGCAATGTTGCATCAAGCAAAAATATTTTCATTTCAGTTTTGTTCTTATTCAACTCTTATTCAGTTCAAGTTGCTAGATTCAACATATTTTCTCACCAAACCCTATGCATCTATGTTTCATCATGGACATGTTCATTTTCCTTATTCCAAGATTTTAGATTGATTAGATCTTTTTCAGGAAAGTTACCACTTCTAGATTAAGTGGCAGTTTCTTGAATTGACAATAGAATAGTTTCAAGCCTAACGACTAGTTTGATCTCTTGTGGATCCTTCCCATAACTTGTGGATCATTGTGAGGTGTTTTGAATTGTCCCATGAAGTGTTTGAGACCTTTATTTGGGTCCACACTCCATCCTATGCACCTATCAAGGAAAAAATGAAATTTGAGGCTGACCTATTTCATGCACACATTACATTTTCCCTTCATTGAAGATTGTAATGATCTTTGGCAACCATGAAAGATTCTAGATCTTCGAATGTGATATAAATCATTGTAATTGATAATTAGGAAATCAAGTAGATCAATATAGGGTTTGATATGTAAGATTTCAACTCGAATTAAGGAGAATATAAGAATATTGCATTTTGAGTATGTTGTATCAGGCCTATGAGCCGAATCTGTAAGCCCAGATGTTGTTGGCCAATTTTAATCAAATTTTTTGATAATATGAATGTTTGAATTTTCATTTTCCTCCATATTCTATTTTTCTTTTGTGGTGTAACTCTTGCTACATGGTCCAAACTGTTCTCTTTGAGGACTCTCCTACCATAGCTGCACCTGCTATAGCTTGAACTATTAGCCAATTGGTGAATATTAGCCACTAAAAAAATCACTAACTAAGATTAAATAAACCTACCTAAGAAATAAAAAAGTAGATGTAAGAGAATATCTTTAACAAATAAATAAAAATAGAGTTACCTTCATTACCTAGACCCATTATAGAGTTTCACCATACAATGATGGTTACGCCATTTTTCAAATGTACACTATATTTCTATTTCAACTATTCTCATGCTAATGGTATTTTAATACATGCTTACATCATCATGCTCTCATTTTTCATGCCCGGATTTAGAGAAATTCCATATATATTGAACAACACTCATATTAAGCATCCTATTCAAATAATAGAAAATCCACGAGTTTTTAAATTATTATGTATAATTATCTAGGAATGTGGCATGCTAACTAAAAATGATGTCATTGATTCTTAAATTACCATAGAGCATCCCAAAACAACCTTGCATAAAATCTACATAATGTGTATGTCATTAGTAATATAAAAATGACACCCCCTCAAGATCTTTCTATCTTATTTTGTATTATTAGTTGCATGAATGAATTCTATATACACAAATATAATAATATGAGTGGAGTTGTACTACTATGATTGAACCTAATTCTATAGCTAGAGTATATATAATTCTCTGTAAAGTCAATAATTGAAACAATGTTACAAAGAGGAAATGTGTCCTTGCATAACTTGAATTACAAGTCTAATCTCAATCTCCATGAGTATGTCTTCCATGTTGATACACTATATCCTCTCAAAGAATAGTCATAATTGATATACCAATATTTTTCACTCACTAATTAATAGAACTATTTGCCTCATTTCCATCATTTAGAGTGTATGCAAATAACTTATATTTTCCAAATATTACTAGTTCTTTTATGTTTGCATGTGTAAATTATTTATGCACATATTTTCTCAAACATTAAAAATAATAACAACTATCAGATGTTCCATCCAAATATGATTTCTTGTAAAATACTTATCCACTCACTCTTTAAATAAAACTAAAAAAATAAAATCCATTGTTGAGCTAAGTGGACCTTCTATCATACACTCATATAGAATATCATTAGTATGCAAACAACTATGTATTTTAAGGCTTCAAATATGACTTATCTTTTTATGGAAGTCTACAAGATAATTCGCATAGTTAATTTTTATTTAGGTCCTCAACTCTTTCATGCTTCCCAATGGATTTTATTAGAGTTTTTATACCTATTTGTAGTGCTCGACTTATTTTTCTTATTAGGAAAGACTTTTTTTTTTAGTACTTACCATAATTGATATAATTACACACTATATAACATTATATCTCTAGTTCATGAGTTCATATCTACTCTTTCATATATATTGAACATATTTTTTACAATAGATTTTTCAAGTTATTAGTATTTGATATTTTTAGGGAAAGAATCTTCATTATGGGTTTAAACATAATATTTTTCATCATTTCAATTAAAAATTTGTATCTTCCTATTTCATTTAGATTTTTAAAAAATATTTTCCATATTTTATTAAAATTTCTTCTACAAGTACATCCAAGAATCTTACCAACAATTGGTTAAAAATATTCTCATCAATTTCAATTAGAAACTTAGGATTTTTATGGAAAGTTATTTAAGGGTTTTTTCAATGATAAACTTACTTCATTACATATACTAATTCAACCCCCCTCAATATATTGTGTTCCTTTCACCATAATCATCACCATTGTTGCACCTATATTCAAATATCACTATACCAAGATTCCAAGTCTCCACACATGTCAATCCATGACCTCAAACCAAAAGGAAACCTATGTACCTATCACCATCATAGTCCAAAATCTAAAAACAACAAATATATACTGTCTTTTCTTCAAATAGTAAACTACAAACTCTCTCCAACACATATTCTAACTTCAATGTCCAATTCTATATGCAAAATTTATGACTAAATTTGTGTTTGAGAGAAATATTTGAATTCATTGTCCCAAAATCTTCCCAATACTTGTTTCTCAAAGAGAGATTTTCAATGACTATTGAAAGTAAAGAATCAGACATCATGGATGAAAGTTATTCCCCCAAAATAAAATTGCTCGTTTAGGCTTCAGTGGGGGTCAAATAGCTTTACAATTATATGTATACTTCATATGTTGTTGATATCATTAGTGGCACACAAGTGGTTCTTTGGGTGAAAAAAATAGGTTGTTGGCGCATGGGTAGGGTTCTTGAAATGGTGGAATAAAAAATTATAAAACTTAATTAATTAATTTTTAAAAAACTTCATAGTATGCCTAGTGGCCGAGTTACATGCCCCATGTGATCGAGGCTCTAGATAGGGGCCAAGCTCATCAACTCAAAACCATCAAATATTGGTGATAAAAAAGTTGGTGGCTGACAAACTATATTAGCATGTTGCATCATTGGAACAAGTAGACCTACAAAAGGTATGGGGGCCTGAAGACCACCCCCCCCCATGAAATTTGATTTTTATTTTCAAATAATTTCAATTGTACATGGATGATAAAAAATAAAAATAATTGACCTATAGATTGTGATGGGAATACGACCAAGAACAGTAGGAGATTATTTTTGCATTCTTAGAATGAAAAAAATAATAAAAAATTTATATCAATCTGCATTTCTCACCAAATTTGGATCCAATGGTGAATTTTGTTTTATCTCAAGAGGTCATCTTTGAATAATCCTCTACAAAACCATCATATGAAGCACATCTAGGAAACCCTTTTGACCAAAAAGTTTCAAACCTTAGGTCTTCAATAAACCCAACATATGTACAAACCCCAAATCCCTAAACAAATAAAAACTTCGACAAAAAATCATAGCTTGAAATACATTAAATATTTCTTATATTTCCATAGATTTAGATTTACACCAAATCTGCTGAAACAAGGGTTATTTAAAACCTAGGAGCTCACAACTCCCACAACCATGAATAAAGATCTAATACCAGTTGTTATAAAATAATGCATAATATCAAAAAAAAAATCCATTTCCTACATAACCCCATGAGAAAAAAACATGCATGCAAGCTTACAAATAACCATAATAAAAATATCAAATATACAAGCCACAAGATAACACAAGATATAGCCTAGGAGAACCTAGCCTCCAAAAGAATCCGCACTCTATGTGTTAATTAGTAATAAAATAATTTCAACACACTAACAAAGTTTCCATGAATACATATAAAATATGAAACCCCTAAAATTCACTCTCCATGTGTCCAAGCATGTAACCAAACATCCCATCCCATGCTTCACATATGCACTTACAAGAGAAAATAAATATAATGAAAACTCACTCACCCAACCAACCTTAACCACTAAACATTTGCTTGCTTTTATAAACTCAATCTCGACCAAAAATGCAACCAAGTGGTAACATAAATAAATGTGTATCAAAACTATGAGTACACAAAACCATTGACCTATTATTTAATTTTTTATACTAATTTTTCACATCATTAAATATTTTTCCAATTAATTATTCTATGTCTATCACATATAAAATAACTAACCCAATATTGCATACAACTTTCCAAGTGGACCCAAATAAATATCTAATGTGGTTAAACACATATCCTTTATATAACACAAATAAATATTTATTTATTTTACATAATTAAAATAATTCATGTTATGCAAGGTGTACAGTGACTATTCCTAATAGATTATGCCATGTGGCAACCTATTCCAATCATTATTGATGTGTGTATGATTGAAAAATTAAAATTAGGAAACAAACACACCACACACTAGTGTTGATGAATCTCTACAATCACTATCATGTATAAAATTTTCACTTCAATTCACACATTTAAGTTTGTAACATACAAACTTGGAATTGTAGTTTGAATGCAAAAGCTTTAAGTATGTCATGACATAATGCACTATAAATATCAAGGATAACTCATATTAGAGAGTAAATAACAACCAATCCTCTATGTGAAAATGTGACTAACATGCCATCCTTCTCCCTTAAGTAACTATATTCAAACCACATAGTAAGCTAACTACTTAGAGGACACCTATCTATGATCACAATTTATTCAATCAAGGCAGTTCAAATATAATTTGTAAATAATAGATTATAGAATTAACACTACATGTCATTTGTCCATGCACTAACATATCTAATAACTATTTGAAGAGTATAAAATTCAATGTCCAAATTTATGCACACCTTGAATTCACATTAGAAAGTAAAGTACTTTACTATTGGTTTTAAGAGAACAGTATGTCGAAGAACATTAGGCTTGTGCAATCTATTTTTGTGTGCATGTACTTTTCTCTCCACTCTTGTATGGTCCTCAATAGGATTGTGTTTGCGATATAGATAAAGAGTATGAAAATGAGCCAATGTTTACACAAGTTTGTGCAATTTATTGACATGGATATCTATGAAGATATTTTCCTAAGACAAGGGAAAGACTATGTGGATATATTTTAAAGAGGGGGAAAATAAACTTGGAACTCCTACTATATTTATTTTCATAATTAGGGATCCACTTATTCAAATTAAAAGCTTCAACAATAAGAAGGTGAAAGTTTATTTAGCACCAATATCCAATATTCTAAGAAAGTAACATGCTCAAATGAAACCTATAAATTAAGAAGTGTAACGCCCCACCATGAAAACCCCAAAGGAAAATATACTATCTAATATTTATAGCACAATTTTTTTTTTTAAGTAAAACTAATATGAGATGTAAGTTAACATACAATACTAGAAATGAAACCATACATATACATCATCTAACTAAGTCCCTTGGGGTAACATTACAGTTTGTAATTCCCCTCTGCCCTTTGTCCTTACTATGTTGTCGTATGAGGCTTTGTCCATCCATTTGAGTTAATTGCTTGATAGCAAGTTTTGAATAATGTGATTGGGGAGTGCCTTTCTTTGATTGTTCGTTAACTAGGCATCATCATTTTAAAAAAAGATAAATAATGATTTAATAGAAGCTTTTATATGATTGAAGAATAAATTGAATAAATAATATTAAATTAATTATTTGATTTTAATAAATTAAACTCTATGATTTAAACAAAATATCAAAATAAATATATTAAATTAAAAGAATTATGTAAGTAAACTTTATGAGAAGTTATAGTAATAAATTAATGATGTTTGATTATTGTGGGTAAACTTTGAAATATGGTTAAAATCATTAAATAAAACAATGAAGAAGTATGAATGGTGGAAAGATAAAAAGAAATAAATTAATGGAAGGTGAGAGTGTGGATAAAAGAATACAATAAAATAATTAATTTTGTGCAGTTACAGTTCCAGAGAGTGGGAAAATAAATAAATTCATTGGAGTTAACTTACATAGGGGTTTTTGGATTATTTTCCGAGAAATTGATTTACATTTGGTAGTGGAGAAAGTTTCTTGTTCTGGAATTGGTTTTCTCTGGTGCTGAAAAACTTCTTGGGGTTTTTCTTTGGAAAGATTGTTTCTTTATTTTGGAACTTTTGGAGTTGGGGATTTTAGTGTTGTTCGAGATTTCAGAAAGGTGTTGCAATTGCAAGCTGGAAGTGGAAAGCCCTGCAACATAACCACCTTTGTCAAGAGGAAAATCCAAGTTCCCTTGCTAATCTTAAATTATGATTTTGATGGAAATAAATGCAGAAATTGTATTCTTCTTTGAAATTAAACATAAATGTTTGGGTTGTCATTCTGTGAAAATTTAATATTTTTTTTTAATATGGAATACATTGTTTAAAATAGATTAAAACCTTGAGTTATGTTTGAAGGATTCCTTACTCTCAGGAGATAAATTTCTATATTCTTGAATCCCTAGTTAAATTTCTTGTATTCTTGTATTTTTTCAATGGCTTAAACAACATTTTTACAAAGTTTGGCTTGGGCTACACATAGTTTGTATTCACATTGTTAGCTTATGGCTTTCCTTGTGTCTTTTGCACATTCTATCAACACAAGCGTTATTGCTCTCATGTATATATATTCTCCTATATGTCACAGTTCTATACATATTTTATATCCTCCATCTTGTTGCCTTGTAACATTCTTAATAGTGGTTGCCATTAAACTCTAAATTTTATTAAGCTAGTCAGGCCGTCGCGCCTAATTTAGGTGGCTTGTAGAGAAATAAGCCTCATAGTGCTTTAGCAAATAGCAATATTACTATATTGTGGTTGTTGTATTATTTATCTGTAGCCTTCAAATAGATGAGTTTATCTTTAATAGGTAGTCAAGTTTAGGCGACTCCAGTTCATTGGTCAAGAAATTGAAAAGCAAGAATGCTTATCCTACATTCTTCCTTCTAGGCATCGACCTTCTTCTTACAATCGATTTATCTTTTGGGTGAGTTTACTATTGTTGTTCATTTAACTCTCTCTCTAAGGCAGTGCCATAATGTGTTCTCATGAGGATTTTGTTATTCTCCTTTTTGCTTGACCGCCGCCCCCTCTCTGCATGGAATAACTTTTAGTTAAATGTGATAGTTCTTTTCTTGCTAATGCATGCATTCGATGTTGGCTATAGATTGAATTCTCTTTCTATTGAGTCGAGTTTAAAATTGTAGACTGAAGTTTTTCCTGAGTCACTAGTGCAACTCTCTTGCCTTTTAGACTCCTTCTCGCTATAGAGCGTCCATGGGAATCAACCATTATACCGCGTGGTTTATGTTCCTTGAATCCTTGGGACTAAAGGAAAATTTCTTGACATAAATAGCATTAGGAAGTTTCAATGCTGGCATGGTGTGGGCTTAAAGCCGATACTTAAATTATTGAAATTTATTCTTATATAAGAATTCCCTCTATCTTGCTAGCCTTTAATACTCTCTATCACGGCTACATGGAATGAAACTTATGAATCATTGCCATAATAGTTAATCCTTGGAAAATATGACCAGTCGATGCTAATTGTTCATCTATTGTTGGCTGCAAGTTTTTCATTGGCATCCACTTTTGTAAGCTCCAGTCACCTTGTAACCGCTTTGGT
The DNA here is from genome assembly GCA_007258455.2 of Sequoia sempervirens. Taxonomy (NCBI): domain Eukaryota; kingdom Viridiplantae; phylum Streptophyta; class Pinopsida; order Cupressales; family Cupressaceae; genus Sequoia; species Sequoia sempervirens. The sequence goes on along the minus strand of VDFB02086081.1, from coordinate 51,112,465 downwards.
CTTATATGTATCCGTTGTTATTAACTTTGGTAGTAGCTGGTAATAAATGATTGCGTAGTGATGTAAATATCATGCAATAAATTTGTTATATTTAAACAAGCTGCCTATTTCATGCCTCATCTTAGGTAATAGTATTGGCACCTATAATATATATATTTATATCTTTAGTTAGTTTGTAAGCATCGTCGCTTATCTTATTTGTTTGTTGTATATTCATAGGTTTGTAGTTCGCTATTAGTTATGCCAAGCTGATTAGTAAATATGAATTTGAAAGATAGATCTAATTATAAATAGATAAAAGTTAGTGTTTGAGGAAATCGACCTTCATAATTGAATTGTATATATATATGTACGGTCATTTTGACATACTGTATAAATCCAAAGCTGAGCTATAATTCATTATTTGGCTATAGCATGTTGATATATATATATATATATATATATATCTATTGGGGTTCCTTTGATATTTGACATTTATATAATCATAAATTTTTAATAATAAAATATACTATTTAATAGATTGATTAATAAAAAAGTTATACATTGAGATTATTGTTGATGTGGTGTTTTGCACACTTTCTCAACATAGGCAATGCATAAATGCACTACATCTCTTGAAAGGAAATCTCCAAGAACAAGTTACTGAAAATCACTCCAATGTCTCTTGGGTGTCAAGTCATGATTTGCATGGAATCCCTCAGTTGATGTTCGATGTGATTTTGCTGGTAATCATAAGGCAGACTTACGTACTTAGCTAGATATGAGGTGCATCATGAGGAGGAATTTCTAAAATGAAAGTTAAAGTGCAGTTCGATGCAGGTTGGAACAACAATCACAAACTGCTATTCCATCTTAAGATTTGGCTTCATAATGTGCAATGAACCTTAGCATAGGTTACTTATTAAAAAAGAAGAAGGAAAAAGGGCAGGGAAAGGAAGAGGTTCCTAGATCTGAAACTAACTGTGAATAGTGATCATGTAGGGTTCTACTATGGACAACTTCCTTAAAAGATAATTTCATTTAACCAGAATATTCATAGTGTCATGAAATTTGTGCTATCTTCTAAGGACTCCAAATGTTTTACCATTCATTAACCATAAACATGTATGAACAAAGATAAAATTTTGGGAGCAAATTTTGATTCTAAGCCCAGACTATCTCTACATAGCTATCTACCATTAGCAAACAACAAAAAGTATGGACTAGAAAGACATCAACACAATAAAAATATTCATAAACATTGAGCAACATTATTATATCTATCAAATCAATCTAAGATTATGAAGAACAACAAAAAAATATAACTAAATCATCTAACTATGGGAGATGAATCATGAAACATGCAAAGAAACTAAAAAATAACCAAAGTCAATGTATTTCTATTATAATTTCAGTAGCATGTCATTACAACAACTCAACTCTCTTGAAAATGAGAGGAGACTCCCTATTTATAGTTTCCAAAAAGTAAAATGAATGTCCAAGATTTATTTGCATTGTGTGGCCAAGATTCACTACAAATTAGGGTTCTACCTACCCCCAAATATATTACATTTTAAACTACATCTTTGTCCTCTTCCCTATTTTGTTTTCTACTGGTAGCACTGTAGCATTTTGTCTTTTTGTTGATTGCTTTTGCTATGACTATTCCTTAAGAAGTTCATCATCAATAATAGGGTTCCCTTCTTGCTTCTTCAAAGTGGCATATTCCATGAACTTCAAGATTAATGGCTAGAGCTTTTCAATTTCAATAATCTGATATTGCAGCACTTGGTAACCCCATTGATTGGACCTATCGAAGAGATTTTCCTAATCTTCATCGTACTTGGAAGTGTGATACCTAAATTGCTCAAATTGGATGAAAGATCGGGAAGAAAAACTCATGAAATCGGTGGTGATCTCATTGGAAAATCCATCCTCCATTTTCTTTTGAAAATGAGGTTTTACCTTCTCTAGATCAATTTGAATGAAAACCATGTTGAACCCCATCATTAGCTTCAGATATTGAGTGCAATGTACCCTAACATCCTTGGCCCAATCGATATCTAGATCCACCCTGTATAGTACCTACTCCAATCTTTCCTTTGTATTTTCAAAATCCATCTTCCACATCTCCACGAGCCAAAGATCATCCTCCTTGAATGTGAGCTTCTCTTTCCAAGTTTTCATTGGAAGCTTGAGGATGGCCTTAATTTTTGGATAAGTAGACCCATATATCCTCGAGAAGTCAGTATAGGACTTCCCTATGTTAGTGTAACTAATTAATTAATTATTGCACTAGCATAAGTTAACTTAGGTCATGCATCATTTAGTCCTAGGTTAGATTTTAATAAATCATTTAATAAATAGGGCTATATTCCCTTCCATGTTTGTAGGGATAAGATTCCTTCTAGAAGATGAGTTGTCCTTCTAGAACTTATCTCAACATTTAACAATTTCTCTAGATAGGGTTCACATGTTAGATAATGACACATGGAAACACCTCTTGCATTTTATGTTTTCCTTCTTGCCTATATAATCATAAATTTTGTTCATTTGTAATATATGATCACATCATATCATATAGATATAGAATATCTATTCAGCATTCCATAGTTGCAACACTTTCCTTTGTGGTTGATTATCTTTCATGGAAAAGGTCCTTTATTTAATATTTCAGAGCTTTAGGGACTGTGCACCCATAATCTCAACATCATATCAGAGGATGTCCACTGAAACATCAACCCTTGATCCAGGAAGTTGGAGTGCAAGATTCTTGCAGGCTTGGAGTTTATGTTGCAAGCTAGTTGGTTCTACTTGGGAACCAAGCTGATTTCTGGTGCACATTAGGCTCTCTCCGACCTCTCCATTGCATCTAGAAGGACGCAAAACCCATAGATCACCTACTCATTTCTCAAACTTAGAGTAATATCGATTAGGAGCCTTTGAGATACAATCTAGGGTTTGGATTTTTTACACTATCCGTACATATCTATAGGAAAAATTCTCCCCTCTTAGTCTTCTTCAAAGGAAATTTTTTTTTTGGCTATTTTTGGATGACTTTTTATATAGTTCTAGAAAAAATTAAGTTTTGCAGAATCGACCTACAATTTTAATTCACAATTGGCATATTTATTTTTCCATGGACTATAGTCCATCTGTTGACATTTGCTAATTTGTGCATGGTAAATTTATCATTGTTTTTTTTTGTTTTTTAATTTTTTGAATTTCAAATATTGCAATATTCAAAAAATTGTAGTTGTTGACATCAAAGTGACCTTCGTAGACTCTAAGCAAACCCTGTCGCATCGTCTCTACATCACCCAACATCATCCATGTCAGCCCGTTCATCATTTCTCCTACTGTCAACAATGTCACCTCGCCAGAGTCTCTTCCCAGCGACATCCATAGAGCACCCAAAGACCAATGTTCATGCTCCCACTAAATTCTACAGCCCCATCCTCTCCAACCTCAATCCCATTGTTAACTGGGAGCTCCACTATCTCTAAGCAGAGTGACACCACCCACCGGCTATGCCACCCACTAGAACCACTCGACCGCCGCTCCGACACTACCGATCCAACATAGTTTTTTTTAAATTGTCAACGTCATCCACAATCACATCAATGACCAAGGGATTATTTTTTTTAGCCCTAGGTGCTTGATTTTTGTGCCCAGTTAGCCAGCTCAAATCAATTCAGGCAGAAATTTTCCAAAAGGCATAACTTCCACATACGATATCAAAAATCTACAAATAATATATAATTGGAAAGCTCTCTAAGTCTAATTTCCAAAGGTGTCCTCTATTTTTCCAGATTCTGCTTCTATAAAAAAATATTCTTAGTTGAATTGGAAACCCTAATTTTTGGGTTTAGAGGTCATTTCTAGCTTTTTAGTTTGTTTCAAAGGCTTCACTTTAGTTGATTGTTCATCAATTATCTAGTTTCCACATTTTTTGTCAAAATATTTTGTCTTGGATTGTTGTTCTCCTCTAATGGCCAACATAGGATTCAAGATTCTAACTCCTCATAACTATCACACATGGAAGGTTAGTATGTAGAGACTTGTCTAGTCCAAGGGACTCTAGTCCACTTTGAATGAGAATCAACCTCATCTAACCAGAGAATATAAAAAATTCTAGCATCAGATTAAGTGTGAAGAGGCTATGGGGCTCATTGCTCTACATGTCTCCAACTCTCTATTCTTCCATATTGAGGGGTGCAAGACTCCCAAGGAGGTTTGGGACAAGCTCAAGGATCTCTTTGGTTCTGTTATTGATGTATGAGCTTTGTAATTGACAGCTAAACTTGCTTCACTCACTGTTGATCAATTTCCTTCCATTGAAGACTACCTAGTAAGATTCAAGTCTTTAAGGACTCCACTTTCTGGGTGTGGCAAAGATAAATCTGACAAAGAGTGTATATTCATGATTCTATCTAAGCTAAGAGGTTCCTCCTTCTACTTTGATACCTCTTTCTATTCCACCATGTATGGTCTTGGTGATAGCTTTGTTATGACATCATTTGAGACATTTTGTGAATGATTGACTTGAGAATAATCCAAGCTCAACCAGGCTGATACATCCACAAAATCCCATGCATTGGTGGTAGGACCATCAAAAGGAAAGGGAAATCACAAAGGAAAATCAAAGGCATGAGCTTCTTCCGAATCATCATCTTAGCCTAAGGAAGAAAAGCTAAAGAGAGAGAGGCCCAAGTGCAACTTCTATAATGGTCTTGGTCACATTGAGGATACATGTTTCAAGAGAGAGATACATGAGCTAAGGAAGATACTCAAAGATCACAACATCTCTCTCCCTCCCACCATAGTCAAATATCCTCACTCCCCCTCTCATGAAGAGTCATCATTAGGTATTGCTGGAATTGCCACTATTGAAAATCTTGGTAAGGGGAATGCTTTGATAACTACTTTTGTTGATAATAGAGAAGGATGGGTACTTGACTCTGGTGCTTCCCGGCATGTCACTTCTTCTCAACAACATATTATGTGGGATACTCTGAGGCCTACCAACTTTGATAGAATTTTTACTGTAAATGTAGATATTGTCTATGTTGCTAGTATCTGTGATGTTGCTCTTGATGGAAAAAGGTTCGAAGATGTTGTCTACATTCCTCAGATTTCTCATGATCTATTGTCTGTCTATCAACTTACTCAGGAGGGATTGATCATTGAGTTCACTTCATAACTTTCCATCATTAGGGATAGGTTTTATGTCCTTGTTTCCTATGGACAAGAAAATCATCATTCCAAGGTATACAAGTTTACCAAATTCTGGGATCGATATCAACCTACTCTTGACTCTCCAGACTCAAGGGTAGGAAGCACATCATCACTCCCTCCTCACCATGGTTGTGGAGGCTGTCTTGACTTGGATCTTTGCATGGCACCATCTTCTTCGCTGGACACCTCTCAATTGAGATTTTCTTTAGTAGGGATGGATACATTCACTTCTTTAGACTTGTGGTACATGGATGGGTTCTCTTTAGGTCTATCCGACTTGGCTTCTTATTTCATCACTAGTCTTGAAAACATTCTAGAGGGGACTACTCTCCTTTATGGGAAGGCTATCTAGTCCATATACTTTTTTGTTCCTTTTTATATATATGTGTGATGGTTGTAGTCCTTGGGGGGTTAATGTTGAGTCCTCCAAACATCACTCCTCCATCTTGTTTTCTTTTATATCTCCTTTTTGAAGAGGGGTTTTGTTCCCATTGGGTTTTCCCCTTTTCTCAGATTGTGGGAGATTTTTTGCATCTTCATGTACATGGATACCTAACATGCCCTCATAGCCGAGACCCATTTTTTCATCTTCTTTATAATCATTGCATTTTCCTCCCTAAGTTGAACTTATGGGGGGGTGTTAGTGTAATTAATTAATTAATTATTACACTAGCATAAGTTAACTTATGTCATGCATCATTTAGTCCTAGGTTAGAACCTTGTGCCCTCAAGAGACCTTTGTAGCTCCAAGAACTTATTTGTTGCCCTGACAACCAAACTAATTCCCATGTTTCCAACATAAATAACCTACCAGAACCAATCCTCTATGGTTTTAGCTAAGTTCTTCCTTTGCTCAAGCTTATCTACTTGTTCCTTAGACAACAGTTGTAGTGAACCCAAAGATGTGGTAGGCTATTCTTTTGTTGATGACCACTATTGGATATATGTTGTCAAGTTAGCCAGCTATGCCTTGAGCTCATCATTGGAGATCTTGTCTTGCTGTAGGGTATGTGCAGGATCATGATGGGCCAAAAAGTGGTGATATGATGGGTATTTGTAGGGTATGTTGTTGACAATTTTTTTTACCCAAAATTAATGAAATGAAAAGGGTTTTTAAAAGAGGTTCTCATCTTTCCACCAATATGAATTATGCTTTACTTTGAATTTAATAAATAATTATTATTCATTTTCTATTTGAATTACGACTAAAGTCCTGATTGATAGGATGATTGAAAAACATCTATAGCTTTCAAATGGTTTCACATTTTTTGAATCTGAAACATGCGTCACATTCTATGCTTCATATACTATAGGATTAAAAATAAAATTAAATTTCACAAATTTTTGACCAAGTTAAGGTGGTTAGATGTACGAGTTTTTATTTTTTTTAAAGTTGCAATAAAGATTTCACAAAATTAATTATTTAATTGGAAAAAAATTACAAAAAAATATGTATCACATCAGGACATGAGTCCTCTACTTATATATAAAATATTATAAATGCTTTTTATCATTTTATTGTGGTTAGGGTGGTCAGACAAACACCTACTTATTTTTTCCCTAAAATTTAAGTACTACTGCATTGAAATTTCAAATTTTCACCAAATAGATATTTTTAAAAGAAGAGTAAACCTAGTATTTTAGAAACTACATTTAATTTTCTACAAATTCTATTCTTACATATTTTTGAAATAATATAGATAGTTTATTCAAATTTTTATGTCAAGTTTCCTAACTCTTTGCCACTTGAGGGCCTATTTTTTCCATGATGATCCTACACATACCCTGTATTAGATGCACCACCATGGCAATAGACTCCTAAAGGTGATCCACCTTCTTCTCTCTTGAAGCAACTCCCAAGTCAATGGTGGAGACATATCTAATTCCTTTTTCTCCCACCACTAGCATAGCTACTTGCATTGTTTTGGATCCAGAGACATCCATTGTAACCTTTGATCTAATTTTCGGATATTTCTACTTTTCAGTGTTGTTTTGGATCCAGAGACATCCATTGTAACCTTTGATCAGGCCAATATGGTCTCCAATCTTGTTCTTAGATCCTTTGGGTAGGAGTGTTTCTCTCTAGTTTCCAATATGGTTTCTTTAGGTGATTCATGATCACCTTCCTCTTCATCTCTCCTGATTTCAATCCCCTTTTCTTTAGGATTTTCTTTCTCTTTCCTTGTATCTTCTTCTTCTTCATCAGAGTCCTAGATGAACACTGTGTGCTTGATGGGGGACTTGGTGGGCATGCACTCTTTGGGGCTATCTTCCCCTTCAGCATCTCCTTCTTCCTTTTCCTCTTCATTCTCATGCCCTTCATGCTACTCAACCTCCAAACTCTTGTAGGTTTTAGTTTCTTCTTCAAGATTAACTTCCTCTTTTTTTATCTTTTTTTTCCTATTCTTTCTACCCTTCTGAGAGAGGAATCTATTCATCATGCTTGGGGCCCTCTTCTCTTTCATTGGCTGAAACTTCAGTGCTTTCTCCCACTTTGTCATCTTTTTTCACTTCTTCTTCAGGAGGTGGTCTTTCCATTTCTTCTCCAACATCCTTCAATTATTGGGCTAGTTCCTCCTCAAAATAAACATCAAATGTTTGTATAATTTCAGTACCAACATCCCTTTCTTCACCACTGTCAGAAGACTCCATCTCCTCTCCTTCACAAACTACCTTAGCAATTTGTAGATGTTGATGTTCTAGATGCTCATTGTAGTCATCTGATTCCTCCTCCAATGCCTTTGTAGCTTCCCTCTCCCGTCTCTCCAACTCCTCAGATATATCCATTGTGGCTCTCATTTTGGGAGGATTAATTGGGGTCTTTGAGATAGGAATGCTGGCAAGAACCTATGTCAGGGCAGCCTAGATGGTTGGATTCATTAACACTTTATAAATTTCAAAGGGGGCACTTTGCATATGCCATGAGAATACTTCTAGAAGGGAGGGTGTCGGTATATGTATTGTTAATGTGGATAATGAAAGGGATGTAATTAGGGACATGGAGATAGAAGAAAGTGGAGAGGTGGTGGTAGAAGAAAAATCAACCACCACGACTAGACGAGTTGGTGAAGAAGAGGCAAGGTGGACAAAGATGTCCATTCTAGGTGGCCCAGTAGCCACCATGGCTTGAGAAGTAGTAGTAGAGGCAACTGGTGGGGACATAGGTTGATCAACCTCCATTTCCTCTCCCTCATCGAGTGGATCCTCTTGAATAATAGGATGCTCAGTGACGCTACTCGACCTTTTTTGTTTCTTGGAAGGTTCACCTTCTGAGACCTTCCTTGCATATACCTTCAGGATAGGCTATTGCTCCTTAGCCTCTTTTCTTTTCTTGGAGTGAGTGAATGGAGGGGACTTTGAAGTCTCTCCTATTGAAGTAGTAGTTGTCCTGCCATCTATCCCACATGGCTCACTTTCAAGCCATTCATAAGTTAGGATGACCCCTTGTTGCTTCGATAAGGAAACTTGTCCATTAACCCTTTCTCTTCTACGAGCCTCGATGGGCTTGGTTATAATCTCGAGGTCATCGAGCTCTTACTCATCCCAATCAATCAATGGTAGTGGAAAGTTGGCAACTACAACATATCGAGGATCCATAATTGTGTTCTCATCTTCTTCTACTTGATTGGGCACAGGAAATAGGTTCACCCTCTTCACAAAGTAGGTGGCCATCCTCTTATAATGCCTCATCCACACCTTGTCATCTTTGCAATTAACCCAGAAATCCTCAATGCTATGTAGATGGGCATACTCAGGTCCTCATGCCTTCCTAATATGTCCACAAGGATCCATCCATGGCCTGGTGGTATGAAGTACGAAATGGTACTCAACTAACTCTTTTTCTGAATTTCCTACACATTGTGAGGTATGGAATTCATACATCCCTTGGCCAAAAGAAAGGGGATAGGAAATCCTCGCCAAATGTTTCCTACTTAGAAGATTATGTACATGTCACAGCTATTGAGTAAGCTCCAACAATATTATCTGATCGTTAGGATACTAGGGTAGCTTATTTGGTCTTTCTAAAAATCCTTGGGTGCGAATGTATGTGAATTTTGGGTACTGAATGAACAAGAAAGCATATTGCTTGAGAAAATCCTGAGTGCTATGGGAGAATCTCCTCTCAAATTCACCCCTGAGTAACCTAATAATATGACCTATGAAAGTGTCATTGACCCTACAATAATCCCTTTTAAAATTTCTAAAATGTAGATGGGGATACCTATCATAGACTTTCAATTCTCTGCTAGGTTCTTCATCCCCGGCCCTGAACAAGCCACTATACTACCTCCATTTGGCTAGTGAATAGACCAAGTAGGATGTCATGTAAAACTTGGAGGTCTTTTTAACAATCATGAACTATTAATGGAAATAGTCACTAATTATCTCGCCCCTATAGAATGTGGTGTCCACCCCATGTATAATCATTTCAATGAAGTAGGCCATCCATTCTTGAAAGTACACAATAATAGGAAGGCCCATTACTTTACTTAGTAGGGTTACTAGATCATGGTAGTCCTCGAGGAAATCATTGTAGTAGAGTTCCTAAGGAACTTTTGCAGTGCTGCCATGCTTCTCTTTTAGCTAATATTGATTTATAAGCTTTTGACATTGTAAGGGATCTTTGTCCCACATTTCCTTGTAATCTGCAATGGTCGATACCTCCATTTCCCTAAAGGTAGGGATGTGAAATGTCTTTGTTATTTCCCTAGGGGACATGTCAGCTAGAATGTTTCCATGTCTATCCACTATTGTCTAGGTCTCTGGTTGATATGCTTCCTTGCATGCCATTACTAGTTCAGGGGTGACAAGAGTGGGAGGAAAGCCTACAACCTTGGCTATTTTTTAGCCTCTAATTAGCCTTGCATTATCCATTGTAAAATTGATTTTGACCCTTTCCTTGAACTCATCAATATCAATGTGCCCAATGTTGGTGTTTGTGCCTTCTTTCCATTCCGTGGTAACCTTGGAATATAATAGTTCCCCTTGGAACTGGTACTTCATTTTGTCTTTTTCTTCCTTCCCACGAGGAGCTCTACCTATTTTCTTTCCTTTTTCTTTCTCTACTACAGCCCCCGAGGGTCCTGCACCTAATTCCATATATTCTATAGATAGAGGCAAGGTGAGCACAATCAAGCATGAAACATAAAATGTTAGCCAAATCCCTACAAAACATTGTTAGATTGGATAGTACGACAATCAAGAAATGTAACACTTATCCTAGATGGACATTAGTAGTTTACTGAAGGAAATTTGGATGGTCCGAGTCCCAAGGGTCAGACTTCACTTGCCAAAATATTGTTTTGAAGGGAAAACATGGTAGGGAAATCCACATGGTTTCTCCCATCCTATGATTTGGTCAAATTGAGGAGTTCATCATGGAGAACAAGTCATATTGGTGTATGGGTCAAGGTCTATTTCAAGGTCAAGAGGTATTTGATTCATCACTTGGGCAATAGAAGTTAGGACGGAGCTTTTCCATTTGAATTTAGGCATTTAAAATAGCTCCGGCAAGGCAGAATTCCAAGGGAGAATTTCCGCCAACTGGGACTCATGGGTTTGAAATGTGGTTAACACAACTTGATCATTTAAGTATCTTAGGTTAGAGAATACGGGAAGTCCTACGAGGATTTCCATTTGGAGATGGTGGGCAGTGAGCAGAAATCCAACAAAGGAAATCTAATGGTGCAGGCCCAGTGGAGGGTCTAGCCTATACATTTTCTTTGTTGCGAGTTTCATTGACAGTCAAGGTACCAAGAACCAGAGGTTGGAAGGATGAACTCAGTTTTCCCTTTTGCAATGGCCAAGATAGGATAGAATCTTGATGATGTAAGTCCAAGAAAGAGGACCTGACAAAGGTTGGGACACGACGTTTCATCATTTTATACATGTGGCCTTGGGATGTTTGGGACTTGGAGGATGGAAATCAACCACTTGATAGCCATGAGAAGTGACAATATTACAATTGCAGTCCATGGATTGAAGTTTGCTGAACAAGAACTAGAGATCAATTAGGATGTGGCAACTTCAACTTCCACATCAGGTGGAAAACGAAGGAGCAGAGCCCAAAGGATGGGTGGATGGGGCTAGAACATTGTTTTGAAAGGTGAATGTGAGATGGCATCCCAAAGATGGAATCCTTCGGGAGTGGGCCTGGGAAGCATGGATGGAGTCAGTGAGTTCAAATTTCACCAAGTCCAAATGGCAAAAAGATAAGGGTGCTTTGGGATGGTAGACCCATGAGGATTCTTTGTCGTTTTAAGGTTGTCTTTAGTTTTAACATTTTAGTGATGGAAAAGAGGGTTCTCAGGTCTAGAGAGCATTAAAGCTCTATCTGAAGAACAGTGCCAAGCCAATGAAGTTTCAGATTCATTTCAAGGGAAATTTGTGGAGGTTTCTTTAAATTCTACCATATGGGTTTAAAACTCCTCATTTTTCTCTATCAAATGCATATGGGTATGTGTAGGATCATGATGGGCCAAAAAGTGGCAATATGATGGGTATTTGTAGGGTATGTGGCTGACAAATTTTTTTTACCCAAATTTGATGAAATGAAAAGGGTTTTTAAAGGAGATTCTCAACTTTCTATATAAATTATGCTTTACTTTGAATTTAATAAATAATTATTATTCATTTTCTATTTGAATTATTAATAAAATCTTGATTGATAGACTGATTGAAAAACATCTATAGCTTTCAAACGGTATTACACTTTTTGAATCCAAAACATGCGTCACATTCTATGCTTCACATACTATAGGATTAAAAAAAGAAAAAAATGAATTTCATGAAATTTTGAGCAAGTTAAGGTGGTCATACATACGAGTTTTTATATTTTTTTAAAGTTGTAATAAAAATTCATAATTAATTATTTACTTGGAAAAAAATTTAAAAAAATATGCATCACATCTGGATATGAGTTCTCTACTTATGTCTAAAATCTTATAAAAAAATATTATCATTTTATTGTGGTTAGGGTGGTTAGACAGACACCTACTTCTTATTTTTTCCTTGAAATTTAAATACTACTGCATTAAAATTTCAAATTTTCACCAAATAGATATATTTTTAAAAACATAAACCTACAAGTTTAGAAACTACATTCAATTTTCTCCAGATTCTATTGTTACATATTTTTGAAATAATATAGATAACTTATTCAAATTTTTATGTCAAGTTTCCTAACTATGATTTTTCTAAATTTTTTGCCACTTAAGGGTTTGTTTTTTCCATGATGATCCTCCACATACCCATATGTTTTTTATTCCTTTTAATCATTATTTCACCTTGAAATCGAAGAAAAACATAATATAAGACATGGGCAGCAAACTTACCACCAAATTCTAGTGAATGAAGATGGTGAAATCACCAATGAATGTGAGGGATCAGTGAAGGAAGATTGCGGGCTTGAGGGTGGCACATGGCGAATGTGTGAAATCACTCTGAACTTATTTGGCTAACCTGACATGTGAAAATGACAGGTCAAATTGGGCTCTTTATAGATTGTAAAGGCATTAAATTCCCTTAATAAATGTATGTATAGTGGTCAAAAGGTTGATGGATTCAAAATTCAAAAATAGCCTTGAGTGATCCGGGACCTAGAGGCCAGAAAGATGCTAGTAGATAGCCACTTCAAACACTAAGTGGAAATCCATCGGCGAAGAGAACCCCAGAGTCCAATGGTCTGAACTCTGGTGAGGGATGACTATTCGGGAAGAGCAAGCACATGACAAAAACTCAAGAAGGGACATCCAGAAGATCAGGCTCAATGAGAACTGTGGATGGAAGGTTACACTTAGCTATTGCAAGCATGGGAAATGGAGAATACGAAGGCGGGTTTTGGATGGCTTTTGGTTCAGGCCTTTTGGCCATCTAAAAACAATTAATGCAATAGGGAAACTCAGCCAAGGAAATTTGATAGGGTGGATCTAGAAGGTGCCAAGGATGCTATCAGAGGCCAACCATTAAGGGAACTCCATGATGACCTAATACTTAAAAAAATTGGAGAGATGAAACATGGTCAACTTGAGATAAAACCTTAAAAGTAAACTGACCATATGGGACACCAAAACGGGGGCACGCAAAAAGGAGTGATGAAAAAAAAAACCTGGTAAGGTGAAGGGAAGAGAGGGTCCCCATTCTAAATGGGGCATGTGTGTTAAGGGCACAAAAAATGGTGACTTTGCTGGGAATGCTCCCAACCATTCTAAGGATAAGTATTCATTTATAACATAGAATCTATGGTTTCACAGACCAGGGGCCAATTTCCAAAAGTGAACTAGGAGAATAGGGTCCTTGGTTGGGTCAGCTTACAAAAAATCTTAGAAGTGTGTGTATCTAGTGAGTTCATTCCTTCCCTCAAAAACTGTGACAAATAGTGGTTAATCAAACTGAGCAAGCTACATAAATCATCCAACACCAAAAGTAACCCAGACAGTGCCTCGCTACTAGTCAGGTGTCCATAGCCCAAATGGAGTTGTCATTGTAGCCTCATGAATATTGCTCTACTACCAGCCAAGCATCCATAGCCCCAGTAGAGTTATCCACATACCCATACAGTTGCTTGATTTCAATATTTTCTTTTCTTTCTTTCTTGTGATGTTTCTTTCCATATTTTTTCTTTTGCTCAACCTTGTAAGCACTAAATCCTATGATGGGTTTGAGAACCATAGTGGTCACTGGAGTGGACTTAATATTTTTTTCTTGTGGAGTCATTATAATGGCTATTGTACATCCCTTTGGAAATAATTAATGTGTTTTTCAGTGTAGAATCTAAGATGAATGTAAAAAGATTCAACAAAGGATCGAGTTCTAGAGTAGAGTTCAAATAAGGAAATCATTCCTAGGTAGCTACCGGGGATCAATAGTCAAGAATGAATATTTAGTCAAATAACACTAAGAGTGGACAACATAGTGAACTATTCATTAAATGAGCGTGGTCGTCATAGTAGAAATGAAGAACCCCTCATCAAAACAAAACAGTCGAAGGGTGAGCAAAACGAAACTGATGCAAAGTAGTGAAACGAGAGCAAACCGAAAGCAACCCACTCTAACCTATATACAATTATTTATAGGGGTAGCTCTAAAAGAGATTAGGATTGGAAATAATTCTTCAAATTTTTCCCATTGATAGGCAATGGGATATCCTCACCAGTAAGGGTCTTCAAGTAGAAAACATTGTCTCCTACGATTTTAGCTATCTAAAAGGGGCCGAGCCAAAGCTTGTCAAATTTGTTATGTCCCCCTTTCTTTTCATGGTCCCTATCCCAAAAAGGACTAAATCTACAATTCTAAAGGCCTTAATCTTGGCTTGGTGATCAAACCAGCATTTGACTATACCCTAATATTTGAAGAAATTTTCTATTACGCAGTCTCGTACTTCTTCTAGATGCAAAAGCTCAACTAACCTTGTTTCTCTATGATCTCCCCCTTCCTAAAAATCATTGATAAAATAGAGAGTGGGGGTTTTCAGGTGTATCAAGAAGATGGGCTCTAAGTTGTAGACAAGATGGAATGGGGAATCTCCTAGGGAAGCCTTATGACATGTGTAGTTTGCTAGTCCTTGGGATTCTTATTGAGCAAGTTTTTTATCACGGTTATCAAATTCTTGTTTGTGGATTCAGCTAGGCCATTGCCCTAGCGATAGTAATTGGATGAGAATTTGAGGGCTATCCTATAATCGAAGGCCCAAATAGAAAATTTTAAAAAAGAAAATGTAGGTCCATTATCACACACCAATGCATAAGGACAACCAAAATGATCTAAAATAAAACTTTCCAAAAAAATTGTAACTACCTTAGTTGTGCATTGCCTACATGCAATTTCTTCTATCCATCTAGTGCAGTAATCAGAAGTGGTTAGAATATACCTGTGTCCTATAGATGATGGAGGGCTTACCAAATTGATGAAGTCAACTTCCCATTACGCAAATGACCTCACCTCCAAAACGGGTTGCATTGAGACAAAAATATTCTTCTCCTCTAACAAGGGCATATGCTTGTTTTTCCACACCATGGTACCTTAGCTCAACATAATTCAAAGGGGCACTCATGAAGGTGATTGGATGCTCATTTCCTTCATCATCTTTCTGGGTGAGAATGTTGGAACAGGAATGATCTGAAGTGAATGAATAGATGTAGAAAGGCTTAAGATAGTCTGGACTGACTAGTACTAGTGCTTCATCAATTGCTTGTTTAAATTCTTCAAAGGCTTGCTTTTCTTTAGGATTCCACTCAATCTTGGCATATTGCTTCAACATGGTGTTGAGTGTCTTGATAATTTCAGCAAAGCCTATAATAAATTTTTGTATAAAGTTAATCTTTTTGAAGAAGGATTTGAGCTCTTTCTTGTTGCCTGGCAGTTTGATCTTCAATAGGGACTGAATGTGCTCTGGGTCAATGGAGATGCCTCACTCTAAGATGAAAAGTCTAAGTAGCTTCCCTTCAGTAACTCCAAAGATGCATTTTTTAGGATTAAGGGAAACTCCAAACTCTCAGCACCTCTGAAATACTTTACACAAATCAGACACATGATCATTCCACTTCTTTGAAAACAATGCCAAATCATCCATGTAGATGATTATGCACTTCCCAATAAGGTCTTTGAATGTGATTCCCATGGCATGTTGGAAGGTTGCACTGATGTTGATGAGCCCAAATGGAATATGTCTATGAGAAAAGGTTCCCCACTTAGTGGTGAATGTTGTCTTGTGGTGGTCGCCATACTACACCATCACTTGATTATACCTAGAATACCCATCGAGGAAGGACATCATCTGTGAACCATTAACAATCTGTAGTACTTCATCTAGTGAGGGAACAAGGTAATTATCCTTTTTCGAGGCTCAATTTAGGTTGCAGAAGTCCACACACAATCTAATTTCTCTTTTCTTTTTCCTAACTGGGACCAAGTTGGCTACCCATGTAGAGTGCTAGACTAGAAAGATAATTTTGACTGAAATAAGTTTCTGCACTTCTTTGTAAATAATTCACTCCAACAAGGTGTTTATGGGATGTTGTCTTTGTTAGAAGGGCTTCATGTCTGGCTTGAGGGGAATGGCGTGTGTTATGATGGAAATATCATAATTTTTAGGTCTTCATAGCTCCAAGCCACTACATCATGATACTTTTGAAGAACATCAACAATCCCTAACTTTTCTTCCATAGTACACACTTTTCCAATAATAACATTTTTTATTTCTCAGTTGTTCCAAGGCTATGGATGTCACATTGACTACTAATGGATTCCTTCTTTTCTTGTTGATCTTAGTCCTAATTTGATCCAAATCAAATATACGCTCCAACTGAACCATTCCTCTAGGAATTTTGTTAGTCTTGAAGTTGATAACTCCTTCTATGTCTAATTTAGCTTCTTCTAGATTAACTTCATCTATAATTTGGGTGGAAAAGACATCAGATCTCATGATGAAATCAAGGATTTTTTTATCATCATTAAAGACTTGAAAGTGAGTGACATTATCCAGAATAGATGGAGTGGATGCCAACTTGACTGTGAAGCGTTTGAGGCATGAAAGAGAAAGTGGCTATAGTGTGTTGGTTTCTTGTGCCAAAGCATCAGCTGTATGATTCTAAGAGAATGGAATCAGCTGGATATTGAAAGCATCTAAACTCTCTAGAAGATCCCAGACCCTATGTCTATACTTAGCTAGTCTTCTATCCTAGTAGGAGTATAATTTTCTATCTTGCTTGACTACCAACTCTGAATTGCTAAAAACTTGCAGCATCTTGACTTTTTTTTTAAGGCCATAAGAAGACCATGCACTAGAGCTTCATACTCTAATATGTTGTTAGTGCAATAAAATTGCAACCAATGGGAAATATTAAAGGTCTTACCCATTTGGCTAATGAGCTCGAATCCATCACCAACTCCTTTCTTTGACTTAGATCCATCAAATCGAAGCATACAAAACTTGGAAGGCTTCTTGACACCCAGTCCAATAGTGTCTTTATTTGGTTCTGGCTTGGTGTTTTTCTCTACAACCTTTGGATGAAGTGTTGATTCAATATGACTAAAAATGGGTTGTTATAGTACTATCTCTCCTAGAGCTTCCTTCTAAAGGTCGTTTAATCCCTTGACATGTTCTACTACTATTTGGCACAGACAACATTTGAACTCGGAGTGAGCAACATTATGAACTTTGCACCAACTGGGTAGCAAGAGCTCTTGAAAATCCATTCAGGTGCCTAGGTTGAGCTGGTCCTATGCATACTTTTCCATGAAATCTTAGAAACTACCCAGTAATCCCAAGTCACTGTCTTCATCAGGCTCATCATCCGACTTTATCAAAACTCTAGTACTTTGAGGAATTTGGGAAAAGTTGGTTAGGGGACTGCACTACACTAAGAGTACTTAAGTAGTTAGTTCTTCATGAGGCTCAAATTCTTCTTGGCAAGTAAAGGGGGAATAGTTTCCTAGTTCTGTCTTAGCAAACAACACCTCATTAGTGTTGTATTTTTTGATCGTGTATTTTATACAGGGTTCATGGTCTATGTGGATTTGATTTGGTAGTCCTCTCCAAGGTAACTGTAGGTGAGAATGATATGTTGTAGCATATCCATTCAACATTCGGGTGAAGTCTCACCCAAGGATAAGCCCGTAGGTGTCAGGGATGTTAGCTACTTCAACACCAATGAGTTATTCTATCCTTGGATCCACAATAATTTGCATTGGAATCTGATTCGTCTCTCCCACTATGTTAATCTATGTTTTATCTAGCTGGGTCACTTTCCTTTTCAAAGGTGTGGGGGTGATCCCAAGAGCCTTGCACACTATGAGGGGCATAACATTAGTCAACGCTCCTAAGTCAAAGAGACATTTGTGCAAATTATTCCTAAATATTTGGATGGTAGTGAGGAAATTTGACATTTCCAACCTACCCTAGAAGAGGCCAGTAGGCATGTCCACCTGGGCTACTTGAGCTTTGTTCTTATCACCTGCCTTATCTTTGATCTAATTAGAGGGTTGATCCTTAGAATTCTTCTTGTTGCCTTGATTGGACTCTTTGGCAGGTTACTTACCCATAGAATGATTGGAGGGAACATCCTTCCTTTTACCTATGATTTCCTAGATTACAGGTTCTTGCATAGGTTCTCCAAAGGTGACCCTTTTGGCTGATGTTTCTTGTGTTGCTCTAGATGAAGGGGTTCCATTACTTACCCTAAAACTTTCATGCATTACAACAGGGACCTCGAGCAACTCAAAGGTGGATAGGATGATCTTAACTTTTTTGAACTCCTCAGAAACATATTCACCCATTTTCTCAATTTTAGCTTCAAAGGCCCTACCTTTCGCAGAGCTAGTAGGCTGGGTTTGTGTTTGACTCGAGTGAGTTTGGGGTTGACCTTGAAACTAGTTGTGTGACTAGTTATGAGGTTGATTCAATGGCCTATCCTTGTTGAAATACGAAGCGGGCACATGAGGAAGGATGGGATTGTTGCTATCATTTGGATTAGGTGGGGTGGTGAAGTAATTTGGTGGACTGGGTGTAGTAAATGGTCCCCCTACTTGCCTATTCTCTAATGGAATATATGTACTCCATCCTCAAGGGGTTCTTCATCATCTAAGGGACCATTATCTATTGAATCAAATAATAGAGATAAGGCTTCATCATACTTACCTCTTTCACTTCCTCAGTTTGTAGAGAAGTCATTGCACCGTCTAGTTCATTGCTTTCACTTCTTGGGAACATGGATTGGCTAACCACAAGAAAAAAAGAATCATATGGTTTGGATGGGACTATGTCTCTACAATTTATGATGTCCATGGAATTTTGAGCCTGCACTTGGAAGATTTCAACTGCTTTCTAGAATTCAGGGTAGTCCAATTCTGAATGCCTATTTGTTTTGTGAATCTGGCACCATCCAGATAAGGTAGGTTCAGTGAGGTAAACCCCATTGGTTGTCTTCTCATTGCTGGCAGGTTGATCAAGAGGGGTAGGAACACCCCCATTGTTCAACCTCGTATTCCATGTCTGATTCTGTCTCTGAGAAGGTCTCCTAAAATTTTGATTTGAATTATGTCATTTGTCATAATTCTGCTTGAAAGAGGTGTTGGCCTGTCAGTCATCCTATTTGTCTCGATTGTCCCTATTGTCTCTATTGAGATTAGCCTAAATACTACATTGGGAAGCTTGTAGTTGGTTATTTTGATTTCTCAAGTGTGTCATCTTAGTAGACATTTTTCTGATCATTTCCATTAGCTCATCCAACCAATCCTTCTCCACGTTGCTTGGCAGTGGCAATTGATTTTGAAGGAAAATGAGTGGGCCAACACGCTAATTTTGCTAAGCAAGAGGAAATTTTGGCCCCAAAAAAGTATAAGGGTGCTTGGGGTTGTTGCTAATACACTTGTTCTTGGGGCTACAAATATGCAAGTATAGGAGGTGCCTAATTTAGAGGCAACCACAGATGAGGAACTATGGGAAGCTGTGACACCTGGTTCATAAGAGGTGTTTGTTGTTTAAATGATTGATTAATCCCCTGAATTTGCATTGGATGAGCAACTTGCTGCAATGAAGGTAGAAAACCAGAAATGTTTAGACCCAAATCAATGTTGTCTATGACCGCTTCAGCATAGGCGTCAACCAATCTTGTAAGGGGTGTTCATATCCTCTTCACAAAGGCAATGATAAGGTTTTCTAATGCAACATAGTAGACTAGCAAGGCAGTTGCATCATTGAGTGTGTATGGGGCTTGTAATCTCAAATATGCCCAATGGAACCAATCATTGAAGGAGCTAATCAGTTCATTGATCTCCTTTTGAATTGTTATAAATTGGTGATATAACTCAAAAGGGCTAATGGGAATCTTATATTTCTACACTTGAGGAATTCATCAGCTAATCCCATGACGTGATGGAACTGGCCAACAATTTGGCGTACCAATATAAATCCTCCTCTCCCAATGAGTAACAGAAAAGTCTACATGCCACATCATTTTTATTAATGAACATGTCTTTCAACATTGTTTGGAATATCCTAATGAGTTCCTTAGCCATCCTTTGGGGGTTGCGAGGATTGAGCATCATGAAGAAGCTTTTGGGATTCTTAGGCATATCATGATAGGCATTGAAGTGCAACATAGAAGGATTTTGTGCTAACCAAGCCATGAGGCGAGGCAAAAGGGGCACTTTTTGTTGGGGAATAACAACCTAGGGTTGCAATTGTTGTAGAATGATAGCTTGGGGCTGTACCTAGGCTACGGTAGTGTGGACTATGCCTTGAACTTGGAGGGAAGGGGAAGACAAAGCCCCCTGGTTGCAGGAGATAAGAGGTGGAAAATCAATTTGGTAAGGCTAGACGAAATGGATGAAGGTGAAGGAAGTATGTTGCCTTTGAGGTGAATGGAAGGAGTAAGGAGGCAAGGGAAAAGGTGAAGTGATTGGAATGGAGGAAGAAGAGGTTTTTTTCTCCCTCCTAGTTCTTCTTGTCCTTGTAGGAGGCTACATTTATTGGAATTCCCCTACATTTAGTGTCAACCTTATAACTCTTCATGACCTCTTAGGGAAGAGTGAATCACCTTGATCTAGCTTAGCTCAAATACCCTCCTTCTAGAGACAGTTCTATTGATATGGTGTTTTGCACACTTTCTCAACATAGGTAGTGCATAAATGCACCACCTCTCTTGAAAGGAAATCTCCAACAACAAGTTACTAAAATCACCCCAAGGTCTCTCGAGTGTTAGGTCATGAATTGCATGGAATCCCTCATATGATGTTCAATGTGATTTTACTGGTAATCATAGGGAAAACTTACATACTTAGTTGGATATGAGGTGAATCATGATGAGGAGTTTCTAAAATGAAAGTTAAAGTGCAGTTGGCTGTAGGTTCAAACAACAATCATAAACTCCTATTACTTCTTAAGATTTGGCTTTACAATGTGTAATGAACCTTAACATATGTCACTTAATAGAAAAAAAAAAGAAAAAGGGAAAGGAAAGGAATAGGTTCCTAGATTTGAAACTAACTGTGAACAGTGATCATGGAGGGTTCTACTATGGATAGCTTCCTTAAAATATAATTTCACTTAACCAAAAAATTCACAGTGTCATGGAATTTGTGCCATCTTCTAAGGACTCCAAATGTTTTACCATTCATTCACCATAAACGTGTATGGACATAGATAAAATATTGGGAGAAGCTTTTGGTTTTAAGCCTGGACTAACTTTACACAACTATCTACCATCAACAAACAACAAAAATTTTGGACTAGAAAGGCATCAACATAGAAAAAATCTTCATAAACATTGAACAACATTACTAGTTTGATCAAATCAATCTAAGACTATGAAGAACAACAACAAAAAATCTAACTAAATCATCTAACTATGGGAGACGAGTCATAAAACATGCAAAGAAACTCAAAAATCCACCAAAGTCAATTTAGTTCTATTATAATTTTAGCAACATGTCATTGCAACAACTCAACTCTCTTGAAAATGAGAGGAGACTTGCTATTAATCATGTCAAAAAAGTAAAATGAATGGCCAAGATTGATTTTAATTATGTGGCCAAGATTCACTAAAAATTAGTGTTCTACCTACCCCTGAAATATATTACATTTTGAAATACATCCTTGTCCTCTTCCCTATTTTGTCTTCTAGTGGCAACATTGTAGAATTTTTTCTTTTTGCTGATTGCTTTTGTTGTGACTATCCCTTAAGGAGTTCATCATCACTAATAGGGTTCCCTTCTCGCTTCTTGAAAGTGGCATATTCCATTAACTTCAAGATTAATGGCTAGAGATTTTCAATTTCTATAATCTAAGATTGTAGCACTTGGTAACCCCATTGCTTGGACCAATCAGAGAGGATTTCCCATTCTCCATCGTACTTGGTAGTGTGATCCATGAACAACTCAAATTGGGTGAAGGTTTTGGTAGAAAAACTCGTGAAATCGGTGGTGATCTCGATGAACATTCCATACTTCATTTTCTTCTAGAAATGAGGCTTTACCTTCTTTGGATCAATTTGAATGACAACCATGTCAAACCCCATCATTAGCTTTAGATATTGAGCAAAATCCACCCTAACATCCATGGCCCAATCAATACCTCAATGCACCTTGTAGAGTACCTACTACAATCTTTCCTTTCAATTTTAAAAATCCATCTTCCACATCTCCACAAGCCAATGATCATCCTCCTTGAATGTGAGCTCCTCTTTCCAAGTTTTCTTTGGCAGCTTGAAGATGGTCTCAATTTTTGGGTAAGTAGACCCATATATCCTTCAAAAGTCAGTACAAGACTTCCTTGTGCCCTTAAGAGACATTTGTAGCTCAAAGAACTTGTTTGAAATCTTGACAACCCAACTAATGCCCATGTTTCCAACATGCATAACCTACCAAACAAGCCCTCTATGGTTTTATCCAAGTTCTTCCTTTTCTCAAGTTTATCTACTTGTTCCTTAGACAGTAGCTAGAAGGAGGCCAAAGATGTGGTAGGTTGTTCTTCTGCTAGTGACCATTGTTGGATATACACTGCCAAGTCAACAAGTTGTACCTTGAGCTCATCCTTGGAGATCTTATCTTGCTGTATTAGATTCACCACCATGGCAATAGACTCCTGAAGGAAATCCACCTTCTACTCTCTTCAAGTAACTCCCATGTCAATGATGGAGATGTTGTAGCTAATTCCTTTTTCTCCCACCATTGGCATATCTACTTGCACTATTTTGGATCCAGAGACATCCATCATCACCTTTGATCTAATTTTAGGCTTTTTTTCCTTTTTAGCGTTGATCTGAGCTTGGGCCAATATGGCCTCCAATCTTGTTCTTGGATCCTTCAGGGTAGGATTTTTCCTCTCTAGTTTCCTTTCTAGCTAGTTGGGCATTAAGGACTTTTCTTTAGGTGATTCATGATCACCTTCCTCTTCATCTCTCTTGATTTCCATCCCCTTTTCTTTAGGATTTTCTTTATCTATCCTTGTATCTTCTTCTTCTTCATCAGAGTCTTCGATGAACACTGTGCACTTAATGGGGGACTTGTTGGTCATGCGCTCCTTGGGGCTATCTTCCCCTTCAACATCTCCTTCTTCCTGTTCCTCTTCTTGTTATTTCTACCCTTCTGAGAGAGGCATCTCTTCATTGTGCTTGGGGCCTTCTTCTAGTTCACCAACTCGAATTTTAGTGCTTTCTCTCACCTTGTCATTTTTTTCCCTTCTTGTTTGAGAGGTGTTCTTTCCATTTCTTCTCCAACATCCTTCAATTTTTGGGCTAGTTCCTCCTCAAAATCAGCGTCAAATGTTTGTATAATTTTAGTACCAACATCCCCTTCTTCATCTCTTTTAGAAGACTCTATTTGCTCTCCTTCATGAACTACCTTTTCAATTTATAGATGTTGATGTTCTAGATGCTCATAGTAGTCATCTGCTTCCTCCATTGCCTTTGTGGCTTCCCTCTCCCATCTCTCCAACTCCTTAGATATTTCCATTGTGGCTCTCATTTCAAGAGGCTTATTTAGGGGCTTTGAGATAGGAACACTGGAAAGAACCTGTGCCAGGGCAGCCTGGATGACTAGATTCATTAACACTTCAAAAAATTTAGAGGGGTAACTCTGCATATGCCATGAGAATGCTTCTAGAAGGGAGAGTGGCAGTATAGGTATTGTTATTGTGGATAATGAAAGGAATATAGTCGAAGACATGGAGGAAAAATAAAGTGGAGAGGTGTTGGTGAAAGAGGAATGAACCACAACGACTAGTCCAGTTGGTAAAAAAGAGGCAAGGTGGACCGAGACGTCCACCACAAGTGGGGAAGTAGCCACCATGGCTTGAGAAGTTGATGGAAGAGAAGCAGTCATGGAGGTAGCCAGTGGGGACTTAGGTTGATCAGCCTCCATTTCCTCTCCCTTGTGGAGTGGATCCTCTTGAATAATAGGAAATTCAGTGAAGCTACCTGAAATTTTGTGTTTCTTGGAAGGTTCACCTTGCAAGGCCTTCCTTGCATATACCTTTGGGTTAGGTTGCTACTCCTTAGCCTCTTTTCTTTTTTGGAGAAAGTGAGTGGAGGAGAATTTGAAGTATCTCCTATTGAAGTATTAGTTGTCCTACCATCTGTCCCACTTGGCTCACTTTCAAGCCCTTCATAAGTCAAGATGACCCCTTGTTGCTTCAATTGGGCAACTTTCCCATTAACCCATTCTCCTATACGAGCCTCAATGGGCTTGGTTATAATGTCAAGGTCATCTACCTCTTTCTCATCCCAATCTATCAATGGCCACATAAAGTTGGCAACTATAGCATATCGAGGATCCATAATCATGCTCTCATATTCTTCTACTTGATCAAGCACAAGAAATAGGTTTGCCCTCTTCACAAAGTAGGAGGTCATCCTCATATAATGCCTCATCTACACCTCCTTGTCATCTTTTCAATTCACGTAGAAATCCTCAATGCTGTGTAGATGGGCATACTTGGGTCCCAGTGCCTTCCTAATATGTCCATATGAATCCATACATGGCCTAGCGGTATGAAGTCTGAAATAGTACTAAGCCAAATCTTTTTCTGAATTTCCTTCACATTGTGACGTATGGAGTTCGTACATCCCTTGGCTGAAAGAAAGGGGATAGGAAATCCCTGCCAAATGTTTGCTGCTTAGAAGGGTGTGTACAAGTCATAGCTCTCAAGAAAGCTCCAACAATATTCTCTGATCATTAGGATACTTGGGTAGCTTATTTGTCTTTCTAAAAATTCCTGGGCATGGATGTATGTGAATTTTGGGTACTGAATGAACAAGAAAGCATATTGTTTGAGGAAAGCCTAAGTGCTATGGGAGACTCTACTCTCAAAATCACCCCTGAGTAACCTGATAATATGACTTATGAAAGCATCATTGACCCTACAATAATCCATTTTGAAATTTCTAATCTACAACTGGGGGTACCTATCATAGACTTTCAAATCTCTGCCAAGTTCTTCATTCGGGGCCATGAACAATCCACTGTATTGCATCCATTTGACTAGTGAATAGAATAGGTAGGATGTCATGTAAAACTTGGAGTCTTTCTAATAGCCATGAACTATTCATGGAAGTAGTCACTAATTATCTTGCCCCAATAGAATGTGGTGTCCTCTCCACATAGAATCTTTTCAATGAAGTAGTCCATCCATTCTTGAAAGTATGCAGCAACAAGAAGGACCATTACTTTTCTTTGCAGGGTTACTAGATCATGGTAGTCCTCATAGCAATCACTATGGTAGAGTTCTTGGGGAACTTTCACAGTGCTACCCCACTTCTCTTTTAGCCAATATTAATTTATAAGATCCTTACATTGTAAGGGATCTAATGTAAGGATCTTCATCACACATTGTCAGATTACCCTTACATTAACCTTTGTTAGATTGATTCTGACACTTTTCTTGAACTCATTGATATCAATGTACCCAATGTTGGTGTCTATGTCTTCTTTCCATTCCATGGTAACCTTGGAATGCAACGGTTTGCCTTTGAACTGGTATTTCATCTGGTCCTTGTCTTCTTTCCCGCAAGGAGCTCTACCTATTTTGTTTTCTTTGTCTTTCTCTATGGCAATCCCCAAGGGTCCTGCACCTAATTCCATATATTTTGTAGATAGAGGTAAGGTGAGCACAATTGAGCATGAAACATAAAATGTTATCCAAATCCCTACAAAACATTGTTACATTGGATAATACGACAATAAAAA
This sequence comes from Sequoia sempervirens, assembly GCA_007258455.2. Classification (NCBI taxonomy): domain Eukaryota; kingdom Viridiplantae; phylum Streptophyta; class Pinopsida; order Cupressales; family Cupressaceae; genus Sequoia; species Sequoia sempervirens. Next base: position 51,086,566 of record VDFB02086081.1, on the reverse strand, counting down.
AATCTAACATTTATCCTAGATGGTCATTAGCAGTTTACTGAAGGGAATTTGGACGGTCTGAGTCCTAGGGGTTGAACTTCCTTGGCCAAAATGTTGTTTTGAAGGATGAATAGGACAGGGAAATCTGCATAGTTTCTCTGGTCCTATGATTTGGTCAAATTGAGGATTTCATCATGGTGAATAGGTCATTTTGGTACACGGGTGAATGTCTATCCCAAGATTGAGAGGTATTTAAGTCATCACTTGGGAAATTGAAGTTAGGATGGAGATCTAACATCTGAAGTTAGCCATTTGGAATGGCTTTGGTGGGGTGGAATTTTGAGGGAGGAATTCCACTAGCTGGAATCTGTGGGTTTGAAAGGCAGTTAACACAACTCAATCTTTTAAGTGTCTCAAGTCAAAGAAGGTGAGAAGTCACATGAGGATTTCCATTTGGAGATGGCAGGTAGTGAGTGGAAGTTTAAAGGAAGAAATCTGATGGTGTGGGCCTGATAGTGGCTCTAGCCTATACGTTTTCTTTACTATGAGTTTCATGAATAGTCGAGGTACACAGACTTAGATTTCAGAAGGACGGACTTGGTTTTCCCTTTTGCAATGACCAAGATGGGACAAAATCTTGATGGTTTAAGTCTAGCAAAGAGGACCCAGTGAAGGTTGGGACATGATGTTTTATCATTTTATACATGTGGCCTTGGGATCTTTGGGACCTGGAGGACAGGAAGTAGTCACCTGATAGTGTGAGAAATGACAATATTACAACAGCAGTTCATGGAAAGAAGTCCACCAACCGAGACCTAGAGAATGGTTAGGATGTGGCAACTTCAACTTCCACATTGGGTGGTAGACAAAGGAGCAGAGCCCGAAGGATGGGCGAATGGGGATAGAATGCTATTTTGAAAGGAAAATGTCAGATGGCATCCTAGAGATGGAATCCTATGAGAGTGGGCCTTGGAAGCATGGATGGAGTTGGTGATTTCAAATTTTTCCAAGTAGAAATGACAGAAAGATAAGGGTACTCCGCGATGGTGGACCTATGAGGGTACTTCATCATTTTAAGGTTGTCTTCAGTTTTCATGGGCCCAGAGAGCATTAAATCTCTATCTGAAGAATGACATTAGGTAGTGACATTTTAGAATCGTTTCAAGAGAAATTTGGGTAGATTTCTTAAAATTCTACCATATGGGTTTTAAACTCCTCATTTTTCATTTCTTTAGTCATCATTTCACCTTGAAATTGAAGAAAAAAATAATATGAGACACATGCAACAAACTTACCACCAAATACAGTGAATGAAGATGGTGAAATCGTCAATGAATGTGAGGAACCAGTGAAGGAAGACTATGGGCTTGAGGGTGTCGCACGATGAATGCATGAAATCACTCTAAACTTCTCTAGCTAACCTAAAATTTGAAAATGATAGGTCAAATTGGCCTATTGATAGATTTTAAAGGCAATAAATGCCCTCAATAAATGTATGGACAACAGCTAAAAGGTTGGTGGATTCAAAATTCAAAAATGGCCTCGAGTGATCTAGGACCCGGAGGATGGAAAGATGCTAGCAGATAGCTTCTTAAAATGCTATGTGGAAATCCATCAGCAAAGAGGAGCCTAGAGTTCAATGGTTAGAACTCCAGTGAGGGACGGCCATTTGAGAAGAGCAAGCACATGAGAGAAAATTGGGAAGGGACATCTAAAAGACTGGGCCCGACAAGAACAATGGACATAAGGTTACACTTAGTTATTACAAGCATGGGAAACGATGAATAGGAATGTGGGTTCTGGATAGGGGAAGGTTGAAGCCTTTTTACCATTTGAAAATAGAAATTACAATAGGGAAACCCAACCAAGGAAATCCATTAGTGCAGAGCCGAAAGGCACCAAGGATGCTATCAGAGGAAAATTGTTAAGGGAACTCCATGAGGACCTAAGAATTATAAAATTTGGAGAGGTGAAACATGGTCAACTTGAGATAAAACCTTAAAGGTACATTGACCATATGGGACACCAAAATAGGGGCACACAAAATAGGGCGACAACAAAAACAACCTAGCAAGGTGAAGGGAGAGAGGGTCCTCATTTTGAATGGGGCATGTGTGCTAAGGGAACAACAATTATATCTTTGGGAAATTAACTATGAGTTAAACCTTGATGTCATGTGTTATGGTTACTAAATTAGAACAATATAGAAGTAGATTAATGTTATTGAAGTAAAGTTTTTAAGGAGTTTCCTATGGAATATTAGTATTGTTATAACGCTAGATTTATTTAGACTTGAGTTGGTACACTTAGTGTGACATTTGAAACTTGCAAAATTGTATTGTAAATTCATTATGTATTCCTTGTTACTGTATGGTTTTGAGTTGTGCGTGAAACAAGTGAGTGGTTTTGGTTTTGGGAGTACTTTAGGTTATTGTACAATTGTGTAAGCCATCTTGGGAAGTGAATAATAGAAGTCTTCCAAAGGTTGGGGATAGTGTTTTGGTTTGATTTATTTGTTGAACATTGAGTTTGGTTGATGTGAGTATTGCCCTATGATATTGTGGGAATCTAGCCATGTATTGTTTACTTGCTTCATGGTTGATTCTTCATGCAGGATGGTCCATGCCTTATCGTGGTGTATGTTGCTGTTATGAGAATGTGCATATTGGTTGCCTTGTAGTTTCTATTGTGTTTCTAGTTTTAGAAGGGGGAGTGGCTTCCAATGGGGGCTGGCACACAAAGTGGCATCTAGGACAACCCAAATGGGAGTTTTCTAATAAAGTGAAAACTTAATTAATTAACTAGGGGGTTGGGTTTAATTTCACTGAACTAAGATTTTTAGAGGCCTCATCCATTCTTGTAGCACTAAGGGTGGGTTAGAAAGGCCTGGTCAGAAACACCAATATCCTTGCCCCCACGAGAGGATAATTGGTCCTGCATGTGTCACCCTATGATGCTAACATTGAATGTGATATTGTCAGGGAAACCATAGATGGGGGTTGGCATCTAGTGAAAGACACTCAAGACAACCCATGCTAGGACCATGTGATGACCCTCTCCTTACTACAACCTTGCATTTACTTGATTGGTATTTCTATTTCATGTTTATGAGTGCCTTTAGAACTAGTGTCATTGTTATATTGAGTTATATTGTCCTTTGTATGAGGGAATCCCTTATAGTATTGTTATGTTTGTAGTTTTCCACCTTATTGTTGGGTATGTGTAGGATCATCATGGAAAAAATAGGCCCTTAACTGGCAACGAATTTCAAAAAATAGAGTTAGGAAACTTGATGTAAATATTTGAATAAGTTCTCTATATTATTTCAACAATATGTATGAATAGAATATGTAGAAAATTGAATGTAGTTTCTAAACTACTAGGTTTGTTTTTAAAAAAAAATTCTATTTGGTTAAAATTTGAAATTTCAATATAGTAGTACTTAAATTTCAAGGAAAAAATAAGAAGTAGGTGTCTGTCTGACCACCCTAACCATAATAAATGATAACATTTTTTTATAAGATTTTATATATAAGTAGAGGACTCATGTCCCGATGTGATGCATATTGTTTGTAATTTTTTTCCAAGTAAATAATTAATTATTAATATTTTATTACAACATTTAAAAAATATAAAAACTTGTATGTCTGACCACCTTAACTTGGTCAAAACTTTATGAAATTAAATTTTTCTTTTTTTAATCTTATAGTATGCAAAGCATAGAATGTGATGCATGTTTCGGATTCAAAAAATGTGATACCGTTTGAAAGCTATAGATGTTTTTCGATCATCCTATCAATTAGGAATTTAGTCGTAATTCGAATAGAAAATGAATAAAAATTACTTATTAAATTCAAAGTAAAGCATAATTTATATTGGTGGAAAGCTCAGAATCTCCTTTAAAAACTCTTTTTGTTTCATGAATTTTGTGATAGAAAAAATTCGTCAGCCACACACCCATCATATTGCCACTTTTTGGCCCATCATGATCCTACACATACCTTGTTATTGTGATGGTGGGATCCTTTGCTATCTCCTAGCATAGTGGGTAGACCTTTGGGTTCCATACAGTTGGGTGGAAAGTGCCTCATTCTCCATTGGGTTCCCTTCCCTTGTATGTGTTGTGGCAACTACTATTGATCTAAAGGCTTCTACATTGTACTTGCTCTTAGGATTTGTTACCCTTGCATTTGTATTGTATCACAATTGATGTATCATGTACCTTGCTTGATGTACACTCCTCATTTTTAATGAGGAGATATTATTGTTCAGAATGTAAATGTTAAGATGTATAGTGATGTAAACTCTTTTATGTGATGGATTATGTATTCAATGTTATTGTATATGTAAGTGGAATGAATGAATCAGTTAATCTTTTTGTATTCATGTATTATGGTTGTATCTCATGGATTACTTGATTATATGTGATGAGTAGATGTGATTTTTAATTGATGTTAGAATTGGTTATTATAATTTTTTATGGCTCTATTAACTTAGATAATGGGAACTACATAGCATAGTCATGAACCTTAGAGGACATAGGATAGTATGTAAGTTTATGTTCATTTACAATCATGTAACATTACAACTTTTTTAAAAAAATTGTTCCATTTTCAATTACCACTGTGTTTCCCTCTAGGGTTCATGGTGGGGGAATTACAGATTATATCAAATCCAGGTTCAAACATAGGGTTCTCTAGGTATATAAAAGAGCCCATAAAGTTGCCATAGTTGTGTAAAATTTTAAGTTTAAATTTTCCTTTAATGTCCTCATCTAACACCCTGAACTTGTCTTTGGTGGTGTTTTTGTAGGATCATTCCTACAGGAAGGGGTCAATCTTGAGAGCATGATAGAGGTAATGGTAGTGGCCATGGGCCCAACCACCAGGGCTCCCCATCATAATATTCCCAAAGGAGTGATCATGGGGATTAGCAAGTTTCATAGAATGCTCAAGGGAGCGAGGGTTTGAATCTAGGTCAGTCAGAGATGGAGGGTGCACAATTGCATCACTTACTAGAGGAGGTTCTTTCCTATCTTGGTTCGAGGCAAGACGGTGAGTAGTTAGCAATTAGAGAGAGAGAGAGATCTACTAGGAGGAGGGAGATTGTTGAGTAGGATGCCATATTAGTTGGTCATATGAGGGACCTTGTTCAAGCATTCCCTTTGATATTTGATGGGACAAGTAGTGGTTTAGAGGTAGAGACCTAGTTAATTGATCTAAACTAGTTTTTTTCTATGCATCCATATGGTAGCAATACTAAGGCCAGGTGTGACATTAAGCATCTTCAAGTTTTTCTTCCATGTGGTGGCATCTGGAGGAGTAGAAGCTCCATTTGGATGTAGATTCAACATCATGAGAGATGTTCTTAGAGAGATTCAAAGCTTGATTCTTGTCCAACCATTGGAAAAAATTTCATGCAAATGAGTTCAATGAGCTGAGATAGTTGGCGATGCTAGTCGAGCAATATGAGTGGAGATTCTATGAACTCAAGTAGTATGCTAGCATTGGAGATGACAAGGGTATGCTAGTGCAACATTTTATTAGGGGTTTGAATGCCTAAATCAATGGAAGTGTTCAAGTGTTTGAGCCGAAGACTATGGAGGTAGATATGGAGAAGGCTTAAATAGTTGAAGAGAATTTGGCTATGGATTTAGGTGGATAGATAGGTGTACAGATCAATAGTGCACCTCCAATTGGTGTCAAATCTTAGGGTGGTCCATCTCAGGCCACAAGTTCCTTCAAGGGACATCAATCACCTGCTAAGAGTGAGCAGTAGCAGCATTCCCAGTTGAAACCTGGGAACTCTCAATCTTAGCATATTAGTAGGATCCAAAATAGGAGAGACTGGAATTGGTAGAAAACTCAGCAGTATAACTCTTACCATCCTACATAGAGTTCTCAGTCTGCAGTTAGTGGAGGTAGTTTTCCATAGTCTAGTGCACCTTTAGGTGATATAGGATTCAACAAAGGTACACGATGTTTCACTTGTGGTTAGTAGGGTCACATTGTGAGATAGTGTCATTAGAAGGGCACATTTGGTTATAGCTAGAGGTTGGCCACTTTAGAGCTGATAGTAGGAGATGCAACAGAATCATATAGGGTGTTTGCAGTGGTGGATAACCACTAGGTATTAGTTGTAGATAATTTTGGTAAAGGATAGACAATGTTCTTTGGAAATTATGCACGTGTTACAACATCAGGAATTAACCCTTAGGGGGTGAGTCATGGTGTAGGTGAAGGTCTAGTAGGATCCTAGTGTCAAGTCTTCTATCTTTGGGAGGATGTATCCCAGCTACTTACTATATCTAACAATACTTGGATTGTACTTGGACATTATGTGACTTGTTGTTGAGACTTGGATGTTATGAAACTTTGATGCTTACTATTATATCTAATTTTTTATGCTTATATCATGGTTAGCAGATTAGTTTAATTATTTATGTGAGTTATCATTGATATGAAGATTATCTGTTATTGGATGCATATTCTAGATCATGATTTCATATCAGTTATTGTGTGTTGATGTCTTGGTGAAGGGAAACAGTGTCCCATCACTCGTTTGCAAGTGCCCTGCGACTACAATTTTTCCTTCACAATGTGATTGATTAGTTTCCTAGGCACATGTTTGACCATGTAATTTGTTGTAGGCTCTAGGTATAGGAATCAACTCCACCTGAATTTTCATGTTTGAGTGTGCCTTAATCCCAATGGAGGTTGTTTCAGAGATAGCATCAGTTCCCTCACATTGAGCCATCATCCATGTTAGGGTGAATATCTGTCTATCATACCTTGTCAGTTCTAAATTCAGTTTGTGTTGTTTAAAGTTGCACTTGTACTCGATTTAGTAATTGATTGATATTAGGTTCATTTCATATTTTGATGTGCTTATATTTTTGTATGTTTCATTCTTACCTTATGACTTTCAGAAGTAAGTCAAATCTTAGGGGGGAGGATGTGATGCCCCTCAATGCTTTATCCTGACCATGTTTCCATATGAGGCTTAGTTCATCCATTTTAGTGAGTTTCTTGATAACAGGTTCTGATTAATGTTATTGAGGAGTGCCTTTGTTTGATTGTTCGTTAACTAGGGATCATTAAATTTAAAAAGCTTTATAATGATTTAATAGAAGCTTTTATATGATTGAAGAATGAATTGAATAAATAATATTAAAGTAGTTATTTGATTTTAATAAATTAAACTTTATGACTTAAACGAAATATTAAAATAAATATACTAAATTAAAAGAATTGTGTAAGTAAACTTTATGAGAAATTAAATTAGTAAATTAATATTGTTTGATTATTGTACTTAAATTTTGAAATATGGTTAAAATAATTAAATAATTTTTTTTGAAAAGTGTGAATGGTGGAAAAATAAAAAGAAATAAATTAATGGAGGGTGAGAGAGTGGAGAAAAGAATTAAATAAAATAATTATTTTTGTGTAGTTACAGAGAGTGGGAAAATAAATAAATTAGTTGGAGTTAACTAACATGGGTTTTTGGATTTTCTTGGGAAATTGATTTGCTTTTGGTGGCTAAGAGAGTTTCTTGTTCTGGAATTGGTTTTCTTTGGTACTGAAATTTTTTTTGGGGTTTTTCTTTAGAAAGATTGTTTCTTGATCTTGGAACTTTTGGAGTTTAGGATTTTAGTGTTGCTGGATATTTTAGAAAGGTGTTGCAATTGCAAGCTAGAATTGGAAAGCCCTACAAAAAAACCACCTTTGTCAAGCAGAAAATCTAGGTTTGCCTACTAATCTTAAATTTTGATTCTAATGGAAATAAATGTAGAAATTGTATTCTTCTTTGAAATTAAACATAAATGTTTGGGTTGTCATTCTATGAAAATTTAATAGTTCTGTTTTAATCTAGAATAGATTGTTTAAAATAGATTGAAACCTTTAGTTATATTTGAAGGATTCCTTACTCTTAGGAGATAAATTTTCTATCTTCTTGAATCCCTAGTTAAATTGAGTCTTGTATTCTTGTATTTTGTCGATGGCTTAAATAGCATTTTTGTAAAGTTTGGCTTGGGATACACATAGTTTGTATTCGCCTTGCTAGCTTTTGGATTTCCTTTTGTCTTATTCATATTCTATAAATAAAATAATTATTGCTCTCCTGTGTATATATTCTCCTATCTACCGCTATTTTGTACAAAGTTTATATCCTCCATCTTGTTGGCTTGCAACATTATTAATAGTGGTTGTCATTAAACTCCAAATTTTATTAAGCTAGTTAGGCCACCACCCCTATTTTAGTTGGCTTGTAGAGAAGTAAGCCTCTTAATGCTTTGGTAAATAACAATATTACTATATTGTGGTTGTTGTATTATTTATCCGTAGCCTTCAAGAAGATGAGTTTATCTTTAATAGGTAGTCATGTTTAGATAACTCATGTTCGTTGGTCAAGAAATTGAAAAGAAACAATGCTTATCCTACACTCCTCCTTCTAGGCGTTGACCTTCTTCTTCCAATCGATTTATCTTTTTGGGCGAGTTTACTATTTTTGTTCATTTAACTCTTTCTCTAAGGTAGGACCATAAATTGTAAATGTAAATATATATATACCCATTGTGGTTCCTTTGACATTTGGCATTTAGATAATCCTAAAATTTCTAATAATAAAATACACTATTTAAAAAATTGATTAATAACAAAGTTATACATTAAGAGATTATATCTTTGAGAAATTAACTGAGTTAAACCTTGATTTCATGTGTTACCGTTGCTAAATTAGAACAATATAGAAGTAGATTAATGTTACAAAAGTAATGTTTTTAAAGAGTTTGCTTTGAAATATTAGTATTGTTATAACTTTAGATTTATTAAGACTTGAGTTGGTACACTTAGTGTGACATTTGAAAATTACAAAATATTAATTGATTTTATTGCAAATTCATTATGTATTCCATGTTACTGTATGGTTTTGAGTTGTGTGTGAAAAAAAGTGAGTGGTTTTGGTTCTAGGAGTACTTTGGGTTATTGTGCAATCCTATAAGCCATCTTGGGAAGTGAATAGTAGAAGTCTTCTAGAGGTTGGGGATAGTGTTTTGGTTTGATGTATTTTTTGAACATTGAGTTTGGTTGATGTGAGTATTTCCATGTGATATTGTGGGAATCTAGCCATGTATTGTTTACTTGCTTCATGGTTGATTCTTCATGTGGGTTGGTGCATGCTTCACCATGGTGTATCTTGTTGTTGTTATGAGATTGTGCATATTGGCTTCCTTGTCATTTTTGTTGGGTTTCTAGTTGTAGAAGAGGGAGTGGCTTCCAATGGGGGTAGGTGCACAAAGTGGAATCTAGGACAACCCAGATGGGAGTTTTCTAATCAAGTGAAAACTTAATTAATCAACTAGGGGGTTGGGTAGAATTTCACTTAACTAAGATGTTCAGATGCCTCACCCATTCCTATAGTTCTTTTTTAGGATAAGGATAGGTTGGGAATGTCTAGTTGGTAAGACCAATATCATTGTCCCCACAAGAGGATAATTGGTCCCACATGTGTCACCCTATGGGGCCGGCGTTGAATGTGAGACTGTTAGGCCAATGATAGATTGGGGTCGACATCTAGTGAAATATAGTTAGGAAAACCCATGCTAGGACCATGCGATGACACTCTTCTAACTACAACCTTGCATTTACTTGATTGGTATTTCTATTTAATGTTTGTGAGTACCTTTGGAAATAGTGTCACTATTGTATTGAGTTATATTATCCTTTTTATGAGGCAATCCCTTATTGTATTGTTATGTCTATAGTGTTCCACCTTATTGTTATTGTGATGGTGTGATCCTTTGCTATCTCCTAACATGGGGGGTTGACCTTTGGGTTCCACAGAGTTGGGTGGAAAGTGCTTCATTAGACATTGAGTTCCCTTCCCTTGTACATGTTGTGGTGACTACTCTCAATCTGAAGGCTTCTACATTGTACCCACTCTCAAGATTTGTTACAATTGCATTTTTATTGTATCATAATTTATGTATCATGTACCTTGCTTGGTGTAAACTCCTCATTTGTAACAAGAAGATATTATTGTTCAAAATGTAAATGTTAAGATGTATACTAATATATACTCTATTATGTGATGAATTATGTATTCAATGTTATTGTATATGTAAGAAAATGGATGATTCAGTTAATCTTTTTTGTATTCATATTATGGTTGTATCTCATGGATTACTTGATTATATGTAATGAGTAGATGTGATTTTTATTTGATGTTAGAATTGGTTATTATAAAGTTTTATGGTTTTGTTAACTTAGATAATGGGAAATATGTATCATAGTCATGAACCTTAGAGGACATAGGATAGTATTTATGTTCATTTACAATCGTGTAACATTACACTTTAAAAATAAAAAAAATCCATTTTCAGTTTCTAGTGTGTTGTCCTCTAGGGTTCACGGTTGGGGCATTACATGATTGCATTACATTGCGAACATCTCAAACATAAATCTAATCCCATAACAATTCTTAAATGATAACATCCATTAGTGATCATAATATAATGTCATGCTGAATACATTTATTACATTTATAATATGAATTTACATCGTTCAAGGATTACAATAATACAATAGTGCTTCCCAACATGAACAATAAAAATACATCAATAACATAAAGTGACACAATTGAAATGAATGGGTACATAGCATCAGGAGTAGTTTCAACACTAAAAAGGTCAAGAGTCACAACAAATAGTACATCACGCATCACAATTTTTAGCTAGGAACACAATGGGGGTGAATAGCATGTTCCACATGACCATGTGGGTCCTAAGGCCCACCCCTCATGCTAGGAGATGACAAGAAGGACCCACAACATAAAACAGTCAAGTGAACAAGGCTAACAAGACTCCACAACCAAAAGCACCAACAAACACAAGAAACGTTCGCTTCCAAAGGTACAAGAAAAATAAGGGGGAAGTAACAAACATAGAAGGTTACTAAAGGGAAGAGTGTCATCACATAAACTCAATATGAGTTACCCTTGATGCAAATCTTCGTAGGTTACCAACCCCCTTCTTGGTTAAGCCCTAGCAATCTCTATTGATCCCTGGCCCCCATTCTCACTCATACAAAATCAACATACCTTTCAATAGGACAAGGTAATTGATCTTTGCCATTCCATGAATTCCCACTCATCTCAAGCATAATGAGCACTTGATCCATGGGTGATACTACCTTATCTAGATTAATGTGTAATACTACCCAAACCCCCTAATTAATTATTAGATTATCACTAATTAAAGAAACTCTGAATGAGTTACTTGTATGCCACTTTGTGCACCAACCTCCATTAAAAGCCACTCCCCCTACTAGCAACAAAAGACTCATAGTCACCAACTGGGTAAGCCAACTTGCACCAACTAGCAAAGCCATATAAAGTCACATGAAGCGAGGCATGCACCACCTCACACAAGATTTTCATAATAAAAAAAATTCCACAGTGTTCAAACCCACATAAACACAATCCAAGTATAAAGATCGACCATTATTGAAATCACAAAATCATGAAACCACCCACTAGCAGTTGAAACAACATAAAACTAAAGCAAACACTTATGGCTTGATATGGGTTACCCAATGCAGATCTTCCTAGGTAGTAGGCTCCCATTCTGGGTTACGCTGGTAGTCTCAACTGATCCCTGATACCCATATCAACTCATGCAAGTAAAAGTCATACCCCCCTCTAACCTTTGGAAGATTAAAAAATTACAACCACTATAGTTCCCCATCAAAGAGGCAACAATATCATGATCACAAAAGGACTATATAAAACCCACAACCACAAAATGACAAGTGTAGAATAAAGTGTTAACATCATAAAGAGATCTTCAAAACTCACCTCAACTAATGTAATCAACTCAATACCAAACCAACCACTATTACCAATAGTAAATCAAATTATAAGGCATCCAAGGGAGACCTCAATTTTTCCTCACATGGTACCCAACCATCCATTACCTACAACTTACAATTTAGCTTTAAAAAAATCAATAAGCCGGTATGTGTAGGATCATCATGGAAAAAATAGACCCTTAAGTGGCAAAAAATTTAAAAAAATTAGAGTTAGGCAACTTGACATAAAAATTTGAATAAATTATCTAGATATTATTTTTAAAAATATGCAAAAATAAAATTTATAAAAAATTGAATGTACAGTTTCTAAACTACTAGGTTTATTTAAAAAAAAAAATCTATTTGGTGAAAATTTGAAATTTCGATAGCACTTAAATTTCAACAAAAAAATAAGTAGGTGTTTGTTTGACCACCCTAACCACAATAAAATGATAATATATTTTTATAAGATTTTAGATATAATTAAAGGACTCATGTCTCGATGTGATGCATTATTTTTTGTAATATTTCTTCAAGTAAATAATTAATTATGAATTTTTTATTACAACTTTAAAAATAATAAAAACTCATATGTCTGACCACATTAACTTAGTCAAAACTTTACGAAATTCAATTTGTTTTTAATCCTATAGTATGCAAAACATAGAATGTGACACATGTTTGAGATTCAAAAAATGTGATACTGTTTGAAAGCTATAGATATTTTTCAATCAACTTATCAATCAAGACTTTAGTAGTAATTCAAATAGAAAATGAATAATAATTATTTATTAAATCCAAAGTAAAGTATAATTTATATTGGTGGAAAGATGAGAATCTCCTTTAAAAACCCTTTTTGTTTTAGCAAATTTGGGTAAAAAAAAAGTCATCAACCACATACCCTACACATACCCATCATATCACCACTTTTTGGCCCATCATAATCCTGAACATACCCAACCATTAACAAGAAATACTTCCAAGAATGACATTACTTTTACATTTTCTAAAATTCCTTACTGAACCACTAACCTCAAGCAATAAGCCATTCACAAAATAATTCTAGCATGTCTATGGTATCCATTAATTTTATTTACAATTTAATTATAAGAGAATACAAAGAAAAAAACACTTTAAAGGATTATAAAACTCATCCACCTAAACTAATTTCCATAATTATCTAAATATCTTCTTGTATAATAAAACATACTTCTTGCCATGTATTATTTTCAAAGTTCATTATCTACTGTAATCATGAAATACAAAGTGGAGTTTACCATTCGGCTATTAAGTAATAATCATATAATTCAATTTTCTTAACTGCTAAAGTGATCAGTCCAATTTCCTCATTTAACAAGTCTTCTAGATTGTTTACTTATATTGTAAATCAATTCTACCAAAATTTATCCCTAATTATTTATACATATAAATATATATGTATGTCATAATCCTCGATTCATAATCATAATCCTTTAACATAATACAAAGTTCCATACAAACCATAATTCATTATATATATATATATATATATATATATATATATATATACTTGAATGCAGACATATATAAATATATATTATAATCAAAGATCTACTGCATTCTAGCCTACATACACTTATATACTCTTAACAGTGCATATATAAATACATATATAAATAGTTGAATGACTTATAAATAATACACTTAATGCAACTACAAAGATTGAATGGTAATTATATTATATACATATAGATTTAAACATTGTATGTACATCAAACAGAGCACTTTGATTTTTAAATCAAATTTTGAACAATGCATTCTATTTGAATACACATGTTCTACTGAACTAATACTCTATAATCAATAAATCTAACAATACAAAATTATTTATTTTTATCTTTCTAAACCTATAGCCTACCAAACCATGAATAATGCTATCAAAATGTAACTGAATATATTCATTACCAAATATAAATATAGAGTTAAAAAAAAAAAGCATTAGTAGTATCAAATTCCATGCCTAGGGTATCACTGTCGATATAAAACAAGCATACAACATCAAACACAAAATGCAATGACCATGGATGGATAAGAGAGGGCGCTAAAAGATTAATATTGCTATGAAGATGAATGCCAACTAAACTTACCTCAGCCATCCACAAGAAGGTCAGAGTAGTAGCCAAATGCAAGTGAATCGAATGGTATATGATCGAACTCCATTATACATCTTTCAATTATCAAAAGAAGAGGAATACAGTGAAAATTTCCATAAAAGAATATGCCCCAATCTTTACAAAAATCAAAGGACACCTATTTTATGATAATCGTGGTGAAGCCACTAAATATATAATGCAAGTTTGGTGAAATTTCTATCTCTACGTATGCCCCTAAAACTGAGTATGATCCATGTTGAATCAAGAGTAAGGATCGACCATTCACCTAATTCTACGCAAATGAATTTAAATCAAAATATCGACAAGAGCATTTCCAGTGAATTCAAGGTGTTGATCACACAAAACAAATCGAAATAAATGCAAGGCAAAGAAAGGAGGATTCACATAGGGCCAATGCACTGATTGATCGAAAGACTCAAGAGTTGTTAAGAATCCCGAGTATGTGTTGACTACCACACTACATCAACATCTTTAAGATTGCAGTGAGAGAAATTGTTCTAAGAGAGGCGAGTCTCTCATTCATTTAAATAGTGACAATAAATGTGGAGATTATTGTTGATGCTAAATGAAACAATTTGAAATATAGGCTCGCACTATTCCAATGAACATTCAGTAATATGTCAACGGCTAAAGCTGCGGAAAGGAAGGGCCTCTAAGAGGGCACGCATAAGGGAAATATAGAGGCATACGGAAGAGGTTTGTTAAGGATGCTTTTAAAGCATGTAAGCCGTATGAAATTTGCAAGGAAAAAAGTTGCAACAATTAGAATGAAATCAAGTACCAACAAAAAGAATCAAATAAAAAATATAATATATGTTCATGACTTTCCCAAATACAAGGCATCAACTAACTCTTTAGGAGGAGTAATATAACTGAGAAAGAAGGCGTGACTGAGAAGGGGTGTCTAACTCAAGGAGCAAAATGAAGTGATTGCAGAATAGGCACCAATTAGATTATTTTGGTAAAGAAGCTCTCACAATCTTTGAATTAATGAGGTACTATGGATGGCGCCCTAACAAGGTAAGCTTTTCTTATGTTCAACGCTAAAGACTTTGTATAGATGCAGTCAGATGAGGAGAGTTTCAAAGGTTTCGGTTACAAGAAAGTCAATGATGATATGCAGAGCTTTACGTTTATGGCAGAACAATTTAAATGTACAAAATTTAATTCATTGAAATTAAATAAGTAATATTTGAAATAAAGTTACAGGAAAGAGATTTAGAAAGTATCTAGCAAATGATGTAAGCATCTTCAAGCATCGATGCCAACCATAGACGGAGCATCGAATATAATCATAATACAAAGCATGGAGAACACTGATATACAATCATTAACTGATTCAATGAGTAGACACACAAGCGCGTAGCTAAAAACAATATTTGCAGAAAAAGGAGAATGTTTACATTCTCCGAATAAAACAAATCAAAATCCCCATTTTCCCACAAAACTTCAGAAAGCCATCATTTTTCTGAAAATCTATATTTCGTAATTTTTATTTTTTTTCCAGAGCCAATTTCATGTTCGAAGAACAAAATCAATTGATTTCCCCCATATTCCAAAATGAGCATATTAAAACAAGAAAAATAAAAATCAAGTAAAAATCTCTCTCAAAAAAAAGGTTTCCTTTTGACAATTAGTTCAAGAGTGCACGCTCGTGAACTCTTTCCATCCTTTCTAATTTATTTAACTTGTTCTTTATTTCTTATAATATTTCAACCTTCTATTAATTACACATTCCAAAAGAAATAATAATATTTTATTTTATATTATTATATTTTCTCCCACTTTAATTTATTTTATTTCATTAAATATTATTTGCACGTTTATATTTATTATTGACCATTAATAAACATATTTTTTATATCTATTTTTATAAAATACGTTTACTTAATCATTTTATTTAATTCATCAAATAATCCAAGAATATTAATAAAACAAATTTAAATCAAGTAATCCAAAAGACAAATTATCAAACATCGAGTGAAGAGGTGATGCGGGAGCATCCAGTAGTGTAAGAGCAATCTTGCATCACCCAAAAATAGTTAAATTTTAAGTTTTTCAGTTTTTAGATGTTTTTACATTTTTGGATACCCTTTTCATCATAATGAAAATTTCAATTTATGGTTTTTATTTTCTATTCATGGGTGGAAAGATATTGCAGTTTTAGTTTCTCAGATTTGTACCTCAAAATCTTCCGAGTTAGATTTGAGGCACTTAGAATTCTTAAAACAACCCCGAAACTTGCCAAAATTGGTGTAGTAAATTTCAAGCACGTTATTCACTTTGTGACCTTTCCAACGGTTCAAATAGTTCGCGAATCAGAGTCCCGGATCAAAAGTTATGGCTCTGGGAAGTTGGTGCACTTTCTAGAAGATACAATTGCAAATGCTCTTTTGAAATTTGAACTTCATGTTGTAAATTTTCGGTGCCAAACCACCTAAACTCAAATTTGAATGTTGTTTTGGCTCCAAATTAATGAGGAGCTCTATTTATGGGCGGGTTTCTAATTTTTGAGTAACTTTTTGGGTACAAGCTCGCATATTGCGAAAGGGTTATTCTGTAGCTTTCTGTAACTTGCATGTGTTGTAGCATTTGGGGATTGAGATTCTCTGCATGTAAGAAGCTCCATTTTCTAAATAATAAAATTATTCTCTTGTTTGTAGGTTATTTTCTGTGTCTCGAGCTGTGCCCTCATGAAGTGGTATCAGAGTGGGTATTCTTGAGCGTGTGGACAGATCGCCGATTGTGAGGCAGTTCGGACCAGAACTGTGGTTGTGGGTCAAGGTCAAGAAAGATGCGTCCAAGAGTGATGCTTGGTAGGCATGGTGGTGCCAGAGGTGGTTGAGGCAGCAGAAATGCTGGTGGAAGAGATGCCTTGGCAACCCTCGAGAGATAGATTGGCGTGTTACAAGATCAGTTGAGAAGAGGGTTAAACCCGAGGGAGGAAAGTGAAGATGAAGGAGAGGAAGAAGGTTCAAATTTAGAAGAGGAAGAAGAAGCAATTGATCAAGACCAAATGCGGCTAATAAGGGTCATTTCAAAGATCAGGAAAAGACCCAGAGTAGAAATTCCCAGTTATTCTGAAAGTTTGAACCTAAAAGAGTTGATTGACTGGATCAACGAGCTAGAAGAATATTTTGAGTATGAAGAAATAGAGGACCTAGATCAGGTTAAGTTTGCGAAAATGAAGCTGAAGGGTCATGCCAGTATTTAGTGGAAAGAGGTCAAGTTGAAAAGAAATCGAAGAGGAAAAGGCAGGATCCCCAGATGGGATCGCATGTTAGAGAAACTGAAGAAGCAGTTCATACCAATGGACTATGAGTTAGATCTGTTGAAGAAATTGCAAGGGTTGAAGCAAGGAAGCAGATCTGTGAAAGAATATACTGAAGATTTTCACAAAATAATCATCAGAACAGGTCATACAGAGGCCAATAGGGAGAAGGTAGCCCGATATCTTCATGGGTTACGATCGAGCATTCAGGAGGAGTTAAGCCTAGTTAGAATGACTATCATTGAGGATGTGTATCAGTTTGTTTTGAAGTTGGAAGAGAAGCTAAACAAAAGATTTGATGGCAAGAAAAAAGGATGAGGAGGTCAAAGTGAAAGGGGCAATGGAAGACCTTCAGGAAGCCGAAATGATGATGAAAAGAAAAGTGAAGATGTGGGTACTAGTTGAAGCCAAAGAAATGACAACTTCTACAGCCCTTGTGATCAAAACAGTGGTGATCAAAAAGGTAGAGGACGAGAGAGATATGGACAAGGATCTGGAAGAGGTGGTTTCAAAGGAACGTGTTTTCCAATGTGGTGAAGAAGGGCATGAGCCTATGAATGTCCACAACACCAAGGAAGGGATGACAAAAGGCCAGAAGGTCATTAGAAGGGTTGTGCATGTAGATGAGGGGCCCAATCTGAACGATGCGATGATTGAAAGGGGAGAAGCCACGGTGACTAAGGAAAAGGAACGGAACAAAGGAAGAATCTATTTCGCACAAGGTGCAAGTGTGAAGGAAAATATTGTGATGTCATTATTGACGTTGGGAGACTGATAATCGGTGTCGGGGAAATGGTCACAAAGTTGAAGCTGAAGAGGGAAAGACACCCGCATTGTATCAGATTACTGGTTGCAGAAAGACCACAAAGTTTTGGTCAATGGCGTGCCTAGTAAAGTTCAAGATCGAAAGCTACCATGATGAGGTACTTTGTGATATCATCATGGATGCATGTCACATATTGTTGGGGAGGTTGTGGCAGTTCGATAGGCGAGCTATATATGATGGCCATGCAAACACTTATTCCTTGACAAAGGATGAGGTTTGTCACAAGTTGAAACCCCTAAAGGAGACCGAAGAAAAGGTATCCAGTAGTGCTAGAATTTGTTATGTAGATGGAAGAAAATTTTTAGAAGGTATGAAGCATGAGCATGTGTGTTATGCATTGATTCCTAGAGTGAGTAAGGAGGATAGTGAGAAGGTTCCAGAAGAAATTTTTGGGATGTTAGATGAGTTTCAGGATATTGTTTCTGATAATGTACCTGAGGGTTTACCACCAATAAGGAAAATCAGTCATCAGATTGACTTGATTCCTAGAGCCAGTTTCTCAAATAAGGTAGCTCATAGAATGACTCCAGCAGAAAATAAGGAGTTGAACAAACAAGTTCAAGAGTTGTTGAGAAAGGTTTTGATACGGGAGAGTTTGAGTCCATGTGCAATACCTGCGGTATTAGCACCAAAGAAGGATGGGGAGTAGAGGATGTGTACAGATTCCTGAGCCATAAACAAGATAACAATTAAGTACAGATTTCCCCTGCCAAGGATGGATGACCTAATGGACTATTTGAGTGGAGCTCAGTACTTCACAAAGATTGATCTAAAAAATAGATATCACCAAATCCAGATTCGAGAGGGAGATGAATGGAAGACTGCCTTCAAGACCAAAGAGGGCATGTATGAGTGGTTAGTCATGTCTTTTGGGCTAACCAATGCATCGAGCACATTCATGCGGCTCATGAACGAGGTACTAAAAGAATTTCTGGGAAGTTTTGTTCTTGTGTATTTAGATGATATTTTAATTTCAGTAAGACGTTGGATGAGCATCTAATGCATATTCGGAGAGACTTTCAGAAGTTAAGAGGAGAGAAACTGTTGATTAATCTGAAGAAGTGCAGTTTTGTGAAGAGGGAGTTAGTGTATTTGGGGTTTGTTGTCTAAGAAAAAGGTCTTAAGATGGACCCAGAGAAGGTGAAGGCTACTCTAGAATGGCCTACCCCAAGAACTACTACCGAGGTGAGATATTTCTCTGGTTTGGCTAGTTTTTATAGAAAGTTCATTAGAAACTTCAGTAGTATTTGTGGACCCCTGACTGAAACAATGAGAGGGGATAGAAAAGAATTCAAGTGGAGTAGTGGAGCAGCAAAAAGTTTTGAACTATTGAAGCAGAAGGTGACAGAGCAACCTATTCTAGCCCTCCCAAATTTCAACAAGGTGTTTCAGGTGGATTGTGATGCCAGTGGTTGTGCCATTGGAGCAGTGTTGAGCTAAGAAGGTAAGCCCATTGCCTATTTTAGTGAAAAGTTAAATGATGCCAAGAGAAAGTATTTGTATATGATCAGAAATTTTATGCAATAGTTCAAGCATTAAAGAAATGGAGACATTATTTGTTCTTGAGAAGGAATTTGTTCTATATACTGATCATCAGGCCTTGCGGTACCTAAATAGTTAGGGAAAATTAAATCAAAGGCATATGAAAGGGGTAGAGTTTTTGCAGAGTTATACCTTTGTTTTGAAACATAGGAGTGGGAAGTCAAATAGGGTTGCAGATGCCTTAAGTAGGAGGCATACATTGATGACAAAGATGTAGATTGAAGTGGTTGGGTTCAATGAACTTAAGACACTATACGCAGAAGATCTTGATTTTGCAAAGGCTTGGAAAGCTTGCAAGGAACCTGTTACAGTGGATAGGACAAGATGGCTGGATTTTATAATCCAGGATGGCATGTTATTTAAGGGAAGTCAATTGTGCATCCCGAAGAGTTCCATGAGGGAGAACCTAATAAAGGAGAAGCATAGTGGAGGAATGGTAGGACATTTTTCTCGGGATAAGACCATTGCCATTATCAGTGAGCATTATTATTGGCTTCAGTTGTCACAAGATGTGAAGAAGTTTGTACAAAGTTGTAGGGTATGTCAAATGGCTAAAGGAGTGAGTCAGAATATAGGCTTATATCAGCCCTTACCTGTACCAGAGAGGCCGTGGGAGGATATAAGTATGGACTTTGTTCTTAGTTTGCCAAGAACACAACGAGGGAATGATTTAGTCTTTGTGGTGGTTGATAGGTTTTCAAAGATGGCACATTTCATTCCATGTCAGAAGACCCATGATGCAGTCCACATTGCTGACTTGTTCTTCAAAGAGGTGGTGAGGCTACATGGTCTGCCAAAGAGTATTGTTTCAAATTGTGATACCAAATTTGTGGGGTAGTTTTGGAGGACCTTGTGGAAGAAGCTGAAGACAGAGTTGAAGTTCAGTTCTACACACCATCCACAAATAGATAGGTAGACAAAGGTTGTTAATAGGAGTCTGGGTAACCTACTGAGATGTTTGGTAGGAGATAAACCCAAGGGATGGGACTTAATCTTACCCCAGGTAGAATTTTCTTACAACAATTCTATCAACAGAAGCACTGGTAGATCACCATTTCAGATTGTGTATGGAGGTAGCCCCACAATAGCTCCAAAATTGAGGAAGATAGACCAAGAGAAGAAAATAAGTGTTGAAGCTGAAAATTTTGCATAACACATCAAGGATATACATGAAAATGTAAGAGAACATATTAACAAGATGAATATGCAGTATAAGGCTACGGAAAATCAGAAGAGGAGGTATAAAGAGTTTCAGATTGGTGATGAAGTGATGGTCCACTTGAGGAAATAAAGGTTTCCAGTGGGAACATATAGCAAATTGAAGATGAAGAAGTTTGGTCCCTGTAAAATTTTGAAGAGGCAAGATTCAGGGAATGCATATGCAGTAGAGTTGCTAGATGGATTCAACATTTCCATTGTGTTCAACATTTCAGATTTGACAGAGTATCATGAAGGTGGCACAGAGGAAGTATCAATGATGGAATAGTGTGGGATTCTAGCACCTACTTCAGAAAAGGAGGAGATTGAAGAAATCCTAGATAGTTGTGTGGGAAGGAGTACCAGGAACAAGCAGTATGAAGAATATTTGGTGAAATGGAAAGGAAGGCCTGTTGAAGATTCATCCTAGTTGCCTAAGGTAGAGGTTGACCGTTTGGGTTTTCCTCCACTATCTGAGATGTGATGGGGTCACTTCTCAAATTACCCTGGGTGTCTGATGCAAGAGCATCCAGTGGTGTAAGGGCAATCTTGCACACCCAAAAATAGTTAAATTTAAAGTTACTCGGTTTTTATATGTTTTTACATTTTTGGATACCCTTTTTGTCATAATGAAATTCCCAATTTATGGTTTTTATTTTCTATTTATGGATGGAAAGATATTGCAATTTTA
>VDFB02086081.1:50711825-51064961 GCA_007258455.2 Sequoia sempervirens | reverse complement strand
CCACCCTAACTCCCACTCTCCCACACTCTCCCACACTCTCTCCCACTCTCCCACTCTCTACCACCCTCTTCCACTCTCTCACCCTCTCTCACTATCGGACCCTCCCACACTCTCTCCCACTCCCACCATCTCTTGCCCTCTCTCCCATAAGCATAAATACATATAGGCATACATACATGCATGCATACATACATAACACACCAACATACATATACATACAAACATTCAAAAAAATGGCATTTAACTAAAGGAATAAATAACATGAGCACATTAGTTTTTGTTAAAAATGTTCCACAAAGAAGAAAAAGTGAAAAATACTAAATAACATGCTCGTGTTATAACACACTCTCATTATAATGCGTTCACGTTATAATGCGCTCTCATTATAATGCGTTCACGTTATAACACGCTCACGTTATATTTTGCTTTGGGAATCCCTGAGCCTTGGCTTTGGTATTTTCCTTGGAATACCAACCCAAAGGTTTGGAGGGCATTCCCAACCACTAAAGACATATTTTTTGCAAATTCTATAACTTTTCACATAATCGAGTTTGTGCTCACCATTAGGATTGCATTTGGTTCAATATTGATGAAATCAAACACATGGGTAATGTTAAGTTCTCTCTTAGCTTTCCAATGATATAATTTTTTTCACTTTCTGACAATGTGAGGGCTTTCATCCATAGTTTCTTTTGTTTGTATGTCTATTTTTTTTTCAAAAAGCAGTGTTTGTTTTTTTTTTCATTATAAATTAAGCATTCATTGAAATTTCGAATAAATTACATTTTTAGAAACTAGACTCCATTCTACAAATTTTTAAAAATAAAAATTTAAAAATATTTATTACTTTCCAAAATTTGTAGGGGGAGCAAAACCAAAATTCTACTTTTTAGGAAGTACCCACTTAGAAAATTAGTAAAAAATAAAATATTCATTAAAAAATTATTAGAAAAATTGTGCACCAACTAGATACTGTTAGCTAATTTCTAACCATAGCAATTTTAAAAATACTAAAAAAAAGGTCACCGTGCTCAAGTCATACAAGAGTTGCTATGTTATGTTTTTCTAACAAAAAAAACACCAATTTGTGTACATCCCTTTGTTGAACCCCTTAATCTCAACCATTTTCAAAATAAATTAATAGTTTAGAAAGTAGACTCAGAGCAACTTGATCCTTGTTTTTGTTCCATCTCAAAATTTTGAGTATAACTATCCTCAATTTCACATCCAAGGTTAGCATTTCCTTATTCTAGAAAAAAAGTGGCCACTTAAGCCCCCTTTTTGGGAACCATCTTGGTGCACTTACCTTGGAGATTGTAATGATCTTTGAATGATGTGGAAGATTCTAGATTTTTGAATGCAATATAAATAATTGTAATCAATCATTAGGAAAGCAAGTAGACTAATATAAGGTTTGATATGTAATATTTTAGCTCGAATTAAGGAGCATATAGGAATATAGCATTTTGAGCATGGTGCATTAGGCCCATGAGCCGAATCTATAAGCCTAGATATTGTTGGATGATTGTAATTAAAGTTTGTGATAATATGAATGTTTGAATTTCCATTTTCCTCCATATTTTGTGTTGCTTCTATTGTGTAACTCTTGCTGTAAGGTCTAGAATATTGTCTTTGAGGACTCTCCTATTGTGGCTAAATGATATTGGTATCATAGTGAGATTCGTTCTGTGAGAGATCATCAGAGTTTACAGAGTCCTATTGAATATTTTTTGTGTGGTGGTGGACTAAGGATCTGACCTGCCACTGCAAAGGACTTGTGTAAAGATGGCAGGATGAAGAAATGGTAGAGGAAATGGAGTGCATGGAAATGTAGACTAAGCTATGATGGAGATGTTGAGAGGAATTGTTGCTAGATTGGAAGCAGTCAAAATGACCCAGAGTAGAGGTTGACCAATTGATGATATGCGTGATGAGGAGGTAGAAGAATAGGAAGAAAGGGAAAGAGAAAATCAACATGGTTTGGATAAGGGAGAAGAGAGGTTCATAAGAGTCCTAACCAGAGTAAACATTAAACCACATTTCGATCCATTAGATTATAGTGGTAAGTTGAATTCAGATGAATTGCTTGATTGGATAATGGAGATGTAGAAGTATTTTGATTTTGAAGGTAGCACTAAAGTTAAGAAGGTGAAATTTTCTTGTACAAAGTTGAAAGGAAATGCATCCCTTTGGTGGGACCATTTGTAGACAAATAGGAAAAGAAAAGGAAACGAGAAGATACAATCATTGGATCAAATGGTGAATAAGTTAAAAACCAAGTTTATGCCTACTAATTATTAGATCAGTTTGTTCCAGAGGTTATAGAATTTGAAGTAGAAGGAGTTAAGTGTGACAGAGTATACTGAGGAGTTTTACAAGTTGAATATCAAATCTAGACATTCAAAGGATGAGATTGAGCAAGTAGGCAGATATGTGAATTGCTTGAGGTTGTCTATACAGGATGAGATCAGTTTTTTCAAGTTGTAGAGTGTGGAAGAAGCATATCAATGTTCCCTAAAAGTAGAAGAGAAGCTAAATAAAAGACATGAGCATAGATAGAGAGGAAGAGGTGGAAGATTTCAAAGAGGAAAAACTTTTATTGGAGGAGGAAGAGGATATTCTACAGATCAGAATAAAGATAAGGAAGTTAGTAAGAAAGATATTCGTACTGTAGAGATGATGGAAACTCTTATCAGAGAGGAGGATATGGTGGTTATTAGAATGAGGGTTATAGAAAAGATGATAGAGGACATGAGAAAAGAGTATTCAAGGGGACTTGTTTTAAGTGTGGAGGAGAAGGACATAGAGCATTTGAATTTAATCAAGGAGATAAAAGGAAAAAGACAAAGAACAATAGAACAACCTTTGTTGAGGAGGATCATGTCAGATCATCTAATAAACTAGAAGATGGAGAAGTGTTGGTGAACAAAAGAGTACTATGTCAAAGCGAGATGGAGCAGGAACTGGTGCAGAGAAAGAATTTGTTTCAGACCAGATGCAAGGTAGCTAGTAAATGTTACAAAGTGACTATTGATAGTGGAAGTTCAGAGAATCTAGTTTTTGAAGAAATGGTGACCAAATTGAAGTTGGAAATATTGAAACATGTGAAGCCCTATTAGATATCATGGATTCAAGATGAGCATAAGATACTAGTAAGTGAACAATGTTTGGTGAAATTGAAGATAGGAAATTATCATGATGAAGTTTTGTGTGATATCATGCCTATGGATGTATTCCATGCTTTGCTGGGAAGGCCTTGGTAGTATGATAGATAGTCTATTCATGATGGAAAGAAGAACACATATACCATTATTGCTAATGGAATGAAGCAAACTTTATTTCCATTGGACGATGTTCCTAAAGTTGAGGTTTGTATGAATGCTAGATTTTTTTTGTTGATGGAAGGAGATTTTGGATGGATTGAGACATGAGAACATGTGCTATGCCTTGGTTCCTAAGAAGGTTAGAGACTTGAAGCATGTAGAATAAAAAATAGAGGAGATAAAGGAGTTGCTGGAAGAATATGAAGGTATCATTTCAGATAATGTACCTAATGGATTGCCACCTGTGAGGAGTATAGGTCATTGCATGGATTTGATTCCTTGAGCTAGTTTTCCTAATAAAGTAGCACACTGAATGACACCTACAAAGAATGAAGATTTGAATAGACAAGTGCAAGATTTTTTGAAGAAATGTTTGATCAGAGAAAGCTTAAGTCCATGTGCAGTACCTACTATGCTAGCACCTAAGAAGGATGGAGAATGGAGGATGTGTAAAAACTCTAGAGCCATAAAAAAAATCATAGTGAAGTATAGATTTCCTTTGCTCTGGATGGATGAAATTATGGATTGTTTGAGTGGAATAATTTACAAAGATAGATTTAAAGTGTGGATATAATCAGATCAAAATCAGAGAAGGGGATAAGCAAAAGACAACATTCAAGACAGATGAAGGATTGTATGAGTGGTAGGTGATGCATTTTGGACTAACAAATGCACTGAGTACTTTCATGAGGCTGATGAATGGGGTATTGAAGAAGTTCTTAGGTAAGTTTGTGATTGTCTATTTGGATGACATCTTAATTTTCAATAAGACTAGGGAAGAACATTTGTTGCATATAAGACAAGTATTTTAGAGGTTGAGAGAAGAGCAATTGCTGATAAATATTAAGAAGTGAAGTTTCATGAAGAAAGAATTGGTATATATGGGATTTGTGATATCTTTGGATGGATTGGGGATGGATCCTGAGAAGGTAAGAGCAATTGTGGAATAGCCTACAGTGGAAAGCATTGGAGAGGTAAGATAATTTAATTGATTGGCTAGTTTCTACAAGAAGTTCATTAGAAATTTCAGTTCTATTTGTTGTCCTAGGATAGAAACAATGACAGGAAATAAGAAGGATTTAGGTGGACATCTAGAGCAAACCAAAGTTCTGAGTTGTTGAAATAGAAGTTGATGGATCAACCTTTGCTGACTTTACCAAACATTAATAAGGTATTTCACCTGGTAGATTGTGATGAAAGTGGAAATGCAATTGGATCAGTATTAAGTCAAGAAGGAAGGCCAATAGCTTATTTTAGTGAGAAATTGAATGATGCTAGAAGAAGGTATTCAATGTATGACTAGGAGTTTTATGCCATATTTCAAGCCTTGAAGAAGTGGAGACATTACTTGTTTCCTAAGGATTTTGTGTTATATACAGATCAACAAGTGTTACAGTATCTGAATAGTCATTGTAAGTTGAATCAGAGACACATGAAATGGGTGCAATTATTGTAGAGTTATACTTTTTTTTTTTAACATAGGATTGGAAAGTCAAATAGAGTTGTTGATGCCTTGATTAGGAGAAGGAATTTACTAGCAAAGATGAGAGTGGAGGTATTAGGTTTTGATGAATTAAATAACTTGTATGTCGAAGACTCTGATTTTGTAGAACCTTGGAGAGCTTGTAAAGAACCAGTCTTGGAGGATAGGAGTTATTGGTTGGATTATTTCATTCAGGAGGATATATTGTTCAAAGAGAATCAGTTGTGTATACCATAGAGTTCAATGAGGGATAATTGGGTGAAAGAAAAATATAGTGGAGGATTGTCAGGACACTTTGGAATTGATAAGACAGTAGCGTTGGTAAGTGAATTAATTTTAGCCGCAAATTCATAAGGAATTTAGGAAATTTGTGTAGAGTTACAAAGTTTTTGAAGTTGTAAAAGGGAGTAGTCAGAATTTTGGATTGTATAAGCCTTTGATAGTTCCAGAGAGACCTTGGGAGGATATCAACATGGATTTCATACTTGGCTTGTCGAAGACACAAAGAGGTAATGGTTCTATATTTGTGGTGGTTGATAGATTTTCCAAGATGAAACATTTCATACCTTGTAAGAAGACAACATATGCAGTACATGTAGAAGACTTGTTTTTCAAGGAAGTGGTCAGATTGTATGGATTACCTAGGAGTATTGTTTCAAATCGAGATACAAAGTTCATTGGTTACTTTTTGAGGACACTTTGGAAGAAGTTAACGAAAAATTTAAAGTTCAGTTCTACTTTTCACCCATAGACTAATGGATAGATAGAGGTATTAAATAGGAGTTTGGGGGATTTTCTAAGATGTTTGGTTGGAGAGAAGACTAGAAGTTGGGATTTTTTCCTTGCACAAGAAAAATTTGTTTACAATAATTCAGTGAACAAGAGTACCGAAAAGACACCTTTTGATATTGTTACTGGAATTCATCCTAGAGGTATATTAGAGTTGTGAGACATCAGTCAAGAATATAAAAGGAGTGTAGAAGTAGAGGAATTTTTAGAACATACAAAGAAAGTGCATACTCAAGTAGAGAAGTTGTTGGAAGATATGAACCATAATTATAAGGAGCGAGCAAATGGAAGGAGGAGACATAAGGAGTTTGAAGTTGGAGATGAAGTGATGGTGTATTTGAGGAAGGAAATATTTTTGGCTAGCACATATAATAAGCTCAAGATGAGGATTTTTGGAACCTATAAGGTTTTGAATAAATTTGATTCAGGAAATGCATATGAAGTAGAGTTACTGAATGGCATGGGTATATCACCTATATTCAACATTGCAAATCTACATCAATAACATGAAGCAAAATTCAGTGAAGACAATAAAGAAAAATTGGAGAAATAGTTTCCAAAACAATAATCATATGAGATAGAAGAGATTTTGAATATTAGAGATGGGAGGAAAACATGTGGAAGATAGTAGAAAAAATATCTTGTGAAGTGGAAAGGCAGACTAGTGGAAGATTCTTCTTGGGTTTCTCAGGCTGAGGTAGACCATATTGGTTTTACTTTAGCTCGGAAAAAGTGAGGGAATCACTTTTCAAATAACCCCAGATGTCTGATGTAGGAGAATCCTTGGTTCTTGGAAATGTTGCATCAAGCAAAAATATTTTCATTTCATTTTTGTTCTTATTCAACTCTTATTCAGTTCAAGTTGCTAGATTCAACATATTTTCTCACCAGACCCTATGCATCTATGTTTCATCTTGGACATGTTCATTCTCCTTATTCCAAGATTTTAGATTGATTGGATCTTTTTTCAGGCAAGTTACCACTTCCAGATTAAGTGGCAGTTTCTTGAATTGACAATAGAATAGTTTCAAGCCTAACGACTAGTTTGATCTCTTGTGGATCCTTCCCATAACTTGTGGATCCTTGTGAGGTGTTTTGAATTGTCCCGTGAAGTGTTTGAGACCTTTATTTGGGTCCACACTCCATCATATGCACCTATCAAGGAAAAATTGAAATTTGAGGCTGACCTATTTCATGCACATGTTACATTTTCCCTTCATCAAATATTGTAATGATCTTTGGCCAATATGAAAGATTATACATCTTCAAATGTGATATAAATCATTGTAATTGATAATTAGGAAATCAATTAGATCAATATAGGGTTTGATATGTAAGATTTCAACTTGAATTAAGGAGAATATAAGAATATTGCATTTTGAGTATGTTGTATCAAGCCTATGAGCCGAATCTGTAAGCCCAAATGTTGTTGGTCAATTTTAATCAAATTTTTTGATAATATGAATGTTTGAATTTGAATTTTTCTCCATATTCTATTTTTCTTTGCTGGTGTAACTCTTGCTACATGGTCCAAACTGTTCTCATTGAGGACTCTCCTACCATAGCTGCACCTGCTATAGCTTGAACTATTAGCCACTAAAACAATCACTAACTAAGATTAAAGAAACCTACCTAAGAAATAAAAAGTAGATGTAAGAGAATATCTTTAATAAATAAATAAATATAGAGTTACCTTCATTACCTAGACCCATTATAGATTTTCACCATACAATGATGGTTACACCATTTTTCAAATGTACACTATATTTCTATTTCAACTATTCTCATGCTAATGATATTTTAATACATGCTCACATCATCATGCTCTCATTTTTCATGCCTGGATTTAGAGAAATTCCATATATATTGAACAACACTCATATTAAGCATCCTATTCAAATAATACAAAATCCATGAGTTTTTAAATTATTATGTATAATTATCTAGGAATATGGCATGCTAACTAAAAATGATCTCATTGATTCTTAAATTACCATAGAGCATCCCAAAACAACCTTGCATAAAATCTACATAATGTGTATGTCATCAGTAATATAAAAATGACACCCCCTCAAGATCTTTCTATCTTATTTTGTATTATTAGTTGCATGAATGAATTCTATATACACAAATATAATAATATGAGTGGATTTGTACTACTATGATTGAACCTCATTCTATAGCTGGAGTATATATAATTCTCTGTAAAGTCAATAATTGAAACAATGTTACAAAGAGGAAATGTGTCCTTGCATAACTTGAATTACAAGTCTAATCTCAATCTCCATGAGTATGTCTTCCATGTTGATACACTATATCCTCTCAAAGAATAGTCATAATTGATATACCAATATTTTTCACTCACTAATTAATAGAACTATTTGCCTCATTTCCATCATTTAGAGTGTATGCAAATAACTTATATTTTCCAAATATTACTAGTTCTTTTATGTTTGCATGTGTAAATTATTTATGCACATATTTTCTCAAACATTAAAAATAATAACAACTATCAGATGTTCCATCCAAATATGATTTCTTGTAAAATACTTATCCACTCACTCTTTAAATAAAACTAAAAAAATAAAATCCATTGTTGAGCTAAGTGGACCTTCTATCATACACTCATATAGAATATCATTAGTATGCAAACAACTATGTATTTTAAGGCTTCAAATATGACTTATCTTTTTATGGAAGTCTACAAGATAATTCGCATAGTTAATTTTTATTTAGGTCCTCAACTCTTTCATGCTTCCCAATGGATTTTATTAGAGTTTTTATACCTATTTGTAGTGCTCGACTTATTTTTCTTATTAGGAAAGACTTTTTTTTTTAGTACTTACCATAATTGATATAATTACACACTATATAACATTATATCTCTAGTTCATGAGTTCATATCTACTCTTTCATATATATTGAACATATTTTTTACAATAGATTTTTCAAGTTATTAGTATTTGATATTTTTAGGGAAAGAATCTTCATTATGGGTTTAAACATAATATTTTTCATCATTTCAATTAAAAATTTGTATCTTCCTATTTCATTTAGATTTTTAAAAAATATTTTCCATATTTTATTAAAATTTCTTCTACAAGTACATCCAAGAATCTTACCAACAATTGGTTAAAAATATTCTCATCAATTTCAATTAGAAACTTAGGATTTTTATGGAAAGTTATTTAAGGGTTTTTTCAATGATAAACTTACTTCATTACATATACTAATTCAACCCCCCTCAATATATTGTGTTCCTTTCACCATAATCATCACCATTGTTGCACCTATATTCAAATATCACTATACCAAGATTCCAAGTCTCCACACATGTCAATCCATGACCTCAAACCAAAAGGAAACCTATGTACCTATCACCATCATAGTCCAAAATCTAAAAACAACAAATATATACTGTCTTTTCTTCAAATAGTAAACTACAAACTCTCTCCAACACATATTCTAACTTCAATGTCCAATTCTATATGCAAAATTTATGACTAAATTTGTGTTTGAGAGAAATATTTGAATTCATTGTCCCAAAATCTTCCCAATACTTGTTTCTCAAAGAGAGATTTTCAATGACTATTGAAAGTAAAGAATCAGACATCATGGATGAAAGTTATTCCCCCAAAATAAAATTGCTCGTTTAGGCTTCAGTGGGGGTCAAATAGCTTTACAATTATATGTATACTTCATATGTTGTTGATATCATTAGTGGCACACAAGTGGTTCTTTGGGTGAAAAAAATAGGTTGTTGGCGCATGGGTAGGGTTCTTGAAATGGTGGAATAAAAAATTATAAAACTTAATTAATTAATTTTTAAAAAACTTCATAGTATGCCTAGTGGCCGAGTTACATGCCCCATGTGATCGAGGCTCTAGATAGGGGCCAAGCTCATCAACTCAAAACCATCAAATATTGGTGATAAAAAAGTTGGTGGCTGACAAACTATATTAGCATGTTGCATCATTGGAACAAGTAGACCTACAAAAGGTATGGGGGCCTGAAGACCACCCCCCCCCATGAAATTTGATTTTTATTTTCAAATAATTTCAATTGTACATGGATGATAAAAAATAAAAATAATTGACCTATAGATTGTGATGGGAATACGACCAAGAACAGTAGGAGATTATTTTTGCATTCTTAGAATGAAAAAAATAATAAAAAATTTATATCAATCTGCATTTCTCACCAAATTTGGATCCAATGGTGAATTTTGTTTTATCTCAAGAGGTCATCTTTGAATAATCCTCTACAAAACCATCATATGAAGCACATCTAGGAAACCCTTTTGACCAAAAAGTTTCAAACCTTAGGTCTTCAATAAACCCAACATATGTACAAACCCCAAATCCCTAAACAAATAAAAACTTCGACAAAAAATCATAGCTTGAAATACATTAAATATTTCTTATATTTCCATAGATTTAGATTTACACCAAATCTGCTGAAACAAGGGTTATTTAAAACCTAGGAGCTCACAACTCCCACAACCATGAATAAAGATCTAATACCAGTTGTTATAAAATAATGCATAATATCAAAAAAAAAATCCATTTCCTACATAACCCCATGAGAAAAAAACATGCATGCAAGCTTACAAATAACCATAATAAAAATATCAAATATACAAGCCACAAGATAACACAAGATATAGCCTAGGAGAACCTAGCCTCCAAAAGAATCCGCACTCTATGTGTTAATTAGTAATAAAATAATTTCAACACACTAACAAAGTTTCCATGAATACATATAAAATATGAAACCCCTAAAATTCACTCTCCATGTGTCCAAGCATGTAACCAAACATCCCATCCCATGCTTCACATATGCACTTACAAGAGAAAATAAATATAATGAAAACTCACTCACCCAACCAACCTTAACCACTAAACATTTGCTTGCTTTTATAAACTCAATCTCGACCAAAAATGCAACCAAGTGGTAACATAAATAAATGTGTATCAAAACTATGAGTACACAAAACCATTGACCTATTATTTAATTTTTTATACTAATTTTTCACATCATTAAATATTTTTCCAATTAATTATTCTATGTCTATCACATATAAAATAACTAACCCAATATTGCATACAACTTTCCAAGTGGACCCAAATAAATATCTAATGTGGTTAAACACATATCCTTTATATAACACAAATAAATATTTATTTATTTTACATAATTAAAATAATTCATGTTATGCAAGGTGTACAGTGACTATTCCTAATAGATTATGCCATGTGGCAACCTATTCCAATCATTATTGATGTGTGTATGATTGAAAAATTAAAATTAGGAAACAAACACACCACACACTAGTGTTGATGAATCTCTACAATCACTATCATGTATAAAATTTTCACTTCAATTCACACATTTAAGTTTGTAACATACAAACTTGGAATTGTAGTTTGAATGCAAAAGCTTTAAGTATGTCATGACATAATGCACTATAAATATCAAGGATAACTCATATTAGAGAGTAAATAACAACCAATCCTCTATGTGAAAATGTGACTAACATGCCATCCTTCTCCCTTAAGTAACTATATTCAAACCACATAGTAAGCTAACTACTTAGAGGACACCTATCTATGATCACAATTTATTCAATCAAGGCAGTTCAAATATAATTTGTAAATAATAGATTATAGAATTAACACTACATGTCATTTGTCCATGCACTAACATATCTAATAACTATTTGAAGAGTATAAAATTCAATGTCCAAATTTATGCACACCTTGAATTCACATTAGAAAGTAAAGTACTTTACTATTGGTTTTAAGAGAACAGTATGTCGAAGAACATTAGGCTTGTGCAATCTATTTTTGTGTGCATGTACTTTTCTCTCCACTCTTGTATGGTCCTCAATAGGATTGTGTTTGCGATATAGATAAAGAGTATGAAAATGAGCCAATGTTTACACAAGTTTGTGCAATTTATTGACATGGATATCTATGAAGATATTTTCCTAAGACAAGGGAAAGACTATGTGGATATATTTTAAAGAGGGGGAAAATAAACTTGGAACTCCTACTATATTTATTTTCATAATTAGGGATCCACTTATTCAAATTAAAAGCTTCAACAATAAGAAGGTGAAAGTTTATTTAGCACCAATATCCAATATTCTAAGAAAGTAACATGCTCAAATGAAACCTATAAATTAAGAAGTGTAACGCCCCACCATGAAAACCCCAAAGGAAAATATACTATCTAATATTTATAGCACAATTTTTTTTTTTAAGTAAAACTAATATGAGATGTAAGTTAACATACAATACTAGAAATGAAACCATACATATACATCATCTAACTAAGTCCCTTGGGGTAACATTACAGTTTGTAATTCCCCTCTGCCCTTTGTCCTTACTATGTTGTCGTATGAGGCTTTGTCCATCCATTTGAGTTAATTGCTTGATAGCAAGTTTTGAATAATGTGATTGGGGAGTGCCTTTCTTTGATTGTTCGTTAACTAGGCATCATCATTTTAAAAAAAGATAAATAATGATTTAATAGAAGCTTTTATATGATTGAAGAATAAATTGAATAAATAATATTAAATTAATTATTTGATTTTAATAAATTAAACTCTATGATTTAAACAAAATATCAAAATAAATATATTAAATTAAAAGAATTATGTAAGTAAACTTTATGAGAAGTTATAGTAATAAATTAATGATGTTTGATTATTGTGGGTAAACTTTGAAATATGGTTAAAATCATTAAATAAAACAATGAAGAAGTATGAATGGTGGAAAGATAAAAAGAAATAAATTAATGGAAGGTGAGAGTGTGGATAAAAGAATACAATAAAATAATTAATTTTGTGCAGTTACAGTTCCAGAGAGTGGGAAAATAAATAAATTCATTGGAGTTAACTTACATAGGGGTTTTTGGATTATTTTCCGAGAAATTGATTTACATTTGGTAGTGGAGAAAGTTTCTTGTTCTGGAATTGGTTTTCTCTGGTGCTGAAAAACTTCTTGGGGTTTTTCTTTGGAAAGATTGTTTCTTTATTTTGGAACTTTTGGAGTTGGGGATTTTAGTGTTGTTCGAGATTTCAGAAAGGTGTTGCAATTGCAAGCTGGAAGTGGAAAGCCCTGCAACATAACCACCTTTGTCAAGAGGAAAATCCAAGTTCCCTTGCTAATCTTAAATTATGATTTTGATGGAAATAAATGCAGAAATTGTATTCTTCTTTGAAATTAAACATAAATGTTTGGGTTGTCATTCTGTGAAAATTTAATATTTTTTTTTAATATGGAATACATTGTTTAAAATAGATTAAAACCTTGAGTTATGTTTGAAGGATTCCTTACTCTCAGGAGATAAATTTCTATATTCTTGAATCCCTAGTTAAATTTCTTGTATTCTTGTATTTTTTCAATGGCTTAAACAATATTTTTACAAAGTTTGGCTTGGGCTCCACATAGTTTGTATTCACATTGTTAGCTTATGGCTTTCCTTGTGTCTTTTGCACATTCTATCAACACAAGCGTTATTGCTCTCAAGTATATATATTCTCCTATATGTCACAGTTCTGTACACATTTTATATCCTCCATCTTGTTGCCTTGTAACATTCTTAATAGTGGTTGCCATTAAACTCTAAATTTTATTAAGCTAGTCAGGCTGTCGCCCCTAATTTAGCTGGCTTGTAGAGAAATAAGCCTCATAGTGCTTTAGCAAATAGCAATATTACTATATTGTGGTTGTTGTATTATTTATCTGTAGCCTTCAAATAGATGAGTTTATCTTTAATAGGTAGTCAAGTTTAGGCGACTCCAGTTCATTGGTCAAGAAATTGAAAAGCAAGAATTATTATCCTACATTCTTCCTTCTAGGCATCGACCTTCTTCTTACAATCGATTTATCTTTTGGGTGAGTTTACTATTGTTGTTCATTTAACTCTCTCTCTAAGGCAGTGCCATAATGTGCTCTCATGAGGATTTTGTTATTCTCCATTTTGCTTGACCGCCACCCCCTCTCTGCATGGACTAACTTTTAGTTAAATGTGATAGTTCTTTTCTTGCTAATGCATGCATTCGATGTTGGCTATAGATTGAATTCTCTTTCTATTGAATCGAGTTTAAAATTGTAGACTGAAGTTTCTCCTGAGTCACTAGTGCAACTCTCTTTCCTTTTAGACTCCTCGCTATAGACCGTCCATGGGAATCAACCATTATACCGTGTGGTTTATGTTCCTTGAATCCTTGGGACTAAAGGAAATTTTCTTGACATAAATACCATTAGGAAGTTTCAATGCTGGCATGGTGTGGGCATTAAAGCTGATATTTAAATTATTGAAATTTATTCTTATATAAGAATTCCGTCTATCTTGCTAGCCTATAATACTCTCTATCGTGACTACATGGAATGAAACTTATGAATCATTGCCATAATAGTTAATCCTTGGAAAATATGACCAGTCGATGCTAATTGTTCATCTATTGTTGGCTGCAAGTTTTTCATTGGCATCCACTTTTGTAAGCTCCAGTCACCTTGTAACCGCTTTGGTCTTATATGTATCCGTTGTTATTAACTTTGGTAGTAGCTGGTAATATATGATTGCGTAGTGATGTAAATATCATGCAATAAATCTGTTATATTTAAACAAGCTGCCTATTTAATGCCTCATCTTAGGAAATAGTATTGGCACCTGTAATATATATATTTATATCTTTAGTTTGTTTGTAAGCATAGTCGCTTATCTTATTTGTTTGTTGTATATTCATAGGTTTGTAGTTCGCTATTAGTTATACCAAGCTGATTAGTAAATATGAATTTGAAAGATAGATCTAATTATAAATAGATAAAAGTTAGTGTTTGAGGATATCGACCTTGATAATCGAATTGTATATATATATGTATAGTCATTTTGACATACTGTATAAATCCAAAGCTGAGCTATAATTCATTATTTGGCTATAGCATGTTTATATATATATATATATATTTTTTGAGGTTCTTTTGATATTTGACATTTATATAATCATAAAATTTCTAATAATAAAATATACTATTTAATAGATTGATTAATAACAAAGTTATACATTGGGATTATTGTTGATGTGGTGTTTTGCACACTTTCTCAACAAAGGCAATGCATAAATGCACTACATCTCTTGAAAGGAAATCTCCAATAACAAGTTACTGAAAATCACTCCAAGGTCTCTTGGGTGTCAAGTCATGATTTGCATGGAATCCCTCAATTGATGTTCGATGTGATTTTGCTGGTAATCATAAGGCAGACTTACGTACTTAGCTAGATATGAGGTGAATCATGAGGAGGAGTTTCTAAAATGGAAGTTAAAGTGCAGTTCGCTGCAGGTTCAAACAACAATCACAAACTACTATTCCATCTTAAGATTTGGCTTCAGAATGAGCAATGAACCTTAGCATAGGTTACTTATTAAAAAAGAAGAAGGAAAAAGGGCAGGGAAAGGAAGAGGTTCCTAGATCTGAAACTAATTGTGAACAATGATCATGGAGGGTTCTACTATGGACAACTTCCTTAAAAGATAATTTCATTTAACCAGAATATTCATAGTGTCATGAAATTTGTGCTATCTTCTAAGGACTCCAAATGTCTTACCATTCATTAACCATAAACATGTATGAACAAATATAAAATTTTGGGAGCAACTTTTGTTTCTAAGCCTAGACTATCTTTACATAGCTATCTACCATCAACAAACAACAAAAAGTATGGACTAAAAGGACATCAACACAATAAAAATATTCATAAACACTGAGCAACATTACTAGATCTATCAAATCAATCTAAGACTATGAAAAACAACAAAAAAATATAACTTAATCATCTAACTATGGGAGATGAATCATGAAACATGCAAAGAAACTAAAAAATCCACCAAAGTCAATGTATTTCTATTATAATTTCAGCAACATGTTATTACAACAACTCAACTCTCTTGAAAATGAGAGGAGACTCCCTATTTATAGTTTCCAAAAAGTAAAATGAATGTCCAAGATTTATTTGCATTGTGTGGCCAAGATTCACTACAAATTAGGGTTCTACCTACCCCCAAATATATTACATTTTAAAATACATCTTTTTCCTCTTCCCTATTTTGTCTTCTACTGGTAGCACTATAGCATTTTTTATTTTTGTTGATTGATTTTTCTATGACTATTCCTTAAGAAGTTCATCATCAATAATAGGGTTCCCTTTTTGCTTCTTCAAAGTGGCATATTCCATGAACTTCAAGATTAATGGCTAGAGCTTTTCAATTTCCATAATCTGATATTGCAGCACTTGGTAACCCCATTGATTGGACCTATCAAAGAGATTTTCCTAATCTTCATCATACTTGGAAGTGTGATACCTAAATTTCTCAGATTGGACGAAAGATCGGAAAGAAAAAACTCATGAAATCGGTGGTGATCTCATTTGAAAATCCATCCTCCATTTTCTTTTGAAAATGAGGTTTTACCTTCTTCAGATCAATTTGAATGGCAACCATGTTGAACCCCATCATTAGCTTCATATATTGAGTGCAATGTACCCTAACATCCTTGGCCCAATCGATATCTAGATCTATCCTATAAAGTACTTGCTCCAATCTTTCCTTTGTATTTTCAAAATCCATTTTCCACATCTCCACGAGCCAAAGATCATCCTCCTTGAATGTGAGCTCCTCTTTCCAAATTTTCATTGGAAGCTTGAGGATGGCCTCAATTTCTAGATAAGTAGACCCATATATCCTCGAGAAGTCAATATAGGACTTCCCTATGTTAGTGTAATTAATTAATTAATTAATTATTGCACTAGCATAAGTTAACTTAGGTCATGCATCATTTAGTCCTAGGTTAGATTTTAATAAATCATTTAATAAATAGGGCTATATTCCCTTCCATGTTTGTAGGGATAAGATTCCTTCTAGAAGATGAGTTGTCCTTCTAGAACTTATCTCAACATTTAATAATTTCTCTAGATAGGATTCACATGCTGTTAGATTATGACATATGACAAAACCTCTTGCATTTTAGGTTTTCCTTCTTGCCTATATAATCATAAATTTTGTTCATTTGTAATATATGATCACATCATATCATATAAATATAGAATCTCTATTCAACATTCCATAGTTGCAACACTTTCCTTTGTGGTTGATTATCTTTCATGGAAAAGGTCCTTTATTGAAAATTTCAGAGCTTCAGGGACTGTGCACCCATAATCTCAACATCGTATCAGAGCATGTCCAGTGAAACATCAACCCTTGATCTAGGAAGTTGGAGTGCAAGATTCTTGCAGGCTTGGAGTTTATGTTGCAGGATAGTTGGTTCTACCCATGAACCAAGCTGATTTCTGGTGCACATCAAGCTCTCTCCGACCTCTCCATTGCATCCAGAAGGCCGCAAATCCCATAGATCACCTACTCATTTCTCAAACTTAGAGTAATACCGATTGGGAGCCTTTGAGATACAATCTACGGTTTGGATTTTTTGCACTATCCATACATATCTATAGGAAAAAATATCCCCTCTCAGTCTTCTTCAAAGGAGTTTTTTTTTTAGAAAAATGATTTTTTTTTTTTTGGCTATTTCTGGATGACTTTTTATATAGTTCTGGAAAAAATTAAGTTCTGCAAGATTGACCTGCAATTTTAATTCACAATTGGCATATTTATTTTTCCATGGACTATAGTCCATCTGCTGACATTTGCTAATTTGTGCAGGGTAAATTTATCATTGTTTTTTTTTGTTTTTTAATTTTTTGAATTTCAAATATTGCAATATTCAAAAAATTGTAGCTTTCGGCATCAAAGTGACCTCTGTAGACTCTAACCAAACCCTGTCACATTGTCTCTACATCACCCAACATCATCCATGTCAGCCCGCTCATCATTTCTCCTACTGCCGACAATGTCACCTCGCCAGAGTCTCTTCCCAGCAACATCCATAGAGCACCCACCGACCGATGTTCATGCTCCCACTAAAGTCTGCAGCCCCATCTGCTCCAACCTCGATCCCATTGCTAACTAGGGGCTCCACTATCTCCGAGTAGTGACACCACCCACCGGCTGTGCCACCCACTAGAACCACTCGACCGCCGCTCTGACACTATCGATCCAACATAGTTTTTTTAAAATTGTCAACGTCGTCCACAGTCACATCAATGACCAAGGGATCATTTTTTTTAGCCCTAGTTGCTTGATTTTTGTGCCCAGTTAGCCAACTCAAATCAATTTAGGCAGAAATTTTCCAAAAGGCATAACTTCCACATACAATATCAAAAATCTATAAATAATATATCATTGGAAAGCTCTCTAAGTCTACTTTCCAAAGGTTTCCTCTGTTTTTCCAGATTCTTCTTCTATCAAAAATTATTCTTAGTTGAATTGGAAACCCTAATTTTTTGGTTTAGAGGTCATTTCTAGCTTTTCAATTTGTTTCAAAGGCTTCACTTTAGTTGATTGTTGATCAATTATCTAGTTTTCACATTTTTTGTCAAAAATATTTTGTCTTGGATTGTTGTTCTCCTCTAATGGCCAATAAAGGATTCAAGATTCTTACTCCTCATAACTATCACACATGGAAGGTTAGTATGTAGAGACCTATCTAGTCCAAGGGACTCTAGTCCACTTTGAATGAGAATCAGCCTCATCTAAC
Organism: Sequoia sempervirens; assembly: GCA_007258455.2. Classification (NCBI taxonomy): domain Eukaryota; kingdom Viridiplantae; phylum Streptophyta; class Pinopsida; order Cupressales; family Cupressaceae; genus Sequoia; species Sequoia sempervirens. The sequence goes on along the minus strand of VDFB02086081.1, from coordinate 51,046,707 downwards.
CAGAGAATATGAAAAATTCTAGCATTAGATTAAGTGTGAAGAGGCTATGGGGCTCATTGCTCTACATGTCTCCAACTCACTATTCTTCCATATTGAGGGGTGCAAGACTCCCAAGGAGGTTTGGGACAAGCTCAAGGATCTCTTTGGTTCTGTTAGTGATGTACGAGCTTTGCAATTGACGGCTAAACTTGCTTCACTAACTATTGATCAATTTCCTTCCATTGAAGACTACCTGGTAAGATTCAAGTCTTTAAGGACTCAGCTTTTTGGGTGTGACAAAGATAAATCTGACAAAGAGTGTATATTCATGATTCTATCTAAGCTAATAGGTTCCTTCTTCTACTTTGCTACCTCTTTCTATTCCACCATGGATGGTATTGGTGATAGTTTTGTTATGACATCATTTGAGACATTTTGTGAATGATTGACTCAAGAATAATCCAAGCTCAACCAGGCTGATACATCCACAAAATCCCATGCATTGGTGGTAGGACCATGAAAAGGAAAGGGAAAGCACAAAGGAAAATCAAAGGCATGAGCTTCTTCCAAATCATCATCTCAGCCTAAGGAAGAAAAGTTGAAGAGAGAGAGGTCCAAGTGCAACTTCTATAATGGTCTTGGTCACATTGAGGATACATGTTTCAAGAGAGAGATACATGAGCTAAGGAAGATACTCAAAGATCACAACATCTCTCTCCCTCTCACCATAGTCAAATATCCTCATTCCCCATCTCATGCAGAGTCATCATTAGGTATTGCTGGAATTTCCACTATTGAAAATCTTGGTAAGGGGAATGCTTTGATAACTACTTTTGTTGATAATAGAGAAGGATGGGTACTTGACTCTTGTGGTTACCGACATGTCACTTCTTCTCAACAACATATTATGTGGGATCCTCTGAGGCCTACCAACTTTGATAGAATGTTTACTGCAAATGCAGCTATTGTCTATGTTGCTGCTCTTGATGGAAAAAGGTTGGAAGATGTTGTCTACATTCCTCAGATTTCTCATGATATGTTGTCTATCTATCAACTTTCCCAGGAGGGATTGATCATTGAGTTCACTTTAGAACTTTCCATCATTAGGGATACATTTTATGTCCTTGTTTCCTATGGACAAGAAAACCATCATTCCAAGGTATACAAGTTTACCAAATTGGGATCGAGATCAACCTACTCTTGACTCTCCAGACTCAAGGGTAGGAAGCACATCATCACTCCCTCCTTGCCATGGTTGTGGAGGCTGTTTTGAATTGGCTCTTTGTATGGCACCATCTTCTTCCCTGGACACCACTCAATTGAGATTTTCTTTAGTAGGGATGGATACATTCACTTCTTTAGACTTGTGGTACATGGATGGGTTCTCTTTAGGTCTATCCGACTTGGCTTCTTATTTCATCACTAGTCTTGAAAAAATTCTAGAGGGGACTACTCTCCTTTATGGGAAGGCTATCTAGTCCACATACTTTTTTGTTCCTTTTTATATATATGTGTGATGGTTGTAGTCCTTGGGGGGTTAATGTTGAGTCCTCCAAACATCACTCCTCCATCTTGTTTTCTTTTATATCTCCTTTTTGGGGAGGGGTTTTGTTCCCATTGGGTTTTCCCCTTTTCTCAGATTGTGGGAGATTTTATGCCCTCGTAGCTGAGACCCATTTTTTCATCTTCTTTATAATCATTGCATTTTCCTCCCTAAGTTGAACTTATGGGGGGGTGTTAGTGTAATTAGTTAATTAATTATTACACTAGCATAAGTTAACTTACGTCATGCATCATTTAGTCCTAGGTTAGAACCTTGCGCCCTCAAGAGACCTTTGTAGCTCCAAGAACTTATTTTTTTCCCTAACAACCTGACTAATTCCCATGTTTCCAACATAAATAACCTACCATAACCAATCCTCTATGGTTTTAGCTAGGTTCTTCCTTTGCTCAAGCTTATCTACTTGTTCCTTAGACAACAGTTGTAGTGGGTCCGAAGATGTGGTAGGCTATTCTTTTGCTGATGACCACTATTGGATATATGCCATCAAGTTAGCCAGCTATGCCTTGAGCTCATCCTTGGAAATCTTATCTTGCTATAGGGTATGTGCAGGATCATGATGGGCCAAAAAGTGGTGATATGATGGGTATTTGTAGGGTATGTTGACAAATTTTTTTTACCCAAAATTAATGAAATGAAAAGGGTTTTTAAAGGAAGTTCTCATCTTTCCAGTAATATAAATTATGCTTTACTTTGAATTTAATAAATAATTATTATTCATTTTCTATTTGAATTACGACTAAAGTCTTGATTGATAGGCTGATTGAAAAACATCTATAGCTTTCAAACGGTCTCACATTTTTTGAATCCGAAACATGTGTCACATTCTATGCTTCGTATACCGTAGGATTAAAAATAAAATAAAATTTCACAAAGTTTTGACCAAGTTAAGGTGGTTACATGTACGAGTTTTTATTTTTTTTTTAAGTTGCAATAAAAAATTCACAAAATTAATTATTTAATTGGAAAAAAATTACAAAAAAATATGCATCACATCAGGACATGAGTCCTCTACTTATATATAAAATATTATAAATGTTTTTTTATCATTTTATTGTGGTTAGGGTGGTCAGACAAACACCTACTTATTTTTCCCTAAAATTTAAGTACTCGCATTGAAATTTCAAATTTTCACCAAATAGATTTTTTTTAAAAAAGAATAAACCTAGTAGTTTAGAAACTACATTTAATTTGCTACAAATTCTATTCTTACATATTTTTGAAATAATATAGATAGCTTATTCAAATTTTTATGTCAAGTTTCTTAACTCTTTGCTACTTGAGGGCCTATTTTTTCCATGATGATCCTACACATACCCTGTATTAGATGCACCACCGTGGCAACAGACTCTTGAAGGTGATCCACCTTCTTCTCTCTTGAAGAAACTCCCAAGTCAATGGTGGAGACATATCTAATTCCTTTTTCTCCCACCACTAGCATAGCTACTTGCATTGTTTTGGATCCAGAGACATCCATCGTCACCTTTGATCTAATTTTAGGATTTTTCTATTTTTCAGTGTTGATTTGAGATCAGGCCAATATGGTCTCCAATCTTGTTCTTGGATCCTTTGGGTAGGAGTGTTTCTCTCTTGTTTCCTTTCTAGCCAATTGGGCATTAAGGACTTTTCTTTAGGTGATTCATGATCACCTTCCTCTTCATCTCTCCTGATTTCAATCCCCTTTTCTTTAGGATTTTCTTTCTCTTTCCTTGTATCTTCTTCTTCATCATCAGAGTCCTAGATAAACACCGTGTGCTTGATGGGGGACTTGGTGCGAATGCACTCTTTGGGGCTATCTTACCCTTCAGCATCTCCTTCTTCCTTTCCCTCTTCATACTCATGCCCTTCATGCTACTCAACCTCCAAACTCTTGTAGGTTTCAGTTTCTTCTTCAAGATTATCTTCCTCTTTTTGATCTTTCTTTTCCTATTCTTTCTACCCTTCTGGAGAGGCATCTATTCATCATGCTTGGGGCCCTCTTCTCTTTCACCAGCTGAAACTTCAATGCTTTCTCCCACTTTGTCATCTTTTTTCACTTTTTCTTCAGGAGGTGGTCTTTCCATTTCTTCTCCAACATCCTTCAATTATTGGGCTAGTTCCTCCTCAAAATCAACATCAAATGTTTGTATAATTTCAGTACCAACATCCCTTTCTTCACCACTTTCAGAAGACTCCATCTCCTCTCCTTCATAAACTATCTTAGCAATTTGTAGATGTTGATGTTCTAGATGCTCATGGTAGTCATCTGATTCCTCCTCCAATGTCTTTGTAGCTTCCCTCTCCCATCTCTCCAACTCCTCAAATATTTCCATTGTGGCTCTCATTTTGGGAGGCTTAATTGGGGTCTTTTAGATAGGAATGTTGGAAAGAACCTATGTCAGGGCAGCCTAGATGGTTGGATTCATTAACACTTTAGAAATTTCAAAGGGGGAACTTTGCATATGCCATGAGAATGCTTCTAGAAGGGAGAGTGTCGGTATAGGTATTGTTAATGTGGATAATGAAAGGGACGTAGTTAGAGACATGGAGATAGAAGAAAGTGGAGAGGTGGTGGCAGAAGAAAAATCAACCACCACAACTAGACGAGTTGGTGAAGAAGAGGCAAGGTGGACCAAGATGTCCATTGTAGGTGGCACAGTAGCCACCATGGCTTGAGAAGTAGTAGTAGAGGTAGTTGGTGGGGACTTAGGTTGATCAACCTCCATTTCCTCTCCCTCATCGAGCGGATCCTCTTGAATAATAGGATTCTCAGTGATGCTACTCGACCTTTTCTGTTTCTTGGAAGGTTCACCTTCCGAGACCTTCCTTGCATATACCTTCAGGATAGGCTATTGCTCCTTAGCCTCTTTTCTTTTCTTGGAGTGAGTGAATGGAGGGGACTTTGAAGTCTCTCCTATTGAAGTAGTAGTTGTCCTGCCATCCATCCCACATGGCTTGCTTTCAAGCCATTCATAAGTTAGGATGACCCCTTGTTGCTTTGATAAGGAAACTTGTACATTAACCCTTTCTCTTCTACGAGCCTCGATGGGCTTGGTTATAATCTCGAGGTCATCGAGCTCTTGCTCATCCCAATCAATCAATGGTAGTGGAAAGTTGGCAACTACAACATATCGAGGATCCATAATTGTGTTCTCATCTTCTTCTACTTGATTGGGCACAGGAAATAGGTTCACCCTCTTCACAAAGTAGGTGGTCATCCTCTTATAATGCCTCATCCACACCTCCATGTCATCTCTGCAATTAACCTAGAAATCCTCAATGCTATGTAGATGGGAATACTCAGGTCCTTGTGCCTTCCCAATATGTCCACAAGGATCCATCCATGGCCTAGTGGTGTGAAGTATGAAATGGTACTCAATTAACTCCTTTTTTGAATTTCATACACATTGTGAGGTATGGAATTCATACATCCATTGGGCCAAAAGAAAGGGGATAGGAAATCCTGGCCAAATGTTTGCTACTTAGAAGATTGTGTACATGTCACAACTATTGAGTAAGATCCAACAATATTATTCGATTGTTAGGATACTGGGGTAGCTTAATTGGTCTTTCTAAAAATCCTTGGGTGTGAATGTATGTGAATTTCAGGTACTGAATGAACAAGAAAGAATATTGCTTGAGAAAATCTTGAGTGCTATGGGAGACTCTCCTCTCAAATTCACCCCTAAGTAACCTAATAACATGACATATGAAAGTGTCATTGACCCTACAATAGTCCCTTTTAAAATTTCTAAAATGTATATGGGGGTACCTATTGTAGACTTTCAATTCTCTGCTAGGTTCTTCATTCCTAGCCCTGAACAAGCCACTATACTACCTCTGTTTGGCTAGTGAATAGACCAGGTAGGACGTCATGTAAAACTTGGAGGTCTTTTTAACAATCATGAACTATTAATGGAAATAGTCACTAATTATCTCGCCCCTATAGAATGTGGTGTCCTCCCCACGTAGAATCTTTTCAATGAAGTAGGCCATCCATTCTTGAAAGTTCACAACAACAGGAAGGCCCATTACTTTACTTAGTAGGGTTACTAGATCATGGTAGTCCTCAAGGAAATCATTGTAGTAGAGTTCCTAGGGAACTTTTGCAGTGCTGCCATGCTTCTCTTTTAGCTAATATTGATTTATAAGCTTCTTACATTGTAAGGGATCTTTGTCCCACATTTCCTTGTAATCTGCAATGGTTGGTACCTCCATTTCCCTGAAGGTAGGATGTGAAATGTCTTTGTTATTTCCCTAGGGGACATGTCAGCTAGAATGTTTCCATCTCTATCCACTATTGTCTAGGTCTCTAGTTGATATGCTTCCTTGCAAGCCATTACTAGTTTAGGGGTGACAAGAGTGGGAGGAAAGCCTAGAACCTTGGCTATTTTTTAGCATCTAATTAGCCTTGCATTATCCATTGTAAAATTGATTCTGACCCTTTGCTTGAACTCATCAATATCAATGTGCCCAATGTTGGTGTTTGTGCCTTCTTTCCATTCCATGGTAACCTTGGAATATAACAGTTCCCCTTGGAACTGGTACTTCATTTGGTCTTTGTCTTCCTTCCCACGAGGAGCTCTACCTATTTTCTTTCCTTTTTCTTTCTCTACTGAAGCCCCTGAGGGTCCTGCACCTAATTCCATATATTCTATAGATAGAGGCAAGGTGAGCACAGTCGAGCATGAAACATCAAATGTTAGCCAAATCCCTACAAAACATTGTTAGATTGGATAGTACAACAATCAAGAAATGTAACACTTATCCTAGATGGACATTAGTAGTTTACTGAAGGAAATTTGGATGGTCTAAGTCCCAAGGGTTAGAGTTCGCTGGCCAAAATGTTGTTTTGAAGGGAAAACATGGTAGGGAAATCCACATGGTTTCTCCCATCCTATGATTTGGTCAAATTGAGGTGTTCATCATGGACAAAAAGTCATATTGGTGTATGGGTCAAGGTCTGTTTCAAGGTCAAGAGGTATTTGATTCATCACTTGGGCAATAGAAGTCAAGATGGAGCTTTGCCATTTGAAGTTAGGCATTTAAACTAGCTCCGGCAAGGTGGAATTCCAAGGGAGAATTTCCGCCAACCAAGACTCATGGGTTTGAAAGGTGGTTAACACAACTTGATCATTTAAGTATCTTAGGTCAGAGGAAGTCCTATGAGGATTTCCATTTGGAGATGGTGGGCAGTGAGCAGAAATTTGACAGAGGAAATCTGATGGTGCGGGCCCAATGGAGGGTCTAGCCTATACATTTTCTTTGTTGCGAGTTTCGTTGATAGTCAAGGTACCAAGAACCAAAGGTTGGAAGGACGAACTTGGTTTTCCCTTTTGCAACGACCGAGACAGGATAGAATCTCAATGACATAAGTCTGAGAAAGAGGACCTGACAAAGGTTGGGACACGATGTTTCATCACTCTATACATGTGGCCTTGGGATGTTTGGGACCTAGAGGATGGAAAGTAGTCACTTGATAGCCATGAGAAATGACAATATTACAATTGCAGTCCATGGATCGAAGTTTGTTGACCAAGACCTAGAGAGCAATTAGGATGTGGCAACTTCAACTTCCACATCAGGCGGAAAATGAAGGAACAGAGCCCAAAGGATGGGTGGATGGGGCTAGAACATTGTTTTGAAAGGTGAATGTGAGATGGCATCCCAAAGATGGAATCCTTCGGGAGTGGGCCTGGGAAGCATGGATGGAGTCAGTGAGTTCAAATTTCACCAAGTCCAAATGGCAGAAAGATAAGGGTGCTCTGGGATGGCAGACCCGTGAGGGTTCTTCATCGTTTTAAGGTTGTCTTTAGTTTTAACATTTTAGTGATGCAAAAGAGGGTTCTTAGGCCTAGAGAGCATTAAAGCTCTATCTAAAGAATAGTGCTAAGCTAATGAAGTTTCAGATTCATTTCAAGGGAAATTTGTGGAGGTTTCTTTAAATTCCACCATATGGGTTTAAAACTCCTCATTTTTCTCTATCAAATGCATATGGGTATGTGCAGGATCATGATGAGCCAAAAAGTGGCAATATGATGGGTATTTGTAGGGTATGTGGCTGACGATTTTTTTTAACCCAAATTTGATGAAATGAAAAGGGTTTTTAAAGGAGATTCTCAACTTTCCACCAATATAAATTATGCTTTACTTTGAATTTAATAAATAATTATTATTCATTTTCTATTTGAATTATGAATAAAATCTTGATTGATACACTGATTGAAAAACATCTATAGTTTTCAAAGGGTATCACACTTTTTGAATCCAAAACATGCATCACATTCTATGCTTCACATACTATAGGATTAAAAAAAGAAAAAATGAATTTTATGAAATTTTGAGCAAGTTAAGGTGGTCATACATACGAGTTTTTATATTTTTTTAAAGTTGTAATAAAAAATTCATAATTAATTATTTACTTGGAAAAAAATTACAAAAAAATATGCATCACATCTAGATATGAGTTCTCTACTTATGTCTAAAATCTTATAAAAAAATATTATCATTTTATTGTGGTTAGGGTGGTTAGATAGACACCTACTTCTTATTTTTTCCCTGAAATTTAAATACTACTGCATTGAAATTTCAAATTTTCACCAAATAGATATATTTTTAAAAACATAAACCTAGAAGTTTAGAAACTACATTCAATTTACTTCAGATTCTATTGCTACATATTTTTGAAATAATATAGATAACTTATTCAAATTTTTATGTCAAGTTGCCTAACTATGATTTTTCTAAATTTTTTACCACTTAAGGGTTTGTTTTTTCCATGATGATCCTCCACATACCCATATGTTTTTTATTCCTATTAATCATTATTTCACCTTGAAATCGAAGAAAAACATAATATGAGACATGGGCAACAAACTTACCACCAAAGTCTAGTGAATGAAGATGGTGAAATCGCCAACGAATGTGAGGGATCAGTGAAGGAAGACTGCGGGCTTGAGGGTGGCACGTGGCGAATGTGTGAAATCACTCTAAACTTATTTGGCTAACTTGACATGTGAAAATGATAGGTCAAATTGGCCTATTTATAGATTTTAAAGGCATTAAAAGCCCTGAATAAATGTATGTATAGTGGTCAAAAGGTTGGTGGATTCAAAATTCGAAAATGGCCTCGAGGGATCCGAGACCTAAAGGCCAGAAAGATGCTAGTAGATAGCCACTTCAAACACTAAGTGGAAATCCATCGGCGAAGAGAACCCCAGAGTCCAATGGTCTGAACTTTGGTGAGGGACGAATATTCAGGAAGAGCAAGCACATGATAGAAACTCGAGAAGGGACATCCAAAAGATCAGGCTTAGTGAGAACTATGGACGAAAGGTTACACTTAGCTATTGCAAGCATGGGAAATGGACAATACGAAGGCGGGTTCCGGATGGCTTTTGGTTCAAGCCTTTTGGCCATCTAAAAACAATTAATGCAATAGGGAAACTCAGCCAAGGAAATTTGATAGGGTGGATCCAGAAGGTGCCAAGGATGCTATCAGAGGCAAACCATTAAGGGAACTCCATGAGGACCTAAGACTTAAAAAAATTGGAGAGATGAAACATGGTCAACTTGAGATAAAACCTTAAAAGTACACTGACCATATGGGACACCAAAACGGGGGCACCCAAAAATGAGTGATGACAAAAACAACCCGGTAAGGTGAAGGGAAGAGAGGGTCCCCATTCTGAATGGGGCGCGTGTGTTAAGGGCACAAAAAATGGTGACTTTGTTGGGAATTCTCCCAAGCATTCTAAGGATAAGTATTCATTCATAACTTAGAATCTATGGTTTCACAGACCAGGGGCCAATTTCCAAAAGTGAACTAGGAGAATAGGGTCCTTGGTTGGGTCAGCTTAAAAAACATCTCAGAAGTGTGTGTATCTAGTGAGTTCATTCCTTCCCTCAAAAACTATGACAAATAGCGGTTAATCAGACTAAGCAAGCTACATAAAATTTCCAACACCAAAAGTAACCCAGACAGTGCCCCGCTACTAGTCAGGCGTCCATAGCCTAAATGGAGTTGTCATTGTAGCCTCATGAATATTGCTCTACTACTAGCCAGGCATCCATAGCCCCAACAGAGTTATCCACATACCCATACAACTATTTGATTTTAGTATTTTCTTTTCTTTCTTTCTTGTGATGTTTCTTTCCATATTTTATCTTTTGCTCAACCATGTAAGCACTGAATCCTATGATGGGTTTGAGAACCATAGTGGTCACTGGAGTGGACTTAAGATTTTTTGCTCGTGGAGTCATTATAATAGCTACTGTACATCCCTTTGGAAATAATTAATGTGTGTTTTAGTGTAGGATCTAAGATGAATGTAAATAGATTCAACAAAGGATCAAGTTCTAGAGCAGAGTTCAAATAAGGAAATCATTCCTAGGTAGCTACTAGGGATCAATAGTCAAGAATGAATATTTAGTGAAAGAACACTAAGAGTGGACAGCATAGTGAACTATTCATTAAATGAGCATGGCCATCATAGTAGAAATGAAGAACCCCTCATCAAAACAAAACAATTGAGAGGTGAGCAAAATGAAACTGATGCAAAGCAGTGAAACGAGAGCAAACCGAAAGCAACCCACTCTAACCTATATACAATTATTTATAGGGATAACTCTAAAAGAGATTAGGATTGGAAATAATGCTTCAATTTTTTCCCATTGATAGGCAATGGGATATCCTCACCAGTAAGGGTCTTCAAGTAGAAATCATTGTCTCCTAATATTTTAGCTATCTAAAAGGGGCCGAGCCAAAGCTTGTCAAATTTTTTATGTCCCCCTTTCTTTTCATGGTCCCTATCCCAAAAAGGACTAAATTTGCAATTCTAAATTCCTTAATCTTGGCTTGGTGATTGAACCAGCATTTGACTATGCCCTAATATTTGAAGAAATTTTCTATTACACAGTCTCGTACTTCTTCTAGATGCAAAAGCTTAGCTAACCTTGTTTCTCTATGATCTCCCCCTTCCTAAAAATCATTGATAAAATAGAGAGTGGGGGTTTTTAGGTGTATCAAGAAGATGGGATCTAAGTTGTAGACAAGATGGAATGGGGAATCTCCTAGGGAAGCCTTATGACATGTGTAGTTTGCTATTCCTTGGGATTCTTATTGAGCAAGTTTTTTTATCACGGTTATCAAATTCTTGTTTGTGGATTCAGCTAGGCCATTGCCCTGGGGATAGTAATTGGATGATAATTTGAGGGCTATCCTATAATCGAAGGCCCAAATAGAAAATTTTAACAAAGAAAATTTAGGTCCATTATCACACACCAATGCATAAGGACAACCAAAATGATCTAAAATAAAACTTTCCAAAAAAATTGTAACTACCTTAGTTGTGCATTGCCTACATGCAATTTCTTCTATCCATCTAGTGCAGTAATTAGAAGTGGTTAGAATATACCTGTGTCCTATAGATGATGGAGGGCTTACCAAATTGATGAAGTCAACTCCCCATTACGCAAATGACCTCACCTCCAAAACGGGTTGCATTGAGAAAAAAATATTCTTCTCCTCTAACAAGGGCATATGCTTGTTTTTCCACACCATGGTACCTTAGCTCAACATCCTTCAAAGGGGCACTCATGAAGGTGATTGGATGCTCATTTCCTTCATCATCTTTTTGGGTGAGAATGTTGGAACAGGAATGATCTGAAGTGAATGAATAGATGTAGAAAGGCTTAAGATAGTCTCGACTGACTAGTACTAGTGCTTCACCAATTGCTTGTTTAAATTCTTCAAAGGCTTGCTTTGCTTTAGGATTCCACTCAATCTTGGCATCTTGCTTCAACATGGTGTTGAGTGGCTTGATAATTTTAGAAAAGCCTATAGTAAAATTTTGTATAAAGTTAATCTTTCTGAAGAAAGATTTGAGCTCTTTCTTGTTGCCTGGCAGCTTGATCTTCAATAGGGACTGAATGTGCTCTGGGTCAATGGAGATGCCTCACTCTAAGATGACAAGTCTAAGTAGCTTCCCTTCAGTAACTCCAAAGATGCATTTTTTAGGATTAAGGGAAACTCCAAACTCTCAGCACCTCTGAAATACTTTACACAAATCAGACACATGATCATTTTGCTTCTTTGAAAACACTGTCAAATCATCCATGTAGATGATTATGCACTTCCATGTAGGAGTATAATTTTCTATCTTGCTAAAAACTTGCAACATCTTGACTTTTTTTTTTAGGCCATAAGAAGACAATGCACTAGAGCTTCATACTCTAATATGTTGTTAGTGCAATAAAACTGCAACTAGTGGGCAACAAGAAAGGTCTTACCCATTGGGTTGATGAGCTCGAATCTAGCACCAACTCCTTTCTTTGACTTAGATCCATCGAATCGAAGCATACAAAACTTGGAAGGCTCCTTGACACCCAGTCCAACAATGTGTTTATTTTCTTTTGGCTTGGTGTTTTTCTCTGCAACCTTTGGATGAAGTGTTGATTCAATATGACTAACAGTGGGTTGTTATAGTCCTATCTCTCCTAGAACTTCCTTCTAAAGGATGTTTAATCCCTTGACATGTTCTACTGCTATTTGGCACAAACAACATTTTAACTCGAAGTGAGCAACATTATGAACTTTGCACCAACTGGGTAGCAAGATCTCTTGAAAATCCATTTAGGTGCCTAGGTTGAGCTAGTCCTATGCACACTTTTCCATGAAATCTTAGAGACTACCCAATCATCCCAAGTCACTGTCTTCATCAAGCTCATCATCTTACTTTATCAAAACTCTAGTACTTTGAGGAATTTGGGAAAAGTTGGTTGGGGGACTGCACTACACTAAGAGTACTTCAGTAGTTAGTTCTTCATGAGGCTCAAATTCTTCTTGGCAAGTAAAGGGGGAATAGTTTCCTAGTTCTGTCTTAGCAAACAAAACCTCATTAGTGTTGCATTTTTTGATCATGTATTTCATATAGGGTTCATGGTCTATGTGGATCTGATTTGGTAGTCCTCTCTAGGGTAACCACATGTGAGAAGGATATGTTGTAGCATATCCATTCAATGTTTGGGTGAATTCTCACCCAAGGATAAGCTCGTAGGTGTCAGGGATGTTAGCTACTTGAATACCAATGAGTTATTCTATCCTTGGATCCACAATAATTTGCATTGGAATATGATTCATCTCTCCCACTATGTTAATCTATATTTTATCTAGGTAGGTCACTTTCCTTTTCAAAGGTGTGGGGGTGATCCCAAGAGCCTTGCACACTATGAGGGGCATAACATTAGTTGACGCCCCTAAGTCAAAGAGACATTTGTGCAAATTCTTCCTAAATATTTGGATGGTAGTGAGAAAATTTGGCATTTCCAACCTACCCTAGAAGAGGCCAGTAGGCATGTCCACCTGGGCTACTTGAGCTTTGTTCTTATCACCTACCTTATCTTTGATCTAATTAGAGGGTTGATCCTTAGAACTCTTCTTGTTGCCTTGATTGGTCTCTTTGGCAGATTACTTACCCATAGAATGATTGGAGGGAACATCCTTCCTTTTACCTATGATTTCCTAGATTACAGGTTCCTGCATAGGTTCTCCAAAGGTGACCCTTTTGGCCGATGTTTCCTGTGTTGCTCTAGATGAAGGGGTTCCATTAATTACCCTAAAAATTTCATGCATTACAACAGGGACCTCGAGCAACTCAAAGGTGGATAGGATGATCTTAAATTTTTTGAACTCCTCAGAAACATATTCACCCATTTTCTCAATGTTAGCTTCAAAGGCCCTACTTATGGCAGAGCTAGTAGGCCGAGTTTGTGTTTGACTCAAGTGAGTTTGGGGTTGACCTTGAAACTAGTTGTGTGACTAGTTATGAGGCTGATTCAATGGCCTATCCTTATTGAAATATGAAGCAGACACATGAGGAAGGATGGGATTGTTGCTAGCATTTGGATTAGGTGGGGTGGTGAAGTAATTTAGTGGACTGGGTAAATGGTCCCCCTACTTGCCTATTCCCTAAGTAGTATGAAGTGGCTCTCTAATGGAATATATGTACTCCATCCTCAAGGGGTTCTTCATCATCTAAGGGACCGTTATCTATTGAATCAAATAATAGAGATAAGGCTTCATCGTACTTACCTCTTTCACTTCCTCAGTTTGTAGAGAAGTTGTTGCACTGTCTAGTTCATTGCTTTCACTTCTTGGGAACATGGCTTGGTTAACCACAAGGAAAAAATAATCATATGGTTTGGATGGGACTATGTCTCTACAATTTATGATGTCCATGGAATTTTGAACCTCCACTTGAAAGATTTCAACTACTTTCTAGAATTTAGGGCAGTCCAATTCTGAATGCCTATTTGTTTTGTGAATTTGGCACCATCCATATAACGTAGGTTCAGTGAGGTATACCCCATTGGTTGTCTTCTCATTGCTGGCAAGTTGATCAAGAGGGGTAGGAACACCCCAATTGTTCGGCCTCGTATTCCATGTCTAATTCTATCTCTGAGAAGGTCTCTTGAAATTTTGATTTGAATTATGTCATTTGTCATAATTCTACCTGAAAGAGGTGTTGGCCTATCGGTCATCCTATTTGTCTCAATTTTCCCTATTGTCTCTATTGAGATTAGCCTAAATACTGCATTGGGAAGCTTACAGTTGGTTATTCTGATTTCTCAAGTGTGTCATCTTAGTAGACATTTTTCTGATCATTTCCATCAACTCATCCAACCGATCTTTCTCCACTTGATGCAGAAGCATCCAATGGTGTAAGGGCAATCTTGCATCACCCAAAAATAGTTAAATTTCAAGTTTATCATTTTTTCAGATGTTTTTAAATTTTTGGATACCCTTTTCATCATAATGAAATTCCCAATTTATGGTTTTTATTTTCTATTCCTAGGTTGAAAGATATTGCAGTTTTAGTTTCCTAGGTTTACACCTGAAAATCTTCTGAGTTGGATTTGAGGCACTTAGATCTTCTAAAATGGCCCCAAAACTTTTTGAAATTGGTGTAGATATTTTGAGTGTGTTCTTGACTTCGAGACCTTTCCAACGGTTCAAACGGTTCACAAATTGGAGCCCCGGATCAAAAGTTATGGCCTTGGGAAGTTGGCGCACTTTCTAGAAGATACAATTGCAAATGTTCTTTTGAAATTTGAACTTCAATTTGTAATTTTTGATGCCAAACCACCTAAACTCAAATTTTAATGTTGTTTTGGCTCCAAACTAATGAGGAACTCTATTTATGGGCGGGTTTCTAGCATTTTTGGGTAACTCTTTGGGGACAAGCTCGCATATTGCGAAAGGGTGATTATGTAGCTTTCTGTAACTTGCATGTGTTGTAAAACTTGGGGTATTGAGATCCTCTGCATGTAAGAAGTTTTATTTTCTGAATAATAAAATTATTCTCTTGTTTGTGGGTTACTTTCTGTGTCTCGGGTCATTCCCTCATCAAGTGGTATCAGAGCGAGGTTTTCTTGAGCATGTGGACAGATCACCAAATGTGAGGCAGTTCACACCAGGACCATGGTTGTGGGTCGAGGTCAAGAAACATGCCTCCAAGAGTGATGCCTGGTAGGCATGGTGGTGCTAGAGGTGGTCGAGGTGGTAGAAATGCTAGTGGAAGAGATGCACTGGTAGCCCTCCAAAGACAAATTGATGCGTTACAAGAGCAGGTGAGGAGAGGGTTAAACCTGAGGGAGGAAAGTGAGGATGAAGGAGAGGAAGAAGGTTCAAATGTAGAAGAGGAAGAAGAAGCAATTGATCAAGACCAAATGTGGCTAATAAGGGCCATTTCAAAGATTGGGAAAAGACCCGAGCAGAAGTTCCTTATTTTGAAGTCTAAGCCCGAAAGAGTTGATGTTGGTCAATGAGCTAGAAGAATATTTTGAGTATGAGGAAATAGAAGACCCAGATCAGGTTAAGTTTGAAAAAATGAAACTGAAGGGCCATGCCAATATTTGGTGGAAAGAGGTCCAATTGGAAAGAAATTGAAGAGGAAAAGGAAATATCACCAGATGGGATCGCATGGTAGAGAAACTGAAGACGTAGTTCATACCAGTGGACTATGAGTTAGATTTGTTGAAGAAATTGCAAGGGTTGAAGCAAGGAAGCAGGTCTGTGAAAGAATATACTGAATATTTTCACAAGATAATCATCAGAATGGGCCACACAGAGGCCAATAAGGAGAAGGTAGCTTGATATCTTAATGGGTTATGACCGAGCATTCAGGAGGAGTTAAGCCTAGTCAGAATGACCGCCATTGAGGATGTGTATTAGTTTTCTCTAAAGGTGGAAGAGAAGCTAAAAAACATATTTGAAGGCAAGCAAAAAGGAAGAGGAGGTCAAAGTGGAAGGGGCAGTGGAGGACCTTCAAGAAGTTGAAATGATGATGAAAAGAAAAGTGAAGATGTGGGTACTAGCCGAAGCCAAAGGAATGACAATTTCTTCCACCCTCGTGATCAAAACAGTGGTGATCAAAGAAGTAGAGGACAAGGGAGATATGGACAAGGATCTGGAAGAGGTGGTTTTGAAGGAACGTGTTTCTAGTGTGGTGAAGAAGGGCATCGAGCCTATGAATGTCCACAACACTAAGGAAGGGAAAAAAAAAAGGCCAGAAGGTCATGGAAGGGTTGCACATGTAGGTGAGGAGGTCCAATCTGAACATTCAGATGATGTTGAAAGGGGAGAAGCCCTAGTGATTAGGAGAGCCCTGGTGACTGAGGAAAAGGAACCAGAACAGAGGAAGAATTTGTTTCACATGAGGTGCAACTATGAAGGAAAATGTTGTGATGTCATTATTGATGGTGGGAGCACTGATAATCTACTGTCAAAAGAGATGGTCACAAAGTTGAAGTTGAAGAGGGAAAGGCACCCACATCCGTATCGGATTGCCTGGCTGTAGAAATACCACAAAGTTTTGGTCAATGAGCAGTGCCTAGTAAAGTTCAAGATCGGGAGCTACCATGATGAGGTACTATGTGATATCATCCCCATGGATGCATGTCACATGTTGTTGAGGAGGTCGTGGCAGTTCGATAGGTGAGCTATACATGATGGCCATGCAAACACTTATTCTTTGATAAAGGATGGGGTTCATCACAAGTTGAAACCCCTGAAGGAGACTGAAGAAAATGTATGTAGTAGTGCTAGAATTTTTTATGTAGATGGAAGAATTTTTTTAGAAGGTATGAAGCATGAGCGTGTGTGTTATGCATTGATTCCTAGAGTAAGGAGGATAGTGAGAAGGTTCCAGAAGAAGTTTCTGGAATGTTGGATGAGTTTCAGGATATTGTTTCTAATAATGTACCTGAGGATTTACCACCAATAAGGAAGATCAATCATCAAATTGACCTAATTCCTGGAGCTAGTTTGCCAAATAAGGCAGCTCATAGAATGACTCCAGTAGAAAATGAGGAGTTGAATAGACAAGTTTAAGAGATATTGAGAAAGGGTTTGATACGGGAGAGTTTGAGTCCATGTGCAGTACCTACAGCACTGGCACCAAAGAATGATGGGGAGTGGAGGATGTGTACATATTCCTAAGCCATAAACAAGATAACAATCAAGTACAGATTTCCCCTACGAAGGATGGATGACCTGATGGACTATTTGAGTGGAGATCAGTACTTCACAAAGATTGATCTAAAGAGTGGATATCACCAGATCTAGATTCGAGAGGGAGATGAATGGAAGATTGCCTTCAAGACCAAAGAGGGCCTGTACGAGTGGTTAGTCATGCCTTTTGGGCTAACCAATGCACTAAGCACATTCATGCAGCTCATGAATGAGGTACTAAAAGAATTTCTAGGAAGTTTTGTTATTGTGTATTTAGATGATATTTTTATTTTTAGTAAGACGTTGGATGAGCATCTGATGCATATTCCGAGAGCCTTTGAGAAGTTAAGAGAAGAGAAACTATTGATTAATCTCAAGAAGTGCAGTTTTGTGAAGAGGGAGTTAGTGTACTTGGGTTTGTTGTCTCAGCAGAAGGTCTCAAGATGGACCCAGAGAAGGTGAAGGCTATTCTGGAATGGCCTACCCCAAGAACTACTACTGAGGTGAGATATTTCCATGGTTTGGCTAGTTTTTATAGAAAGTTCATTAGAAACTTTAGTAATATTTGTGGACCCCTGACTGAAACAATGAGAGGGGATAGAAAAGACTTCAAGTGGAGCACTTGAGCGGCAAAAAGTTTCGAATTGTTGAAGTAGAAGGTGATAGAACAACCTGTTCTAGCCCTCCCAGATTTCAACAAGGTGTTTTAGGTCAATTTTGATGCCAGTGGTTGTGCCATTGGAGCAGTGTTGATCCAAGAAGGTCAGCCCATTGCCTATTTCAGTGAAAAGTTAAATGATTCCAAGAGAAAGTATTCTGTATATGATCAAGAATTTTATGCAATAGTTCAAGCATTAAAGAAATGGAGACATTATTTGTTTCCAAAGGAGTTTGTTCTATATACTGATCATCAAGCCTTGTAGTACCTAAATATTCAGGGAAAATTAAATCAGAGGCATATGAAATGGGTAGAGTTTTTGCAGATTTATACCTTTGTTTTGAAATATACAAGTGGGAAGTCAAATAGGGTTACAGATTCCTTAAGTAGGAGGCATACATTGATGACAAAGATGCATATTGAAATGGTTGGGTCCAATGAACTTAAGACACTGTACGCAGAAGATCCTGATTTTGCAGAGGCTTGGAAAGCTTGCAAGGAACCTATTACAGTGGACAGGACAAGGTTGGATTTCATAATCTAGGATGGCATATTATTTAAGGGAACTCAATTGTGTATTCTGAGGAGTTCCATGAGGGAGAACCTGATAAAGGAGAAGCATAGTGGAGGAATGGTAGGACATTTTGGTCGGGATAAGACCATTGCCATTATCAGTGAGCATTATTATTGGCCTTAGTTGTCACAAGATGTGAAGAAGTTTGTACAAAGCTGTAGGGTATGTTAGATGGCTAGAGGAGTGAGCCAGAATATAGGCTTATATCAGCCCTTACCTATACCAGAGAGGTCAAGGGAGGATATAAGTATGGACTTTGTTCTTGGTTTGCCAAGGACACAACGAGGGAATGATTCAGTCTTTGTGGTGGTTGATAGGTTTTTGAAGATGGCACATTTCATTCCATGTCAGAAGACCCATGATGCAGTCCACATTGCTAACTTGTTCTTCAAAGAGGTGGTGAGGCTACATGGTCTGCCAAAGAGTATTGTTTCAAATCGTCACACCAAATTTGTGGGGTACTTTTGGAGGACCTTGTGGAAGAAGCTGAAGATAGAGTTGAAGTTCAGTTCTCACACCATCCACAAATAGATGGGTAGATAGAGGTTGTTAGCAGAGTCTGGGTAACCTACTGAGATGTTTGGTAGGAGATAAACCCAAGGGATGGGACTTGATCTTACCTAGGAAGAATTTTCTTACAACAATTTTGTCAATAGAAGCACGGTAGATCACCATTCTAGATTGTGTATGGAGGTAGCCCTAGAACATCTCGAATTGAGGAAGATGGACCAAGAGAAGAAAATAAGTGCTTTGAAGCTAAAGATTTTGTAGAACACATCAAGGATATACATGAGAAGGTAAGATAACATATTAACAAGATGAATATGAAGTATAAGGCTAAGGCAGATCAGAAGAGGAGGTATAAGGAGTTTTAGATTGGTGATGAAGTGATGGTCCACTTGAGGAAAGAAAGGTTTCTAGTGGGAACATATAACAAATTGAAGATGAAGAAGTTTGGTCCCTGTAAAATTTTGAAGAGGCATGATTCAGGGAATGCATATGGGGTAGAGTTGCCAGATGGATTCAACATTTCCGCTGTGTTCAACATTTCAAATTTGACAAAGTATCATGAAGGTGGCACAGAGGAAGTACCAATGATGGAACAGTGTGGGATTCAAGCACCTACTTCAGAAAAGGAGGAGATTGAAGAAATCCTAGATAGTCATGTGGGAAGGAGTACCAGGAATAGGTAGTATGAAGAATATCTAGTGAAATGGAAAGGAAGGCCTATTGAAGATTCATCCTAGTTGTCTAAGGTAGAGGTTGACCATTTGGTTTTTCCTCCACCATCTGAGATGTGACGGGGTCACTTCTCAAATTACCCTGGGTGTCTGATGCAGGAGCATCCAGTGGTGTAGGGGAAATCTTGCATCACCCAAAAATAGTTAAATTTCAAGTTTATCATTTTTTAGATGTTTTTACATTTTTGGATACCCTTTTCATCATAATGAAATTCCCAATTTATGGTTTTTATTTTCTATTCCTAGGTTGAAAGATATTGCAGTTTTAGTTTCCTAGATTTGCACCTGAAAAATCTTCTAAGTTTGATTTAAGGCACTTAGAGCTTCTAGAATGGCCCCAAAACTTGCCAAAATTGGCATAGCAAATTTTGAGCACGTTCTTGACTTCGATACCTTTCCAATGGTTCAAACGGTTCGTGAATCAAAGCCTCAGATCAAAAGTTATGGCCCCGGGAAGTTGGCGCACTTTCTAGAAGATACAATTGCAAATGTTCTTTTGAAATTTGAACTTCAAGTTATAATTTTTGGCACCAAACTGCCTAAACTCAAATTTTCATGTTGTTTTGGCTCCAAACTAATGAGGAGCTCTATTTATGGGTGGGTTTCTAGCATTTTTAGGTAACTCTTTGGGGACAAGCTCGCATATTGCGAAAAGGTGATTCTGTAGCTTTCTGTAACTTGCATGTCTTGTAAAAATTGGGGACTTGAGATCCTCTGCATGTAAGAAGTTCTATTTTCCAAATAATAAAATTATTCTCTTATTTGTGGGTTATTTTCTGTGTCTCAGGTCATTCCCTCATCACCACGTTGCTTGGCAGTGGCAATTGATTTTGAACTAAAACAAGTGGGCCAACACGCTGATTTTGCTGAGCAAGAGGAAATTTTGGGCCCAGAAAGTATAAGGGTGCTTGGGTTGTTGCTAATACACTTGTTTTTGGGGCTACAAATATGCAAGTATAGGAGGTGCCTGATTTAGAGGCAGCCCCAGATGAGGAACTATGGGAAGGTGTGACACCTGGTTCATAAGAGGTGTTTGTTGTTTGAATGCTTGATCAATCCCTTGAATTTGCATTGGATGAGAAACTTGCGGCAATGAAGGTAGAAAACCAGAAATGTTTAGACCTGAATCAATGTTGTCTATGACCGCTTCAGCATAGGCGTCAACCAATCTTGTAAGGGGTGTTCATATCATCTTCACAAAGGCAACGATAAGGTTTTCTAATGCAACATAGCAGACTAGCAAGGCACTTGCATCATTGAGTGTGTATGGGGCTTGTAATCTCAAATATGCCCAATGGAACCAATCATTGAAGGAGCTAATCGGTTCATTGATCTCCCTTTGAATTGTTATAAATTGGTGATATAACTCAAAAGGGCTAATGGGAATCTTATATTTCTGTAAGAAGGAATTCATTAGGTAATCCCATGACATGATGGAACCGGCCAACAATTTGGCGTAGCAATAGAAATCCTCCTCTCCCAATGAGTAAGGGAAAAGTCTACATGCCACATCATTTTGATTAATCAACATGTCTTTCAACATTGTTTGGAATATCCTAATGAGTTCCTTCGCCATCCTTTGGGGGTTGCGAGGATTGAGCATCGTGAAGAAACTTTTGGGATTCTTAGGCATATCATGATAGGAATTGAAGTGCAACATAGAAGGATTTTGTGCTAACCAAGCCATGAGGGGAGGCAAAAGGGGCACTTGTTGTTGGGGAATAACAACCTAGGGTTGCATTTGTTGTAGAATGACAGCTTGGGGCTGTACCTAGGCCACGGTAGTGTGGAATATGCCTTGAACTTGGAGGGAAGGGGAAGACGAAGACCCCTGGTTGCAGGAGATAAGAGGTGGAAAATCAGTTTGGTAAGGCCGGATGGAATGGATGAAGGTGAAGGAAGTATGCTGCCTTTGAGGTGAATGGAAGGATTAAGGAGGCAAAGGAAAAGGTGAAGTGACTGGAATGGAGGAAGAAGAGGTTTTGTTCTCCCTCCTAGTTCTTCTTGTCCTTGTAGGAGGCTACAGTTCTTGGAATTCCCCTACATTTAGTGTCAACCTTATAACTCTTTGTGACCTCTTAGGGAAGACTGAATCACCTTGATCTAGCTTAGCTTAAATACCCTCCTTCTAGAGACAGTTCTATTGATGTGGTGTTTTGCACACTTTCTCAACAAAGGTAGTGCATAAATGCACCACCTCTCTTGAAAGGAAATCTCCAACAACAAGTTACTAAAATCACCCCAAGGTCTCTCAAGTGTCAAGTCATGAATTGCATGAAATCCCTCATATGATGTTCGATGTGATTTTACTAGTAATCATAGGGAAAACTTACATACTTAGTTAGATATGAGGTGAATCATGATGAGGAGTTTCTAAAATGGAAGTTAAAGTGTAGTTGGCTGCAGGTTCAAACAACAATCATAAAATCCTATTACTTCATAAGATTTGGCTTTACAATGTGTAATGAACCTTAGCATAGGTCACTTATTAGAAAAAAAAAGAAAGAAAAAGGGAAAGGAAGGGAAGAGGTTCCAAGATTTGAAACTAACTATGAATAGTGATCATGGAGGGTTCTACTATGGATAGCTTCCTTAAAATATAATTTCACTTAACCAGAAAATTCATAGTGTCATGAAATTTGTGCCATCTTCTAAGGACTACACATGTTTTACCATTCATTCACCATAAACATGTATGGACATAGATAAAATTTTGGGAGAAGCTTTTGGTTTTAAACCTGGACTAACTTTACACAACTATCTACCATCAACAAACAACAAAAAATTTGGACCAGAAAGGCATCAACATAGCAGAAATCTTCATAAACATTGAACAACATTACTAGTTTGATCAAATAAATCTAAGACTATGAAGAACAACAACAAAAAATCTAACTAAATCATCTATCTATGGGAGACGAGTCATGAAACATGCAAAGAAACTCAAAAATCCACCAAAGTAAATGTAGTTCTATTGTAATTTTAGCAACATGTCATTGCAACAACTCAACTCTCTTGAAAATGAGAGGAGACTCGCTATTTATTGTGTCCAAAAAGTAAAATGAATGGAAAATATTGATTTTAATTATGTGGCCAAGATTCACTAAAAATTAGTGTTCTACCTACCCCTGAAATATATTACATTTTGAAATACATCCTTGTCCTCTTCCCTATTTTGTCTTCTAGTCGCAACATTGTAGAATTTTTTCTTTTGCTAATTGCTTTTGTTGTGACTATCCCTTAAGGAGTTCATCATCACTAATAGGGTTCCCTTCTCGCTTCTTGAAAGTGGCATATTCCATTAACTTCAAGATTAATGGCTAGAGCTTTCCAATTTCTATAATCTAAGATTGTAGCACTTGGTAACCCCATTGCTTGGACCAATCAGAGAGGATTTCCCATTCTCCATTGTACTTGGTAGTGTGATCCATGAACTACTCAAATTGGGTGAAGGCTCTAGCAGAAAAACTCATGAAATCGGTGGTGATCTCAACGAACATTCCATCCTTCATTTTCTTCTGGAAATGAGGCTTTACCTTCTTTGGATCAATTTGAATGACAACCATGTCAAACCCCATCATTAGCTTTAGATATTGAGTAGAATCCACCCTAACATCCATGGCCCAATCAATACCTCGATGCACCTTGTAGAGTACCTACTACAATCTTTCCTTTCAATTTTCAAAATCCATCTTCCACATCTCCACAAGCCAATGATCATCTTCCTTGAATGTGAGCTCCTCTTTCCAAGTCTTCTTTGGCAGCTTGAAGATGGCCTCAATTTTTGGGTAAGTAGACCCATATATCCTTGAAAAGTCAGTACAAGACTTCCTTGTACCCTTAAGAGACCTTTGTAGCTCAAAGAACTTGTTTGAAATCTCGATAGCCCAACTAATTCCCATGTTTCCAACATATATAACCTACCAAAACAAGCCCTCTATGGTTTTAGCCAAGTTCTTCCTTTTCTCAATCTTATCTACTTGTTCCTTAGACAGTAGCTAGAAGGAGGCCAAAGATGTGGTAGGTTGTTCTTCTGCTAGTGACCATTGTTGGATATACACCCTCAAGTCAACAAGTTGTGCCTTGAGCTCATCCTTGGAGATATTATCTTGCTGTATTAGATACACCACCATGGCAATAGACTCCTAAAGGAAATCCACCTTCTGCTCTCTTGAAGTAACTCCCATGTCAATGATGGAGATGTTGTAGCTAATTCCTTTTTCTCCCACCATTGGCATATCTACTTGCACTATTGTGGATCCAGAGACATAAATCATCACCTCTGATCTAATTTTAGGCTTTTTTTCCTTTGTAGTGTTGATATGAGCTCGGGCCAATATGGCCTACAATCTTGTTCTTAGATCCTTCAGAGTAGGATTTTTCCTCTCTAGTTTCCTTTCTAGCTAGTTGGGCATTAAGGACTTTTCTTTAGATGATTCATGATCACCTTCCTCTTCATCTCTCTTGATTTCCATCCCCTTTTCTTTAGGATTTTCTTTATCTATCCTTGTATCTTCTTCTTCTTCATCAGAGTCTTAGATGAACATTGTGCACTTAATGGGGGACTTGTTGGTCATGCCCTCCTTGGGGCTATCTTCCCCTTCAACATCTCCTTCTTCCTGTTCCTCTTCTTGTTCTTTTTGCCCTTCTGAGAGAGGCATCTCTTCATTATGATTGGGGTATTCTTCTAGTTCACCGGCTGGAAGTTCAGTGCTTTCTCTCACCTTGTCATTTTTTTCCCTTCTTGTTTGGGAGGTGTTCTTTCCATTTCTTCTCCAACATCCTTCAATTTTTGGGCCAGTTCCTCCTCAAAATCAGCATCAAATGTTTGTATAATTTTAGTACCAACATCCCCTTCTTCATCTCTTTTAGAAGACTCTGTCTGCTCTCCTTCATGAACTACCTTTTCAATTTATAGATGTTGATGTTCTAGATGCTCATAGTAGTCATCTGCTTCCTCCTCCATTGCCTTTGTGGCTTCCCTCTCCCATCTCTCCAACTCCTCAGATATTTCCATTGTGGCTCTCATTTTAGGAGGCTTATTTAGGGGCTTTGAGATAGGAACACTGGAAAGAACCTATGCCAGGGCAGCCTAGATGACTAGATTCATTAACACTTCAAAAAATTTAGAGGGGGAACTTTGCATATGCCTTGAGAATGCTTCTGGAAGGGAGAGTGGCAGTATAGGTATTGTTATTGTGGATAATGAAAGGAATGTAGTCGAAGACATGGAGGAAAAATAAAGTGGAGAGGTGTTGGTGGAAGAGGAATGAACCACAACGACTTGTCCAGTTGGTGAAAAAGAGGCAAGGTGGACCGAGATGTCCACCACAAGTGGGGAAGTAGCCACCATGGCTTGAGAAGTTGATGGAAGAGAAGCGGTCGTGGAGGTAGCCAATGGGGACTTAGGTTGATCAGCCTCCATTTCCTCTCCCTTGTGGAGTGGATCCTTTTGAATAATAGGAAATTCAGTGAAGCTACCTGAAATTTTGTGTTTCTTGGAAGGTTCACCTTCCAAGGCCTTCCTTGCATATACCTTTGGTTTAGGTTGCTACTACTTAGCCTCTTTTCTTTTTTTGGAGAAAGTGAGTGGAGGAGACTTTGAAGTCTCTCCTATTGAAGTAGTAGTTGTTCTACTATCTATCCCACTTGGCTCACTTTCAAGCCCTTCATAAGTCAAGATGACCCCTTGTTGCTTCAATTGGGAAACTTTCCCATTAACCCATTCTCCTATACAAGCCTCGATGGGCTTGGTTATAATGTCAAGGTCATCTACCTCTTGCTCATCCCAATCTATCAATGGCCACATAAAGTTGGAAACTATAGCATATCGAGGATCCATAATCATGCTCTCATCTTCTTCTACTTGATCAAGCACAAGAAATAGGTTTTCCCTCTTCATGAAGTAGGCGGTCATCCTCATATAATGCCTCATTTGCACCTCCTTTTCATCTTTGCAATTCACGTAGAAATCCTCAATGCCGTGTAGATGGGAATACTTGGGTCCCAGTGCCTTCCTAATATGTCCATACAGATCCATCCATGGCCTAGCAGTATGAAGTCTGAAATAGTACTAAGCCAAATCTTTTTTTGAATTTCCTACACATTGTGAGGTATGGAGTTCGTACATCCCTTGGCTGAAAGAAAGGGGATAGGAAATCCCTGCCAAATGTTTGCTTCTTAGAAGGGTGTGTACATGTCATAGCTCTCAAGAAAGCTCCAACAATATTCTCTAATCATTAGGATACCTGGGCAGCTTATTTGGTCCTTCTAAAAATTCCTGGGCATGCATGTATGTGAATTTTGGGTACTAAATGAACAAGAAAGCATATTGTTTGAGGAAAGCATAAGTGCTATGGGAGACTCTACTCTCAAAATCACCCCTGAGTAACCTGATAATATGACTTATGAAGGCATCATTGACCCTACAATAATCCCTTTTGAAATTTCTAATCTATAGCTGGGGCTACCTATCATAGACTTTCAAATCTCTGCCAAGTTCTTCATTTGGGGCCCTAAACAAGCCATTGTATTGCATCCATTCGACTAGTGAATAGAATAGGTAGGATGTCCATCCATTCTTGAAAGTATGCAGCAACAAGAAGGCCCATTACTTTTCTTTGCAAGGTTACTATATCATGGTAGTCCTCATAGCAATCACTATGGTAGAGTTCTTGGGGAACTTTCACAGTGCTACCCCACTTCTCTTTTAGCCAATATTAATTTATAAGATCCTTACATTGTAAGCGATCTTCATCACACATTGTTAGATTACCCTTACATTAACCTTTGTTAGATTGATTCTGACACTTTTCTTGAACTCATCGATATCGATGTACCCAATTTTGGTGCCTATGTCTTCTTTCCATTCCATGGTAACCTTGGAATGCAACGGTTCACCTTTGAACTAGTATTTCATCTAGTCCTTGTCCTCTTTCCCACAAGGAGCTCTACCTATTTTGTTTTCTTTTTCTTTCTCTATGGTAGTCCCCTAGGGTCCTGCACCTAATTCCATATATTTTGTAGATAGAGGTAAGGTGAGCACAATTGAGCATGAAACATAAAATGTTATCCAAATCCCTACAAAACATTGTTACATTGGATAATATGACAATAAAAAAATCTAACATTTATCCTAGATGGTCATTAGCAGTTTACTGAAGGGAATTTGACAATCTGAGTCCTAGGGGTCAGACTTCCTTGGCCAAAATGTTATTTTGAAGGAAGAATAGGATAGGGAAATCTGCATGGTTTCTCTGGTCCTATGATTTGGTCAAATTGAGGATTTCATCATGGTGAATAGGTCATTTTGGTACACGGGTGAATTTCTGTCCCAAGATCGAGAGGTATTTGAGTCATCACTTGGGAAATTGAAGTTAGGATGGAGATCTAACATTTGAAGTTAGCCATTTGGAATGGCTTTCGCGAGGTGGAATTTCGAGGGAGGAATTCCACTAACTAGAATCTGTGGGTTTGAAAGGCAGTTAACGCAACTCAATCTTTTAAGTGTCTCAAGTCAGAGAAGGTGAGAAGTCACGTGAGGATTTCCATTTGGAGATGGTAGGTAGTGAGTGGAAGTTTAAAGGAAGAAATTTGATGGTGTGGGCCTGATAGTGGCTCTAGCCTATACGTTTTCTTTACTATGAGTTTCATGAACATTCGAGGTACACAGACTCAGATGTCAGAAGGATGAACTTGGTTTTCCCTTTTGCAATGACCAAGATGGGACAAAATCTTGATGGTTTAAGTCCAGCAAAGAGTACCCAATGAAGGTTGGGACATGATGTTTTATCATTTTATACATGTGGCCTTGGGATCTTTGGGACCTGGAGGATGGGAAGTAGTCACCTGATAGTCATGAGAAATGACAATATTACAACAAAAGTTCATGGAAAGAAGTCCACCAACTAGGACTTAGAGAATGGTTAGGATGCGGCAACTTCAAATTCCACATTGGGTGGTAGACAAAGGAGCAGAGCCCGAAGGATGGGCAAACGGGGCTAGAATGCAATTTTGAAAGGCGAATGTCAGATGGCATCCTAGAGATGGAATCCTGCAAGAGTGGGCCTTGGAAGCATGGATGGAGTTGGTGAGTTCAAATTTTTCCAAGTACAAACGACAGAAAGATAAGGGTACTCCGCGATGGTGGACCTACGAGAGTACTTCATCATTTTAAGGTTGTCTTCAGTTTTCATGGGCCCAGAGATCATTAAACCTCTATATGAAGAATGACATTAGGTAGTGACATTTTAGATTTGTTTCAAGAGAAATTTGGGTAGATTTCTTAAAATTCTACCATATGGGTTTTAAACTCCTCATTTTTCTATATCAAATACATACATTTTTCATTCCTTTAGTCATCATTTCACCTTGAAATTGAAGAAAAAATAAATATGAGACACATGCAGCAAACTTACCACCAAATACAGTGAATGAAGATGGTGAAATCGTCAATGAATGTGAGGAACCAGTGAAGGAAGACTATGGGCTTGAGGGTGTCACACGACAAATGCATGGAATCACTCTTAACTTCTCTAGCTAACCTAAAATTTGAAAATGATAGGTCAAATTGGCCTATTTATAGATTTTAAAGGCAATAAATTCCCTCAATAAATGTATGGACAATAGCTAAAAGGTTGGTGGATTTGAAATTCAAAAATGGCCTCAAGGGATCTAGGACGCAGAGGATGGAAAGATGCTAGCAGAAAGCTTCTTGAAATGCTATGTGGAAATCCATCAGCAAAGAGGAGCCTAGAGTTCAATGGTTAGAACTACAGTGACGGACGGCCATTTGAGAAGAGCAAGCACATGAGTGAAACTTGGGAAGGGACATCTAAAAGACTGGGCCCGACAAGAACAATGGACATAAGGTTACACTTAGTTATTACAAGCATGGGAAACGATGATTAGGAATGTGGGTTCCAGATAGTGGAAGGTTGAAGCCTTTTTACCATTTGAAAATAGAAATTACAATAGGGAAACCCAACCAAGGAAATCCATCAGCGCAGTGCCGAAAGGCACCAAGGATGCTACCAGAGGCAAATTGTTAAGGGAACTCCATGAGGACCTAAGACTTATAAAATTTGGAGAGGTGAAACATGGTCAACTTGAGATAAAACATTAAAGGTACATTGACCATATGGGACACCAAAATAGGGGCATGCAAAATAGGGTGACAACAAAAACAACCTAGCAAGGCGAAGGGAAGAGAGGGTCCCCATTTTGAATGGGGCATGTGTGCTAAGGGAACAACAATTATATCTTTGGGAAATTAACTATGAGTTAAACCTTGATGTCATGTGTTATGGTTGCTAAATTAGAACCATATAGAAGTAGATTAATGTTATTGAAGTAAAGTTTTTAAGGAGTTTCCTATGGAATATTAGTATTGTTATAACGTTAGATTTATTTAGACTTGAGTTGGTACACTTAGTGTGACATTTGAAACTTGCAAAATTGTATTTGTAAATTCATTATGTATTCCTTGTTACTGTATGGTTTTGAATTGTGTGTGAAACAAGTGAGTGGTTTTGGTTTTGGGACTACTATAGGTTATTGTACAATTGTGTAAGCCATCTTGGGAAGTGAATAATAGAAGTCTTCTAGAGGTTGGGGATAGTGTTTTGGTTTGATTTATTTGTTGAAAATTGAGTTTGGTTGATGTGAGTATTGCCCTATGATATTGTGGGAAGCTAGCCATGTATTGTTTACTTGCTTCATGGTTGATTCTTCATGCGGGATGGTCCATGCCTTACCGTGGTGTATGTTGTTGTTATGAGAATGTGCATATTGGTTGCCTTGTTGTTTCTATTGGGTTTCTAGTTTTAGAAGGGGGAGTGGCTTCTAATGGGGGCTGGCACACAAAGTGGCATCTAGGACAACCCAAATGGGAGTTTTCTAATCAAGTGAAAACTTAATTAATTAACTAGGGGGTTGGGTTTAATTTCACTTAACTAAGATTTTTAGAGGCCTCATCCATTCTTGTAGCACTTTTTTAGGCTAAGGGTGGGTTAGAAAGGCCTGGTCAAAAAGACCAATATCCTTGCCCCCACGAGAGGATAATTGGTTATGCATGTGTCACCCTATGATGTTAACATTGAATGTGAGATTGTCAGGGCAACCATAGATGGGGGTTGGCATATAGTGAAAGACACTCAAGACAACCCATGCTAGGACCATGTGATGACACTCTCCCTACTACAACCTTGCATTTACTTGATTGGTATTTCTATTTCATGTTTATGAGTGCCTTTGGAACTAGTGTCATTGTTGTATTGAGTTATATTGTCCTTTGTATGAGGGAATCCATTATAGTCTTGTTATGTTTTTAGTTTTCCACCTTATTGTTGGGTATGTGCAAGATCATCATGGAAAAAATAGGCCCTTAAGTGGCAACAAATTTTAAAAAATCAGAGTTAGGAAACTTGATGTAAATATTTGAATAATTTCTCTATATTATTTCAACAATATGTATGAATAGAATATGTAGAAAATTGAATGTAGTTTCTAAACTACTAGGTTTTTAAAAAAATCCTATTTGGTTAAAATTTTAAATTTCAATGCAATAGTACTTAAATTTCAGGAAAAAATAAGAAGTAATTACCACCCTAACCACAATAAAATGATAATATTCTTTTATAAGATTTTACATATAAGTAGAGGACTCATGTCTCAATGTGATGCATATTGTTTTGTATTTTTTCCAAGTAAATAATTAATTATTAATATTTTATTACAACTTTTAAAAATATAAAAACTTATATGTCACCACCTTAACTTGAATCAAACCTTATGAAATTAATTTTTCTTTTTTTAATCCTATAGTATGCAAAGCATAGAATGTGATGCATGTTTTGGATTCAAAAAATGTGATATCATTTGAAAGCTATAGATGTTTTTCATCATCCTATCAATCAGGACTTTAGTCGTAATTCGAATAGAAAATGAATAAAAATTACTTATTAAATTCAAAGTAAAGCATAATTTATATTGGTGGAAAGCTGAGAATCTCCTTTAAAAACCCTTTTTGTTTCATGAATTTTGGGATAGAAAAATTCGTCAGCCACATACCCATCATATTGCCACTTTTTGGCCCATCATGATCCTGCACATACCCTATTATTGTGATGGTGGGATCCTTTGCTATCTCCTAGCACAATGGGTAGACCTTTGGGTTCCACACAGTTGGGTGGAAAGTGCCTCATTCTCCATTGGGTTCCCTTCCCTTGTATGTGTTGTGGTGACTACTATTGATCTATAGGCTTATGCATTGTACTTGCTCTTAGGATTTGTTACCCTTGCATTTGTATTGTATCACAATTGATGTATCATGTACCTTGCTTTATGTACACTCCTCATTTGTGATGAGGAGATATTATTGTTCAGAAGGTAAATGTTAAGATGTATACTGATGTAAAATCTTTTATGTGATGGATTATGTATTCAATGTTATTGTATATGTAAGTGGAATGAATGAATCAGTTAATCTTTTTGTATTCATGTATTATGGTTGTATCTCATGGATTACTTGATTATATGTGATGAGTAGATGTGATTTTTAATTGATGTTAGAATTTTTTATTATAATTTTTTATGGTTCTATTAACTTAGATAATGGGAACTACATAGCGTAGTCATGAACTTTAGAGGACATAGGATAGTATGTAAGTTTATGTTCATTTACAATCATGTAACATTACAACTTTTTTAAAAAAATTGTTCCATTTTCAATTGTTAGTGTGTTTCCCTCTAGGGTTCATGGTGGGGGAATTAAAGATTGTATCAAATCCAGGTTCAAACATTGGGTTCTCTAGGTATATAAAAGAGCCCATAAAGTTGCCATAGTTGTGCAAAAATTTGAAGTTTAAATTTTCCTTTAATGACCTCGTCTAACACCCTGAAGTTGTCTTTGGTAGGATTATTCCTACAGGTAGGGGTCAATCTTGAGAGCATGATAGAGGTAATGGTGGTGGCCATGGGCCCAACCACCAGGGCTCCCCATCATAATATTCCCAAGGGAGTGATCATGGGGATTAGCAAGTTTCATAGAATGCTCAAGGGAGCAAGGGTTTGAATCTAGGTCAGTCGGAGATGGAGGGTGCACAGTTGCATCACTTACTACAGGAGGTTCTTTCCCATCTTGGTTCGAGGCAAGAGGGTGAGTAGTTAGTGATTAGAGAGAGAGAGATCTCCTAGGAGGAGGGAGATTGTTGAGTAGGATGCCATATTAGTTGGTCATATGAGGGACCTTGTTCAAGCATGCCCTTTGATATTAGATGGGACAAGTAGTGGTTTAGAGGTAGAGACCTAGTTAATTAATCTAAACTAGTTTTTTTCTATGCATCCATATGGTAGCAATAACAAGGCTAGGTGTGACATTAAGCATCTTTGAGGTTTTTCTTCCATGTGGTGGCATCTGGAGGAGTAGAAGCTCCATTTGGATGTAGATTCAAAGCTTGTTTCTTGTCCAACCATTGGCGAAAATGTCATGCAAATGAGTTCAATGAGCTGAGATAGTTGGCGATGCTAGTTGAGCAATATGAGTGGAGATTCTATGAGCTCAAGTAGTATGCTAGCATTGGAGATGACAAGGGTATGCTAGTGAAACATTTTATTAGGGGTTTGAATGCCTGAATCAATGGAGGTGTTCAAGTGTTTGAGCCGAAGACTATGGAGGTAGATATAGAGAAGGCTTAAATAGTTGAAGAGAATCTGGCTATGGATTTAGGTAGATAGATAGGTGTACAGATCAATAGTGCACCTCCAATTGGTGTCAAATATTAGGGTGGTCCATCTCAAGCCACAAGTTCCTCCAAGGGACATCAATCACCTACTAAGGGTGAGCAGTAGCAGTATTCCTAGTTGAAAAATGGGAACTCTCAATCTTAGCATATTAGTAGGATTCAAAATAGGAGAGACTGGAATTGGAAGCAAACTCAGTAGTATAATTCTTACCATCCTACATAGAGTTCTCAGTCTGCAGTTAGTGGAGGTAGTTTTCCATAGTCTAGTGCACCTTTAGGTGATAGAGGATTCAACAAAGGTACATGATGTCTCACTTGTGGTTAGTAGGGTCACATTGTGATATAGTGTTGTTAGAAGGGCACATTTGGTTATAGCTAGAGGTTGGCCACTTCAGAGCTGATAGTAGGAGATGCAAGAAAATCGTATAGGGTGTTTGCTGTGGTGGATAACCACAAAGTATTAGTTGTAGATAATTTTGGTAAAGGATAGAAAACATTCTTTGGAAATTATGCACGTGTTACAACATCAGGAATTAACCCTCAGGGGGTGAGTCATGGTCTAGGTGAAGGTCCAGTGGGATCCTAGTGTCAAGTATTTTGTCTTTGGGAGGATGTATCCCAACTGCTTACTATATCTAACAATACTTGGATTGTACTTGGACACTGTGTGACTTGTTGTTGAGACTTGGATGTTATGAAACTTTGATGCTTACTATTATATCTAATTTTTTATGCTTATATCATGGTTAGCAGATTAGTTTAATTGTTTATGTGAGTTATCATTGATATGAAGATTATCTGTTATTGGATGCATATTCTAGATCATGATTTCATATCAGTTATTGTGTGTTGATGTCTTGGTGAAGGGAAATAGTGTCCCATCACTCGCTTGCAAGCACCCTGCGACTACAATTTTTCCTTCACAATGTGATTGATTAGTTTCCTAGGCACATGTTTGACCATGTAATTTGTTGTAGGCTCTAGGTATAGGCATCAACTCCACTTGAATTGTCATGTTTGAGTGTGCCTTAATCCCAATGGACGTTGTTTTAGAGATAGCATCAGTTCCCCCACATTGAGCCATCATCCATGTTAGGGTGAATATCTGTCTATCATATCTTGTCAGTTCCAAAGTTAGTTTGTGTTGTTTAAATTTGCACTTGTACCTGGTTTAGTAATTGATTGATATTAGGTTGATTTCATATTTTGATGTGCTTATATTTTTGTATGTTTCATTCTTACCTTATGACTTTCAGAAGTAAGTTAGATCTTAGGGGGGAGGATGTGATGCCCCTCCATGCTTTGTCCTGAGCATGTTTCCATATGAGGCTTAGTTCATCCATTTCAGTGAATTTCTTGATAACAGGTTCTGATTAATGTTATTGAGGAGTGCCTTTGTTTGATTGTTCATTAACTAGGGATCATTAAATTTAAAAAGATTTATAATGATTTAATAGAAGCTTTTATATGATTGAAGAATGAATTGAATAAATAATATTAAAGTAATTATTTGATTTTAATAAATTAAACTTTATAATTTAAACGAAATATTAAAATAAATATATTAAATTAAAAGAATTGTGTAAGTAAACTTTATGAGAAATTAAAGTAGTAAATTAATATTGTTTGATTATTGTACGTAAATTTTGAAATATGGTTAAAATCATTAAATAAGTTTTTTTGAAGAAGTGTGAATGGTGGAAAAATAAAAAGAAATAAATTAATGGAGGGTGAGAGAGTGGAGAAAATAATTAAATAAAATAATTATTTTTGTGTAGTTACAGAGAGTGGGAAAATAAATAAATTAGTTGGAGTTAACTAACACGGGTTTTTGGATTTTCTTGAGAAATTGATTTGCTTTCGGTGGCTAAGAGAGTTTCTTGTTCAAGAATTGGTTTTCTTTGGTACTGAAATTTTTTTTGGGGGTTTTCTTTGGAAAGATTGTTTCTTGATCTTGGAACTTTTGGAGTTGGGGATTTCAGTGTTGCTAGATATTTTAGAAAGGTGTTGCAATTGCAAGCTAGAACTGAAAATCCCTACAACAAAACCACCTTTGCCAAGCAGAAAATCTAGGTTTCCCTACTAATCTTAAATTTTGATTTTGATGGAAATAAATGTAGAAATTGTATTCTTCTTTGAAATTAAACATAAATGTTTGGGTTGTCATTCTATGAAATTTTAATAGTTCTATTTTAATCTAGAATACATTGTTTAAAATAGATTGAAACCTTTAGTTATGTTTGAAGGATTCCTTATTCTTAGGAGATAAATTTTCTATATTCTTGAATCCCTAGTTAAATTGAGTCTTGTATTCTTGTATTTTGTTGATGGCTTAAATAGCATTTTTGCAAAGTTTGGCTTGGGATACACATAGTTTGTATTTACCTTGCTAGCTTTTGGATTTCCTTGTGTCTAATTCATATTTTATCAACAAAATAATTATTGCTCTCCTGTATATATATTCTCCTATCTACCACTATTTTGTACAAAGTTTATATCCTCCATCTTGTTGGCTTGCAACATTATTAATAGTGGTTGTCATTAAACTCCAAATTTTATTAAGCTAGTCAGGCCACCACCCCTATTTTAGTTGGCTTGTAGAGAAGCAAGCCTCGTAATGCTTTAGTAAATAACAATATTACTATATTGTGGTTGTTGTATTATTTATCTGTAGCCTTCAAAAAGACGAGTTTATCTTTAATAGGTAGTCATGTTTAGGTAACTCTTGTTCGTTGGTCAAGAAATTGAAAAGAAAGAATGCTTATCCCACACTCCTCCTTCTAGGCGTCGACCTTCTTCTTACAATTGATTTATCTTTTTGGGTGAGTTTACTATTTTTGTTCATTTAACTCTCTCTAAGGTAGCACCATAAATTGTAAATGTAAATATATATATACCCATTGTGGTTCCCTTGACATTTGGCATTTATATAATCCTAAAATTTCTAATAATAAAAGACACTATTTAATAAATTGATTAATAACAAAGTTATACATTAAGAGATTATATCTTTGAAAAATTAACTATGAGTTAAACCTTGATGTCATGTGTTACCGTTGCTAAATTAGAACAATATAGAAGTAGATTAATGTAACAAAAGTAATGTTTTTAAAGAGTTTCCTTTGAAATATTAGTATTGTTATAACTTTAGATTTATTTAGACTTGAGTTGGTACACTTAGTGTGACATTTGAAACTTACAAAATATTAATTGGTTTTATTGAAAATTCATTACGTATTCCATGTTACTGTATGGTTTTGAGTTGTGTATGAAAAAAGTGAGTGGTCTTGGCTCTGGGAGTACTTTGGGTTATTGTGCAATCCTGTAAGCCATCTTGGGAAGTGAATAGTAGAAGTCTTCTATAGGTTGGGGATATTGTTTTGGTTTGATGTATTTTTTGAACATTGAGTTTGGTTGATGTGAGTATTTCCATGTGATATTGTGGGAATCTAGCCATGTATTGTTTACTTGCTTCAAGGTTGATTTTTCATGCAGGTTGGTGGATGCCTCACCGTGGTGTATCTTGTTGTTGTTATGAGATTGTGCATATTGGCTTCCTTGTCATTTTTGTTAGGTTTCTAGTTGTAGAAGGGGGAGTGGCTTCCAATGGGGGTAGGTGCACAAAGTGGCATCTAGGACAACCCATATGGGAGTTTTCTAATCAAGTGAAAACTTAATTAATCAACTAGGGGGTTGCATAGAATTTCACTTAACTAAGATGTTCAGATGCCTCACCCATTCCTATAGTGCTCGTTTAGGCTAAGGATAGGTTGGGAATGTCTGGTTGGTAATACCAATATCCTTGTCCCCATAAGAGGATAATTGGTCCCACATGTGTCACCCTGTGGGGATGGTGTTGAATGTGAGACTGTTAGGCCAATGATAGATTGGGGTCAACATCTAGTGAACTACAGTTAGGAAAACCCATGCTAAGACCATGCGATGACACTCTTCTCACTACAACCTTGCATTTACTTGATTGGTATTTCTATTTAATGTTTGTGAGTACCTTTGGAAATAGTGTCACTATTGTATTGAGTTATATTGTCCTTTGTATGAGGCAATCCATTATAGTCTTGTTATGTCTGTAGTGTTCCACCTTATTGTTATTGTGATGGTGTGATCCTTTTCTATCTCCTAGCATGGGGGGTTGACCTTTGGGTTCCATAGAGTTGGGTGGAAAGTGCTTCATTAGACATTGGGTTCCCTTCCCTTGTACATGTTGTCGTGACTACTGTTGATCTAAAGGCTTCTACATTGTACCCACTCTTGGGATTTGTTACCATTACATTTTTATTGTATCACAATTTATGCATCATGTACCTTCCTTGTGTAAACTCCTCATTTGTAACGAGGATATATTATTGTTCAAAATGTAAATGTTAAGATGTATATTGATTTATACTCTATTATGTGATGAATTATGTATTCAATGTTATTGTATATGTAAGAAAATGGATGAATTAGTTAATCTTTTTTGTATTCATATTATGGTTGTATCTCATGGATTACTTGATTATATGTAATGAGTAGATGTGATTTTTAATTGATGTTAGAATTGGTTATTATAAAGTTTTATGGTTTTGTTAACTTAGATAATGGGAACTATGTATCATAGTCATGAACCTTAGAGGACATAGGATCGTATGTAAGTTTATGTTCATTTACAATCATGTAATATTACACTTTAAAAATTAAAAAAATCCATTTTCAGTTGCTAGTGTGTTGTCCTCTAGGGTTCATAGTTGGGACATTACATGACTGCATTACATTGCAAATATATCTAACATAACTCCAATCCCATAACAATACTTAAATGATAACATCCATTAGTGATCATAATATAATGTCATGTTGAATACATTTATTACATTTATAATATGAATTTACATTGTTTAAGGATTGCAATAATACAATAGTGCTTCCCATCGTGAACAATAATAATACATCAATAACATAAAGTGATACAACTAAAATGAATGGGTACATAGCATCAAGACTAGTTTCAACACTAAAAAGCTCAAGAGTCACAACAAATAGTACATCACGCATCACGATCTTCAACTAGGAACACAATGGGGTGAATAGCATGTTCCACATGACCATGTGGGTCCTAAGGCCCACCCCCGATGCTAGGAGATGACAAGAAGGACCCACAACATAAAATAGTCAAGTGAACAAGGATAACAAGACTCCACAACCAAAAGCACCAACAAACACAAGAAACATTCGCTTCCAGAGGTATAAGAAAAATAAAAGGGAAGTAACAAACATAGAAGGTTGCTAAAGGGAAGAGTGTCCTCACATAAACTCAATATGAGTTACCCAATGCAAATCTTCCTATGTTACTAGCCCCCTTCTTGGTTAAACCCTAGCAATCTCTACGGATCCCTGGCCCCCATTCTCACTCATACAAAATCAACATACCTTTCAAGAGGACAAGGTAATTGATCTTTTCCGTTGCATGTCTTCCCACTTATCTCAAGCCTAAATGAGCACTTGATCCATGGGTGAGGTTACCTTATCTAGATTAATATGAGATACTACCCAAACCCCCTAATTAATTATTAAATTATCACTAATTAAAGAAACTCTCAATGAGTTACATGTATGCCACTTTGTGTACCAACCTATCGTAAAATCCACTCCCCCCTACTAGCAACACAAGACTCATAGTCACCAACTGGGTAAGCCAACTTGCACCAACTAGCAAAGCCATATAAAGTCACATGAACCAAGGCATGTGCCACCTCACACAATATTTCCATAATAAAAAAATTTCCACAGTGTTCAAACCCACATAAACACAATCCAAGTATAAAGATCAACCATTATTGAAATGAAAAAATCATGAAACCACCCACTAGTAGTTGAAACAACATAAAACTAAAGCAAACACTTATGGCTTGATATGGGTTACCCAATGCAGATCTTCCTAGGTAGTTGGCTCCCATTCTGGGTTACCCTGGCAGTCTTAGCTGATCCCTGACACCCATATCAACTCATGCAAGTAAAAATCATACTCCCCTCTAACCTCTAGAAGATTAAAAAATTACAACCACTACAGTTCTCCATTGAAGAGGCAACAATATCATGATCACAAAAGGACTATATAAAACCCACAACCACAAAATTAAAAGTGTAGAATAAAGTGTTAACACCATAAAGAGATCTTCAAAACTCACCTCGACTAATGTAATCAACTCAATACCAAACCAACCACTATTACCAATAGTAAATCAAATTATAAGGCATCCAAGGGAGACCTCAATTTTTTCCTCACATGGTACCCAACCATCCATTACCTACAACTTACAATGTAGCTTTAAAAAAATCAATAAACCGATATGTGTAGGATCATCATGGAAAAAATAGACCCTTAAGTGGCAAAAAATTTAGAAAAATTAAAGTTAGGCAACTTGACATAAAAAATTGAATAAATTATCTAGATATTATTTTTAAAAATATGCAATAATAAAATTTATAGAAAATTGAATGTAGTTTTTAAACTACCAGGTTTATTTAAATATATATATATTTGGTGAAAATTTGAAATTTCAATGCAATAGCACTTAAATTTCAATAGCACTTAAATTTTAGCATAAAAAATAAGTAGGTGTCTGTTTGACCACCCTAACCACAATAAAATGATAATATATTCTTATAAGATTTTAGATATAATTAGATGACTTATGTCCCGATGTGATGCATATTTTTTTGTAATATTTCTTCAAGTAAATAATTAGATATGAATTTTTTATTACAACTTTAAAAATATAAAAACTCATATGTTTGACCACATTAACTTAGTCAAAACTTTACGAAATTCAATTTGTTTTTAATCCTATAGTATGCAAAACATAGATTGTGACACATATTTTAGATTCAAAAAATGTGATACTGTTTGAAAGCTATAGATGTTTTTGAATGAACTTATCAATCAAGACTTTAGTCGTAATTCAAATAGAAAATGAATAATAATTATTTATTAAATCCAAAGTAAAGTATAATTTATATTGGTGGAAAGATGATAATCTCCTTTAAAAACCCTTTTTTTTTAGCAATTTTGGGTTAAAAAAAAGTCATCAACCACATACTCTACACATACTCATCATATCGCCACTTTTTGGGCCATCATGATCTTGAACATACCCAAGCATCAACAAGAAATACTTCCAAGAATGACATTACTTTTACATTTTCTAAAATTCCTTACTTAACCACTAACCTCAAGCAGTAATAAGCCATTCTCAAAATAATTCTAGCATGTCTATGGTATCCATTAATT
The DNA here is from genome assembly GCA_007258455.2 of Sequoia sempervirens. Lineage (NCBI taxonomy): Eukaryota > Viridiplantae > Streptophyta > Pinopsida > Cupressales > Cupressaceae > Sequoia > Sequoia sempervirens. The sequence goes on along the minus strand of VDFB02086081.1, from coordinate 51,007,173 downwards.
TTATTTACAATTCAATTATAAGAGAATACAAAGAAAACAACACTTTAAAGGATTATAAAGCTCATCCACCTAAACTAATTTCCATAATTATCTAAATATGTGCTTGTATAATAAAACATACTTCTTTCCATGTATTATTTTCAAAGTTCATTATCTACTGTAATCATGAAATACAAAGTGGCGTTATTCGGCTATTAAGTAATAATCATAGAATTCAATTTTCTTAACTACTAAAGTGATCAGTCCAATTTCCTCATTTAACAAGTCTTCTAGATTGTTTACTTATATTGTAAATCAATTCTACCAAAATTTATCCCTAATTATTTATACATATAAATATATATGTATGTCATAATCCTCGATTCATAATAATAATCCTTTAACATAATACAAAGTTCCATACAAACCATAATTCATATTATATATATATATATATATACTTGAATGCACACATATATAAATATATATTATAATCCAAGATCTACTACATTCTAGCCTACACAGTGGCTAGCATACACTTATATACTCTTAACAGTGCATATATAAATACATATATAAATAGTTGAATGACTTATAAATAATACACTTAATGCAACTACAAAGATTGAATGGTAATTATATTATATACATATAGATTTAAACATCATATGTACATCAAACAAAGCACTTTGATTTTTAAATCAAATTTTGAACAATGCATTCTACTTGAATACAAATGTTCTATTGAACTAATATTCTATAATAAATAAATCTAACAATACAAAATTATTTATTTTTATCTTTTTAAACCTATAGCCTACCAAACCATGAATGATGCTATCAAAATGTAACTGAATATATTCATTACCAAATATAAATATAGAGTTAAAAAAAAATGCATTAGTAGTATAAAATTCCATGCCTAAGGTATCACTGTCGATATAAAACAAGCATACAACATCAAATACAAAATGCAATGACCATGGATGGAGAAGAGAGGCGCTAAGAGATTAATATTGCTATGAAGATGAATGCCAACTAAACTTACCTCAGCCATCCACAAGAAGGTCAGAGTAGTAGCCAAATGCAAGTGAATCGAATGGTATATGATCGAACTCCACTATACATCTTTCAATTATCAAGAGAAGAGGAATACAGTGAAAATTTTCATAAAAGAATATGCCCCAATCTTTACAAAAATCAAAGGACACATATTGCATGATAATCGTAGTGAAGGCACTAAATCTATAATGCAAGTTTGGTGAAATTTCTATCTCTACGTATGCCCCTAAAACTGAGTATGATCCATGTTGAATCAAGAGTAAGGATCGACCATTCACCTAATTCTACGCAAATGAATTTAAATCAAAATATCGAAACTCTCACAATATTTGAATTAATGAAGCACTATGGATGGCGCCCTAACAAGGTAAGCTTTGCTTATGTTCAACACTAAAGCCTTTGTGCAGACGTGGTCAGATGAGGAGAGTTTCAAGGGTTTTGGTTACAAGAAAGCCAATGATGATATGCAGAGCTTTACGTTTATGGTAGAACAATTTAAATGAACAAAAGTTAATTCATTGAAATTAAATAGGTAATATTTGAAAGAAAGTTACAGGAAAGAGCTTTAGAAAGTATCTAGCAAATGATGTAATCATCTTCAAGCATCGATGCCAACCATAGATGGAGCATCGAATATAATCATAATACAAAGCATGGAGAACATTGATATACAATCACATTATTAACAGATTCTATCGTGATAGAGGATGTATTATTCTCGAAACCATTGGAAAGTTTCAAAATTAATCATTAACCAATTCAATGAGTAGACACACAAGTGCATACCTGAAAACAATATTTGCAGAATAAGGAGAATGTTTGCATTCTTCGAAGAAAACAAATCAAAATCCTCATTTTCCCACAAAACTTCGAAAAGCCATCGTTTTTCTGAAAATCTATATTTCATAATTTTTTTTTTTCCAAAGTCAATTTCATGTTCAAAGAACAAAATCAATTGATTTCCCCCATATTCCAAAATGAGCATTATTAAAACAAGAAAAATAAAAATCAAGTAAAAATCTCTCAAAAAAATGATTTTCTTTCGACAATTAGTTCAAGACTATGCATGCTATACATGTGAACTCTTTCCATCTTTTCTAATTTTTTTAACAACTTGTTCTTTATCTCTTATAATATTTCAACCTTCTATTAATTACACATTCCAAAATAAATAATAATATTTTATTTTATATTATTATATTTTCTCGCATTTTAATTTATTTTATATCATTAAATATTATTCACACTTTTAAATTTATTATTGACCATTAATAAGCATATTTTTATATCTATTTTTATAAAATACCTTTACTTAATCATTTTATTTAATTTATCAAATAATCCAACAACATTAATAAAACAGATTTAAATCAAGCAACCCAAAAGACGAATTACCAAACATCGAATGAAGAGGGAAAATCGTGGAGGGACAATACAAGAAGTACAAAACATACAAACTATGTACAAACATTGTATCATTCCCCTAATTTATTCCAATGAACCATGTGGATCTACTCTACTCTTTAAGGTGTTGAGAATTTCTTCATGGTTAAACTCATGAAATTTCCATAAGTTCTTATTGAATGGCCTATCCCCATATTCGATTAATTGAACATTTGATGCCACAAGGTTAGAATAATAATAAATTTTCTTATGTGTGTCAAATCCCTCAAACAACCACACATCATAATGATTGATTGGATACATTCTAAGCCATATTCCTTTACCAACCACTGATCATAAAGGATACTCAATGTATTCTCCATCTATGAGAGGGTCCCCCAATTTTTTCTCAATACAATGATATAAATGATGATTTATTCCTTCTTTATTGTTTTCATTCACAATAAATTCAAAAGTATGCCCAACATTCAACTATGCATTTTTTAATGATTAATTCAATAAATGATATACAAATATTTTAAAATAAGATAGAATGTTGATTTTTATTAAATAATGCATTTATAATACCTAATTAAACTAGATTTGAAATATGGTCAAAGTCAATGAATAATTCTAACGCATGAGTTGTAGTGCCCTTAGAAGTTGGTACATTTTGAGTGGGCTTAAAATTCTAGCACACCAACCATCAACCTAGACTTTTGAATCACAATCATTCCAAGTGAAATCTATATTTAGAAAATAAAATACACCACCTTCTTATATGAATATTCCATGAACTTGCATTTGAGCTTCTAAAATAGTGGATCTCACTTAATCTTATTAATATAAAGTAATACCCATATGATTCAATATTAGATTCTTCTACCAACCAAAAATATGAAATTTAATTCCTATGAAAGAAATACATTGATCACTCTCATTCACTATTATTAAGATCAATGATAACTTTAAGAAACCCCTCTCAAAAAAAGATATAAAATTCTGGCGAATCTTTCATTTTTTTAGGAAAAAATAGTAATTTCTATTGGAAAAATATAATAGGAAAATTTTCTACATCACTACAATTTTATAGAAAATTTTGGTGAATTTTGAAAAATAATAGGAAAATGCATTAATTATGATGGTGAATACATCTAATCTAAAAAAAATTCTCATGGGAAAGTAGGGGCCTGAGAGTGGAAATTATTGATGGGTTTAAGAATTATACTATAATATTTACTTTCCACTATTGTTTTAAAATATAATATATAATGGCCCTCATTGTACTGTGCAAGGTTTTAATGTACCCATGATTTATAATTTTCATGGGGCTCAAAATTACTTTTAGATCATTGATCTGACAAACCTCATTGTACTTTGTAAGGTAAAATGTACCCATAATCTATAATGCTCATGAGACACACAATTGTGGGTCTCATGAGCATTACAGATCATGGATATATTTTACCTCGTGGAACACAAGGGCCATTCGATTAATTTAAAAATCAATGGTAGAAACTAAAGAATAGAAATATGGTCCTAAAGCAACTAATAATTATGATATACTATTGGTGAATTAATATAGATTTTTACTATAATTGATAAAATTTATGTGAATATAATCTAATCATGTATCGAATATTGTGGTAAATTTTTGAGTTAATTTTTTTAATAAAATAAATTCTTTGGCGATTTAAATAAGACTAATAAAATTTTATAAAAATGTGGCAATTCAAGTCACTTTATATCTCAAACTATTAGCCAATTTTGGATTCCCAAATTTCAACTATTAGCCAATTGGCGAATATTAGCCACTAAAAAATCACTAATTAAGATTAAATAAACCTACCTAAGAAAGAAAAAGTAGATGTAGGAGAATAAATTTAATAAATAAATAAATATAGAGTTACCTTCATTACCTAGACCCATTATAGAGTTTCACCATACAGTGATGGTTACACAATTTGTCAAATGTACACTATATTTCCATTTCAACTATTCTCATGCTAATGATATTTTAATACATGCTTACATCATCTTGCTCTCATTTTTCATGTCTGGCCTTAGAGAAATTCCATATATACTAAACAACACTCATTTTAAGCATCTTACTCAACTAATATAACATCCATGAGTTATTAAATTATTATGTAAAATTATCTAAGAATATGGCATGCTAACTAAATATGATGCTATTGGTTCTTAAATTTCCATAGAGCATCTCAAAACAATATTGCATAAAATCTACAAAATGTGTATGATCGTCACTAATATAAAAATGACACTCCCTCAAGATCTTTCTATCTTATTTTGCATTATTAGTTGCATGAATGAATTCTATATACACAAATATAATAATATGAGTGGAATTGTAGTACTATTATTGAACCTCATTCTATAGTTGGATTATATATAATTATCTGTAATGTCAACAATTGAAACAATGTTATAAAGATGAAATGTGTCCTTGCATAACTTGAATTACGAGTCTAATCTCAATCTCTATGATTATGTCTTGCATATTGATACACTATATTCTCTCAAAAAAGTCATAATTGATATACTAATATTTTTTATTGACTAATTAATAGGTATTTTCCTCATTTCAATCATTTAGAGTATATGTGAATAACTTATATTTTCCAAATATTAGTAGTTCTTTTATGTTTGAATGTGTATTATTTATGGACATATTTTCTCAAACATTAAAAATCATAACTATCACATGTTCCATCCAAATATGATTTCTCGGAAAATAATCATCCATTCACTCTTTTAAATAAAACTAAAAAAGTAAAATCCATTGTTGAGCTAAGTGGACCTTCTATCATATATTCGTATAAAATATCATTAGTATGTAAACAACTGTGTTTTTGAAGGCTTCAAATATGACTTATCTTTTTATGGGGGTCTACAAGAGAATTCCCATAGTTAATTTCTATTTAGGTCCTCAACTCTTTCATTCCTCCCAATGGATTTCATTAGTGTTTTTATACCTATTTTTAGTGCTAGACTTATTTTCCTTATTAGGCAAGATTTTTTTTGTTTGATTACTTACTATAATTGATATAATTGCACACTATATAACATTCTATCTTTGGTTAATGAGTTCAAATCTACTCTTTCATATATATTGAACATTTTTTTACAATAGAATTTTCAAGTTGTTAGTATTTTATATTTTTAGGCCAAGAATCTTCATTATGGGTCTAAACCTAATACTTTTCATCATTTTGATGAAAATTTTATATCTTCCTATTTCATTTAGGTTTTTTTTAAAATATTTTTTATATTTTATTAAAATTTATTCTATAAGTACATTCAAGAATCTTACCAACAATTGGTTAAAAACATTCTCATCAATTTCAATTAAAAACTTACGATTTTTTATGTAAAGTTATACAAGGTTTTTTCAATGATAAACTTATTTCATTACATAAATTTGTTTCATAATAAAAAAATTGTTCATATTTAAAATTTGTTATATTTATTGTATTTTTAATAGGTGTAAAATCATGATTAGTAGTTACATTATTTATTAAACCTTTTGGTGTTTTTGAACACACACAAAGACCAAGAGGTGGTGCGAATCAATCTACTCAAAAAATTAAGCCCTTCCAAAACATGAAATTTTTAGTACTTAACCAAATCAAAACTCTTAAATAGAAAAGTAGCTAAGAAGGATATAGTAGTTTAAACCCTCAACAACCTCAGCAATGAAAGATATAACAATTATAACACTAATCAAATCAATAGTTCAATGATAAAATAGACAAGAAAAAACCTCCACAAGATGACACTAGATTTATGTGGAAAACCCAATGAGGACAAAACTGTGGTGAGAGTTAACTCATAGTATAAAGGCTCACTGCCAAAAATGATTTGCAAACCAAGGTGCACTACCTCAATGCAAGATGCAAAGGACTTGTTGAACAAAAGCTAGCACAACTTCAGGGGAAAGATACTAGGACTTGATGAGATTCACTATCTCAGAGCAAGATATAAAGAGTTTATATAAAGAATTGCAATATTTTCCAACAATTCACTCTATTGACTAAGGCATTCAAGCACATCTGATCATTCTTTCAAATAATTTCACACCTTTTTGTTGGATATTCAATTTCTTCCACATTCATACTTCCTCACACTTCTTTAGACTTCCATACCTCTTGCATTTATATCCACTGCAAGACCTTAATACATTAATTAGGTTAGTGATGAAAGAATATAAATAATGAATTCACCCTGTCAATCACAATAACATATTGTGGTCCTATCCTGAGCATAGAGAGGACCACAAAAAATATTATTACATCTTCCAATGTCATACAAAATAATTCACACGATGGCACATGTCAATTGAAGTCAACATCAAGAAGCATGTAAATGAAATATGAAGCCCATAACCACTTAGCCCAACAAAATACTTCTAATTGAATTGACTTAGTGTGGTTCTAACCAAGATAGGTCAAGACCCAAATTTTTTTTAGCACATCTCCAATTGATGGTGCAAACCACAAATTGCATGAAGCAAACAAAGGAACAAACCTTGTTAGCCAGATATCCACAAATAACCTAGAAGGCCAACTCAAGACACAATGCAGTACCAAAGAGGCCAATTATCAACATGTGGATCACATGGAGATTTTCCATGAGTATCCAAAAAAACACTTCCAAAAACTTATTCATACTATCATGCCACTAGCAACCACCACAATCCAAACAAGAACATAATACTTTATCCCAAAAACACAAAAAGCTTAATAATGAGATATAACATTAACAAATCAACTTGTGGACCACTTCAACAAATGAAATTAGAACTAAGATATTGCAGAGATGTTGAGAACACATTCACCAAGCTACAGGATAAGAGACATCAATGCAGAGAAATGTGGGCATTTTTAAGACTAGTCTAGGCACCCAACAACACTGTCAACCTTTTGTAATTCACGTAAATCTCCTCGGAAACACTGGTGACCTAAAAAGATAGGAGTGAAAAATACACAAAACACAAAATTTTAATCTCAAACTACATGTCCATACCTTCAATAGTAGAGGAATGAAAAGCATTATCCCAAGCAGAGCTCAAGCAACTTCCTAAACTAGGAACACTTAACTAACTTATGAATGATATAAATTTCTTTCAACAACACAGCCTACATAATGAACATTAGGAGAGAGCATAAGACATAATATAGACCTTCAACAACATCTCTCCACAATTAGTAACACTTCTAATCCCCATATTAATATATCTTTATGAAATCAACTCTACTAACAATAACTATACTCAATACTTTTATCATCATCAAACAAGGTATGACATCAAACCATGAACTTCAACAAAAATAACATATATCAATGTTGGCCCAAATTGAATGTTGTCAACAATGAAAAAGAATGTCAAAAATATTCCTCACTTCTCAAGTGTAGACAACAATCAAAACCACAAACAATTCATCAAGTGTTGTCATCAACCACTGGCAAGAAGCTCATTAACCACTACAAAACATATAACAATCTTCATCAAGTGTTGAAACCAAGGACATCCAACAATCAGTGTTGAGATCTATAAGTGTGGAAAAAGTAAACTAAATACAATTAAATACACCTCTTAATGAAACATTATTTCAAGATTAATCAACAATTAAACTAATTTAAAACACTAAAAATCCTGAAGATGTCTCATTGTCTCCTATCTCCAAAGATTTATCAAATTATAGAAGCTCTTAGATTTGTAAGCACCGTAACTATTTAAAATGCCTATCTGGAGAACGGAATGGATGCTAAATGCAATGATGTGATGATTGCTAATGATTTCTAGATGATATCATGCTAGTATAGACTATCCTAACATAAAACCTGCTAAATGGAAGCTACAGTAAAAACTAATGATGTTGTCGTGATATGAAATCTAGTAATGCCATGATGCTATGATGATACTAAAATGCTAATGATAATTCTTATGATTTCTTGGTTGCTTGAGTACTAATTCCTGTAGAGTAAGCTTGCATAAAACATGATAATTATCGGGGTCATTTTCATGCTTTAGAAGGCTATATATATAGATTTTTGGCAACAGTTTTGCATAGGGGTAACACAATAGAGGTTGAGATTAAATCTAGAGATTTGAACGGGATGAGATAAGAAGGTGGAGCTGATCATGGAGGATTGTTCCTTCCCATGAAAACACTAGGAAATATGAAAGGAAAGATTTGAGGCAGAAGATTGAGAGGATTGCCTGTAGATTTTGTCCCCGAGGCTTTTCTCGTGAATGATAGTTAAATTAATTAGATTTGAAAAATCTAATTTTATTGGTGAGTGAATAGAGAGATTTGATTTATGCTTTTATTTAAATATTTTTGGTCTATTTAAATTAGCAAAAAAGAGAGATAAATAATTTAACAAAACAAACTATAGAAGTTGTTTATTAAATTAAAATTGAAGGAATATGATAATTAAATTAAAGATTTTAGGATATCTTTCTTTATTTAAGAAGAAATGTGATGAGATTAAATAATACCAACTATTAAAGTTGTATTTTTAATTTAGGATAGAATTGATGAATAAAGTATAAAAGAAATAATAATGATAATAATTTAATTTTGTTTATTTAATTAAGAGGAAATAATGTGATAAAATAGAAGAATTAATAGTAAACTTAATATAAATAAATATTTCTATTTATTTACTAAGTAGATGGATTTAGGATTAATTAATCAAATAAATCATATTTAATTAATTAGATTATCCAAACCATTTTTAGGTGTCTACATTTTGCCCCTCTTTGAAGTGATGTGTTTACGCATTTCTTCAAAAAAAAAAAAGTTCCTGCTGCTAGTATCGACCAAGAAATTTTTTTAGAATGCCCCAGACATGTTTTCAGGTGATTAATGGATATATGCCCCCTTAGGAGATAAATTAATGAATTTTTTGATTTTTTTGATTTTTTTGGAATTTTTCAAATTTTTTATGATTTTTTGATGATTTGATATAGATTCGATGAAGATTTGATGACAAAATAATTTATCGCCTGATAATTGATGTAGGAAGTGGTCCTAGATGAATTTCAATTAATCTCCCCTTTTAAAAATTAAATCAATCTTATAAAAATCCCTTTTTAAATAGCCTATAAAAGGTAAAAAAGGTCTTTTTCAAAATCATTTATACATTGTGACTTTTGAAAACTTGGTGAGAGAGATTCTTGTGCTACTTGGAGTGAGATGTCGATTCCATATCACACCCATCATTCTAAGCATGTTCGACGACATTAGCAGCCGGCCGCATTTAGACCTCCGGTATGTCTATTATTTTACCTTGGTTTTCATGCATTTTCTCATTTTTTGTGTATTTTTTGAATTTATAAATTTAAATTTCTTTTTAGCACTTTTATTTTTCATTTTAGTGCTTTTCAATCTTGTTGTAGTGCTTAGAGGTTATATTGTAGCACTTCTCAAATTTTAGCACTACGAAGGTCTGGTTTAGCGCTTTCATAGGTTAGGTTAGCACTTTAAAAATTTTAGCGCTTAGGATAGCCGTTGTAGCACTTCTGTAAGATACATTAGCACTTTTGAAACTTTAGCGCTTTGATTTGATTCTATAGCACTTTGACCCCCTATTTTAGTGCATTTCGAGTTTTAGCATTTCTACCAAAAATTTTAGCGCTTTGACCAAATAGAATAACTCTTTTTGATAAAATGGAGCTTTCTCCATCTTTAATAGCACTTTTATTTGATGAAATGGCACATGTCATTGTTTTAGCACTTTTAATGCCTTTTGAGCACAGATAAATCAAAGTGTTTGTATTTTTGCCAATTTGTTCATGTTCTTAATTTCAAATCGTATCAACTGTTGATTTGTTATGAATGATTTGTCTAATCAAATACATGATTTTTTGACCTCATGATAGGCAAGGTCTGATGTTTGTTTTGATGATAACTATCCTCATGATAGGTGAGGAATAATTAGGATTGACATGCCTCATGATAAGCAAGGTTGATTTGATACATTGATGATGACCTAATGATAGGTGAGGTTGATTTGATGCACTGATGATTGACCTCATGATAGGTGAGTTTCAGTGATGTGTGCTCATGAGATTTGATCAAAATTCTCACTAAGAGTTGACTTGATTTGATATGGTATTTTGATGTTATTTAATGTTTCACATGAAGTTATTGACTTTGATCTTGTTATGATAATAGGAGTGATTGGGGAACCTCCAAATTCAAGAGCGTTTCCACTAGACGTTTGATCTCATACCATGGTTGGCATAGCCTGAGACGACTATCATCACACGTTGTGGATTGTATCCTCTTCTATACATGCCCCAGATTAGGATTAATCAGGGTTTGTTGATAGCGCTAGCTGAGAGGTGGCATAGCGAGCACAACACCTTTCACCTTCCTACCGATGAGATGACAGTCACCCCAGAGGATGTCTGTTGGATTATGCAGCTTTTGATTGTTGGAGATGTTATCATATATGATTCGAGAGAGCAGGCTGGGACTGATGCTCTTCATAGAGTGTTTCAAGATGATTGTATTGTGGGAGAGTGGATTCCATGGTGTGAGATGGTTAATGCATATGCCAATTTTCCTACAGTACTTGTTGGTTTCATCGGCAGATTCCTTAGTCCTGATCATAGGTCTAAGGGATTCTCAGTTTGTTGGGGTCGAGTTTTGGAGAGTATGGTTGTTCATGGCACCATATTTTCTTGGGGCATGTGTATGCTTGCCCATTTATATCATGATTTACATTCAGCTATGTATCTCAGTGGTTAGAGTTTATCGGTTGGTGTTACTTTGCTTCAGGTATGGGCATGGAAGCATATAGCTATCACACGTCCAATTCCAGTTAGACAGAGGCCACCCATGAGACCTTATGTGTTTAAATATGTCGGCCAGATTACCTAGTCTAAACTAGGTAAGTTAGAGTATTGGAGGAGAGTTATTGACAACATAAAGTTTGTGGCATTGCATCCCTACCTAGATTGTGATCATTGGGATGATGATGGTATTCAACTACCATTTCTTTGTCAATCAATGATTCTAATTAGCCGTACTCGTCAAGTAAAAGAGAAATTCTTGATTAGACGTGTTTACATACAGTATGGGATAGTACAGGGTATGCCCTAGGGTGTTGCTCACTATGCTCATCGTCAGTTGGATACAACAGATTGGGGGCCTTGTTTGTCATATGTTGTGGTAGTTCAGGAGTTTCAAGCTTTATAGCCATTTGTGTGGGACATTCGACCAAATATTGTAGAGCCTCCAGTTATGGAAAATTTTTCTAATTTTTTTGCTTTACATTCATTTCCACACCTTATCATTCTAGATGAGCCTGCCCCATTACCTGCAGAGGAGGATGTTCCCATTATGCATGGTCAGAGATGGAGGAGAGGAGATGTTGGAGGAGTTGAGGCAGAAGATGTTGATGTGGTTGGTGAGGCATATGTCGAGCCTAAGGAGGATGTTGGGGTAGAGGACGATGTTTGTGGCGAGGAGGATGTTGGTGGAAAGAGTAGTGGAGATGAGAGCAACGAAGATGAGAGTAGCGGAGATGAGAAATTTGTTAGTGGAGACGATGCAGGTGGTTTGGGCCCTACTTTAGATTTTCTTAGTGAGACCATGCCTCATAAGAGGCGGGCTGTGGGAGGTGTTTCAGAGCGGCTATAGATAGCAGATCTTTAGGTTTAGTTAGAGACCATGCAGGAGCAGCTTCTTTATGCTTAGGGTTTACTAGAGCAGGTCTAGGCTCAAATGCAGGTACATGTTGAGTTGCATGTAGAGACTCTATCAGCAATGCACTAGCTCAGTTAGTCATAGCTCAGTCACAAATTGCAGCATTGGCAGCTGAGAGGGATGTGGCCAGACAGACAGTTGAGAGGGATGCAGCCAGGTTTGTAGTAGAGGGTTCTTAGGCTTCTGCCGATATATTACAAATATTGGAAGATGGTACCTCCCTAGCAGATTACATGTGAGAGCTTGCTCGCATTGGTGAGAAGATTGAGTTCTATAGAGTGAGATATTATGATGCAGTTCCCTTTGAGTAGAGAGTTAGCTATGCGAGGTCTTGTTCTTCTAGGTCACGATCCATGACTGTCAGTGTAGGTGTTACCCAGCCTCTACCTAGAGATCCTAGGGATCCCGGTTCTTCTGGTGGTAGGGGTCCTGATCCTTCTATGCCTACACCGTCTGGAGCCAACAGTACATGATTGTTGTCTATGTTACATTTGATATGTGATGTATACTTTGATTATTTTGATATACAACCATTTTTTATGTTTTATCTCTCTTCATTTCAGACATCATTGTATACTTGACATTGTGATTTTGATATATATGAGATGCAGTGGATTCTACAGTCCATTATGTGTTCTATATGATTCTCCGATGGATGCATTTTCTTCAATGTTCTATATGCTATGTGATGGTTTTATTATTATGATGGTATGCTTTGATATGATGTTCTATTTATGATGCACATAATGGTAATGTATGGATGCATGTTATATGGATACATGATTATGGATTGATGAGTTTAAATGATATACTGTATGTGATGTAAATGCATATATATGGATGAAAATGTTGAATGAGACATGATGCAATAAATTGATGGACTTTATGATCAAATGGATGAATTATATATCAATATGTGATATAAAAAATGGATGGATTTAATGAGTTATTATGATGATGTATGTTTGTGAAAATGGAATGATAGAGATATATGTATGTTGAGGTTTTTGTTATGATATGGTGAGAATATAAAATGATTTGATTAAAATATATGAATGATGAAATGATGACGTAAATGATTTTTAATGTATGTAAATGAATATGATGATGTTTTTGTTAATGTGAAGTATACTCAGTCTATTATGATAAAAGATAATTTGTTTAATGAATGATTCACCAATTGTGTAACAAATACTCTGCATCTATGTAACACTATTATGGATGCAATCTACTTTTACCATACAAATCTATATGTAAACATAGGCATTTTAACAATACCTTTGTTCTTTGTATCATCATTGAGCTTTTAAAATGTTGAAAGTGAGTACAAGCACCAATGGTATAATGTAAACCAATGATGACCTGAGTACTACTTCCATGATTTTTGATATTGCATGCGAACACAAGCATTGAGGTATAATTAAAGCGAGATGACTTGAGAATTTCTTGCATAAACAAACAAGAATTAACCACTTTCCTATGTGAATTGGAATGCCATCCATGATACTTTGTAGAGCATTTCCCATGATGATTCACATAGTAATTATGATTAATTCACAAACAACAGACAAAGAAAATACCAATTCTTCTTCCTGGGTTCTCTAGTTCAATACATCATTGAGTTGATCCAAAGAAATGATAACAATGATCAAAAGTACAACATATCTTACATTTGCTTATAGTATTCAATCATTTATTCAGATTAGATCATCCATCTTGATTTTTGTGATGTTTTTGTGTTTTTGAGATTTTGGATCAAACCAAACCTAAAGACGTATCCTAGGAGCCTCGAGGGCTGATCAAAGATTAGCCTTGCCTATGTTATACACATAGAGACCACGTAGTTCGACTAACAAAGACTCATGTTTTTGACTTTTTGAGACTGACTTTTTGACTTGTTTTTTGGATTTTCTGTTATGATATGGATGTCCAATGTGCTTTTGATGGTGATTGATGTTTCATGTTGGGTTGTGTTTCAATCGCTCTTTCATGTTGGGATGTGTTTCGATCGCTCTTTCATGTGATTGATGATTGATGTTTCATGTTGGGTTGATGTTTCAATATTTATGTCACCCCCAATGATTTTCAGATGTCACCCCCAGGCTAGGGTGAGACATGACCATGTGATATGATATGATAATGGATGCAAAAAATGATGTTGGAAGTAATGACCATGACATATGTCCAAATAGATAGGAGAGCTGATTTAAATCACAAATATCTCTTATTTCTAGGTTTTCACTATATGTGTTTATTGCACCTTTTCATTCTTTTTGATTTTTTTTTTTTTGTATTTTTGTATTTTTTTTTTAGTTTTTTAGATTTTTTTGTATTTTTCTATCACCAAGATGCTTGTTTTCTAGGTCTCATCAAGGTAACTATTTTTAGAAACTAATTTATGCACTAAGTGATTTAGGTATAGAACTTTTTTGAGATGGGTAATGTTGATAGGTTCATCAAACAAATCCCCTTCTGGTAGACAATTGATATGCTCTTGATCCATTCACTAATATGATTACAAAGGGACCTAACCAGTTATGTTCAAACTTCCCTTTATTTTCTCTATCCTGATGATTCCTAGGGTTTTCCTTTAGGCCCAAGTCTCCAATTTGAAAGACTCTAGGTTTTACCCTATGATTGTAACTCCTTGTCATTCTTTGTTGGTAGGCCTTCAAATGATTGATTGCTTGCTGATGGCATTCATCGAGTAATTCTAGTTCTAGTAGCCTTGAAACTTTCTAATCCTCATCTATTATGATACCCTTCAGTGATACATGAAGTGATGGTATTTCTACCTCAATTGGTAGAATGGCCTCTAATCCATACACCAAGGCGTATGGTGTAGCTTCTGTTGGTGTTCTGATGTTGGTTCTATAGGCCCATAGTGTAGTATTTAACTGAACATGCCAATCACATCCAACATCGTTTATCATCTTCTCCAGTATTTTTAGGATTGTTTTATTTGAGGATTCTACCTAGCCATTTCCCCGTGGATAGTACGGTGTTGAAAAATGATGTTGAATATGGAATTGTTCACATAATTCCTAGACATCCTAATTTTTAAAAGGCCTACCATTTTTTGTGATAATGGATTGAGGTACCCCGTACCAACAGATGACGTAGTTGAGTATGAAAGATGAAATCTATTTTCCAGTGACAGTTGTTAAAGGAACTGCTTCTATCCATTTTGTGAAATACTTTGTTGTTGTCATGATGAACTTGTGTCCATTAGATGAAGGATTTATTTTCCCTACCAAGTCTAGTCCCCATTGACAAAAGGGCCATGTGGATGTAAAAGGTCATAATTCTTGCGCTGACACATGAATTAGATTACCATGAATCTGACATTTCTGACACTTTTTAACATATTGATATGCCTCCCTCTCCATGTTTGACCAATAATACCCTAAAAAGAGGAGTTTTTTAGCTAGGGTTAGCCCACTTGAATGATTCCCACAAATACCTTCATGTACCTCTCGTAAGGATGTTTCAAATTCATGATGCTCCAGAAACTAGAGAAGAGTACCATCTAGACCTCGATGGTAAAGTATGTCAGTAATTAATGTATGTCACTCTGATTGATGGATAAAGTTACGCTTTTTGTTTCTAGAGAGATAAAGAGGAAGAATGTTATCTTCGAGGTAAGTATAGATCTCTCCATATTGTGAGGGTTGAGGGTTGGTTATGTGGCATATGGTTTGTGAATCAGGGTTATCATATACAGGATTAGATACTTGTTCAACCATAAACTCATATCGACCTTTCTTTTTTGATAACTGCAAAAGGGAGGCAATTGTTGCCATGGAATCTACAACTTTGTTTTTTTCCCTTGGTATTTGCTCGAACTTGATATCCATGAAGTACTTTTTTAGATCATCTATCATTTTATTATAAGGCATGAGCTGCTCATCCTTTGTTTGATACTCATCATTTACTTGATAAATGATAAGTTGTGAGTCCCCATGATACACTTGTATTTCTATGATTTTCCATTCATTAGCTATTTTGATGCCGATAATCAATACTTCATACTCAACTATATTGTTTATAGATGGAAACATTAACCTATAGGATCTTAGAATGGTGTGTCCTTGAGGTGTGACAAATACAATTCCTACACCAGCTCCTCTTTGTGTATATGATCCATCAAAATAAAGCCTCCATTGTTGTGTTGTAATATTCATGATGTCAGCGTTTGGAAATTCAATGTTCATTGGATGATGATCCTATAATGAAGCTTCAACTAGTTCATTTGCTATTACCTATCCTTTGATGGCTCTTCTATCAACATATTGGATGCCAAACTCATTTAAGAACATGACCCATTTTGCAAGTCTTCTTGTTAGATGAGCTTTACCGAGTAGGTATTTCAATGGGTCTATTTTTGCTATGAGCCTAATTGTATGAGTCAACATATAGTTTTGCAATTGTTGGGTTGCAAATACTACTACCAAACAAGCCTTTTCTATGAATGTATAGTTTATTTCATATTTGTTGAGAACCCTACTGATCTAGTAAGTTGCTTGTTCTTTTCCTTCAGAATCCTCATGTGCTAATAGAGCTCCCAAAGATATGTCAGTAGTTGTGATATATAGTAATAGTGGTCTTTCAGCTATGGGTGGCATGAGTATTGGAGGTGACACCAAATACTAATTTATCTAACTAAAATTTGTTTCACAGCTATGATCCCATTTGAATGAAACATTTTTATGAAGTAGGTGATTAAATGGATGACTCTTATTTGCTAGTTGGGAGATAAATCTCTTGATGGATTGTAACTTTCCTTGTAGGGACCATAATTGATTGATATTTTTAGGTGGCGACATATCCATTATTGCTTTAACCTTACCTAGATCCACTTCAATACCTTTTTCTGACACTATGTAGCCAAGAAGTTTTGTTGATGTCACCCCGAAGATACATTTCTTCAGGTTCAACCTTACATTGAATTTTTCCAGTCTAGTGAAGATTTTATCAAGTATTTCCAGTTGTCCTTCCCTGGTGTGTGATTTTTCTAAGATGTCATCCACATAATCTTCCATGAAAGTATGCATCATGTCATGGAGAATTGTGGTCATTTCCCACTGATATATTGTACCTTCATTTTTCAATCTGAAAGGCATGGAATTCCAGCAAAATGTTTCCCAAGGGCATGTGAATGCCATCTTTTCTTGATCTTCAGGTGCTATTTTTATTTGATTATATCCTGAGAATCCATCCATTATAGATAGCATGGCATGTCTTGCTATTAGATCAACAATTATGTCAGTGTTGGGCAAAGGAAAGTCATCCTTTAGGCATGCCTTGTTAAATCTCTAAAATTTGTGCATATTATGATGCTATTATTATGTTTGGATACTAGCACAATGTTTGAGATCCATTCTACATAATATATGGACCTGATAAAACCTGCATCCAATAATTTCTCTAGTTCAACTTTAACCATAAGGGCGATGTGGGGATGCATCTTTCTCAATTTTTGTTTGATTGGTTTGATTCCCTTTGGTAGTGATGGATGATGCATTAGGAGTTGTGGATCCAATCCTGGCATGTCAAAATAAGACCATGCAAAATTTATGTCTCGCTACTCAAAGAATCTGATGAATGTCGACTTCTCCTGTTCTATCATGGATGTTGATAGATGTAAGATATTTTCCTGTTCAGTTGGTCCCAAACTTATAAACTGTGTCGGCTCTACTAGTACTAATGATATGTCATGGTAATGTTCTGGGAGTGTCAAATCTTCCATCCTTCAACACCTCGGAAAGGTTTTCACTGTTGGATATGCTCTTTATTTTTCTCTTTTCAAAGTCTAATGCTGCCTCAGAGAGTTTTTCATCATTAGATTTATTTTTCTTGTTATATTTTTGCAACTAAAATATTTGGCACCCTCCTATTGTAAAGCATCAATATGAGTGGTATGGATAGTACCTGTATCAGTTTCGTCACTAAAAAGATAATTTATGATGGAATCATAGTTTGAAAAGACTAGTATGAGAATAGGTTCGGTGGGTTCCTAGTCAATAAGTTCAAGGTGTATTAAAGATAACAAGTCATTAGTTTGAATAAGGTTAATTGTTGTAAGTGTCATGATAGCTAGGTTGTCAAAGTTATTGGTATGAAGTTCAAGGTCTATGAAAGTAGTCACCTCCAAGTTTTTTGACTCATTCGATATCTGATCATCCTCGCTTGAGTCATCAATATTTTTTGATCCCATCACAAATGTTCTATTTCTTGAACCTTGCCCCTCCTCTCGTACAGGTGTATATACTTGGATAACATCAACCTCTTCATCAGTATAAGATGTAGTAGATAGATGATCCCATTCATATTTATTGGAGTCTTTCTTAGAGCCATCTCTCATTTGAAGTATCCTTTCCACTACTTTTTGGGTTTCTTCCTTTTTTTGTTCAGTTATGTAGCCTAATCCTGTTTTGTCATTAGGCTATAATGTTAGAGGTTGAATGGGTTCAATAATACCATCCTTTCTCTTACCAATTGGTCCTTGACCTTTGGAACCCATTTTATCTAAAATGGCCTTCCCTTTTCCATACTGATATGTTTTGATGCTAACATTCATTGATGTTGATGCTTCCTCGTCTTTGTATAGCCAACTAAGAATAGCTTTGTCTTCTGACTCATCTTCAAGAGTACCTGCTTTTATAAGCCTTTCATTTAGAGCTATGATGGGTTGCGATGAACTTGGAGTTTTTAATATGGACTATCCATATGTTTTTGGTGATGGTAGCAACTGTGATAGGCACAAAGATTGCTCAAGAGAATATTCTCCTAAAACCTTTTCCTTTATCTGAACCTTTTTTGAAAGTTGTTGTGATAATTCGTTTATAGGACATTCAGTGTTTGATGTGTCCATGATAGTTGTTTCTTTCTCTTGATTCTTCTTCTCAACCCATTTAGATATGAAATTGGGTTGTTTGTCCACAATGGATTAAGTAGAAGTATTGACTTCTCTGTTATGAGGTACCATAATGTGTTGAGTTGCTTTTAACATGTTGCAAGTTTGCGAATTGTTGTTGTCAGCTGGTATGGTGACCTCTTGTCTGTTTACTAGAAATTTCAAACACTGATGGTATGTTGAAGGGACTGCTTGCATGTCATTGATCCATGGACGACCCAATAGTATGTTGTATGTTAGATCTTTGTCTAAAACTTGAAAAACAATGTTTTTGAAAATCGGCCCTACCTAAATTGGGAGTATGATAAGCCCTCTGGAAGACCTTTCCTCTTCATCATATTCCTTTATTGTTATTTTGCTCCTAGTGTCAATGGCATTAGAATAGCCTAGTGCATGAATCAATTTCAAGGTACAAATATTTAAACCAACTCCTCCATCTATTAGAACGTGTTTAACATGGTGTTTATGGATCAGAACTTCTATATGCAAGGCTGCAATGTGGGGATGATATAAAGATACATCATCTTGTTCAGAGAACAATAGACAATGAGGTGTGGTGAGATGTCCCACCATGGCTTGGAATTCACAAACATCCAAATTATTAGGGACCACTGTAGCTACTAGAGCCTGTTCTAAAACTTCTTTGTGTGATGGTGAAAATTTGAGAAGTTCTAGAATGGATATTTGCACGGACCTATATTTTGTAATTGAACTATGATATTGTATTGATGTGATGGGGGAGCATTGTTTTTGGAGGAAATTCCTTTTAGTATTACTCTGGACTACCCTCTTGTCATTATATTGACCTGTGGATGATCTTGTGTTTCCTTGATCTTTAGGACATTGATTTGATTATCAAATGTGTTTGTGCTTGGAATTATGTTCAAGGATTGAATGTCATTGATGTTTGTGTCATCTTTTTGAGTATCAATGTCATCTTTCTCTACCTTGGAAAGGAAAAGAATGGTGGTGTCATAGACATATTTTATACTTTTTCCCTTACCACTAGAAGAAGACTCTCCTTTTCATAGTTGGGTAATGGATTGGTAAATGCAGTGTGATCATTATTCTTTTGATGCCCTTCAACAAACACCTTCTTGGATTCAATAAATTCTTGTATTAGGTGTTTTAGTTGCATACAACCGTTTGTCTTATGTCCTTTATTCTTATTGAAATTACAATAATCTGCATCATTCCACCATGATGGTTTTACCTTTGGCTCCCAATTTCAAGCTTCTGGTAAAATAATAAGTTTGTTTGCAATGAGTTCTCCCATTGCTGATTCCAATGTTTGTCCTAATGGGGTGAGTTTTTGTCGATTGGATGGTCTTTGGTATGATGGTCATGATTATCCACTGTTGGTGTTATTGTTTTGAATAGTTCCCTAACTATTGTTTTGGTTTTTATTTTGATTTTATTTGGTAGTTGATGTTGTCAAATTGAATACTAGTTTTACATTGTCAGTTGTAGGTTCATTGCTTCCAGTACTTTTGTTTTTCTGCCAAAATTTTGGTTTTTCATTGTTTCCATAATGATTTTTGTTGTTGGATGTTTCACTATAGTGCTTAATCACTCCTTGTTTGACTAGGGCTTCTTCAATTTTGAGACCATTCTCAATTACCTTTTTTGAATGTTGGGGGGCATTGCAATTCAATTCTATAACTAATTTGAACATTTAAGTTGTCTATAAATAATTCAATCTTCTCCTCTTCAGGTATAGATCAAGGATATCTAGCGAACAACTTTCTCCATCATTGTAAGAATGATAAGAATGTCTCACCATTTTTCTGTTTCATATTATAGAGATCCTTTATGGTTACGTCATGTGTGATGTTGAAGGAGAATTGAGAAATGAATTTGTTGACCAATTCTTTGAAGGATCTAATCCCTAGTTGTAATTTTGAGAACCATTCCATACAATGGGCCCCCAAACTCCTAAAATATAATCTCGAGGTATGTATCCTCTTGTGCAAATTCAAGGCTCATTGTTCTAAATTCCCATACATGGTCAATCGGGTCTAATTTTCCATTGTATTTTTCATATTTAGGAAACTCACAATGTCTTGGAAAGGGTATCATATCCACACATGGATGAAAAGGGTAAGGAAAAATGTCCTTTAATAAATATGTTTTTGTGGTTCCTGTTTGCATGTTTTGAACCTGTTGTTGTAGGGTTTGCATTTGAACTGTCAAGGCAACCACTTGATCTGTATCCTGGGTGTGGTTTGGTTTCATCTCATTGGTTCTAGGTATTTCCTTCAATAGATTGATGTCAAAATCTATCAGAATTTTGGCACCTAATTCTTCTAACATCAAGAGGTATTTCTCCATGTCTTTTTCTAAGACCTTTTCCATAAATTTATGAAAATTTGGGTCTTGTTGGGCATGTTGTATATCTTCTTATGTTAGTTCATTGTTCTCATTTTGTTGGTATCATAAAAAAGAATTTTCTTAAGTCATGTTTAGATTTTTACTTTCTTTCTCTCTTAGTTTTTTCCTTTGCAACCTTGTTAAGATTGGCATACAAGTTTTGGTTGTTTTTTCACTAAACTTATATCTTCTATGTGGTGTTAGTGCCAATTTTATTTTTAAAGAAACCCAATAGAATGATGTATTTTATTGACGAGGCTAATTTAAAATTTTTTATTACTGAGTTTTTGTTTCATGATGGTAGGATGTCAGAATCTTGATGGGGAAACTTGGCTCACTAATCTAGGTTTTGTTTTGATCATTGGACACTTTGTATTTTGCAAGATCTGGTGTTTTGTGTGAAAACAATTTAACTTGTAAGAACCTACTTTGTTTCGAGTTTTTAGGACACTGTCTGATCTGTAAAATCTTTCTAACTAGTAAAATCCTATGTTTCTGATGTCAATATGTCTAACAATTGTTTTAGAATATTCTCTATTTTTCTATTTTGTGGAAGTGCTAATACAGATGTCATAAACACTAAAACAAAACATAGAAACACTAGAATTTGTGGTAAAAGCACTGTAAAATAGTGTAGAAGCATTAAAATAGAGCATAGAAGCACTATGTTTTTCTGTTGAAGTGCTAAAATATGGATTAGAAGTGCTACAATGGTGGACACTAGAATTTTTTGATAGTTTGGTTTGCTATGACAGAAGCACTGCGTTAAAACAGAGGGTTGAAGCGCTAAAACAGAGTTCAAATGTGCTAAAACAGAGGGTTGAAGCGCTATACTTTTCTTTGGAAGTGCTAAAACAAAGTTTAGATGCCCTATAGTTTGTCTCAGAAGCACTACAGTTTCTGTTTAATGCCAAGTAGCGGGTGGCAATATGGGTCTCTCAATTGTTATGTCTGCTTTCTCTTCTTCTTCATCCAAGACTTTGGATGCTATAAGGAATTGATGAGGTGTTTCTTTTTTTTCAAAAATAAATGTTCTCAAACTACTGATGATGTTAGTTTGAGTGCCTTCAATGTGCACATTACCAGGCTAAAATATTGGTCTGGTTAGCCCTGGTTGTTGAATGGGAGCTATAGGTATCCAAATGGTCATAAGGTATGCTGAATGATGGTTTCAATACCTTATTGTAATGTTATTTATTGCCTATTCCCAGGTAGGAGGTAGTAACATGGGTCTTCCTACTGCTATGTTTGTCTTTTCTTCTTCTTCATTTATAATGATGGATGTTGTATGAAACTAATGGGGTGTTATGTTTTCCTCAAAAATAAATGCCCGTAAGCTATTGATAATGTCGGTTTGGCCGTTCTCAAGATGTATAAGGCTATGTTGTATGATAGGTGGTATAAGGCCTGGTTGTTGAATGGGAGGTGTAGGTCTCCAAATGGTAATAAGGTGGTAACTCCTTGATTTTGGATATCAATCTAAGGTTTCCAAAGATTTGTTTATTGTAAGAACTGATCAAGTTTGGTGGAGTATTCTATGGCAGGTTGTGGAATGGAGGATTGACGAATATGTTGACTATGGTTAGATTCATATGAAAGAGTGCTTCTTTGAATATAGGCTTGTGAATTCAAAGGTTCTCCAACATAATCATTAGTGTAACCCCTATTGAAATCATGAAACCTATGGAGGAATTTTCTATGATGAAACAAAGTCTTCCTATTCTGATACAAAAAATGTTGTCTTTACAAAAGATGTCTATAACTAAGTGGTGTCTTGGGTTTTCTAATTCTCTTGGCAAGATATTTTTTGAAAAACTTAGTGGTTTTCTAATCTCTAATCAATATGTTCTCAGTTTTGATTTTGTTCAAGTTGTTTTTATTTTTGAGGATGATCTTTTATTTAAGTTTTAATGATTTTGGAATACACAACACTCAAATGAAGATAGTTGTTTTAAGAGTTGTAATCTAAACAGATACTGTATGTTTAAAAGAACCTTGCATAGTCGTATTTTCATTGGTTTGATAACACTAAAGCACTTTAGACAGACTCACTCTTAATAATCAAAAGGTCATCATTATACTCAACAACCGACCTCTTAAAATTGTGTTGACTCACATGGTCGTCTCACCCCATAGAGGGCACCCATGCTTTTATCTTTTCCAAGTGTGTACTCAAGGTTAGATTTCTCGATCCCCTGAGCAAATGGTCTATGGAAATTATATGGCGAGTGTCTTGGGGGAAGATTCTTCCCTCCCCTTGCACTGCGAGTATTACAATGTTTGGTTACTGACTCAACTAGATACTACACTAAGTTCTTAGAAAGGGTTTCCATTTGGAGCAGAAATAGTAAGCTCCCTTAGGAGACCTCCCAACCTTTAGAACAAAGGTTTTAGGGATGGTTATCTTGCACACTTTCAGAAAAAGTGGGTTTCCCCAGATTTGCTTTAAATTTTATAGTGGGGTGGTAAAACCTGGCTTTGGTTTGAACCCACTTAGGTCATTCTCGTAGGGTGAGTACTTTTTCCCCCTATGGAAGGCCTTCTAAAGGATGTAATAAAACTTGAAACATGCATAAAAAGGATGATTCTAGGTTTTTGGATCACCTAGTTAAGGGGAGAGCATATTCCTATCAACAAACACAAAAATCACTTGTTTAGTTTTAGAGCCCAATTTTTTTTTTCTAATCTATGTGAAGATGTTGCTTCACAAAAAGACATGGTCTTCATTTTTAAATCCCAAATTGAAAATTATGGTGAC
This sequence comes from Sequoia sempervirens, assembly GCA_007258455.2. Lineage (NCBI taxonomy): Eukaryota > Viridiplantae > Streptophyta > Pinopsida > Cupressales > Cupressaceae > Sequoia > Sequoia sempervirens. The sequence continues at coordinate 50,982,959 of VDFB02086081.1, read as the reverse complement.
TACCCTAGATTGGTAAAATTTTAATCCAAATGAAAATGTGACTATCCTAGGATTGATTCATTTTAAACCAACTAAAGAAATGTCTATCCTAGATTGATTATTTTTAATCCAACTGAATAAATGAAATTTATTGGTTGTGGATGCGTCGGACTAGAAATTGAACTACATGGAAGCGCTATGACAGTGCACAAAAGTGCTATAGAAATACTCAAAAGCGCTATAGAAATAACCTGACGCGCTATAGAAATACCCCTAAGCGCTATAGGATTTTAGAAGCATGCTAAAATAGATGCTAGGTCACTGTCATCATGTCTAGATTGTAGGATTGAAGTGTTAAAACAATCCTTTAAAGTTCTATACTTTTCCTTGAAAGCACTAGAACAGAGTTCGTATGCTCTATAGTTTTCCTCGTAAGTGCTATAGAATCTTTCGATCGCACTAAAATAGATTACGGCAGATTCCTATAAGAAATTTTTTTATAAAAGCTTGTTAAAAACATGTGGTATGGCCCCACGATGGGTGCCAAAATGTAAGTGTGGAAAAAGTAAACTAAATACAATTAAATACACCTCTTAATGAAACATTATATCAAGATTAATCAGCAATTAAACTAATTTAAAACACTGAAAAGCCTGAAGACATCTCATTGTCTCCTATCTCAAAAGATTTATCAAATTACAAAAGCTCTCAAATTTGTAAGCATTATAATTGTTTAAAATGCCTATCTAGAGAACGAAATGGATGCTAAATGCAATGATGTGATGATTGCTAATGATTTCTAGACGATATGATGCTACTGTAAACTATCCTGACATGAAACTTGCTAAATGGAAGCTATAGTAAAAACTAATGATGCTGTCATGATATGAAATCTAATAATGCCATGATGTTATGATGATACTAAAATGGTAATTATAATGCTTATGATTGCTTGGTTGCTTGAGAACTACTTCCTGCAGAGTAATTTTGCATAAAATATGATAATTTTGGGGTCATTTTCATGCTTTAGAAGGCTGTATATATAGATTTTCAGCAACAGTTTTACACAGGGGTAACACAATAGAGGCTAAGATTGAATCTGGAGATTTGAACAGTACGAGATAAGGAGGTGGAGCTGATCATGGAGGATTGTTCCTCCCCATGAAAACACCAGGCAGGATGAAAGGAAAGATTTGAGGTAGAAGATTGAGAGGATTGCCTATAGGTTTTGTCCCCAAGGCTTTTCCCGTGAATGATAGTTAAATTAATTAGATTTGAAAAATTTAATTTTATTGGTGAGTGAATAGAGGGATTTGATTTATGCTTTTATTTAAATATTTTTGTTCTATTTAAATTAGCAAAAAGAGAGATAAATAATTTAATAAAAAAAACTATAGAAGTTGTTTATTAAATTAAAATAAAAGGAATAGGATAATTAAATTAAATATTTTAGGATATCTTTATTTAATTAAGAAGAAATGTGATGAGATAATTAAATAATACCAACTATTGAAGTTGTATTTTTAATTTAGGATAGAATTGATGAATAAAGTATAGAAGAAATAATAATGATAATAATTTAATTTTGTTTATTTAGTTAAGAGGAAATAATGTGATAAAATAGAAGAATTAATAGTGAACTTAATATAAATAAATATTTCTATTTATTTACTAAGTAGATGAATTTAGGATTAATTAATCAAATAAATCATATTTAATTAATTAGATTCTCCAGACCATTTTTAGGTGTCTACAACATCAATGACAACAATTGTGAACAATCTCCTCAAGTGTTGACATTAATGACAAAAAAATTGAATAAGTGTTTGAAGAATTTTTTTAATATCATATTGATATGACAAAGAGGACTTACCTTTGACTTTAGAATTTACTTTATTTATTGCGCAAGGTTTTTGCATTGATTTCCCTTGTTTCTCAAAATTATTTTATTTTATTCCTTGAATAGATGGTTCATGATTTAATTGAATTAGAATTTGTTATCTTTTCTCTGTATTCTTGGCTTCATGCTCCTTCAATGTTTTTATCTTTGGTCATATCCATGGTATGATAAATTCTATACATCACAAAATCATGTATAATTTGGATGTCTAATAAGACATAGAAATTAGTCCAATCATGCTACAATAATTCATGAAACCACAAGAAACCAAAAACTAATCCACAATGAAAACCATAAGAAAACAAAGTCACATTACATAAGCATATTATTGAAGCTAGAAGTTTAATAAATCAGAATGTGTCTTTTCATTCTCCTTTACATTTTGATAGTTTTTAATTTGAATATGATGTTGAGGGAATTAAAACATGATAAAAGAGAAAATATATAACTTTTGATTTTACAAGATTTGTACTTTAAAAATGAGCATGTTTTGAGCAAACTTTACTTCTTGAATATAAAGATAAGTTATCTAAGCTTAGGAAATCATCTAGAAAGTTATTTCACCTACACTTATTGATAAATTAGTCAAGAGGAGGCCAATTTCCTTACTATTCTAAATTTTCTAAGCATAATTTTAAGTTACCTCCAAGTCAACTAGTTAGTTAGTTATTTCTCCTCACTTATTAGTTGGTAGCTTTTTCTTGTCATTTTATTCTTCTTTTGAACAATTAGTTTCATTCCATTTTTACATTGAAAAATCTCTCATTTTTTATATCTTTGTTTGAGGTCCTAGAATGTCTTATTTTAAACTCTTTGTTTTAACTTTACTTATTTTTGTACACTATTTACGTCAATCTATTTGTTTTATTTTTATTATTTGCTTGTTAATCTATTGCTCTAGAGTTCGCTCTTCAAAAAGTAAAATATTGGGTCTTTGTATACAATTCATGCCAAAAGGATGATTTTATTTAGAGTTTTCTATTGGTATTTTTATTGAAAAAAAAATTCCTATTTGTTGGCCAATCTCCTAATACCCTTGAACATGAGACAAGATACTTGATCAATAAATTATCTAGAGGATTTTTTCAATTTTACTCTTTTCAAGCTTGAGGATACATGAATTTATTAAGTTTTGGTGAACTATAAAGTCTATAGGATGTTGTTAAAATCCTCATTTCCTTTTCATCTCTTAAGAAATGCACAGTGTAGCCGATAAGGGTGTGGTTCAGTGGTCAAGTGACTTGGTTGTAGTTATAGCCACTAGGGTTCAAACCCTTGCTGAGCCATAGTGCTTGCAGGCCTTGTGCCTTTTTTGGACCTATGTGCTCATGGGTTTGGTAGTTCCTTGTGGTTTCTTGTACCTGGTTCATAGCTCCCGTCAAAAGTATTTACCCTTAATAATATCAGTGTGATGAGGGTGCTAACTTGAGACATAAAATATCACACACAAAACCAAAGAATATTATTATTATCTAGAATGTCAAAAAAATACATGTAGAGGATCTCAAATCCTCAAGTTCTGCAATACATGCAAGTTACAGAAACTACAAAAATTCCCTCTTTCTGCAGTATGCGATCTTTTCCCCAAAAAGCTACCAAAAATTAGAAAACCCCCACCCATAAATAGCTCCTTTTTGGTTTTGGAGCCAAAACAATATTCAAATTATGAGTTTTGGTGGTTTGGCACTATAAATTACATTTTGAAATTTAAATTTTAAAACTGCATTTAGAAATTAGCATGTTTTTGAAAGTGTACTAACTTCTGGGAGCCATAACTTTTGATCCATGAGTTCCTTTTTCAAACCGTTTGAACCATTGGAAAGGTCTCGAAGTTCCAGGGTCGTTTTGGGGCCGTTTAATGCCTTAAATTTGATCTAGAAGGTTTTCAGGCGCAATTCTAGGAGACTAAAACTATAATATCTTTCAATCCAGGAATGCTTTCAACCTGATTTTTTTTCCAATGTTCTTATTTTTCCATTCTAAATCCTCCCATATAAATTTTGTCCCCAAATACCTTCAAATCCTAATACTTGCTAAAAATAGTAGTGGAACAAAAAAAGTAGAAAAACAAAACTAAAAGTTGGGAATTACATTATATGATGAAAAGGGTATTTAAAATTGCAAAAACATCTAAGGAACTACGAAAAAGAAATGTAAATCTTGTTTTTGGGTGATGCAGGATTTCCCTTACACCACTGGATGCTCCTGCATCAAGGTGTGTTGCACCCTTAAAACAAAAAGAAATGCACAGTGTAGTTTACATTGAATGTTGTGGTTTTACTCCAACTAAAAAAAATGAAGTTAAATTTATTTAAAGATGGCCATTTTAGTTATAAAAAATATTTGGGCTTCATTACTTAAGAATTAGGAAGTTTCACAAGGGATTTTAAGATAAAATTAGTATCTACCAATATATCAATATATATATATATATATAAGCCAATGTTTTTGGGTGATTCAAGTGATCTCTATTATTGCTATGGACACTCTGTTGGTATTAGATCTATACATAGAGGGAACAAAAGGTAAATATATTGGGGCTATAAATGGCTCACTAGTAGCACAAATACACCCATTACATCACTGCACATTAAAAATATATCATTACTCATGCAACTTAGATAAGTTTCACTTAATTTTGATTAGAATGATATTTATAGAAGGGAATACGTCATTTTAATACACCTAAAAATTTCATATTCATCTTGGACCTTTGTAATGACCTTTTACTTAATCATATTTATATTTTTATTGATTGTTTTGAATAAAATCAAACAAGAGATTTAGGGTACTTGGAGGACTATGTATTTTAAAATTCTTGGAGCATTTTTCCAGTCAACTCATCATCTTATGCCTTGCATATACACACTACCTTTTTAATTTATAAATTGGGGGGCCCCTTTGTCATTTCTTTATTTTTTTAGTTTTTATCTTTAAAACATCTATTCTCTATTTTTATTTATTCACATTTTATATTTTTTCATTTGCCTAATTGTGTTTCTTTCTTTTCGAGATTTCAATTCCTTTTGAACCTTAGAATTGGTTTTGGTTTCATCAAGAAACTTGGTATAAATTATTCTTGAAAGAATATACTTCCATGGAATCTAGGATCTTTTGAATTTAGTTCAAAGTTTCAATTTCCATTTTTCTTCTTCCCTCAAACTAAAATTTTATTTTGTGTACATTCTCTTGTCAAGCCATATAATTTTGGGAGACTCATGAATATGTTTGACTAATTTCTAAGCCTAAAAATCATCAAAAATGGGAATTATTATTGGTACATATCTAAGGTAGGTTAACTCAAAATATTTGAATTTCGCATTATTGCATTTGAAATTCTTGGTTGTGAAATTTGAAATATGGAGTAAAACTAATCTATTTCCTTATTGTATAAATTATTCTTATCCTCATGATATTTTGACTAAATTTAAAATATTATGGTTATCAAATATCTCTTGAATTCATCTCCACCCATGTGTAACGGTTCTACCATTACAGTTTTAAAGTAGAGAAATATGTATTTCAGGGTTGCATTTTCTATATTTCAATATCTTTGTTTAGTTTCATTTATTGTTGAGATTTTTTAGTTTTGGGTTATGTCAATATTTTATTTGTTGTTATAATTTGTTAGTAGTTAGGGTTTTTCATTTACACAATTTATTTATTCTCATTTTTTAGATAGATTGAAATATTATGTTATAAATATAAAGTATTCTTTGATGTCTACATTCTACAACTCATTGCTTAGAACCTTTTGGGTGTACTGAGTTCCAAGTCTTTGATTCTTTTCTTATTTCTATATCACATCATATATAATGTAAAATCCTTGAGCCATAAAGTTTAGACTCCAATATGGAAATTTATCTAATATTCTTTCCTCAACCTAATCTATACCAAGCTCAAAAGTGAAATTTATAAAATTAATTTATTGATTCATAGGGTGAACTAAAAATATGAAATTGGATAGATTTTATGATTTATGATGATATTTTTGTTTATTATTGATGTTTCATTACAATATGAATGACAAGATCAACAAGGTTGGTAAAATCATAATAATGGAATTTGTGGAAGACATGGGAAACATCCTCAAAAAATTTAGGATATCTAGTTGGAGATGACAAGATGAAGACTAGTGTAACTAAGAATCATTTATTTTTCGTTAGAAAGAGAAGAGGCTATAGAATAAAAAATTACTATTATAGAAGTAGATAGCCAAATCTTTATCTAGACCTACTAAGAGATATTGTCAAATAAAAGGAGATAATTTATTCCACTTTTGAAGAATAGATAATTGCAAACTGGAAGTGTATTTTGCATTATCTACAAGAGTAGAATATTTATTTCAAAATTGAAAATAACATGGAAAATGGAGTTTTAATTTATTTTATTTGAAATATTAGTTTATTTCCAACATGTACATTTAAAATAGGTAATTATAGACAAAAATAAAATCTATGTAAATTAGAGCCATGTACATGGTGGATTAGTTCTAGCCACTAGTTTTTTATAAATGTTTATGTCTTGTCCTATACAATATAATTCATTATACATTGAAATGGGAGGAGAAGTTGTTGGTTATTCATGGAGCTAAATAAATATTTCTAGAAGTATAATTATTTATCTTTTCTTCAAATAATTTATGTGGTGAATATGCATGCATGTGTTTTAATCTATGTATTTTATTTCATTCATGGAAAATATTTGTTATATTTGTGCTAAAATGATGCAGGAGCATCACACTCCACCTCCCCTTTGGCCGATGTTGCTCCCTAGTTAGCAAAACTTTGGCTTATTGATAAGAGGTTCTACCTATTCCAATGACAGAACGATGGTGTTGGTGGATTAGATTTCGTCGGTGTGAGATTTGGATTTTGGCGGGACCATGTTCCATGTCCCAATGATGACCCGATGGTGACGAAGTGTAACAAGTCCATCAGCATGAGTGTGTAGTATCAGTGGGACATTAGTCTTTTCCCCAAAGACAGGGTGATCAATGTGAAGTGAATACATTTCAAGAATAGTGAATGGTTTCAATGGGACTCATCCTAGAGTCCTGCTGACAACTTGACAATTATGATGTCGATGAGTCATGGGTTTTAATAGCCTTACAACCTCCAACTAGAGGTTCTAAATTTTAGGTTTGAGGTGATTGTATGATATTGCTTGATCAACAGTGGGGGTCAAGGCTAGTTGATCAAATGGTAGAGTCTTGGTGGGACCCAACTATGGTATGAGATGGCAGAAGATGTCAAAGCAGACATGTGGTATGACAAGATTGGATGAATGATAATTGACATCCTTGTTGTGGATTATGGATGAATGACATGGCGATGAGGTGGAAAGGTGATGTCATCATAGGTTTTCATCAGCGTGACTGATGGTCATTGGTGAGACCTTCTAGGATGTCTCAACGATGCTCCACTGGAATAATGGATAGAGCATAAGGTGAATATCACCAAGAAGTAGGTGTATTGATGGAAGATGATTTTAGGTCTCTCCGATAGGATGATGAGATGAAAGATATGGGGATAGCTTGAGATGAATGGTAAATGATGGTGGATGACGAATGTGGTCACCACATTTGGCAAGATGATATTTTATGCCATTCCACATCATTATTGGAAGCTACTTATAGTGAGGTAACTACATGGTGATGCTATGACACGAAAGTGAAGAATGACAAGACCAACATGAAGGAGAAGGCTTGAGGGTGATGACAAACAAAAAACATATATATATCCATCATGAGAGTGGGGTGTAGGAGAGGTTGGTAGAGAGGTTGGTAGGAATGAAGAGCTAACCCAAAAAAAGTAGGAAGAATTGAAGAATTGTCTTAGCGGTTAATAGGAGAGAGCTTGAAGAAGAGAGTGAGGCAAGGTAGCCTGCAAAGAGGGGTGGAAACTGAAATGAACCATCTCAAGAATGGTGCATGAGAAAAGGTGAAGTATCCTAGAGTGCTTAAGGGTAATAGCCTCAAAAAGTAGAGCGTGATGTGATATGAAGCAAGAATTTTCCTGTAGATGTGAACTTTTGAATGTAATCATGTAATCTATTCTAAATAAATAAAAGAGAGTTGTTGACCTATGTTTTGTCAATCACTCTTTGTGTGTGGTCTATGCTTGATGTGATATTATGATGACTTGAGAAAGTCCTCCAATCTTGACTGCATCAATTGGTATCGAAGTAGGTTTTCCTGAGTTTGTAACAAAGTGTTGAATCTGAGGTAGTTGCAGTAGGACCTATAGGTGTCGGTTGAAGTCTAAAGATCTTGGGAGTACAAAGTATGCATCAAGATCTATGATTGATGATCAAGAGAAAGAGTTATGGGAAGTATGTTTGCTACAGGCATGAAAGAGGGTCTATAATTGCTATCCTCCAACAGAGATGAAGCTAGGTAGAAGGTGTAGAGTTCCTCCACTAAGAGCTCATGAGAGTGGGTAGAGGAAGCATATTCTAGGATCTTGGTTGGGTAGAGGATAGTTGTGTGAGTGAGATATTTTTGCAAGGAGTACTTGTAACTACAAAGGGTCTGAAGCTTTCTTAATAAATCATTACGAGTGTGTGGAAAGTGATTGATGAAATGGAAAAGAATAAAGGAAACAAGTTTTTCATGGTTGTGTATGCAGGTGAATGGGATGAAGAAAATATTGTAGAAGTATGTTTTGAGGATAACATGAAAGAATATGGTAACACTATAGTAGAGAATGAGAGTGGGGAAGATGAGAAACAATGGAGAAAAATGATAGTAATATTCCAAGAAGGAAGCATGCAATGTGGAGAATACAGGGAACATTGTAGAGTACCTGTAAATGAAGAAAGAATTGAAGATGTAGCCAAGAGAAGATTAGTTTCAGAGGATTGTGATATTGTAGGCCATGAAGATGTGGTGATGGATCTGAAGAATCCTAAACTTGATGAGAATATTGGTGAAGACAAGGATGTCACTTTGTTGACAAAGGGAATGAGGAGAATTGATGAATTGTTGATAGTTGAGAATGAAAAGTTGAAAGAGAAGTTGGTAATGCATAATGTTCCTAAAGTGGTTGTAGAAAAATACCATATTTGATAAATAATTCGATAAAGATGAAGATCTCCTACTCAAAGAGGAGATAAGGAAGATAAATATCTTCTTCGAAGGGAAAGTAACTGATGAATGTGATAAGGAGATATAGGTGGGAGAAGATAAGTCCCATGAACATGTTGAATTTGTTTTTCTTGTAGGAAACAAAGAAGGTGCAACAAAATGTCAAGTCTATGTGTTGAATAAGAAATCCTCGTACAAGAGGATAAGGAAGGAAAATCAAGAGAGAAGCTTGCAATGAAGTTATGTCTTTTAGAAGGAATACAAAAAAAGGAGTATAGTGTTGTACCCAAGGGTGATGTTGGACATGTGGATGTAACCTTACCAGAGTAGGAGGTAATGCATGGGTTACCTGAAGAGGGTAAAATTGATGACTATGCTTTTCCAGCATTCCACGGTGCAGATTGGTGGGGACTTGGAGTTAATAAAGAAAATTGGAGGAAGTATGCACAGAAAGAAAGAAGCTAAAAAGTGCAGATATCAAAACTTCAAAGGCAACAGTCGAGGAGATTGAACAAGTGGAAAGTGAGAAACAAGAAATCAAAACTGAAGAATGGCATGATAGACACCAGGTGTAGGAGCACATGATTCTCAATCACTTAGGGAGTTTGATGCAAGAGCATGACACTCCACCTCCCCTTTGGTTGATATTGCACCCTCATTGGTAAAACTTTGGCTTATTGACAGGAGGTTTCTACCCATTCCAATGAAAAAATGATCGTGTTGGTGGATTGGAGTTCACCAGCATGAGATTTGGATTTTGGCAGGACCATGTTCTATATCCCAACGATGAACCGATGGTGATAGAGTGTAACAGGTTCATTGTGTGAGTGTAGTATCGATGTGACATCAGTCTTTGTCCCAACAATGGGGCAATTGGTGTGAAGTGAAGACATTTCGGTGAGAGTGAATGGTTTATGTAACTAAGGGAATTTTTCCTAGGGTTAGTAGATTAAAGAATTAACATAAAAACCCAAAGTGATAATGAAGTGCAAAGGAAAAGCATGAAAAAAATTGAAAAGATCTCACCAAAATGTCTTCATTCTCCATGGATGACCTCTATTATACCTTCTCAACTTGCTGCAAATATGATGTTGCCCTCAGATTTATGATGAGCAATCTAATGACAATGACAAGCCCTAAGCAAATGTTGAAGGATTTGAGATGACAACATGCATTACTAAGCTACAATGCAACTAGTCAGCATCTAAACTATATCTAATTATGCCAAATGAAATGTAAAATTGCCTATGACAAAATAACAATAATGGAAGATGACAAGATTGCAAGATGACCATATTGCAAAGATATGAGCTCAATAACAAAATGAGACCAAAATTGCCATTTTATAGAAAATGCAATTTTGAATGAATGGCCAAGATTGAAAGTTGACAAATGCCATAGAATCAATGGACGAGATTCAATTTGACAACCCACAATTAGGGTTAGGGAAACATTAGGTCAAATTCAAAATGAATGGACAGGATTGATTTTTAGAAAATCAAATCAAGGGTTGAGAATGCATGTGACAAGAGATAAAATTGGCACAAAAAAAGAGGTGGTTCGAAAATCAAATAATAAATGGAAATTACTTGATTTTTGAGGAAAAAGACTATTTTGAATTCAAAATTAATTTAATTCAAAAGGTGGGACTACATGACAGTAAATAATTAATTTTAAATTATTTACTAAAAGAGGGAAATGTCAAATAAGATAATTAAATAATTAAAGATAACTATTTAATTTGATAAGGTGACCAATAATTAAATAAATTTAAGAATTTATTTAATTATAAGAAGACTTAAGAATTAGTGACATATTAAATAAATAAACAACATTTATTTATTTAATAATCATGAAGAATTAAAAGACATGAATTAAATAAATAATTATGAATTATTTATTTAATAGATGAAAGTGGACCAAGGACATAATTAAAATGTCTTAATTATGCTAGGAAGAAGAAGGTGATAAACAGAGCTTGTCGGCCTAGTTCATTTTTAAGTGTCTATAGTTTGCCCCTCTTTGTCATAATGTAGCCTGTTGCATTGTCAAAAAGAAAATAAATCACAGTCATGCCCCAACAAAGGTATGAAGTAGCTATGCCCCCTTAGGAAAATTTAAAAATTTTGGTACAGTGACATAAAAATTTGGAAAGTGTCTCAATAAGTCAATTTGATGATGAGAAAGAGAATGGCAGAGATAATTTAGGATTTGGAGGAGTTTAAAGTAGCCCAAAGGGGTGGTCAAAGTTGGTCAAAAGAGCCTCTAGTAATAAAAGGTTTGGGTATGTGCAGGATCATCATGGAAAAAACAGACCCTTAAGTGGCAAAAAAATTCAGAAAATTAGAGATAGGAAACTTGACATAAAAATTTGAATAAGTTATCTATATTATTTCAAAAATATGTAAGAATAGAATCTATAGAAAATTGAATGTAGTTTCTAAACTACTAGGTTTTAAAAGTAAAAAAATCTATTTGGTGAAAATTTGAAATTTCAATGCGGTAGTACTTAAATTTTAGGGGAAAAATAAGAAGTAGGTGTCTGTCTAACCACCCTAACCACAATAAAATGATAATATTTTTTTATAAGATTTTAGATATAAGTAGAGGACTCATGTCCCGATGTAATGCATATTTTTTTGTAATTTTTTTCCTAGTAAATAAATAATTGTGAATTTTTTATTACAAATTTTAAAAAATATAAAAATTTGTGTGTCTGACCACCTTAACTTGGTCAAAAATTCATGAAATTCATTTTTTATTTTTGTAATCCCATAGTATATGAAGCATAGAATGTGGTGCATTCTTTGGATTCCAAAAATGTGATACTGTTTGAGAGCTATAGATGTTTTTCAATCAGCCTATCGATTAGGACTTTAGTTGTAATTCAAATAGAAAATTAATAATAATTATTTATGAAATTAAAAGTAAAGAATAATTTATATTGGTGGAAAGATGAGAATCTCCTTGAAAAACCCTTTTCATTTAATCAATTTTGGGTAAAAAAAAAGTCATCAGCCACATACCCTACACATACCCATCATATTGCCACTTTTTGGCCCATCATGATCCTGCACATACCCATTTGACAAATGCCATTTTGACCCTATAAATTAGTTGACAATGGGGTAAAAGTCAATTCATTTTCACATTTCACCTTAGTAAATTTAAGAACTCAGAGCGAGGAGGACTGTGGCGAAGATGGTGATTCTAGTGACCAAGCATCGTGGGGAGATCGTGCGAACCTATAGGTGACCAGAGGGCTTAGAGCTAGCAGTATGTACCCCTAACTTGCTTTGCCATTTCATAATTTTTTTGTCATTTTAAGGGTTTTGGGTCCAACAACAAATGCGCTATGATGCATGTGCATGCACATAAGCCACATTCATGTGCGCATTCAACACATTTGATGCGTCATGATGCAAACATGAAAGGTCACTAGGTCAGGGAAATGAAGTGTGATGCATTTGCAATAAATTGTGATGCATTTTCCAAGTCGCACCATAATCAAAGGATGCAATGTTGCATTTGAAATATTGTGACGCATTGGAAAACGCAAGAGATGCATTTGAACTGAGTGATGCAAGTGACAAAATTTGTGACACACTTGCTCTGTTATGACGCAAACGTAAGCTATAGTGACACAATTTCCAGATCGAGATGCAATCAATGTATGAAGTGACACAAATGCCTTATTGTGATGCAAATGAAGTCAACGTGATGCTTTTGGCTTTGAATTTGACCAAGGCTAACTTTGTTTAATCTAAAATTTTAAATGATTTTGCATTAGATAAATGATTAGTGATGATTTCTAATAAGGTGTTGATGTGTGCTTTGACATGCGTAGAGACAGTTAGTGCTGATTTATATGTGTGAGAGCAGACCATCCACAGATAGATTTTATGATTAGCTAACAGACTGAGAGAGATGATGACTGATGTGGATTAGACTTAACTATGTCACCTATATGCCCACTATCCAAGCAAATAGGAGGCTTCTGACTGCACTTTGCGAGAGATGGAACTCAAAGACCTGCTCCTTACATTTGCTAAAAGGGGAGGCTACTGTGACTCTTGAGGACATTTATCGAATCCTTCGCCTGCTGATCTGAGGAGAGCATATAGCATACAATCCAAAACATGGTTATCAAACGTTCACAAATTATTATCATGACCAGGGTACAGGGTTGGGGACTAAGGGCTATGAGATCCGTTGGGAGTTCATGGCAGAGAATTATGGGTGATTTGATGCGCTATTGGCTACATTGATCAAAGGTGTATTGATTTCGGACCACCGAGGACACAGATTTCCCATTGGCTAGGGTGATGTGCTTGTAGAGATGAGATGGGATAGGATAGTATATGCTTGGGGACCTTACTTGTTGGGGATGTTATACCATTAGTTACATGAGGTGGGCTATGGAAGAGCACAAAGCATTTGTTGTAGGACCATGGGTAAATGCAAGAAAATGAGTCCACGAAACATGGAAGTTTTTTCCTTAGGCAAGAAAAAAAATCAGCTTGCAAAAAACGGGATCTTGCTTTTTAATAAACGAGATCCCGTTTTCTAAAAAATGGGATCCCGTTTAGCTTCAGGATCCCGAGCCATCCTGTTTTTTAAAATTTCCATTTTTGTAAAACTTTCAAAATGGGATCTCGTTTTGAAATTTTTCCAAACGAAAATTTCAAAAATGGAAAGTTTTCAAAATGGGATCCCTTGTTGAAAACTTTCCATTTTAAACATCCAATTTTTGAAAATTTTCCATTTTCGCAAAATTTTTAATACAGGATCCCATTTTGAAAAAATTCCATTTTTGGAAACTTTCAGTTTTTGGTGATTTTCAAAACAGGATCTCGTTTTACAAAATGGGATCCTGTTTCGTAGAACCATAAAAAATGTTATTTTTTATGAAACGGGATCCCGTTTTTCAAATTATGAAGTTTCAGGCGGGTTTTTGGCTTGTTTTTTGGTTCGGGAAATGGCTTGGGGACCCGAACCTAAACTTTGGACCTGGTTTGACCTGCAACTTAAAGGTCGTGTTAATGTCATAGGAAAATAGTGACTTTGGACATATGTCTGAAGACCTATTTTGAAATTTTTTTTTACGAAATTAAAACCCATTATAGATGAGACAGTGCAGATTCTAAATATGTAATTTTTTTAATAATTTGATTATTTTTTCTATTTTTCAATTAATTTCTAATGAAACTAGCCCATAAACTTGAATTATCAAGTTTTTTTAGTATTTTAATAACTTTTGATCAATATAACATTTTGATGAATGGATTGCACGAGAACAAACTTCAAATAATTATTTTCAATTTTAAAAAATTAAAAAAAAAATGATAAGTTTAGGTCATCTTATGTGTGTCGTACATGATAATTTTTCAAAATGACCAATATGCCTAATAAAAATTTAACAAAAAAAAAATTACAAAAAAATATTGAAAACAAGCTCCAGTGAGTCACAAATATTTTCCCAAAAGGATTTATAAAAATATGATAATTTAGGTCAAAATATGGATGCCATACACGTGCATGGTTTGGTATAAAAAAGTGATTTTTAAACAGTGGTTTTTAGAAACGCCTATTGAAACTCAATTTTTACAATCTGGGTATTGAAATAAATTACATATTTGGAAACTAGACTTTGAGTACTACATTTTATGATTAGTGACTTTTTTGAAGATTCCATCTCTAAGTGCTTCACATTTTAAGGTCAAATGTGTCAAATTCTGAAAATCAGGGAAAGCACTTCCACTTTTTGGCCAAAAAGTGGACTCAACTTCTTGCACACACCCCCATGCTCTTGATGATTTGGGCATGGGAGCATGTTGCTATTTTCCATCCGCCAATCGAGAGACTAGCTGGTAGATGGCATGCCATACATTTATTATTATGTGGCGCTTTGCAACAAACGTGAGCTGGTGAGATAGGCTATTGGAGGCATAGGATTGGCACAATGATTTCTTTCATCTAGAGGCCTTACAGGGACTACGGGCAGTGGGAGGATGAGGCCGACCATCTTAGTTTTTGCAGGTAGTTTAGATATTTGATTGGAAAGACAATGCAGAGCCAGCTAATTATTGAGGTGTACTTGCCTCAAAGGGTGCTATGGCAGTTTGGTGAGTAGTAGGGTGTTCTAATGGGTACAACCAAGTATGCCAGGTCATCCAGAGATTTATCCTTGGGTCCACTGATATCTGGGTCCACTGATATCTGTACCAATTGCAGGGCAACATATCAATGGGATGGTGGCACAACAGTGGTGATGGAGCAGAGGGGTTGCAGATCTAGGGACCACAGTCGATTATGATTTATGGTGGCAAACTCATCTCCTAGTGCCCTTGATAGATATGGATGGACTGACACCTATTTATAAGAGATCATTCATACCATGTGTTCCATGAGGTGTTCGAGGAGGCTGAGCTAGAGATAGTGGGAGAGGAAGAGGCTGAGGGAGAGATGGAGGTAGGGGTGGAGGTAGAGATGGAGATGATGGAAATGATGGGGGGGATGTTAGGAGGAGGAGCAGAGGAGATGGTGGGAGACAAGGGAGGAGGGTGAGACAACTTGTGGTTAGAGCGACACTAGATGCTATCCTCAAGGCATCTGAGGAGGAGGAGAGAGAGGATGAGTTGAGGCAAGAGGAGCATGTGGTGGAGGAGGAGAGACATGAGGAGCATGTGGCCGAGGAGGAGGCTAAGATGTTGAGAGATGAGGGAGTTAGAGGTGAGGAGGACATGGAGGAGGAGGATGATGGAGATGATGACAATGATGCCATAGATGAGGAAGAGCGACTACTGAGGTGGAGGATGGTAGAGGGGGAGGATGATGCACCTTCAGGATCACCACTGCCACATGATGTGACTACGGATCAGTGGGTTGCCGATCTAGAGTGGAGGTTAGATGACAACAAAACATAGGTTCAGGCCCTACAGGAAAAGCTAGAGTTGGTTAGGGTGGAGTGAGATTAGGCAGTGATCTGCTAGCAGGAGTCGGCACAGTGGTGCATAGAGTTTGCATGGTTATGTATAGGACCATTAGCAAACATGGCATGAGAGTTTTCTAGGGTTACCATTTGTTTGGGATGATACAAGTTGTTATATGAGAAAGTGGTGCCACCTGATAGGTGAGACCCTACTTTGACAGGATCTCATATGAGGACGAGAAATGGTAGCAGGTCAGGGAGTGGCAGCAACAACAAGAGTTAGAGCAGTGCAGGGGGATCTACTTCCTCAAGAAATTAATCAAAGCACAGGTCCAACCATTCCCACAGACATGCCTCGAGTCACAAATCATGTCATAGCCATAGATCATCTAGGTTAGAGCATAGGTCCTCACACAACCAACCTTCAGTGATAGATCCATCAGTCGTAGTGTCTTAGTAGCCTCATGTTACCACAGAGATGATGCCATCAGTACAAGTCACAGTGATAGATCCCTCTGCTTCCTAGGCACAGGTTACAGTGATAGATCTGTCAGCTTCCTAGGCATAGGTTAGAGTACCCATGGTGGCATCCATTCCCTTGACAGAGCATCAATCGCCTAGATCTTCTCCTCAAGGGGATGAGGAGAGCTCGACATAGCCATGTTTATTATTAATGAGGACATTTTAGACACTTATGACATTTATGTTTGACCATTAAGCTTGCAAGCTCTTATTTTTTGGGATATCTCGTGACTCTATCCTGTGACATTATTTTTGAGGTGATATATATGATGTGGTTTTGATGCGGCCTATATGTGTTATGTGATGTGATATGATTTTATGCATCATGATGTATGTTTATACGATGATTATTATGATGATGCAGTTATGGTTATCATGTGATGCCTATATGAATTATGCATTTATGATTTCTATGATAATGATGTTATTTATATTATGCCATGTCATGTGTCTATTTATGATGATTATTTATGATGTGATGTTTATTTATATGTCATGATGATGCTATGTCATTAATGATGATGATATGCCTAATGTATTTATTTGAATGGTTGCCATGTTTATGATTATGTTAATGCATGACTATGCATGATGCAATATGTGATGTAATGTATATGGTTTTTGATGATATAAATGATGATGTATGGACCTAATGCAATGCCTATATGATCATGTATGCACTTATATTTTTTTATGTCATAGGATATCATCATGAGATGGACGAGATAGGATGAAAAGATAGAAGGAGATGAATGTTAGCGCGGAGACCAAATCCTTTAACATACTACTATAGGCCTTTAATAATTATTGCTCTTAATCATCATTGGGAAAATTATTGTAATAGCCAACAAACACCATGATATGACATAGGTCAAGTTGTGCAAGGTTGTACCATCACATAAGATAAGTAGTCATAGACAAGGATGATCATGACTCACACTAAGAGCGCAATTTCCCTAGTCTTTTGTCATAACCAACCATAAGCATAAAAATACAAGAAAGACAAGTCATGAAATGTCATTGCTTCTCTAAATCCTATTGTCAGAACATCCTCAAGGAGCTAGCAACATGACTGCCAAAAAGACAAGACAAGACAATCATCATGATACATCACTGCTTCTCTAAATCTTTTTGTTAGGACATCGCTGAGAAACTAGTAACATGACTGCTAAAAGGACAAGACAATCCAATCATTATGATACATCACCGCTTCTCTAAATCCTATCATCTGGACATCACTAAGAAACTAGTGACATGAAAAATCCAAAGACAAGTGCCAAGTGTTTTCCAAGTTTGTCTGAATGCCAAGTATTTTAATGTCAAGATGTCAGGTTTGACACTGTCAAGTGCCAAATTTGTCAAATCTCAAGGATGTATTGTTTGACGATGTCAAAGTGTCGAATGTCAAAGGTGCCATGTTTGTCGAATGTCAAGGATGTCAAATTTAGGAAGGACACATCCTAAATAATGTTGATGCCAAGAGGATCAATCCTCAAATATCAAGAGGATCTCTCAAAATGCCAAATGACAGTGATGATACCTAGGAAGGACACATCCTAAGGTACAAATGACATAGGCTATTCTTTAGAAGGATTCATCTGAAGAATAACCAAGAGCTGACTATTTAACTAATTTTGACTGAGTTGGGTTTATTATGACATAAATTGTTTGAAGTTTGACTATTGTTGACTACATGTCAATGTTGACATGTTGATGTCTTTGACATGTTTATCAAAGAATTTCTAGAGTTTGGTTGCAGTAGTTTTCTTTTTTTGAGATGAAATGTTTGACTTGAAGACATTTTGGTGTGTGTCCTAGTGCAGTGTCATGAACCCTAATGGACCAACCTAGTATAGCCTTGAGGGCTCATCGATTGATTTACTTGCCTATGTCATACACTGAGAGACCTCGTACTTCGACACGACCACTGACTTTTTCTTGATGACCAAATATTGAGCCATTATTTTATTTTTACAACCTAAAAAGACTAACCTAATGTCTCGGGGGCTCAAAGCAATCCTTTCCTATGTAGGAAATGCGTAGAGACAATGTAGTTCAAACAAATGACCAAGACTAACTGACATGACCAACTCAACTGACTTAACTAGTTTAATTGACATTGACTTTGTTTTGGGTTTTTGGGATTTTTTTTTTAGGTTTCTTCAAGACATTATTCAATTTTTAGGTCTTTTTCCTGACATTTTAGGATTTTTAAGATTTGTTTAGGACTTTTTATGATTTTTTATGATTTTTTCAGGAATGTTTGAATTGTTGAGACCATGTGTGATACCCACTACAGTCACATGATGGAAATTTTCCCCTAGTTAGGTCCAAGACTAGCCAACTAGATGAATGCAAAAATGATGTGTGTTGGGTGACAGATGACTAATATGCAGGACTTCATGTGAATCATTATCAGCCATGGGAGGAAATGATAGGGTTTTTGTGATAGGTGCCAAGGTGGTGTCGAAAAGGTGATTGTTTATTATGGACTAAGGTAGATAAAGTGACAGTAGATGGCAGAGCAATGACTAACTACGCACGACGCCTATTTGCTAGGTTTTCACCATGGTATTATCCAAAGCGTATGTTTACCAGGTTTTCATTATTGGAAAAATTATTTCTCTTTACTATTTTTGTCATTTTTGTCATTTTTTTATTTTTTTGTGTCACCAAGATGCCTGTTTGTTAGGTTTTCATCAGGGTGACAATTTTTTCTATGTTTTTCAATGTTTTTGTATTTTTAAGGTTTTTAGCCCGACTTTCTGATGTTATGCATAGAACTTGCAAAGATGTAGACTATTGATAGGCTCTATTAGTTTTTCACCATCTAGAGTAGCTAGCTAATATTCTCTAGAACCAAAAGAGGATATGATGACATAAGGACCTAGCCAATTTGGTTCAAACCTCCCAGGATTTTCTCTATCAACCTAATTTTTAGGATTCTACATAAGGACTAAATCACCAATGCCAAAAATTTTTAATATGGAATCACTCACATAACTCATGGATGTCTTCATTTTTGAACTGACGTTCGTTGTTTCTAATGATGGGCTATGAAATACCATACTGACAAATGAAGTAGTTAAGAATGAATTCAAAAATTTGTTTGTTAGTTATGTATGTAAGGGGGATGGGTTCAATCCACTTAGTAAAGTATGTGATGATGAATTTGTGGCCATTAGAGGAGGTAGGATTGATTTATCTCATGAGGTCAAGTCCCCACTGTGCGAAGGGCCATGGAGATGTAATTGGTTGAAGTTCCTATGCTGGAGCATGAATTAAATCACTATGTATCTGACATTGGTGACAAGTCCTAACAAACTCAAGTGTGTCCTTTTCATTGGTCGGCCAATAATACCCAAGTCTTGTTATCTTTCTGGCTAGAGTAGGACCACTCAAATGAGACCCGCATATACCCTCATGTAATTCATGTAAGGTTGTGTGTGCTTTGTTAGTGTCGAGACATTGAAAAATGGTGTTTTTGAAGCTATGACGGTAAAGGGTGTTGCTGATGATGGTGTATTGGGTGGCTTTTCGGATAAAGTATTTTTGCTAGTTGTTGGATAAGTTGGGGGCAAGGACTTGGGACTTGAGATAGTCATAAATTTCTTGATACGAGGGAGAATCGAGACCAACAAGCTTGCAAACCATATCCAATTATGGGATATCATATGCGAGGACCAACAACTATTCTACCAAAAACTCAAATTTTGACACATTACTTGTGATGTCTAGGAGAGAGCCAATTGTAGCCATTACATATGCTTCCTTGTTCTATGCCCTCAAAACTTGTTCAAAATTCAATATGTGAAAATATGTCTAGAAGCTATCAACCATCCATTTGTAAGGAATTAATTTCTCGTCCTTAGTGTCATATTCATCATTAACTTAGTTGATGACCAACTGTGAATCTCCATAAACATGAAGTGTTATGATTTTCCATTTTATTTCCATTATGAGACTGGTCACAAGTGCCTTGTATTCTACCACATTATTTGTACATGGGAAAGCTATGCAGAATGACTTGGGGATGGAGTCCCCTTGTGGTGTGATAAACAATATTCTTGCCCTTGAGCCATGATTGGCATGAGACCCATCAAAGTATAGACTCCAAAGTGACTTAGGTTCTATATAGAATACAAAATCATCTAGAAAGTATGCCACTAATAGATGATCACTTTGTACAGTTGCATCTTCTAGTTGGTCTACTATCACTTATCCTTTTACGGCCTTTCATTCCACCTATTAAATGTCATACATGCTCAAGATCATGACCCATTTTTATAGATTTCCTATCAGTGTTGCTTGACTCAAGAGATATTTTAGGGGGTCAATCTTTTCTACCAATTGTGTCCTATGATTCAACATATAGTGTCTTAGCTTTTGAGAATCAAAGACAACTGCTAGACATGCACGTTCAATGGAGGTATAGTTTAACTCATATCCAACCAATGTCTAACTAATGTAGTATATGGCTCATTTATTTTCTTCATGGTCATTTTGTGCTAGTAATTCCCCCAGTGCCAAAGTTGTTGTAGAAACATAGAGAATCAAAGGTTTCCCTTCAATAGGTGGAATTAAAATAGGTGATGATAAGAGATAATATTTTATTAGTTGAAAGGCTTCCTGACATTTATCTCTCCACACAAAGGGGATACCCTTGTGTAAAAGATACTGAAATGGTTGACATCGGTTGGCCAATTATGCTATGAAGTGTTGGATGAATTATAACCTACCTTGTAATGTCCTGAGTTCACTTGTCCCTTTTGGAGGAGGCATGTCTAATATTGGTTTTACTTTGGCTAGATCGACCTTAATGTCCCTATGAGAAACTATGTATCCTAGAAGTTTTCCTGATGTGATTCCAAAGACACAATTCTTTAGATTCAAGTGGACCTTGTACTCTTCTAGTCTCTTGAAGATTTTGTCTAGCACAATCAAATGATCTTTTCTTATCAAAGATTTAGCCAAAAGCTCATCCACGTAATATTCCATTATCTTGTGCATCATGTCATGAAATATCATTGTCATAGCTCTCTGATATGTGGCATCTGCATTTTTAAGTCCAAAAGGCATGACATTCCAATAGTATGTACCCCAAGGACAAGTGAATGTTATTTTATGTTGATCTTCAGGGGAAATACGAATCTGATTATAGCCTGAGAAATCATCCATGAGGGACAACATCTTGTACCCTACAGTGAGGTCAACTATTATATCTATGTTTGGCAACAAAAACTCATCTTTTTGACATGCTTTGTTTAAATCTCTAAAATCTATACAGACGTAGATTTGACCATTTTTCTTTGTGACTCGTACAATATTGGATATCCATTCAACATAGTCAATAGACCGTATGAATCTTGCATCTAGTAGTTTCTTGAGTTCAAGTTTGACTAACAGGTGATATGAGGATGCATTTTGTGTAACTTCTGTTTTACTAGTTTAGTGTATGGCAGTAGTGACAAATGGTGCAAAACTAGTTCTAGATCCAACCTAGGCATATCAGCATATGACCATGGAAAATTAGCCTTTCACTCTTCAAAGAATTTGTGGAACTCAATTTTCTCTTCTTCCATCAGGGATGCCGCAAAGAGTACCATTTTGGTCTCTTATGTTATTGATATGTTGACTTCTATGGTGTCCTCTATGAGTATTGCTGATTTCTCTTGGGTCACAGGAAGAAACTCTAGTCCTCCATCTTTGGATGCCTCAGAAAGGTTTTCACCCACAAATATTTCCTTTATTTTTACTTTTTGGTTGTCAAAAGGCGCCTTTTGGTTTTCACCTAAAGACATTTTTTTTTTCCATTTTGCAACTAGAGGACAGAGTAGTCTCCCTAAATTAGGTTGCATGATCTAGGTCAATAGAAAATCCATCCTTGTGATCACCACTGGGTATTCCCTTGTGTAGTCCCATAAATTTTACAATGGCCTCATCATTCTAAAAAATGTCCAAGACCAGTGGGGCTTGTTGGTCCCAATCGATTAGTTGCGGGTAGACTAAGGAAATACCATTGTCAGTATTGGTGAATTATGGGGAGGACACAAAGAGAATGTAGATGAATTCAGAGACATTGAAAATGAATTTTTCATCATCCAATTATCAATCGGATTCTATCCAATATTCTCCTTCGCTTGACTCATACTCATTTTCAAAGTAAGGGACAAAAGGACTCTCATTATGGTCGGCAATGTCATGTGACAACTCAGATGAATCCTAATGATGGTCGTTAACTTTAGGTGGTTGGGAAGATAGGTCAGGTGAATGGCTAATAGGACAAGAAGATGACTCAAGTTTTTCATTGTTCAAGGCTCAAAGGGACTATCCCAACTTTCTTGTTTCCTTAGGACCTTCAGATTGTTAGTTGTGTCAATATTAAACATTTGCCAAAGTATTTGTTTAGAGGTAAGTTCTCATGGTTCAAGGAACAAGTCATCAAGGAAACAGTCACTTAGGGATCATTGGGAGCCATATTCCCACTCATGGGAGTTAGTTTCGGTAGGGGATTCCTCAATAGTCTTGACACTTTCCAAAGCATTCACACTCTCACTCAAAAGTCCATTGGTACATCGATCATAATTTTTAGGTAGACCATACCCTAACCCAAGATATTTTGGTCATTTGGAAGGTTCTATGTGCTCTCTTTGTCCAATTTTATTTCTACCAAAGGCACTAGTTCCATCGTAGCCTTTAGCCTTCATCATGTCATATCCTTTGCCATATATCTTAACTAGTAATGGGGGTAAGTCTTCCATTTATTTATAAAGCCATCCTGTAATATTGACAATGTCCTCCTTGTTCATGTTTCCCCATTTTATGAAAACTATTTTTGGCAACCCCTTAAAAATTTCCTTAGGTTCCATTCTGAAGCACATCCGACCATAGACCTTTAGAGACTTGGGTATTGTTGTGATACTATATGTCTTATTCAATTTGAATTCTTCACAACCTAGTTCCTAGATCTTGACAGTGGACTCATCCTTAGGAAGTGAGGAAGATGATGGGCACTTTATGTTTGAAAATACCCCTTAGATTGGTGCAATATTGAAAAGGATTGGGGTCTCCATATATGGTGATCTATGTGCCATCAAAAGAAACTTCAGGCATTGGTGGTAGGTGGATGGAACCACTTTGAGGGTATGAATCCAAGGTCGGCCAAGCAAAATTTTATAAGGTAATTCAAGATCTAAGACTTAGAAAGTTGTATCTACAATGACTGGTCCAACTTTGATGGGAAGAGTGATCACACCATGAGAGGAATGTTCCTCTTCATAATATGCTTTTATGACAATACCCTTTGTTGCATCTATGCAAGCATAAAAAAGTCCTAGAGCCTTAACTAGTTTTAAGGAGTATATATCAAGTCCTACTCCATCATTTACTAAAACTCGTCTTACCTTATCCTTATGGATGAAAACCTCAATGTGTAATGCATCGTTATGGTTGGAATTTGTTGATGAATAATCTTGGTCTGAATATGTTACATGATGGGGTGTAGTGAGATAACCCACCATGGCCTCAAACTAGTTGACATCAATGTCCTGAGGGACAGCGGACTCTTGTAAGGGTTTGTCAAGTATTGTCTTATGCATCGGTGAATATGAAGCAACTCGGGTATGGATATTTGTGTAGGGGTTTTGCCTAGTTTTTCAATGAGGTTAAACTAGTAAATTATAGAATGGCCTGATAGTGGTTGTTTTGTGGATCGACCTAGTATTGTAATTTTTGGTTGCCGAGGAGGTGGACCAGCTATGGTGATTTTGTCACTTCAAGTAGTAGCATTGCATTCTGGTGCCCTTTTGATAGTTATGGTATTGACATATTCATCATGAGCTTACACATTATTAATGATGGTTCCTCCTCAATAATCAAATGCAGTGTGAACATAATTGGCTTGATTGTTATTAGTCTTGGTACCTGATGAGGAGGATTTATTAAAACCATGGTATTGCAATGGGTTCTTATGGATGGTATGGTATGCATTAGACGAAAATTGTGGCCCACCCACCTCAATTACTCAATTTTCAAAGAGGTCTTGTACAATGTTCCTTAGTTCCTGACAAGAAGATGTTTTATGTCCTTTAGCTTGATGGTAATCACAAAAAGCGTTATTGTCCCACCATGATGGTTTAAACTACCCTGGATTATATGGTTTAGGGTCCTCAAGTGTGATGAGACCATTTTGAAGGAGCTTCTTAAGGACATGCTCAATTGGCTCTCCCAAAGTGGTGTACGCTCATCTTTTCATAAATTGTCTTGTCTAGTGGGCTTGTCCTTGATTTTGACTGTTTTGACCACTTTGGTTATTGACGGGGGATGTTAGTATTGTTGTTGGTTTGTTTTGTGGTTGATCTCCTTTAAAATAAAGCACTAGTCCCATGGCATTAACAGCCTTGGCGTCAACAACACCATCATTGGTAACATGTATATTTTTTACCCAATACTTATTTTTGTCTACAAGCACATTTGTGTTTGTGTTTTTAGGACCATATTTTAATTCCCCTTTAGCAATGAGGGATTTTTCAACTTGGACACCTTTTTCGACTAGGTTTGTGAAGGCTGTGTAGCAATGAACTTGCAATCCATATTTCAATGGGCCTAGGAGTGTTTGGACAAACATTTCAACCTTTTCTTTCTTAGGTATGCCAATGTGGCAATGACTTGCTAGACTTCTCCATCTTTGGAAGAATGGGATAAATTTTTCACCAACATCCTCTTGTGTAAGATTGCATAAGCTAGTGATGGAGGTGTCTATGTCAATGTTATATGGATAATTTTTCACAAATTTTTCTTTAAGTCTGTCCCATGTTTTTATCCCTTTTAGAGTGGAGAACAATTCTAGTGCAGGTCCTATAAGAATCTTAGAGAAAAGTCTCATCAAGTAAGTTTGTTCATAGGAAATGTCCATATAGTTGGTCGTGAATTCTCAAATGTGTTCAATAGGATTTTTCTTGCCCTTGTATTTGGTAAAATGTGGTGCCACATATCCAAGAGGGAATGGTGGCATGTACAAATTTGTGTCAAAAGGGTATAAGCATAGGTCATATGACATGTGTGACCTCTTGTAGGATGCTTGCATGTTTTCTATGGTTGTTTGTAAGTGAGCCACTCGAGCTTTCAAGGAATTGATTATGGGGTTATTTTTTGCATCACATAGGGGAGTGATCGGTATCCCATGGGTCCCCATTTGTTGTGAAAAGATGTTGGTGTTTTGTTGTGGAATGTGTTGTTGTGAGATGTATGATGTTTTTTGGTTTGCATGTTGTTGGTATTGAAATTTTGGATTAGGGACTTGTTGATGAGTGTGAATATGTGCTGAATATGTAAGAATGTGTCCTCCAACCATTTGAGTCAAAATTTTGGGAATATGTTGACCATGAATATTTTGGTGTCCAAATGATGTCATGTGTTGTGTATTCAGATTGCCTTGTCAAAATTGTTGGAATTTTCCATGGGAAATATTCATGTTTTTTCCCTTGGGAAGTATTGGTATTAAATTGTGATGACATGTTAACATTTGGTTGTGGTCCTTGAATAAAGACATGTCATTTATTTCCTCCCAAGGGATTGAATGAGGTACCAATGAAAGGATTTGACAATGAGGCACCCATGACACTAGATGAAGCTCCAAATAGAGAATTTGAAGAGCTTGCCCCTATTGATGAGGACCCAAAAGTGGCACCAATTGACTGTGTCATGGCTTGTGACATGGTTGTTGTCCCTCCAATGGATGTTGCATTGATTGAATTAGAATGGTTTTGATTGTTTGTATCATTGGGGGTGGACTTAATGGTACTTGTGGCAATTTGTGAGGTAACGCCACTGGAAGTATTGCTTGTATTGTTTTGAAGTCAACTAGTGTTGGGTATGTTGTTTGTATTGTTGACACTATGGTCAGATGATGTTGGTCTCAAAGTGTTAATGTCAAAGCCACATGGTAACTTAACCTCTTAGCCTAAGAACATGGCAAGATATCTTTGAGGGTCATTTAAGACTAAGTCTCCTACAAAGGAGGCTTAATTAGGATTTTGTGTTGCAGCTTCTAGGTCTTCTGTGTATACTCATCCATGTTGGTCTCTATGCATGAATGCTTCAAAATGATTTTGTGATGAATATGGCATGTTCATGGAAGATTGTATGTTCATGTTGCTAAATGGGTCAGAAAAAGTCTAGTGTTGGTTCGTGTCATAGGTTTTGTTGTTGATGTTGAGATTGGATTCTTGTCCAAAGTTTTCCATTTGTCTTCTCTTTCTTTCAAGCCTAGTTTCCACCATAAAAGGGAATTGCTCAAATGAGGATGATGAGAATGACAACTAAATGCAAGGATGATGCTAGCCTATGTTTTTGTATTTTTCATAAAGGATGACAATGCAAGACTATGTTTTTAGATTTTTTTGATAAGGGATGACAATGCAAGACTATGTTTTTGGATTTTTTGATAAGGGATGACAATGCAAGACTATGTTTTTTTTATTTTTTTGATAAGGGATGACAGTGCAAGACATTATTTTTTGGATTTTTTGATAATAAGGGATGCAATATGACAATGTTGTCTAAAGGAAATGACTTAATACCAATAAGACAATGAAGACAAGTTATCACACTATTTTTTTTGTATTTTTGTATTTTTGGAGGGTATCAATGCAAGGTGATAATGACATTTTCCTAAGCAAAATGCCTAATACAAGGTGATAAAATTGTCAAGAAAGGATGTCAAATGCCAAGGTGACAATGAGCACTAATATGAAAATGTTGACTAAGGAAATGACCAATGCCAAGTCTAGATACCAAAGGAGGACTATGACGAAAGTTATGGCAATATTTTTGGATTTTTTTTAGGATAAGATATGCAAGGTGAGGACTAGAATGATTTAAATGTCTAAAGTATGCACATGCAAAGGTCTAAATGATTTGGAAGAGGGTTGCTTAACCACCCTATGCTTGATCTATGCCTTAATTTTGGAATATCAAATGACTTGTTTGAAGGACTAAATGACAAGGACAAAATGACAAGCGAGGTTCCCTAACTAGAATTTTGAGTTGGAAAGGTATCACAAAAGGACAATGACTAAAGAAGATAATGATGACAAAGTCCAATGATAACCTACTTTTGAAAGTCAAGATTTTGCAACGTATGGTAAGGTTGTCCTAATCCAAAATTTGCAAGTAAAATGAGGACCTAGGTGTTTTTTTATAACTAAAAATGAAAGTGGTGAGGGCTAATGAGAAGACTAAAATTTGAAAAGATGGCCCTATGGTTGGATGCAAGCAAATGTGGTGTTATAGAAAGCGAATGCACCATAGTATTATGGATGCAGGTTTCTGACAAGAAAATGCAATGCAAAATAGGAAAATGTGTTTCGACAGAGTGAATGCAGTGTTCTGCAAGGTGAATGTGGTATAGTAGAGCAAATGTGTTGCAGTAGATGCAGTGTAGAAAGCAAAAAGTCTAATTTGTTTACAATTTTGGTTAAAATTCTAAGTTGTTTGAGGTTGATTGTTTGTTTCCACATTTGAAAGTGATGTCTTTTTTTGTTTAATTTTTTGGAAACACTTGGAAAACACAATATTTTGTCTTTGATCAAACACAATGAAGACAAGCACAACCCTACGTTAGGATAGGACAATATTTGCTAGATTCCACGTGGGGTTCCCCAACTGCACTTATTCTTAGTGTGTGAATTCAACAGCTTGGATGCACGGACCCTCCTTACAATGCACTACTTCTTACGCCAACCAAGCTTCCAACCCCTATAAATCTCCCATGGTAGGTTGATCACCTCTACTAAGAACTAGGAGAATGTGGATTCATTTATAATGATCGTTGTTGTACTAAAAAATAGAAGGATTTTGGCTACTACACAAAGGTGTTTAGTTTGGGACCTCTGTTCAAGTGGCCATACATGGGGCACAAGATTAAGCTTCATTTAAGAGGTACTCTAGGTTGAAGAGGTTACACTCAACAGGGTTTTGGGGAGCACTACTTGGTCCATATGCCACATCCGCACTCATAATCCTAGGCTTTCCCTTAGGATTCACATTTATATATTGGTCAAGGGTAGCTTGTCCAAAGAGCTTCATTGTCGATTTGAGTCACCTTGGGGTGAGTAATTTTTCCCATCAAGGAAGGCCCACATTCTAGAGTCAATAACTGCTTCTCTTACACCCAGGATCGCACAAGTGTGTAAGGGGAGAGAATAATTTGATTATTGAATCAAGGTAAATATAAAAATGGATAGGTTAGGTTTTCTAATCACCTAGTTTGCACAAGGTGATTGAATAATCACTTACCACCCCAAACAAAATCAAGCAAAGGAAAAGAAAAGTTCTTTTTAGTGCACCAATTGAAGTGTTTTCTAATCTAGAAATGAACAAGTATAATGTTTCAAAAATGATAGCCTTGGACAATCGAACCTACAAAACCACAAGTTAGTAGTTTCAAAGAAGATTTCTTGGACCCATGAAAGACTCAAAGCCACATGCTTCCATAACTCATTAGTAACCATATTTTTCTAAACTACATATTGCAAAAAGGAAAAGTAGAATGCAAAAAGAAATCAACTCAAATTTGAAAAAATCCAAGAGCAAAAGTTTACCATACGAATGTGTCACATCAGAGTGATTGTGTCATTCCATACAATGAATGTGGCTTGGCTCTACATTCTAGAATTTGTTAGATATATGTGGTGATATGTAAGTCAAATGTTTCGCGACAAACCAAATGTGTCGCTATGCAAAGCATATGCGACATAACAGAGAGAATGTGTCGTTATGGGCAGTGAATGCTTCATGAAATATTAGATGCATTGTTCTATAAAGAAAATGTGTTGCGGCCATACAGACCTGTAAAATAGAAAAATATCATACAAAAAAAAAATGCGTGAATTTTGCATTGGGTTCACCAATGTAACTAAGAGAATTTTTCCTAGGGTTAGCAGATTAAAGCATTAACATGAAAAGCCAAAGTGATAATGAAGTGCAAAGGAAAACGATGAAAAAAAATCAAAAGATCTCACCAAAATGTCTTCATTCTTTATGGCTGACCTCCATTATACCTTCTCAACTTGTTGCAAATATGATGTTGCCCTTAGATTTATGATGAGCAATCTAATGACAATGACAAGCCCTAAGCAAACGTTGACGTATTTGAGATGACAACATGCAATACTAAGCTACAATGTGCACAACTAGTAAGCATCTAAACTATATCTAATTATGCCATATCAAATGTAAATATGCCTATGACAAAATAACAATAATTCAAGATGACAAAATTGCATGAGGTATGAGAGATAACAAAATGAGACCAAAATTTCCATTTTATAGAAAATGTAATTTTGAATGAATGGCCAAGAACAAAAGTTGACATATTCCCTAGAATCAATGGATGAGATTCAATTTAACAACCCACAATTAGAGTTAGGGCAATATTAGGTGAAATTCAAAATGAATGGACAAGATTGATTTTTAGAAAATCAAATCAAGGGTTAACAATGCATGTGACAAGAGATAAGATTGGCACAAAAAAAGAGGTGGCTGCAAAATCAAATAATAAATAGAAATTACTTGGTTTACGAGGAAAATGACTATTTTGAATTAAAAATTAATTTAATTCAAAAGGCAGGACCACATGACAATAAATAATTAATTTTAAATTATTTACTAAAAGAGGGAAATGTCAAATAAGATAATTATTTAATTTGAGGAGGTGACCAATAATTAAATAAATTTAGGAATTTATTTAATTATAAGAAGACTTAAGAATTAGTGGCATATTAAATAAATAAACAACTCATATCTATTTATTTAATAATCAGGAAGATATAAAGATAATTAAATAAATTAAGAAATTTATTTAATTATGGAAAGACTTTAGGCAATTAGTGACATATTAAATAAATAAATAAAATATATTTATTAAATAATCATAAAGAATAAAATGACATCAATTAATTAAATAATTATGAATTATTTAATTAATAGATGAAAGTGGACCAAGGACATAATTAAAATGTCTTAATTATGCTAGGAAGAAGAAAGTGAAAATTAGAGCCTAAAGGCCTAGGTCATTTTTAAGTGTCTATAGTTTTGGTAGGACTCATCCCAGACTCTCTCGAACAGCCAGATAGTATGATGTAGGTAACTCATGGGTTTTCATAACCTTACAACCTTCAACTAGAGGTTCTAAAGTTCAGGTTTGAGGCAGCTATGTGATATTGCTTGATCAATAGTGGGGGTTGAGGCTAGTTCATTGGATGGTGCAAAGTCTTGGTGGGACCCAACTGGGGTATGAGATGACAAAAGATGTCAAAGAAAACATGTGGCATGATGAGATTGGATGAATGGTAATCCACATCCTTGTTGCACGTATTATAGAGTAGTGACATGGGGATGAGGTGGATAGGTGATGTCATCATGGGTTTTCATCAATTGGGCTGATGGTCATCGATGAGTCCTTCTAGGATGTCTCAACAATTATCTAATGGAACGATGGATATAGTGTAAGGTGAACATCAACAAGAAGTAGATGTATCAGTGGAAGATGGTTTCAGGTCTCTCTGATAGGACAATGAGATTAAAGGTATGGGGATAGCTTGAGATGAATAGTTGAGATGAACGGTCAATGGTAATAGATGTCGAATACGATCACAACACTTGGAAAGATGAGATTCAATGTCATTCGACATCATTTTTGTGGAATACATATTCATTGGTTGATGATTGGAAGCTACTAATAGTGAGGTAACTACATGGTGATTCTATGACATAGGAGTGAAGAACGAAAAACCAATGTGAAGGAGAAGGCTTGTCAGTGACGACAGAGAAAAGACATATATATACCCATCATGAGAGTGGGGTGTAGGAGTGGTTGGTAGAGAGGTTGGTAGGAAGGGAGAGCCAACCCGAACAAAACAAGAAAGTTTGAAGAACCATCTTGACAGTTAACAAGAGAGAGCTCAAAGAAGAGAGTGAGGAAAGGTAGCCTACAAAGAGAGGTGGAAGCTTAAATGAACTGTCTCAGGAATGGTGCATGAGCAGAGGCGAAGTAGCCTAGAGTGCTCAAGGGGAAGAGCTTCAGAGATTAGAACGTGATGTGATATGAATAAGGAATTTCCCTATAGATGTGAACTTTTGAATGTAATCTTGTAATCTATTCCAAATAAATAAAAGAGAGTTGTTGACCCGTGTTATTTCAATCTATGTGTGCGAGTGGTCTATGTTAGCTACGAGATTGTAATGACATGATAAGGTCCTCTAGTCTCCACCACATCATAAAATCGGTTGCTTTAATAAATTTTTCAATTTTAAGTGGTTCAAACTCTTGGTATGTGCATAATCATCATGGAAAAAATAGGCCCTTAACTAGCAAAAAATTCAAAAAAATCATAGTTTGGCAACTTGACGTAAAAATTTGAATAAGTTATCTATATTATTTCAAAATTATCTAAGAATAGAGTATGTATCAAATTGATTGTAGTTTCTAAGCTATTAGGTTTATTTTTAAAATAAATCTATTTGGTGAAAATTTGAAATTTCAATGCAGTAGTACTTAAATTTTAGGGAAAAAATAAGTAGGTGTCTGCTGACCACCCTAACCACAATAAAATGATAATATATTTTTATAATATTTTAGATATAAAGTAGAGGACTCAGGTCCGGATGTGATACATATTTTTTTATATTTTTTTCTAAGTAAATAATTAATTATGATTTTTTATTACAACTTTTAAAAATATAAAAACTCGTATGTTTGACCACCTTAACTTGGTCAAAACTTCATGAAATTCAATTTTTTTTTTTTAATCCTATAGTATGGGAAGTATAGAATGTGACACATTTTTTGGATTCAAAAAATGTGATACCATTTGAAATCTATAGATGTTTTTCAATCATTCTATCAATCAAGACTTTAATCCTAATTCAAATAAAAAATGAATAATAATTATGTATTAAATTCAACATAAAGCATAATTTATATTGGTGGAAAGCTAAGAATCTAATTTAAAAACCCTTTTCATTTCATCAATTTTGGGTTAAAAAAAGTCACCAGCCACAGACCCTACACATACCCATCATATCACCACTTTTTGGCCCATCATGATCCTACACATACCCCTCCTCAAGAGATCAGACTAACTTTATGGCTCTGTGATTTAATCTAGCTAAGAAAAAAATATTTTATTTTTAGATTAATTCATACATGCATGTCATCATTCTAGAATAATTTCAAAGCTAGGATTCTCCATCTTTCATTTCCATTTATCAAATTCAAAATTAAGGAAATGACATTTTAGGGTTTTGAGCTTCATAATTTACTCTATCATGTAGATGTAGCCCTTATTAGATAGATTATTGAATACAATTATGTAAGTCTATATGTGAAAATAGTAAAGCAATAAACAATTGAATGAACTAGTAAGTCATGACCTAACAAGTAGAACCTTAGTGTAATTATCTTCCACATAGGAATTTTATTTTCCTTGAAGAGAAATGTGAGTTTGTTCAAATTTTTATCCATGTTGCATCTATGTAAGAACACCATCAACATAAGTATTTAAAATATTTTCTCAATGCTTAAATAGTTAACAGTCAAAGTCATTTTATTTGCTAGTTTAAAATGTTTATTATTTAGTACTATTATAGATATAAATGAGGTGATTAAAAAATAATAGTCTAAAAATAACAAGTTTCAATTTGAAATCTCATCATTATAAAAATAAGAGATCTTAATGAATATAGTTTAATCCATTTAAGGTGTTACAAAATATTGTAATTAACGTAAACCACTTTTAAAATAAGGTGTGCAACTATTATTGCTTTATTTTTTAAAACTATAAAGAATGGGTAGAGAATTATGAAGAAGTGGTCTAGATTATTTGACTTGAAAAAAGGAATTGAATATGTTTGTTCAATGTTAACAATAATTATGTTTTTTTTATAAATAAATGCACATTTCTCAATGGAAACATTAATATATGAGAAATGATCAAATTCTCAATCTAGAAACATTGATATGCAAATATGAAAGATCAAATTCTAAATAGAAGCATTGATCTACCAAGGAAAAAGATCAAAGTAAATTAGCTAATAAATACAAAGATGCAAAAAAAAAAAATACAAAGATGCAAACAAAAGCATATTGAATTGGCTAGTTGTAAAATTTGCATGCACTTATTTTTTTATTTTCCTATATGATAGTGGTGTCAATCTCTATAGTATTGACAAGTTTCTAACATTTTATCAAAATTTAAAGTTAATATCATAGATTACGGTGTAGGAAAAGAACCAAAGCGTATATGAGATTCAATAATCTACACTAACATTAGGATGAATTAGAGGTTCTTCCACCTATGGGGTAAGTCCTTTTTATGAAATTATTATATTTGGAAGTAATTTCAAATGTTTGAATTTTAACACAATGTAGATATATCTAGTTATAATAAACTAGTGAAAATATCTATCTTTGTAACAATAAATACAAGTTAACATAAAAAAAAATAGAATGTATAGATATTACAAATGATTCTATGAATTTTTGAGAGCCTCAACCACATACACAAGAACATAAAATGAACATATTTGCACCACACTGTCATCTAGTACAAATGAAGAAACACAAGTCCATAATGTCTCCTAATTGCTACTTACATGCATAAAACAAATATTCTAAGATCATTATGTATGAGAAATATGATTAGAACTAAATTAAAAAGAAAAATATATTGTGAATATTAAACCAAAGTAATTGAATAAAAATTATTGAAATCTAAATGATATCACCAAGATAGTTTCTTTTTTCCAACCTATACAACCTATACACATAGGGAGAAAGGAGAAAATGTTTGGCTAGATTGTTTAGGGGCTTTCCAAGCAGTCAAACCTTGATTTTGTTATTTCTACCTCCACAAACAACCAATATTTTTATACTATTGAAAGGTATATTAAAAAATATTTCTTTGAAGCAAATTATAATGTCATAAATATAAAAGTATTTTAAATTCATTGTTCTAATACCAAATATATCTAAATTTTAACGCAAAGAAATTCTATATGATAGGAAAAAAACAACACAATGGATTCTAATCACCTAGAAGCTATCAAAAACCACCAAGAAAGATACAATGGATTTCACAATGCCACCTTATTCAATCCCAACTTGTAGAGATAACATTAAATATGTCAAAGAGCTTGATATTCGTTCAAAACTTAAAAGCTTCTTCAAGATATTACAAATTTCAATTATATGAGAACATGAGCATGAGTGCGTGTGTGTACAAAAGAATAATTAGACCTTATTTATTTATTTTTTCTTCCTCTTTTTTCTTAAAATAGAAAGTCATGTCACTTTATTCAATGTGATTGCCATGCAGAGGTGTTACTTCTAGAATATTTGTGGGAAGGTAACACTTCAACAGCTATTAAAATCACATTTTTTTGGGACACTAGCATGTCATGTGGATGTTCATGCATAACACTCCCATCTATGGAAAAAAACTCAAAAAGCTTGAATATTATAAAAATGTTGAATAAAAGATATTATGGTGTTAATGCTTTACATTTAGAAAAAAATTATACCATGGTCTAAGAGGGAGGGACATTGTGTAGTGTGAAATTTTAAGGATATGCAGTTTATAACACTACATAGATAAACCTCGTTGGATCATTCTACTATGACATAGCCATGTGGCTTCCAAAGTTCATTAATGATGATGTTATAATCCACATTAACTAACAATGTAGTTGGGCTTAGTCCCACATTTCATCATTAGTTGTCCACATCCAATATAGTTCATTACAATTAAACTACTATATTACCTTTTCAATACAAAGTGTCATAGTGAATAAAGTTCAATTCTACCTTTTCATGTACATACCATTTCATCTATAATATACTCTTTCATAGGGATGTAACTACAACTCTTTGACTACCATTTACATAATTTTTACATTTTTATGTTTTAATTTAATTAATGTTGCAAAAACATACTATAAATGGAAATCTTCTAATTCTCTACATCTATAGTGATCATAGATGTGACCTTGAGTAACAATTTCAAACTAAGTGAGTTAATTTTTTCCCTCCCTAGTATCAATACTTAAAGCCATCAATAAAGTCTTTTTTAATTGTGTTTGATAATTTTTTATTACTAGCGCCAATATTAAGTAACAACTATGAATAAATTTGAGATCATTACAGTTTTAAAAAGAATTATGTATTCAATGTTAAAAATGTATGAGAGATACTTAAATAATAATTGAATGCAACTTATTCCATATGTTGTTGATTTTCAGTATTATATTAATCTATAATTTTTTAAATATATATATATATATATATATATCTTTATAAGTTTGTGTTATAGCAATGTATGGTGTGCAAACTTTCAATTCATAATATTTTTCATGAAACATGCTAAATAATCATTATTAAAAAAATGTTTTATTATATTGAATTGTTTGATTAAACATTTGTCCACTTAACATTGCCTTTTATAATGTATACATTATTGTTACTCGATTTTATTTTTGCACAAAATCAATGAATTTTCATATCAAACTTACTATTTTATTTCTAGCTTATTCTCATCATAAATTGAAACCATATAACTAGTCATTTTCTCTAATGATTAAAAGCATAATTTTCTTAGCAATTAATGTTAAAGACTAGTATTCTAGTTATTAATTGAATGATACATTTTTGTGTATATATGAATGTTTATAAAGTGTTCCATCAAAATATTATTATATTTATTCATGGAAAATTTTCATATAGAATTATTTTATCAATGCATGTTATCTTTGTGTATGTTATTTCTTATTGTATATACAAATTTCTAATATTTTTTAATAGTATCATAGGAGAAAAAAAAATTAGCCTTTATTCCAAAGTAGTCTATGAGTTGAAGTGGCTTATATGAATCAATTGTGTTCACCAACAAGAAAGAACAATTCTAACAAAGTAGATCCATCTTTAAATATCAAATCATATCATACTTTTCACTTGAATGCACAACGTCTTTGTAATATTGTAGGTATCAAAGGCCACTAATTCAATAATTGGTGTTCAAAGTCTTTGTGTACACTTTTCTTCCATTCTTAGGGAGGTAATACACTAATCAATTTCAATATGTAATAATGATTTTCTATCTAGGACACATATATAACATATGTCTATCTTTTACACCAAAAAAAGTATACAATTAGTTAATATTAATGTAGTGCACAATATTGAATACACTCTTCATGTGCACTTTCCTATACATACATATATATACATACATATATACACATGTACATATGCATACATGTATACATATATGTATGTACAATATAATTGTGTGTGACTTTGACTTTTAACAACATAACTTTTTGAGATGAAATTATGAAAAGTAAATATCATGCAAAAATCATTTACAAGTTAATGGTCAAAGCATATTTATGCTCAAAGACATGATTAAAATTTTCTCACATGTCAAGTACCTTCATTTTGACTAATCCAAAATTTATATTTTTCTAAATTTTAATACTCAAATGTTTATTATTTTATAATTTATATTGTAATAGTAAGTAGAAAATATATTTTTAAAATGCTTTATCTTATAGACTTGTGAAATTAATAATAAAAATATAATGAATATATAAAACTTTCAATTAACTATAAATATAAAAGAATTTGAATATTAGATATTACATATAATTATTTATTATTGTTGGGATGAGTTTTCCATGGTTCATTAAGTGGAAAATTTGTATATTTTCTTTTGATTAAAATGTGTATATTTTTCATTTGATGTTTCATACCACACTTAGTGATCCAACTATAGTGTAGAAAAGTGCATACCTTTGCATTTTTACACTTAATTTGGACCTATTTTAGCACCCCTTGCATTAAATTCCATTTAGCTCACTTATTATGGGCACCTAAGACCCCTTTTGGTGTATCTTGAGGCATATTTCAATTGTAAACCCGACCAGAATCCACAAACAACCTTTATTCTATGTAACCCGCCTTTTAAAATTGAAAAATAATCCTTGTGGAACCAACACTCGCTTGGTGGTGTCTTAGTCCCCCTTAGTGGGACCAAGACACCACATAGGGCATCTTCATCTTGAGGGAATTATTTTTAGGAATTAAGAGAGGGAAATGAAAATATTTGAATTGATTTGACATTTTGTTGGCCTTGGGGATTTAATAATCGGGTTATTAGGTAGGAATGCCTATAAAAGTAAGAATCGCGCCCATTTTCACCTAAGATGAAGAAATTTGAGATAAGTGAAGCAAGTTTGAAGGAGATTTTTAAGAAGAAAGGAATTGAAGTCTTGGAGTAGCCTTCTATTATGTTTTTGCATGTTTTCAAGTCCATTTTAAAGTCAAGATCTAGCATTCCCAAAGACTAATGATGGATTCCTATGGAGGATCATGAGAGATTCTAGGTTGGAGATGCAACAAGCCATACTTCCAAGCCTAAGGACTTGTTTCTTGAGTGATTCCATCTTCCATTGTTGTTCTATTTTCTACCTAAGGAACGTATAGTTCATGTTTATAGCCTATTAGGATGATTTGAGATCTCATTTGTAGGTCATTTTCATTTTCATCTTAGGAATTATATTCTAACACTTATGAATAGGGTTTCTCCATGTCTAATCTTAGACACACTTAAGATTAGGGCTCACACACATATATATGCATTTTCATCAAGGTTTAATTACCAAACAAGGGGTTTGACCAAGGAAAATACCCATATACAATCAACAAAATTTACTTTCTTTTGTAGGTTATTTACAAGTTTAGATCTGAAGACTTGGTGAGGAAGGAAGTGCAAACATTGAAGCTCAAGATCACACTCAAATATTTCAAAAATTCAAGATAGGACTAACACGGCAACAAGGTCATCTTAGTCCTCCCAAGGGTATTTTACAAAGATTATTTTGGATTTTTTTTTGACATTCAAAGATTTTGCATCTGCCCCAAAAAATAGCAGTGAGACTAAGACAATAGTAAGGGAATCTTAGTCCTCCCAAGCATATTTTAACAACATTTTTGTATTTCTAGAATCCTCATCACATTTCCAGACTTCCCAAGTACATACATCGAAAATTGTTACTTAATTTTTTTATTTACACTCATTATTTGGATTTCATTACTAGGTTTTGTGAGTTGAATATCAAGTTATCTTTTCCAAGCTTTTGCTTGGTGGTGAACCCATCAAAGCTTAACGAACCCTCTCCTAGGTCTTCCTTGTTGAGAATTGACTCACCTTTGGGGTTGATATTTAATCCAATTAGGGATCCTAGGACATATTTGAATGAAAATTTGAGAAGTGTGTTGTTCTATGACCTAGGTTATAAAGCACCCATTTTCCCACATGGTTCATTTTAATATATATATATATATATATATATATATATATATATATATATATATATATATATATATATATATATATATATATATATATATATATATATATATAAAGTTTGAATACATCTGATCAATAGTACAGTGTCACTATGGCTTATTACTACTAGATACCTAAGGATCTAGTTTATGCACCCATCGAGAGATGGTGGTGTGTGATTGGGATCTACTCATGGTAGCCATCTCCTACATAGTTTGTAGTTCCCCATGTGCTTCACCCTTGCATATCAGTGCATCCACACACTCTCATTGTGCATGGTCTCTATTAGCCTAGATTCTAATATTCTCTCTCTGTAGCCATTTGACCTCTAACTGTAAGCTAGCCTCTCTCTCAAATTGATGAGCTACTCAAGCCTCCTCTAACTCCACCTCCAATGCTAATAACCAAACCTTAGCATGATCAACATGCTTGGATATGCTATTGAATGCCCCCCTAAGCCCCACATAAGTCTCAAATAGGTCCATGCACTACACCACTAACTGTGGAGGCATGAACTCTATGATAGTAGCCTCATTTATAGGAAGGGGTGGCACTATCTCGACAGTTGCACATCAAAAGAGGTCCTCGAGATCTATCATGGGCCCTATGAGATAGAAATCATAAGAATAATTAGTATACATCATCATAATATACATATACATGAGCATGATATACATAAAAACATAAAGCATAACAATAGATATCATCACCTAGGTATGTATCATGATCTGCAGGAATCTCAAATGTCCTATTGCTCTCCCTATGCTCTCAAACACTAGCATGTGTAGACTATGACCTCATAACCCATGTGGGAACTGTATCTCTCCACTTAGGTCTAGGAGGACTAGCCTCACCTCTATCACTATCCTCACTTGTAGGCTAACTCTAATCATCCTCTGGCTCCTCATCATCCTCCTCTCCCTCATAGCTGATGTCCTCCTCTAACTCCTCATCCCCATCTAGAAATGGGTCTATAGGAACTATCCCCCTACCTGCCCCTATGTCTTGCTCCCCCAAATCTAGAAAAGGTCCTTAAAATTGCATAGGATAGCCCATAGGAAAGATAGGTCTTGGTTGAACCACCTCCCACCACTTGTCATACTCCTCTGTCATACCAACATAGTCAATATCAGAGACCAGGGGCAGGTTTGTATCCTCCTCCTCTACATCGCTCCAGACAACATCATATCCTATCAGCCATTTAAGGTCCCTAGGTTTATTGGCACTTCATACTGACTATTTGTATGAAGACCATATTACTAGTCATCTTTATATCTACCAAAACTATCTCATGACAGGATTGTAGTAGAAGGGT
Source organism: Sequoia sempervirens (assembly GCA_007258455.2). NCBI lineage: Eukaryota > Viridiplantae > Streptophyta > Pinopsida > Cupressales > Cupressaceae > Sequoia > Sequoia sempervirens. The sequence continues at coordinate 50,942,819 of VDFB02086081.1, read as the reverse complement.
CTCACTACGTGATCACATTATCTTAGTAAAATTCTATCCCTCTGCATCCACCTCATCTATCTTGTAGTATCTGGCCAAAAGTGCTCCATTAGATAAGGTCTCCATACAATATCCTCCTCCCTCAACCTATTAAATCTGACCCTCCAAAATAGTACATCATTGTGTTGCCATTCTTGTCTAAGTGGATAACTGAAGGCCCGTGAATATCCCACCACAATGGTAATAAAAAATCCTCTTAGTTTGGAATAGGTAATGTATTCCAAGCACTAGGTCTATTGTAATGTGCAATGAAGCATGTTGTTCAACACTCCATAGGTAAACCAACCCAAGTAATAATATAGGTGGACTAGTATGCTCCAACCCCATGCAAATATGACACAATAGTGCTTTATGTCTTGGATCATGTGCACTAGTCCCCCCTCTAGATGTGCCCTACGACTATTGGGAACTAGTACCAGTGCTACTGTGAAGATCATGATGCATCTGATGAGTAGTTAGTACACATGTAGAAGTCATGCAAGCTCAATGTGCAGTCCTATGATTCTAAGATGAACAAGTCTCCCTAGGCAATACTCGGTGTTAGACCACATGTCCTCAAAGCTCCTGTCATGTGCTAGAAAAACCCTCTCACCTTAGATGAGCACCTGCGGTATTTGGTGCACATCCTTCATTATGATAGCCATCTCTCTCTCCTATAGGTAAGTGAAATGTACATGTATCCACATCCCATCTCTCTACCAATTCCATCAGTATGGCACCATGCTATTGCATTGATGGGGAGAGATAAGCCTAGTAGAGGCATGTATCCTAGAGCAAGTTGCACATCCTCCTTAGATAAATAATCAACTAGATCTTGGAGATGGATAAATTTTCAGTCACCTAGGTGTTGGTGTGATCGAGGTGCAATTTGGCATAGAAAAGAAGAAAAATGTCATTTAAAACATCTTAAAAAATTAAATTTGTCTTTTAATGGTCAAAAAGTGTGCTAACATTGCTCTAGAATATCTTAATTAATATTTTTAGACACTTTATTCCTTAACTAGGACACTTTGTAACAAAGTGGGACACTTTACGACAAAGTGCGACACTTTGCAACAATCTAGAAAAATGAAAGAAAATCCCTCCCTAGACTCTAAATTCATTTAAGAATTAAGATAACTAGTCAACTAGCTCTTGTAGATGGCTAAACGTTCAGTTGCCCCTGGGTGTTAATGTGACCGAGGTGCAGTTTGGCATAGAAAAGAATAAAAATGTAATTTAAAACATCTTAAAAACTTAAATTTTTGCTTTAATGGTCAAAAAGTGTGCTAACATTGCTCTAGAATATCTTAATTAAGAATTTTAGACACTTTATTCCTTAACTAGGACACTTTGTAATAAAGTGAGACAATTAACAACAAAGTGTGACACTTTGTGACAAAGCGGGACACTTTGCAACAATCTAGAAAAATGAAAGAGAATCCCTCCCTAGACTCTAATGTGATTTAAAACATCTTAAAAACTTAAATTTGTGCTTTAATGGTAAAAAATTATGCTAACGTTGCTCTAGAATATCTTAATTAAGATTTTTAGACATTTTATTCCTTAACTAGAATACTTTGTAACAAAGTGGGACACTTTACGACAAAGTGTGACAAAGTGCAACACTTTGCGACAAAGTGTGACAAAGTGCAACACTTTGCGACAAATTGCGACACTTTGCGACAAACTACGACACTTTGCGACAAAGTGCGACACTTTGCGACAAAGTGCGACACTTTGCGACAAAGTGCGACACTTTGCGACAAAGTGCAACACTTCGTAGAAATCTAGAAAAATGAAAGAAAATCCCTCCCTAGACTCTAAATTCATTTAAAAATTTCATAAAAACATAAAAACTTGACTAAATAAAAGTATAAAGATGGAAAAAACCACTCACAGTAGGCTGTAGTTCATCTCATGTGACTACCTCCCATTGTAGTTTGATCTACAAACATGTGGATGGACATCTACTCAACATTATGGCTCACTCTACAAAAAGGTAAAAGATAGAATGAATATGAATTACCTTCTCTTTATATTTATATGTATCCATTTTTAGGTAAGATTTTGTTTAAAAGAAAAGAAGTGCTTTCTATTTAAACTATGTTAGAGTAATTAAGTTTTTTCACTTAGGGTAGATTACTCTAATTAGTTTCTCCCAATTGGTTTTTCCCATGTGGTTAGTTTTCTCACCCAACACTTTTCTCATGGCTTTAAAATCCTATACATTGTGTAAATTAATCATCTCCTATTTAATTTTCTCTCCAATGAAGTAGCATAGTGTTCCTGTATATCTTGTGAGGGTTTGTTCTAGAGTTGATTTTCTTGGGTGCTTTGCTCTAACATGGTATTAGAGCCACCCAGTCTACACTCCTTCCTATGATATTTTTCTTTAGGAGGTTTTGAGATCATTATTTTCTAATATCAATTTCATTTTACTATGAGGAGGCATTCCTGGGAGGTGTTCTTCTCACACAGGCAACACATTTTTTCATTGGAAGATCTCTACTACTATCGTGATTTGGAAAGATTAATGTAGGGAGGCATCTTAAATTGATAACAGGCCGCGATCTATATTTTGGAGACTAGGCATCATTCCCAAGAGGCAACAATTTTCCATTTGATGCATTGGAATTTCCTCTCTTTCCTGGAAATGATTTGGCAAGGAGAACAAGTCCAATTTGCATTTGGTAGGAAATTTTATGTGTTTCAATTTTAATTTTCCTGGCTCGATTTATGAGAGGCATTCAATTTTTTATTTTTGATTGTTGGGCATGATCCATTCTTGGCAAGGCACATATGCTCGATTTTTTTTTTGGAAAGGTCAATTCATCTTCCTAGAAGCCATGATCTTGTTGGAGGCTACATTTCAATCTTTTTGAAGGCGTTTCACTTAGATTGTTGCCCATGATTTACTTTGAGTGAGGCTGATAAAATTTTTTCTAGGCCCATTTCTTTGATAAGAAGGTGGCAGCCTAGACGGGCACAACTTTCTCCCATTAAAAGCATTGATTCATTTTAGAGAGCTTGGAGTGTTGTACACTAACCCGTGCATGGTTTTTTTGTGGAAGGAATATGCAACATGCTTTTTCTAAGAGGGTCAAACTACATTTCTTGAGAATACTTCTCTGTGGCTGTGAATCTTTGTGGTTAATTTCTTTGAGAGAGAACACCATTTCTTTATAGTTTGGAGTTGTTTCATTTCCTCTTGAGGAAATTTCTCCATTTGAAATGCATGAAGAGGAGGTTGTGATGAAAGAAAGGTGGATAAAAGACTCTCTCCAACTTCAAAATGACCAATATCAACTAGAGAACAACTCCTTATAACACAAATCTGACAACTTGACTCAAATATGCTCTTTAAGGCTTGTAGCCTTTAATAACCAACCAATGGAGATATCTTTTAGATATGGTCATACAATGGCCTATCAAACACCACAAAGGTTCACCATGGACTCCTAAGCAACACATCATAAGATCCAATAGGGTCTCTTTGACTCAACATGAAGAACCAATAAACTATCCTACTTCTAGGCTACTCAATTAGCCCTAATCTTCAAAGGATCTACCTCTTAAACACTTGACAAACACCCAAACTCATTAGACAATCTTAAGTTGTGACTCAAAACAATACGATCTCACACCAACTTGCAGATTCAAACCTTCTAGTATGCTACACCATGAAACCCTCCTTTCTCTTACAAAACACAAAGGTTTATTCAAAGTCCCGACTCTCAGGCTTATAGAACCTTAAAATTGCATCCAACAGACTCTAAGTGGTCTAGAAAAACTCACAACACCAACACTTAAACAAAATAAAATAAGGTTTTGGACTTTCGTGTGAGTATTTGTTTGTGGCTTCATTATTTTGTTGGTTTGGTGGAAAATAAAATATGTTAATAGTCTTATTTAAATAAATACATTAAATTAAAATTTAATTACAAGGTTGTCTAAAATGAAATTTGAAAATTAAATAATAATCAAATTTAAATTAAATTAGATATTTTGTGACAACTAATTTAAATTAAATTATTTCGTTAAAAGTATTAAATTAATTGATTGAGTAGTTTTGTCAAAATATCATTTTTGAAACTACAATTAATAATAATTATGGATGAGAGTTTATCCTGAAAAGACAATCATTTTAATATGGAAAAAGGAAAGTGAATTTAAGTAACAAAAAGGATGAGATTTGGTAAGTCAAGTGCAAAATAGAAAGTGTTATGAAAATTAAACAATTAAGAAAGATATTATTTCGAGTTGATTTGTAGAAAACTGAGAAAAGATGGATAATTATTTTAATATAATTCTGGTAAATCTGGAAGACAAGATTTCATCTGAAGACAAAAATAGAAAAAAAGGAGAAAAGATAACTATTTTAATAAAATGATTTAAAATAGGTAAGGAGATAAGATTTCAAACTAAATAGAAAAAGGCAAGTAAAGGTGATAAAAGGAAAAATCTTGTACATGCACAACTGGAAACTGGATTTAAATGGCTAACTTACTAATTCTAGGGATTTTATGTTTTCAAAAACTCATTACTGGATATATAGAGCTAGTTTGATGATTAAAGTGGGGGATTGCAGAGCAACTACCCAACAGTTTGTTAACAGTATTCTGGGGATTTTTTTTTGTGTTAATCGTTATGAGTGATTCCCACAAACGAAAGTGATCTCTAGCACCCGATCCCCATTGAAGGGCACATAGGAAAGAAAATAGATTTTGCGTTGAATCTTGAGCTTGAGATATTGCAGATGGTGGTTTTAGGAGTGGCTCGGAAAAAGCTCTCAATGCTGCTCCTTGTTCATCCCTCATATCTACCAAGGGCTGGACTTTGGCGAGAAATCAAGGGTAAGGATTACTGTTTCAAATAGAATCTTTCTGGCTGGCATCGCTAGCTTTATCGCTCTTTTATGTGGTTTTCTAATTACCATCCTGAAGTTAGCACTTTCGAATCTATCTCTATTATAGTACCTATCGATCCCATTCTTTGAGGTTTTAGGATAAAAGTAAATAAAATAAAAATGAAACCCTGCATCTTCATCCTGTAATCCACGTTGGGTTATAGATTATGCTAAATCTATATTCTAGAAAACGTTTTGGATTGAGTCGGTGTCTTCCTGATATGCTGGAAGCTGCGATTCTTTGACGTATTCTATACACATCTTGTATCTCATGGTTGAATTCGAAATTGATCCCTGTTTTATACCTTTGTTGATTAGTGAATCCGCTTCTGTAAACCATTTTGTTCATCTCTGTAGTCAGTTGCCCTCTCTTTATTCCAATCCTTGAATACATACCTGACCTTAGGATCTCCTTAATTGCTACCATAGAACAAGCGGCCAACGTCGTCTTTATCGCCTTGCTATGACTAGTTCGAGCAAGTATATAATATGGGTGAGATTTCATGAGAGGTGATCAAATGAGACAAGAGCAATATTGGTTCGCTGGCATCCTCACCCCATAGTCCTGGGTTCTTGTAGCGTCTCCTTGTATGTAGGGTCCGAGTAATCATTGTTTCCTTCCAGAATTTGAACACTAGTTTGTGCTCAGTAGCTCGAAGTCCTCACATCGTCTTGAATCCATGAAGGGCGCCGATGCTTGTGAAATAGGGTTGGGGATATTCTTTTGGAAATCTCAAGGTTATCAAGATCCTTTTACTTGCGTTGCCTTGTCTGTTCTAACGACCCCCAAAGAATGTTATCTATTCATATCTCTAAGTCGCCGCTGCCAGTGTCTTTCTCTTGCCTTGTATTCCATCCTATAGGCATTGCGCCCATTGTGTTTCCTATGCAATTCCACTTGCTACATCGTGGAGAATCATCACTCTGGTTCATGATATTCGATCTACTTGTAATCGGACTTATCATATATATTTATATAGATGTATGCAGTTTGCATGGTATCTCTTATTTTAATCTCTATAGAAAAGACTAGGGTGCAATGTATATTTACATATGTGCTTATAAGTAGTAGTAGGATCATTAAGATCGCTCTGTATTATTTGGATTTGTTGTGCCAACAACAGGGTGCATAAAGTTACATAGATTTCATAACTATATATATATGTTGATATATTCCTGTTGTTTCTGATTTTAAAACATTAGTTGTCAGAATTGATTTCTATAAATATATGCATGTATGTATGTATATTTCACATTATAAACTGTTGAAGTACAACCACATTTTGTTTTGAGATGTCTATATCGATACATGTAGAAATACATATTGGATGATGATAATAAAAGTGTATTTAGATTATTGTGAGAGAATATTTTGCTGAAGTAGTTAATAGATTATGTTAGATAAGTAAACTAGGAAGTCAAGAGTTGGTATTGATTTATTTATAGTTAAATAAATGAATTGAATTTTCTTTTATTTTGTTGATCTTTTTTCTTAATTATTTTGTTGATCATTTTCTTAATTATGTTGATATCATCTTTTGAAGGAGGGCTTGCTCTTAGTTAATAGTCAGATAGCTAATTGATGTCGATAATGTTTCCCGTTTGCTTATAATAAATGAAGTGTAAAGTTATTTATAAAAAAAAAAAATTATAACTAATCATTCACATCCAGGGAGCAACGTATTTAAATAATTTGTTGATTGAAGTTCTTCTATGTTATGAAATACAAGGATATTTGGTTATTCCATTTTATTTAATGTGTGGTATGTTTTAGGTATTTATAATTATGTGACAACAAATTTTTTTCATCAATTGTATAATCTTCGAGGAAGTGTACGGTTTGAATATAAACAAGTATTAGTATGGTTCCTTATAGCTACCCCTCTCTATATGTAGAAACGTAATGAGAGAGTTCAACATTTCTTGAGACTTACTCTTCTTGGTACTACACTGGAAACTTAAGAGATGATTTAAGTGTTCTAAGTTTTTTTAGCTGACATTTGGGAAATATGCTTTCATAACTCCTTTGATTATTTTATATTATTTTTTAGTGAACGAGTGGCTATAATGTATTCGATTGTTCACTATTTTCTAGGGTTCATGTATTGAGTGTATTCATGTGTTTAAAGGTTGCTTTTGAGTAAAACGATAAACTGTGTTGGTGAGTTAAACATTCTTGAAATTGATCTTTTCTATTGAGTTGTGAGTTAAAGTTTAATTTTCTTTTGTGATTTCATTCCAATGTGGTGTCCTTTGGGTTGCTTGGTTTTGATAGTGATTTCACTGGGTTCATTTCAGATTTATCGGTGATCTTGACGTATCCTTTTGTCATGGCTTTCTTGAGTTGGTTTTGAGTTAGGGATCTTCTCTCATTTAATTTATGTTGCTTTTCATTTGGGAACCCGTATGATTTTTGTTTTACCCTAAGTGGTGAATTCTTGGTTTGTTGATTTGAGGAAATCTTACCCATTGAATTTTGTGATGAACTATTTGTGTGTTTTGGAATCTAAGTGGATCTTGATTAACTGTGGCTGATTTGATGATTGTTGGTCTTTAAATTGAATATTGTTGGTTTCGCAGTTGGTTGATATCAAGAAGATTTTGGATTATTGTGGTTGATTTTGAATTGAGTTGATTTTTGGTCATTTCTTTAAGGGGGGGAGCCCTCTGTATCAAATGGTTAAGGAAATCTTCCAGAGGTAATCTTGTTTCTAATTGGAGCTTCATCAACTTGGTCTTTGCCAAGTTTTTGAGTGTAATTGAGATTTGGAGTTTATGTATGGTTTGTACTAGATTTCTTGAGCAATTGTGTATATGGTTTTTGGTGAGATGATATATGTCTCACATGTGAATCAGTTTGTGATGTTGTACTTTTCTTATTTTGGTACAAACCCTTGATGCTTTAGATTTTATGTTTTGGATTCTAGGGAAAGTGGCTCTACGTGGGGGACGACGCACAAAGGGGATGTCAGGATAACCCACATTAGAGTTAGAGTAATAAGTGACAGCCTATTTAATTTAATTAGGGGGTGGGTAGTTAAACATTAATAAGATAATTATGGATGCCTTGTTTGCCTGTTAGGGATTTTATAGACTAAAGGTTGGTCAAGAAGGCCATGGTTGGCATGATCGTTGCCTCGTCTTCACAAGAGGTTAACTATTCCACATGAGTCACCCTATGGAGCAAAACCTTGAGATAGGTAGTCAGGATAACCATAGATGGAGGTGGCACCTCTTGATAGGTTGTCTAGATAATCCATGTAAGGCCATGCCATGACACTCTCCTCTAGCAATTCCTTTGTGTTGTTTTATTGCTAACTTTTAGAAGTAGTCTATTGATTTTATGACTTGAGATTATTGATGATAAGTTTTGAGATTTATTGTTGTTATTAAGCATTTTATTGATGTTATATTACATGATTTACTGTTGCTATTTTTAGAATTGGTTTAATGATGTTATGTTTTTTGGTCTATTGATGTCATGTTTTGGTTGAGTTTTATTGGTGTTGTGGTTATCCTTGTGATTTTCGTCACTTTTGTATGACATTGAGTCTTGTTGTTCTCTTTTGGATGATCTTGGCTAAGGATTCTTTCTTGTTAGCTCCTTAGCATGGGGGGTGGGTCTTCAGACCCATGTGGTTGGGTGGAATGTGCTATGCACCCCATTGGGTCCCCAGTCAAGGATCAGAAGGTGTAGATTTGTGCTACTTGCAGTGATTCTAGAGTTGTACCCGACTTGTACTCAGTTATGATACTTTGTATTCATGTGTTCAAATGTATCATGCTATCTTATTGTATGGTTTTTGTTCATGTTGGGAAATGCTTTTGTATCATTGTACCTCTTCAACAATGTAATGGATGTATTATATTATTTTATCCTTGATAAACCTTATGCGAATTTTGATCCATGGCAGCTGTTATTCGATATGTTGTATCTGTGGAAATATGTCCCTTGAGTTTATGAGGTTAGAGAGTTTATCATTATGAGTTTTGAGTTAATTAGGTAAATTTTGTATATACGTACATGGATGGTTTCTTATTAATGATTTGTTAGGTATGTGTTACATTTGTAAATGTTTACCTTGTTATGGATTATATCTTTGGCTTTCATTCTTTATCGTCGTTGTATGTATCTAAGTTTCATAATGTCACATCGTGTACCCCAAGGGACATAAGTGTTAGTGAATTTTTAAAAATGAATTTCATGTGGTAACTTAATGTGTATTTCATGTATGTTATGTTCACTTTTTTAAAAAAATGTGTGGTAATTGATTCTTTAGTTGTCCTTTGGGGTTCACATGATGGGACGTTATAAACTACACTGTTTGTTCAAAACCCAGCATTGACACCCCATTTTCATATGGAAACATGCACTATTTAACCCTAGGGTATTACCCAAATCATACAATAATGACTCCCTGACCTACAAACACATTGAAACAACTATCCTACATCAGATAAGTCATTCCACTAAGCAACAAAAATGGAGAGTAGGTGGAATGACTAATAACCCATATTTATACCAACCAAACCCTTAATTTTGTATTTATAGGGCTACATTAGGAAGATGAAGAGATCTCCAACAAATCCTATTGAAAAGAATTCAAACTTGATTCAAAAGAAAGCTAGATCATGCCTCTATAGATTTCAATCCACTTCAATGCATAACAAGGATAGTACGGGTCGTACGAAGCAAAGAAAGTTCATAAAACCAAAGAATTTACAGAAATGGTATTGTATTTCATGAAAAATGCTTTCAAAAACACTTCAACAACCTTGGTTGAGCTTTTTTGGAGGCTTTTATAGCTTTTAAATTCATATTACTTCCCCCAACATTCATAACTATTTTTCAAACTCTTGACCTTCCAACTTCCTAGAAAGTTGCAAATTTAACAATTTCTACTTTTTTGACAACATTTATAATTTGTTTTTGCGACTTTGAACATTTTAACTCCTAAGACACTATCACCCCCAATTACATATTAAATGGTCTTTTTATACCTTATTTAACATAATAGACTAAAAAAACTCCACTCTATCCACCTAAAAACCGTGACTCACTTACACAAGAAAAAATGGTCTTATTGACCTTATTGCAACAAAAACACATGAACTCCTAGAGCTTGCAAAATATTAACCTTGCTTGACCATTGTTGATCAAAGGTGCTCCTGCACCACATTGCACAATTTTTGTACATAGAGGCCTATTTTCATTGCTATGAATTCTTTCATTCCTCTGTGTGATGCCCCCTCAGTTTGCGTTTGTTTGGACAACTACTTGTATTGCATCTAGACTTTATGATATTGTTTGCTAGACTTTATGTTAGTAGTTGTTGGACAATATGATACTATTGAATGTTATTCAGATATTGTGATACTTTGATGATTAGATATGGTGACTGTTTGATGACACTATGATGCTTAGTTTAATAATATTGATGGCATTGTGATATCTGATGTTTCTTATTTATACCATGGTAAGAAGATTAGTTAATTGTTTATTGAGTTGTTATGGATACAATATTATGTATGGTTAGACGTATGCGTTATCATGTTTTGATATCAGTTATTATGTTTGGTGAAGGGAAACAGGGTCACATCACTCGCTTGTGAGTGCCCTACAATGATGTGACTTTCCCTTCATGGTGTGACTGATTGTTTTATTATGCACATGTTTGACCCTATGTTTTCTTGTAGGCTACAGGTACAAGGCATTGACTCGACCTAATTATTAGGTTTGAGCATTTAAGAACCCAATGGAGTTGTTGTTTCATAGGTAGCATTGGGTCCCCCACATTGATCCATCGTCCTCATCAAGGATGAATGCATGTTGTCACATTCGACATGTAATTTAGTTGTGTTAGTTTTCCTCCAGTGTAGTCATTTTACCTTCATTTTTCCTTCGGTTAGTATTGTCTGACTATTTCATCATGGAGTCATGCCAGTGAGTTGTGCTCTATTGATTATCTCATTAAATGAAAATTTTCAAGTTGTAGGCTTTGGTTAATAAAGATAAAAGTATTTATTAAACAAATAATTAAAGTAAAGTAAAATTATGATTTATTGTCTAAATCTAATTATTTATTTAAATAATAAATAAATATATCTATATAGTTCTATTAATGTGTTTGTATAAACAAACTTCATGAAATAAAACTAAAACAATAAATCAATAAATTAATAAACTAATGGTTGATTGTAGGTCTATGGTATGTAAGTTAAGATAGAGTTAAAATTTAAAAAGAAAGATAAATAAATGAAAATTGAAGTGGAAGGAAAATTCTCAGAAAGGAAGATAATTAGGAGAGTATTGGAGGTTAATTAATTTAGGTGGAGTTTCCTAGAGAGGGGAAATTGGCTTATTTCTCTTGGAGGAAAAAATGAACCTTGAATGCTTGCCATGAATATCTTCTCGGGGGTTTCTTATTCAGAAAGTTTTGGAAAAAATTGTGGATTTGGGGTTTTTATAGTAATAGTGAATTCAACTGCTCGGGATTGCTAAGATTGTAGAGTGTAAATTTGGTAGAAGTTGGAGCTGCAGTGAGGGTATCAAATCCATGAGCCATGATCCAGTTTAGCTAGACAATTTTTCCAAGTTTCACCATTTTCTCCCTATTTATACTCTTTCCTATTGGAAACCATTGATCTTCTTTGATTATTTAAGTCTAATAAAAAGAAATCTTAGGAATTACAGGCATAAATTGTTTTTCTATGTAGTTTGATACTCCATGTTCTCAACCATAATATTTTGCGGTTATAGTCAATGAACATTATATTGTTTCTGCCATCTGAAAATTATTATAATGGCATTGGGGCATGTGCAAGATCATGATGGGCCAAAAAGTGGCAATATTATGGGTATTTGTAGGGTATGTGGCTGACGACTTTTATTTTACCCAAAATTGATTAAACAAAAAGGGTTTTTAGACAAGATTCTCAGCTTTCCACCAATATAAATTATGCTTTAGTTTGAATTTAATAAATTATTATTATTTATTTTCTATTAGAATTATGACTAAAGCCCTAATCGATATGCTGATTGAAAAACATCTATAAATTTCAAATGGTATCACATTTTTTGAATCCAAAGCATGCGTCATATTCTATGCTTCACATACTATAGGATTAAAAAAACAAAAATAAATTTCATGAAGTTTTGACCAAGTTAAGGTGAATTAGGACATAAAAGTTTTTATATTTTTAAAAGTTGTAATAAAAATTCATAATTAATTATTTACTTGGAAAAAAATTACAAAAATATGCATCACATCGGACATGAGTCCTATACTTATATATAAAATATTATAAAAATATATTATCATTTTATTATGGTTAGGGTGGTCGGACAAACACCTACTTCTTCTTTTTTTCCTAAAATTTAAGTAATACTGCATTGAAATTGCAAATTTTCACCAAATAGATTTTATTTATTTTTAAATAAACCTAGTAGTTTAGAAACTACATTCAATTTTCTACAAATTCTATTCTTACATATTTTTGAAATAATATAGATAACTTATTCAATTTTTTACTTCAAGTTGCCTAACACTGATTTTTCTAAATTTTTTGCCACTTAAGGGCCTGTTTTTTACATGATGATCCTGCACATACCCATTGTTCTTATTCAATGTGTCATTCAATTAAGTAATTACCTCCACTATCTGTAGTCTTACTATCTTTGATAGTTGAAATCTCTGTTTCAAAGGAAGTTTTATTTGTAGGAGGTATCGCCCTTGTTTTCCCCAAATTTGTTTAAGATCTATGCTTGTTTGGAATACCTGTTACTCCTTCAGTTTGCTTGTGTTTCTAAATTGTTGTCAAAGGGAAACTCATTTTTTTTAGGATGGGTAATATTTATGTGTATCAAGAATTGCTTTATATCATGAGTAACCTCACCTTTGGCAGGTCGTCTTTATTTCTTCCTACATTCACCATACAAATGGTGATTAACTTTCTGAGCAACCCTCCAATATTTATATTTTGTGAATGGAAATTACTCTATAGAAGTCGATAGGGGTCTTTTAGTCATTTACTTAAAAATATATTCATCGAAATGAATCTTGCACCAAGTAATTGTGGTAGCTAACAGTGGCCTATGTCTAGGTGAGATGTAATTTGTATTATAACTGGTTACATTATATGACCATTGTATTTTAATTGTTTTTATTGGGATTTTATTGGATATGAGTCTTAACATGGAAAAATGTGGACTAATTTCATAGTTTAGTGTGGCCGATAGCATAAGTATATAGAACAACGATTTAACTGTGTAAAGAAAACCAGGATATTTTAAAATGTGCATGTGTTTAATGTATTAAATAAATATATAGATTGGTGTCTATGTGTGTGTGTATATATACATGTTTATTGATGTTGTTGTGTTAATTTCTATAGTTGGTAATTTGTAGCCAACCTTTATTATTTTGAAATTAAGAATATATATATATAGAAATATAATATATATATATATATATATATATATGTGTGTGTGTGTGTATATATGTATATATATGTGTGTGTATATATGTATATATATATGTATATATGTATATATATGTGTGTGTGTGTGTGTTTGTGTATATTAACACATGTGAGACTTAAAAGCAAGTTTGGTTGTACCTAACAATATTTTATCATTGCTAGAACATATTGGAAGAGGAAGTAATTGATTTCAAAAGAATTTTTTGGTTTTTTTATGATTAATTGATAATCATGGAATGGAAATCTTGTAATGCATTTTAGTTTCCATGTACTTTTATGGATTTATTTTTGTTTTGGAATAAGTAATTGGTGTTGATTTATGTATAATTCTTTAAGGAATGAATCTTAGAGTCTTCCAGAGGCTAGGATGATTTGTTCTTCTGATGGAAATGTTGATATCTTGTTGATCTGTGTATATGTTGGTCGTTAGTCTTGCACCTTGTGTATACCTATGTAATTAGTATTTTGGAAACTCATGAGCAAAATGAGATTGTGCCTCACCATGTGAATTTCATTGAGTTTTGAGTTTGTGCAAGTGACTTATTTTCTATTTCAGTGGTTTCTTATTGTCAGTAGGGGAGTGGCTTTAAATGGGAGCCAACACACAAAGGGATGCTTGGATAACCCATGTGGAAGATTTATAAACAAGTGATAACATAAAATAAACTAGGGGGAATGGGTAGCTATAACATTAACAAGATAAGTCTATGGCACACTCAGCCCCAAGCACTCATTTAGGCTTGAGGTGAGATGAGAAGGCCTGAAATGGCATAATCAACTACCTCATCTCCACGAGAGGTAAGTTGATTCCTCATAAGTTGGTATGATGGGCTGGAGGTTAGTAGAGGCTACCAAGATAACCCAAGATGGGGGTCGGGGCCTATGTAGATCTACCTGGATAACTTATGACTAACTATGTGATGGCACTTCCCCTACGAAAACCTTGTATCCCTTTGTCTTATGTTTTACCTTGTTTATTTATGTGCATCTAGAGGTATAGTCTCTATCATTTGATATTGTTCTTCTTGCTCTTGTGTTTCATGTCAGCCCTGTGAAGTCTTTAGTCCTTTGCCAGTCATTGATGGTGGTGCCCTTTGCTACCTCCCAGCACGAGGGGTGGACCTTTGGGTCCACATGGTTGGGTGGAACATGTTTCATTCTCCATTGGGTTCACTTCCCCTGTATTTCTCATGGCGACTTCAATTGATCTAAGGACTTCTTGTGACATAGATTTTTAGCACCCACTTGCTTTCTAGGTCTCCTAGGGTTTTTCACCTAGAAAGAGAAAGATGGGCCAAAAACGCTTAGGTTACATTCAAAGTTAATGCAATATGCCTAGATGTAATGTGTGAATGCAAGAAACCAACAAGATTGATGGATTAATGAATAGAAACTAAAGGAAAACAACTCATTTGAAAACACATTGTGTAATACAACAATGAACTAGAAACAAATGTAAAGCCAAATAGAAATGAATGAAACTTGAAGTGTGCACCTAGAACCTTGAACGAGACTAGAAATTTCTTTTCAAATACTCTTGATGCTGATTTTTCATGCCTAGATGGACTCATTCACCATTTTGGGTGAATTAGTCCTAGTTTTGTAAAACTGAACCAAAGCTCGTTTCAAACAAAAGGGTATCCAAAAAAGAAAAAAAAAACAAAAACTAACCCTGGAGTGAGACTCATTCACCATCCATACTGAATTATTCCACTTTTGAATTTTTGAATATTCAAAGGTTGACTCTGAAGCTTTCATTCTACACTTCGGCTTCCTACAGGTGTCTGCTTCCGAAACTATTGTATTCAGGCCTAAAAGTGACTTTTTGTTGATATTTTGACTTGAATGATGAAGACATGACTTGAATGACTTTGCAATTTTATCTTTAATGCTTTTCAAGCTTCCAAAAGACCTAAATGTGCATACAAACAAGATAAGAAAGAGAAATTATTGATCGTTAGGGCATGGGGGTTTGCCTTGGTCAAACCCCATTTAGGTAATTAAAAAAAAGTGATGAAATAATAGAATGAATCATGAAATAATGGAATAGATTACCTTTTGATGATGATAGATATTGAAAGTCTGCAACAAAACATGTAGAATCTACCCTTGAATGTTCTAAGAAGCAATCTTAATGAAGAAACCCTAGCTTGATTGAATTGTATGAGAAGATGAAAGATGAATTAATGATGAGAGATGTAAGAATGATTTGTTAGATGTAAAATGAGGATAAAAACACTTATTTATTGACAATTGTGCCTTAGTATCTTGAATATACCTCATCATAGGCCGACATGTAGAAAAATTGAACTTAAAACCTAAATTTTCCCTCTCAAACCCCGAAAATGACTCAAAATGGGACTTATTCACAACCCATGGTGAATGGGTCCCACATAGATGGGACTAACTAACCACTAATGTCGAATGGGTCCCACTGGGATCATTTTTGCTTACTAGAATGTTGAGAAGTAAGAAAATTAGGCTTATATGATCACTATGTCGATTATTTGATCAAATTATGCCTCGGGATGCGTAATATGGGTCAATAAAGTCCTATTAGTGATGATGTAAATTTTGAATAGAGCTTGGGACACATAAATAAAATTGAAAGTGTGATTAAATAAACTTTGCAACACTAAAATTAGGTCCACATAGCCTAGAAGGGCACAAAAACCAATGTGAATGTGCAAGACACATTACAACACTAATTTATCATTAATTTTACATTAAGAACCTTCTAGATTGACGTAATAATGTTATTAAACACATTTTATAATGTTGAATTAGAAAGAAGTAAGTCAATTAAGTCTAGAAAAGCGTGAAAATCCTTTACAAGACTTTACAACACCTTTACAAGACGTCACTAAAAGCATGTTATTTGATTTGCAAGGGTACAAAACCTATTTTGGACACATGAAATGCCTCACAACACTAGATTAAGGCCTTATTAAGTTCAATTTATCAAGAATTAATCCCATGTCAAGCAAAGGGTCCAATTTTGTACGACACACTTTTGCATTGTATCTACTCTTGGTATTTGTGATCCTTTTACTTTTATTTGTATTATATCTCTATTATGTATCATGTATCAAGATGTTGAACACTCCTCACTTGTAACAAGTAGGTATTATTGTATAAGATGTATTTGTAAAGTTGAAACTGATGTAACTCTATCATGTGATGAATTATGTAGTCAATGTTATTGTACATGTTAAGTGGAATGGATGTAATCAGATAATCTTTTATGTTTATATTATGGTTGTATCTTATGCATCACTTGATTAAAATTAATGAGTAAATTTGATTCTTAATTTATGTTAGAATTTGGTTATTAATGTGACATAGATTTTAGGAACCTAAATGCTTAACTCTCTTCCTAGGGTTTTCCACCTAGAAAGAGAGATCTGGTTCCTAAAATGCTTATGCACATTCAAATTAGGATGTGTGTGATGTTATTAATGCTAAATGGAGTAATATAAGTGCTGATAAATTATGAAATTGATCAAATATGCATGTAAAATTTAAGAATTATGACTTGTATGAAAACACATTGTGTATTACAACAATGAACTAGAAACTTAAATAAATGAAATATAAATTTAATGGGTTTGAATAGAGTGTACCTGGAGATAGAATGAAGTTACTAGAAGGTTTTGGAATGTCTCTAAAATTATTGTAAATGACCAGTGGGGCTCATTCACCAAGCATGGTGAATCAGTCCTACTTCTGGTAAAAACTTCTGAAAACTTGTTTCTGACTGTTGGGAGTTGAAATCTCAAAAAATAAGTTTTCAACCCTATAGGTGGGACTCATTCACCAAAGGTGAAAAATCAGTCCACCTACAGAAATCTGGAAAATCAGAGGAAGATTATGTGGAGTTAGATCTATATTTCTACCTCCTACATGTCTCTGCTTCTGAATTTGTCAGATTTGGGTCTACAAATGACTTTTCCTTGATGATTTGGCTTGAATGATAGGAGGATGACCTGAATAACCTTGGTATGCAATCTTGAATGATCTTCAAGCTTCCAAAAGACCTAAATCTGCATACAAACAATACACAAGAAGAGAAATTGTGATAGTTAGGGAATGGGGGTTTTCCTTGGTCAAACCCCATTTAGGTAATTAAACCAAATTGATGAAATCAAGGAATGAAGCATGAAAAAATGTAATAGATTACATTGAAAATGATGATTGATATTGAATGATTGTAGAAATATATGTAGAATCAACCCTTGAATGCTTTAGAATGCTAACTTGAAGACCTCCAATGGAGAAACCACAATTTGCTTGACTTGTGATAGGAAAATAGATGATGAATTGATAATGAGATGTGTAATAATGAGAAAAGATGTTGATAGATAGATGAGATGATGTAAAAATAAGGTTAAAAATCCTTATTTATAGTCAATTGTGCCTTAGTACCTGATTATACTACATCATAGGCCGAAATGAAGTGAAAATAAACTTTAAATTTCACTTCTTCTTACTCAAGGGTCAAAATGGGGGACATATAGGACACATTCGCCAGGCATGGTGAATGCGTCCTACCTAGATAGGACTCATTTTCCAAGAATGAAGAATGGGTCCCACAGGGGCCATTCTGACACCTATGATGCTAAGTAGATAGGAAATAAGGTTTTAAATGCTATCTTGTCGAGTGTTTGATCAATTAATTCCTTGGTATGCACAATATGGGTAAAATAAGACTTATTAGTGATGATGTAAATGTAATAGGGCTTGGGACACATAAATCAATGTGAAAGTGTAAATAAATGCATTTTACAACACTAAAGTTAGGTATGCATAGCCTAGAAGGGCACAAAAATCAATGTGAATGTGCAAGACACATTATAACACATTAAGTTTACATTAAGAACCTTCTAGATTGATGTAATAATGTTATTAAACACATTTTATAATGTTGAATAAGGGAGAAACAAGTTAATTAAGTCTAGAAAAGTGTGAAAGTCCTTTACAAGACTTTACAACACCTTTACAAGACATCGTTAGAAGCATGTTGTTTGATTTGGAAGGGTCCAAGACCTAGTGTGGACACATTATATGCCTCGCAATACTAGATTAAGGCCTAATTAAGTCCATTTAATCTTATGTTGAAGGAAAAGGGTCCAATTTTTTACGGTACAATTAATAAGTTTTATGGTTTTGCAAATTCAAATAATGGGAACTACGTAATGCAGTTGTGAACCTTAGAGGACATAGGATAGTATTTAATTTTATGTTCATTTTCAATCATGGAACATCACACTTTAAAAAAAATCATTGTTGCATTTTTTAGTTGCTAGAGTGTTGTCCTCTAAAGTTTACGGTGGGCGCGTTACACATGGTATCAGAGCCAAGTTTAAACGCTGAGTGCTCTAGGTATATAAATGAGCACATTAATTTTTCTTAGATGTATAGTTTGAAGTTTAAGTTTTTCCTTGTTGACCTTGTCTAATACCTTAAATTTTTCTTGATGTTGTCTATGTAGGAATATTCCTAGAGTATGGGGAAGAGGTCGAGGGAAAGGAAGAGATCATGGTAGTGGTCGTGGGGCCAATTGCTAGGATTCACCTCCATAGAGTTCCCATGAGTTAGATCATGAGGAACATCAAGGTTCATAGAATAATTAGGGAGGTTGAGGACAAAACTTGGATCAGCCAGGGTTGGAGGGCTCATAGTTGTGCCAATTTAAGAGGAGGTTCTTTCCCAGCTTAGTTCGATGCAGGAGGGTGAGCTGTTAGTGATTCAGGAGAGAGAGAGAGAGAGAGAGAGAGAGAGAGAGAGAGAGAGAGAGAGAGAGAGATCTCCCAAGAGGATAAAGTTAGCTATTGAGCAGGATGCCATATTAGCTTATCATATGAGGGACCTTCTTCATGCACATGCTTAGACATTTGATGGGATAGGTAGTGGATTAGAGGTAGAGACTTGGTTAATCAATCTAAATTGGTGTTTTTCTATGCACCCATATGGTAGCAATACCAAGGCCAGGTGTGCCATTATGCATCTTTGAGGTTTTTCTTCCACGTGGTGGTGTCTTGAGGAGTATAAATGCCATCTAGACATAGATTTAGTGTCATGGGAGATGTTCTTAGAGAGATTTAGAGTCTGATTCTTGTCTAACCATTGGCGGCAGTGTCGTACAAATGAGTTCCATGCACTGAGATAGATGGCAATGTTTGTGGAATAGTATGAGTGAAAATTTTATGAACTCAAGCAATATGCTGACATTGGAAATGACATAGGCATCTTAGTACAACACTTTATCACGTACTTAAATTCCTGCATACGTGGTGGTGTTTGGTTCTTCAAGCAGAAAACCATCGAGGTAGTTGTGGAAAAGGCTCAAATTGTTGAGGAGAATTTAGCTATGGCTTTAGGTAGACAAACGTGGGTTCAGATTTGTAGTGTACCTTCAGCAAGGTTCAGTTCTCATGGTGGTTAGAATCAATCATTAGGTCCATCTAGGGTTCATTAGGCACCATCTAAGGGTGGCCAATAGTAGTATCATCATCCCTCTTAGTCAAAATATAATAACTCGCATTCTCATCAGGATGATAGGTCTCATTCCAAGAGAGACAAGAATTAGAGGCTAATTAAGAATTATCGATCTGATTAGCTAGCCCAAATTTCACAATCTATAGTTAACAGGGGTAGTGTTCTATAGTCTTGTGCACCCCTAAGTGGTAGAGATTTTTGCAGAGGTATAGGATGCTTCTCATGTGGACAGTATGGTTGTATTGCTCATTAGTGTCCTCAAAAGGGCACTTTTGGATTTACTCAGAGACCAATGACTTTAGAGCTAATAGTAGGGGATGCAGGTAGATCACACAGTATTTTTGTTGTGGTTGATAACCACCAGGCTAAGCAGTAGGGTACAGTGGTTGAGACATCAAGTGTGTTATAGGGTAGTAGATTTTTTGTTCTCTTTGATTCAGGTGCTTCAGACTCCTTTACTTCTCCTTCTGTAGTAGTGCGATGTGGACTGGTGGTAGTGAAGTAGGAAAATAGGTGGTAGCTTGATTTAGCTTATGGTGCTAAGGTCACAGTTGAGTCTCTTGTTCATGTTTGTAATTTGAGGATTGGATCCCTTGACACCACAGTTGATCTTCGTATCATTCCTCTTGGGTTTTATGATGTTGTATTGGGAATGGATTGGTTAGAGGCTCACTAAGTAGTCATAGATTGTTTTCACAAGTTAGTGAAGTGTCTTGATGATTCTGGTGGTGAGGTTTATGTAGTTGGGATTCAGAGACCTATTTCCTTGAAGATGATCTCAGCTATGCAATTGAAGAGGCGTATACATGTGGCAAGGCTATCAGTTTCCAGTGACAGTCAATGACTTGGAGCTAGGAGAGAGTCAAGATGAGGTGTCACTTGATAGTCATCCCATTCTTAGATAGTATGTTGATGTTTTTCCTAGTGAGATTCTAGGGATGCCACCTAAGTGTGACATTGACTTTAAGATTGATCTTGTATCTAGAGCTGAGACCATTTCAAGAGCTCCTTACTAGATGACCACTCAGGAGCTTAAGGAGCTTTGATTACATCTTGAAGAGTTGTTAGGGAAGGGATTTATTCATCCTAGTGTCTCCCCTTGGGGAGCACCAGTGATATTTATGAAAAATAAGGATGGGTTCCTTTGATTGTGTATAGATTACCAACAGTTGAACAAGGTGACAATAAGGAAAAAATATCCATTGCAAAGGATTGATGATCTATTTGATCAGATCAAAGGTGCTAGGGTATTCTCAAAGAGTGATCTTAAATTAGGGTATCACCAGTTGCACATCTTCGAGGTAGATATACATAAGACCACATTTTGTACTTGATACAGAAGCTACGAGTTCATAGTGGTGTCATTTGGGTTAATGAATGTTCCATTAGTGTTCATGAGTTTGATGAATGGTGTGTTTCACACCTACCTTGACTAATTTTTCTTCATGTTTTTAGATGATATATTAATCTATTCTAGAACCATGGAGCAGCATGAACATCACTTGAGATAGGTGCTATAGTGTTTGAGCGAAAACAAGTTCTATGCTAACTTGTCGAAGTGTGAGTTCTTCAAGATAGAAGTAAAATATCTAGGCCATATTATTTCTAGTGAGGGCATTATTGTGGATCCTTCAAAGATCTAAGCTATCATTAATTTTTCCTACACCTACTTATGTGGAAGAGGTTCACATTTTTACGGGGTTGGAAGGTTACTACTGACAGTTTGTATAGGTGTTTTTGAGGATAACCCATTCCATTACTTCTCTTCAGAGGATAGGGAAGAAAATTATTTAGTCAGAGTAGTGTGAGGCAGCTTTCCAGAATCTTAAGGAGAGATTGACTAGTGCTCGTATCTTAGATATTCTTGATCCTTTTGGGAATTTTTTGGTTTGTACAGATGCTTCCTTGGAGGGTATGGGAGTTGTATTGATGCAGGAGGGTTGTGTGATTTCCTATGAGTCTTGTAAACTCAAGGATCACAAGCTGAATTACCCTACACATGATCTAGAGTTAGCTGATGTGGTACATGCTTTGACGAGGTGGAGGAAATTTTTACTAGGGAATTGGTTTGAGCTACACACTAATCATCATAGTTTGTAGTACATCTTTATCAAGCCTAATTTGAATGTGAGACATAGATGATGGATGGAGTTATTATGTGAATATGACTTTGAGGTGAAATTCATCTAGGGAAAAGAAATTGTGGTAGTGGATGCACTTAGTAGGTGGACACATGAGTTATTGGCAATGACCCTTGGTGTGGATTTGAGGAGTCGGATACTCTCAACACTTCCTTTAGATAGTTGGAACCAGGAGGTGAGGTCTGAGGTGGACTTAGGCAGGATATTCCCTTGAGTCAAATGGCCTTTTGAGGCATTTGGGTCATATTTATGTACCTTCCTCTAGATATCTTTGCACTTTGATCATGTCAAAGGTGCATTGGGAACCTTATTCAGCCCATCCTAGTGTCAAAAAGATGCATGCAAATCTTGAACAGTTATACTTTTGGGTTGGTATTAGGAGAGATATTATTGATTTTATATTGAGATGTTTGGAGTGTCAAAGAGTGAAGGTAGAACACCAGAATCTTGTAGGAGTTTCATAGCCTCACTTGGATCTAGAGTGGAAATGGGACATTATCTCATTAGATCTTATTGTTGGTTTTCCCATTTCTTCACATGAACATGATGCCATTATGGTCACTGTGGATAGGTTGAAAAAGATGGCACACGTATCTCCTATTCATTCCTCATGCAATGCTTTGTTAGTGGCCATAGTTTTCATGGAGGACATTGTTAGGTTACATGGTATTCCTCACCAGATTATTTCAGATAGAGATCATGTGTTTACTTAAGCTCTGTGGATGTCCCTACAGCATGCATTGGGGACTCAACTAAATTTTAGTTCAGTATATCATCCAAAGACTGATGGGAAGACCAAGAGGGTCAACCAGATTCTCAAGGATATGCTTCAGATGTACGTCATGGATTAGCAGTCATGTTGGGAGGACTACCTATATATTTGGTAGAATTTGCATACAATAACAACTATCATAGTTCTATTGGCATGCCTCCTTTCTAGGAATTATATGGTGATTTGTGTTGGACCCCATTGATTTGGGATCATTTGGAGGACACGGTTCTTCTTGGTTCAAAGATGCTTCAGGAGATGGAGCAACAACTGGTTTGCATTAGGGAGCATTTGGCAGCAGCCCAGGATAGATAAAAAGAAATATGTCAATGCTCATAGGGTAGATTGTTAGTTCTCAATTGGTGACTAGGTATTCTTGCATGTGCAACCACAAAAGAGTCTGATCTGTTATGGAAAAGGCTCTAAGCTTGCACCACACTTTGTTGGGCCTTTTGAGATTTTGGAGAGGATTGGTCCTGTAGGATACTATCTTGCTTTGTTGCTAGTCTCTCATGCATACATGATGTATTTCACGTTTCAATACTTAGGTTGTATTATCCTGATATATCTCATGTCCTTGATTGCAATGCATTACAAGTAAAGGATGGGCAGCTGACTTTGGAGGGTATAGGCATCATTCAACATAGGAGACTCACACTCAGGGGACAAGAGATTGAGTAGGTTAGGGTCTAGTGGGATCTGAATGACAAGTATTATACTACTTGGGAGGATGCTTCTAGGATGAGAGAGCTTTATCTGTATCTATTTAAAGGCTTCCATGAGTAAGCTTGGTCTTAGGGGAGAGGATGTGGGTTCCCCTCAGTTTTCCTTTATTTGGACAGGTACTTGGATTAGATCTCGACTTTATGATGTTGTTTTCTAGACTTCATGTTACTGATTGTTGGACACTATGATACTATTGGATGTTATTCAAATATTGTGATACTTTGATAATTAGATATGGTGACTGTTTGATGACACTATCATGCTTAATTTAATGATATTGTTGGCATTATGATATCTAATGTTTCTTATTTATATCATGGTTAGCAGATTAGTTAATTTTTTATTGAGTTTTTATGGATATGATGTTATATACAGTTAGATGTATGTGTTATCATGTTTTGATATCAGTTATTATGTTTGGTGAAGGGAAATAGGGTCACATCACTTGTTTGTGAATGCCCTGCGATGCTACAACTTTCCCTTCACAGTGGGACTGATTATTTTTTTATGTACATGTTCAACCATATGTTTTGTTACAGGCTACAGGTATAGGGCATCGACTCCACTTGATTATTAGGTTTGAGCATTCCAAAGCCCAATGGAGTTGTTGTTTCAGAGGTAGCACTAGGTCCCCCCACATCAAACCATTGTCCTCATCAAGGATGAATTCATACAGTCACATCATGGAGTGATGCTCGTGACTTGTGCTTTGTTGATTATCTCATTAAATGCAAATTTTTAAGTTGTAGGATTTGGTTAATAAAGATAAAATTCTTTATTAAACAAAGAATTAAATTAAAGTAAAATGGTGAAGGTATTTATTTAATTTTAGTAAAATTAAGATTTATTGTCTAAAACAAATTATTTATTTAAATAATATTTAAATATATCTATATAACTATTATTGTGTTTGTACAAACAAACTTCATGAAAGAAAATTAAAATAATAAATTAATAAACTAATGGTTGGTTGTGGGATTATGGTGCATAAGTTAAGATAGAGTTAAAATTTAAAAAGAAACATAAATAAATGAAAATTGAAGTGGAAGGAAAATTCTCAGAAAGGAAGATAATTAGGAGAGTAGTGGAGGTTAATTAATTTAGGAGGTAGGGTTTATTGGAGAGAGGCAATTGGCTTATTTCTCTCGGAGGAAAAACTGAATCTTGAATGCTTGTTATGAATATCTTCTTGGGGGTATCTTGAAACATGTTTAGAAAGTTTTGGAAAAAATTGTGGATTTGGGGGTTTTACACAAACAGTGAATTCAAGTGCTTGGGATTGCTAAGATTGTATAGTGGAAATTTGGTAGAAGTTGGAGCTGCAACTGGGGTATTGAATCTGACAACCATAATCTAGTTTAGTTGTGCAATTTTTCCAAGTTCCACCATTTTATCCCTGTTTATACTCTGTCCTGTTGAAAAACATTGATTCTTTGATTATTTAAGTCTAAAAAAAGAAAGAAATCTTAGCAATTGCAGTCAGAAATTGTTTTTCTTTGGAGTTTGATACTGTATGTTCTCAACCATAATATTTCATGGTTATAACCAGTGAATGAGAAACTCATAAATTAAGCAATCTTTAGGAACTATAGGATATTGAGAGATAACCAATACCCATCTTATGGCATTCAATCTTACTTAGCTTACTGACCCCCTTCGTATTTCACATTTATATTTGAAGTACATTATATTGTTTCTGTCATTTGAAAATTATTGAAATGGCATCGTCCTTATTCAATGTATTGTTCAGTCAAGTAATTACTTCCACTATTCGTAGTCTTACTATCTTTGACAGTTGAAATCTATATATGTTTCAAAGAAAGTTTTTTTTGTAGGAGGTATCACCCCTGTTTGTCCCAAATTTCTTTAAGATCTATGATTTTTTGGAATACCCGTTACTCCTTCATTTTTCTTGTGTTTTTGAATTGTTGTCAAAGGGAAACTCGTTTGTTTCAGCATGGGTAATCTTTATATCGTGGGTCACCTCACCTTTGGCAGGTCGTCTTTATTTCTTCCTCATTCACCATATGGATGGTGATTAACTTTCGGAGCAACCCTCCAATATTTATATTTTATGAATGGCAATTACTTCACAGAAGCCAATAGGGGTCCTATGGTCATTTACTTAAAAATGTATTCGTTGAAATGAATCTTTCACGATGTAATTGTGCTAGCTAACATTGTCCTATCTCCAGCTGACGTGTAATTGGTATTATCATACAACTTTTAGTTAACAGATGGAAAATTAACCTTATTTTGGTGAACTTGTAACACTGAAAACTATAGTTCCGAGCTCTTGCCACCCCTTCATTTGTCATATCTTTTAGATCGATGGTCTTAATTATGTTCAAAATCGAACTTCTGTTTAACTTTAGCTTTAAACTATTGTTAAACTTTGGTAATTGATATAAACGCTGTGCACAATCTTCTGCATGGATGTCACAGTTTTACACAAACATTTTATGAACTCTCTGGTTATTGAGAACTATTGCTTAACCAACTGGTTACATGATATGACCACTATATTTTACTTCTTTCAATTGGTATTTTATTGGATATGAGTCTAAACATGCAAAAACATGGACTGAGTTCGCAGTTTAGTGTGGTCGATACCATAAGTATATAGAACAACGATTTCACCATGGTAAAGAAAACCAGAATATTTTAAAATGTGCATGTGTTTAATGTATTAAATAGATATATAGATTGGTGTATATATGTATATTGATGTTGTTTTGTTAATTTTTGTAGTTGGTAATTTGTAGCCAGCTTTGTTATTTAGACATTAAGAATATATATATAAATATATATATGTGTGTATATATATATATGTGTATATTAATATATGTGAGACTTAAAAGTAAGTTTGGTTGTCCCTAATGATATTTTATCATAGCTGGAACATTTTGGAAGAGGGAGTAATTGATTTCGAAAGAATGTTTTGGCTTTTTTATGATTAATTGATAATCATAGAATGAAAATCTTGTAATGTATTTTAGTTTCCATGTACTCTTATGGGTCAATTTGTTTGTTGGAATAAGTTATTGGTGTTGATTTAGGTGTAATTCTTCAAGGAATGAATCTTAGAGTCTTCTGATGGAAATGTTGATCTTTTGTTGATTTGTGTATACGTTGGTCATTAGTCTTGCACCTTGTGTATACCTATGTAATTGGTATTTTTGAAACTCGTGAGCGGAATGAGATTGTGCCTCGCTATGTGAATTACCTTGAGTTTTGAGTTTGTGCAAGTGACTTGTTTTCTACTTAAGTTATTTCTTGTTTTCATTAGTGGAGTGGCTTCCAATGGGGGTCGGCGCACAAAGGGGTGCTTGGATAACCCATGTGGAAGTTTTGTAAATAAGTGATAACATAAAATAAACTATGTGGAATGGGTAGCTATAGCATTAACAAGATAAGTATATGCCTTACTCAGGCTCAAGCGCTCGTTTAGGCTTGAGGTGAGATGGGAAGGCTTGTAATGCAATAATCAACTACCTCTTCTCCATGAGAGGTAAGTTGATTTTGCATAAGTTGGCATGAGGGGTTGAAGGTCGGTAGAGGCTACCAGGATAACCCAAGATGGGGGTCGAGACCCAGGAAGATCTACTTGGATAACCTATGACCAACTATGTGATGACACTTCCCCTATGACAACCCTGTATCCCTTTGTCTTATGTTTTACCTTGGTTATTTATGTGCCTTTGGAAGTATAGTCTCCATCATTTGATATTGTTCTCCTTGCTCTTGTGTTTCATGTTAGCCTTCTAGAGTCTTTAGTCCTTTGTCAGCCAGTAATGGTGGGGCCCTTTGCTACCTCCTAACATAGGGGGCAGACCTTTGGGTCCACATGGTTGGGTGGAACATGTTTCGTTCTCCATTGGGTTCCCTTCCCTTGTACACGTCGTGGCAGCTTCAATCGATCTGAGGACTTCTACACTGTATCTTCTCTTGGGATTTGTGATCCTTGTACTTGTATTTGTACTGTATCTCTATTATGTATCATGTATCAAGTTGTTGAACACTCCTCACTTGTAACGAGGAGGTATTATTGTACAAGATGTATTTGTAAAGCTAAAACTGATGTAACACTATCATGTGATGAATTATGTATTCAATGTTATTGCACATGTTAAGTGGAATGGATGTAATTAGATAATATTTTATGTTTATATTATGGTTGTATCTTATGCATCACTTGATTAAAAGTAATGAGTAAATGTGATTCTTAATTGAAGTTAGAATTTGGTTATTAATAAGTTTTATGGTTTTGTAAATTTGAATAATGGGAACTACGTAATGTAATCATGAACCTTAGAGGACATAGGATAGTAATTATGTTTATGTTCATTTTCAATCGTGCAACATCACACTTTAAAAGAAAAAAAAATGTTTCATTTTTTAGTTGCTAGAGTGTTGTCCTCTAGTGTTCATGGTGGGGGCGTTACACTCTTCTATTCTTTTTCTATGAAGAATCATTTTGAACCAAAGCATTTGTTGGTTGGAGATCAATTTTTCTAACTTGGTTATATTTTTCAAAACTGTGCCCTAAAATATTTAGTGTTTGCTGCACAGTTGAAGTTTGTGGGCCCAAGTTGCTTTTTGGAGGTGTCTTTTGGAAGCATTATCCCACATTCATTATGTGGGGACATTCTTTGCACATTATAGTCACCAACACTTGCATTTTGTGGTTGTATGGTGTGTGCATTTTGTGGTCATATGGTGTGACTGAGAGATCTAGAAGATTCCAAAAGTGCCTCTATAGGCTTTTTTATTTATTTTTGCATATACTTTGCAAACGAAGGCCAATTTTCGCAAACCACATATCAACAGAAAGGTATTTTCACCACTTTTACATTGTTTGAGGATTTTTTCTAATATTTTATTGTTTGGTAGATCTTTTAATTTTTTGAAGATCAATATTGGTTTTGTTGTGCTCTTTAGATTTGCTTTATTCTCATCCCTTCTTTTGTATTATTACTTCCTAAAGTATTTTGTGAAGGCTTCATTTGTAGTATTTGGGAGTTTCTAATTGTTGATGAAGGTTATTGTCATTGTATTTTTGGGGATTTTTCATAGTTGATTATGAGGTTTTCATTGCATCCTATTGTGATTACGTTGAAAAGGGGAAGCTTTAAACAATGGAGAGATGGTATCATTAAAAATTTTAGATCACTTCATTTGTTGCCACATTTGTATAATATTGCTCCCCTTCCTACTACTGATAGTAAGAAACTTGCATGGAATTGCAAAAGGATCATGTTCTAGGAGTTATTGCAATGAACATTGATGATCCCACTTTGGATGCTATTGATTATTTTGAGTGTCCTCATACTCTTTGGACTAAAGTTTTGGAAATACAAGGAGATTTTGATTTTTTTCCATTCCCAAATGATCTTGTTTTAGATTGTTTAGTGCCTCTACATTTTTTAGACAAGATATCCTATGATCATGCTACTATGCAGGAGTTTGAGATTTTAGAATACTCTAAGTCTTCAGATGAGGATGTCGAGGGTTCTTCAAATGCTCCTTCTTCTCCATCAAGGACAGATGATGTACCTTCACCTTTAGTAATTCATTGTGCAGAGTCACTGATTTAAGCTCCTATCATTCTTATTCTACAGGACAATTCATTTTGTGTTGATGATTCATTGAGCACTTCTAATGATTCATCACAACCAATATCTCATTGTCTTCCTGATTGGGATTCTTATTTGTCAAACATTGGTTCATTGTTCATGGAATCTCACATTTCTGACTTGGAAGACACATTTGAGGGTATATCCCTCCTATTTGATGATAGTTGTAGTGCAACTATTGTCACCCCATCTTATTCTTTGGATGTTGTTCAACATCAATTTCCAGTGGTACCTTGTTTGTCACCTTCTATTGTGATTGGGCATGTTTTTGATTGGTTTGTGGCATCATCTTCCAAGGTCTTGGAAACAAGGGCAAATTTCAGAGACATCATCATACTTTTTCATACTTCTTTCTTTCAATTCCTATCTAGAGTGGGAAGTATTCCTACATTTGTACTTGGTTCTATTTCTTCCAAAAGGGAGACAACTTTTTTGTCGACATTGGATCATATTTTGTCTTGAGGGACTTCGCATTTTTGCATGTGATTAGACATTGTGGGGGACTATATAGTCTCTCTCTTTCAGTCTTCTTGGGGGACCATTGATTGTATATACATGATGTATGCCATCCTTGTGGTTGTGATTGAATCCTCCATCCATGAATCTTGTTTTTTTTTTGTTTTATCTCTTTTGGAAATGGGTTTTTTCCCACAGGGTTTTTCTCCTTTTCTCTAGTTGTGAGAGATTGCATTGTAAATGTGTACCTAACATGGTTGTATAGCTAGGACCCATATTGTGTTTTTGCATCTTCATTCTCCCTATGTTTTCACTTAAGGGGGGCTGTTAAAGTAATTAACTTTTTCACTTAGGGTAGATTACTTTGATTACATTCTCCTGGGTGGTTTTTCCCATGTGGGTAGCTTTCCCACCCAACACTTTTCTCATGGCTTTAAAAGCTTGTGCATAGTGTAAATTAATTATCTCATATTTCATTTTCTCTCTAGTGAAGTAGCATAGTGCTCCTCTTTATCTCGTGAAGGTTTATTTTGCAGTTGATTTTTCTAAGTGCTTTGCTCTAACAAACTAACATATTAGGAGCTATAGAACTCTATTTTTTATGTCATCTGTTGCATTGGAATCATAGTTTCACTCCTGTTCTCATCAAATGTTTACCATCATGTGGCATGGTACTTGGAAATTCCCTATAATGGAATTGTGTAGTTTGATGTGGTTGGATTGCTACCTTGATTCCCCCTTTGTAAAGCAAGCGAAATCAAGGGTGGGAATACATCCACCCACGAATTCAATTTGCTAGCCAAGTTAGATAAGAGCATTATGTTTGAGCTACTAATGAATCTGTGATGCAGGATGTGGGTCCTAACATTCTTCTTTCACAGGTAACTAAAGTGGGGGTTTCATTCTCCTTAATGAATCCAAATGAGTATCCTTTTATAAAGTTACTTTTTGAAGTACTTTAGCTTGCATATGCACATAGTGCCATATGTGCGCTAAAGTGGGGGATAAATATAGTGTAAAAAAATGCATACCTTTGCATTTTCACACTTAATTTGGAACTATTTTAGCACCCCTTACATTAAATTCCCTTTAGCTCACTTATTATGGGCCCCTAAGACCCCTTTTGGTGCATCCCAAGGCATATTTCAATTGTATACCTAAC
Organism: Sequoia sempervirens; assembly: GCA_007258455.2. NCBI lineage: Eukaryota > Viridiplantae > Streptophyta > Pinopsida > Cupressales > Cupressaceae > Sequoia > Sequoia sempervirens. Next base: position 50,912,023 of record VDFB02086081.1, on the reverse strand, counting down.
CAAAATCCACAAACAACCTTTAATCATGGTAACCAACCTTTTAAAATTGTAAAATAAGCTTTGTGAGACCATGACGCCCTTGGTGGTGTCTTAGTCCCCCTTAGTGGGACCAAGATTCCACCTAGGGAATCTTAGCCTCGATGGCTTTATTTTTTAGAATTAAGAGCAAGAAATAAAAATATATGAATTAATTTGACATTTTGTCAGCCTTGGGGATCTAATAATTGGGTTATTACATAGGCATTCCTATAAAAGTAAGATTAACACCCATTTCCGCTTAAGTTGAAGAAAGTTTAGATAAGTGAAGGAAGATTTGAAGCAAATTTGAAGGAGAGTTTCAAGAACCAAGGAATTGAAGTCTTGGAGTAGCCTTCTATTGTATTTTTGTAGGTTTTTAAGTTCATTTTCAAGTCAAGATCTAGAATTGCTAAACACTAATGATGGATGCCTATGGAGGATCATGAGAGATTCTAGGCTAGAGATGCAACTAGCGATACTTTCAAGACTAAATACTTGTTTCTTGAGTGATTCCATCTTGCATTGTTTGATTTTCTGCCTAAGGAAAATATAGTTCATGTTTATAGCCTATTAGGGTTATTTGAGATCTTCTTTGTAGGTCATTTTCAGGGTATGTGTAGGATCATAATGGGGCCAAAAAGTGGAGTTATGATGGGTATGTGTAGGGTATATGGCTGACAACATTTTTTTACCCAAAATTGATAAAACAAAAGGGGTTTTTCAAGGAGATTCTCAACTTTCCACCAATATAAATTATGCTTTACTTTGAATTTAATAAATAATTATTATTCATTTTCTATTTGAATTACGACTAAAGTCTTGATTGATAGGCTGATTGAAAACATCTATAGCTTTCAATTAGTATCACATTTTTTGAATCTAAAACATGCATCACATTCTATGCTTCACATACTATAGGATTAAAAAAAAGAAAATTGAATTTCATGAAGTTTGGACCAAGTTAAGGTGGTTAGATATATGATTTTTTATATTTTTGAAAAGTTGTAATAAAAAAATCATAATTAATTATTTACTTGGAAAAAAATTACAAAAGAATATGCATCACATCTAGACATAATTCCTCTACTTATATCTAAAAACTTATAAAAAAATATTATCATTTTATTGTGGTTAGGGTGGTTAGATAGACACCTTATTTTTTCCCTGAAATTCAAATACTACTGCATTGAAATTTCAAATTTTCACCGAATAGATTTAAAAAATAAAAATAAACCTAGTAGTTTAGAAACTACATTCAATTTTCTATAGATTTTATTCTTACATATTTTTGAAATAATATAGATAACTTATTCAAATTTTTACGTCAAGTTTCCTAACTCTGATTTTTCTAATCCTGCACATACCCTTCATTTGCATCTTAGGAATTATATTCTAACACATTTGAATAGGGTTTCTTCATATTTTAGCTTGCCTAATCTTAGACACACATTTAGTTCACACACATTTCCATTTTCAGATCTATGCATTTTCATCACTTGGTTTAATTACCAAACAAGGGGTTTGACCAAGGAAAACCCCATAAACAATCAACCAAATTCCTTTTGTTTTGTAGGTTATTTACGAGTTCAAATTTGAAGACTTGGTGAAGAAGGAAGAGAAAAAATTGAACCTCAAGATCACACTAAGAGAATTCAGAAATTCAAGATGGGACTAAGTCGATAGCAAGAGTATCTTAGTCCTCCCAAGGGTATTTTGTAGAGATTCTTTTGGATTCTATTCTAACATCTAAATATTTTGCATCTGCCCCAAAAAATTGTAGCGGGACTAAGACAACAGTAAGGGCGTCATAGTCTTCCCTAGCATATTTTGATAGCATTTATGAATTTCCAAAATCCTCATCATATTTGCAAACTTCCCAGGTACATAGGTCCTAACTTATTATTTAATTTTTCATTTGCACTCATTATTTGACTTGCATTACTAGGTTTTGTGAGTTGAATATCAAGTTGTCCTCTCCTAGCTTTTGTTTGGTGGTGAACCCCTCAAAGATTAAAGAACCCCCTCCTATGTCTTGCTTGTTGAGAATTGACTCTCCTTTGGGTTTGATATTCAATCCAATTTGGAATCCTAGAAAATATTTGAATGACAATTGAAGAAGTGTGTTGTTTTATGACCTTGGTTATAAAACACCCATTTTCCCACACTGTTCACCAACATTAATAGAAGAATATTTGGAAATGGAATACAAATGAAGCCTAAACTAGGAGGGTGAGATGTGACAAGGGAGAAGAACTAAAAAATAAAAATAAAAACATTATGTGTCAAATTTAATTGAAAATAAAATTATAATCTCATTAATAAAATTAAATATGGAAAGGGTAAAAACAAGTTTAAAAGGATGAGAAATAGATATAGACAAAAAGAGAGGGGAGGATGAGGTGTAAGAACAGGCTTATAGTACTTGAAATGAACAAGGATGAAGATAGTTAAAAAATATTTAATATTAATTTACATGAACCCTTACAATTTTGTGTGTTGTATATATATAAATATATATATTATAAGCATGTATATATAAAATACACATACATTTGGTCCCATCTTGTACAAGGAATCACAAAGTGCCATGTTCTTGTATTGTAGTCTAGTCGCGGATGTGGTACAAACAAATTGAGTTGGTATCAAAAATAAAAGTAGAGTCATACTTTGAATTAATGGCGAAAAGAAGCTAAGAGATGCAGGGGTAGATGGAACCCAGTTAAACACCGGTATGGCCCATGATAGAGACACACCTTCTCTCCTTATCATGGAGAGTTTTATAAAGTATCAGATCTCTTCAGGTTTTGCAAACCGCTTGATGTGAATGGAGATCCATGGGTTTTGGAAGGCCATAGCAACAGTGACATAACTTCATGAAAATGTGTCACACAATTGATCTCACTAGGTGTAGTGGGCTTCTTGAGTTCCTTGTGTCAAGTGACTTAAATTTCTCCTATTGACGTGAGGGCTTGATATAATTGGATTTACCCAATAACCTCAAATACGGATTCATAAGACTTTCTGAAAGAGTCTATGATTGAAAATTTCCAAATTTGAACCTACTTAGAATTTAGGTAACAATGAATTGATTGGTGGCCATACATGGCATTCTAAAATTAGTCTTTCTTAGGAGGACTTCGTGGGCTGCTGATACTAGTTACTCACAATCACATGTTGGTGTGCAATGGGTACGCCGAAGAGGTATGGAAGGTCAATTTCTAGACTTCAGGTAATGATGAATTGATTGATGGCCACATATGGTACTCTAATATTATTTTTTCTTATGAGGATTCTATGGGTTGTTGACGGGTGATCCCACAATAGTGGTTTACAATTTTTGGGCAAACTAGACATTGAAATAAAAAAAATTAACTAAATCTTCACATTCAGGAACCTATAGTGGCTAAACCGTGAGGAATTTGAAGATGATGCAAACTAGAGTCTCGTCACATTTTGTCTATAGATTCTAAAAATATTTTTTCAAAATTTTTGGAATCATATTTTATTTCTTTTTCCATCTCCCATGAAAACTTTTTTTTTCAGAAAACAACATTTTTATAAAGTGACGCACACTGTATAACGCATAATTTTTTTTCCATGAAGGATCAAATTCTGATTCTTTTGAATTTATATTAATAAGTCTAATATCTAGTGCTTCCACTTGGTTAGATAGTTTTTTATTGAATTTTTTTTCTTTAATCAAGGTTTGAAGTGAAACTAATTACAATTCAGACATAGCGCAACCATATAACACGTAAATTTTTTTGTATCTATTAGAATTTATTTATTTTTCTATCAGATCAAGGACTTCAATATCAGGTGCACTCATATTTTTGATTTTTTTTTTTGATAATCTGCTATTTTTCCATGTGTAGAACAAAGGCCTTCATTTTTCGATGAAAAACCTATGTTTAATAAAAATAAAAACATATGAAAATTATATTCGTTGGATAGCTTGTTCTGAGGACTACTTGATTCTAGTTGGGTTCAAGAATTTTGCTCCATTTTCATCCTCAACCCGAGCTTCGAAGGGAAAAAATTCTGGTTTTTTTTTGTGCTAGAGAGCAAGGAGGTGCAAAAAGGGGGGTTCGCTAGAACTAGGGGAGGTTCTAGTGAATTGCTTTTCAAAAAGGGGTTTTCATTATTTTTTTGGAAAGATGGGATCCACATTGTATTTAACTAGTTTGCATGAACCAAGGTTCATTCAAAACCCTTTTTGGTTCACTCGAACCAAACGGTTCATTCGAACCCCAAAAACCAATTTTTTTGGTATGGGGTCATTTTTTGCCACTTTTCCTTCCTCACTCAGATTGAAAACCACTTTTGTGGGTTTACCTAGACACAAGTTATAATTCAATCTTTATGGTTTCTATTTTTATGTCATATAATCATTATCAATGATAGTTAATGTGATAAAATTATCTAATGGGTCCATTAGGTCTTATATCAAGCTTGGATCCTATCTTTGTGTTTTTCTATGAAGGTATTTTATACCAATTTAAAGAGGTTGAAACTTCTTCTGTTGAGAGTCAAGGACTAAGGAGTATTCTTTTGGTTTCTTTTTATGCTTTAAGGTCCAATTGATTCTTGAAACAACCTAAAAGAAAAGTCACTTCTTATGCTCAATTATTTTAAGGGTTGGCCAACAAATTTCTCCTTTTCACTTTAGGCTCTACAAGACCTAGGAGGATAGTCCTATGTAATATCAATTACAATCTCATATAATTGACATCAAATATTGCTTTAAAACAAACATACTATCTTTCTTATGACCAAGATTTAAAGGTAAACAAGATAAGTGGCTAAATTCTTGGAGTTTAATGCAATGATGTGTCTAAGAGTATGCAAATAAGATTATACAATAACTTACAACTGAAATGAAAATTTTATTTTAAGATTTATGACCAAGGAACTACAATCAAAGATATTCATATTGACTAATGCCTAGACATAGGAAATTGAGTCAAGGAGGATGCAATTTAAATTAATATAACAATAATTAACCTAGATCTATGAAATATTAGCAACAATGCATTACACTACTACACTTTAGATTTTATAATCGATTCTACTTACAAATATTTGTGTACATTAAAATCATTCAACACTCCTTATACAAAAAATTAGTCTATTCTTCAAATAAAAGCCATAAAAGAAACACTCTATCACAAATAATGTCCAAAGATGAATAGAAAAGATCTCTTTGATCAATTTTTATTCATAAATAAAAATAGATGTACATTTTAGGAGATAATCAGCCAAAATCTTTCTATTATATATTCATGTATGGAACTAATATTTTTATATAATATTCACTGTTACAACAATATCCTTTTCTATAAACAACTAGACTGGACACAAGTATAGACTACATACATATGCTTTTCTTACAAAAAAATCAAGATCCTAACAAAATGGCCCAAAATTCCCTTTTATCAAAAAAGGGAGGAAACAAGCTTTAGGCCATGGACATATGTTACATTTTCATTTGACCAAATATCTTGTCCTCCAAGGATCAAAAAAAATAATTTACAACTACCCTATAAGGAGAAATAACTATTCTATTAGAATACAAAACAATTACATATGTTGGTTGATAAGATTCATGTTGATACCAAAATGATGAAAGACGAAAGGTGGAAGTACAAGTACTATTCTATGGTCTTCCATCCCTTTTTACAACTACAAAAACACCTAAGGAGAATTTTGAATAGGCCATATAGGACAAAATATGCCCCACATCTAAAAAAAGACAAGAAGAGCATGGGAGACATCTTATTCAACATAATTTTAAACCCATGAGTTTTATTGTTATTTTGAAGGCCAATTGAAAGCCAAAATATTTTGCACTTTATTGTTGTGTGCATTATATCTTTCATCTATTATGACTCCATTTTCCTTTGTAAAATTGTTCAAGTTAGTCTATAATTTAAATAAATCATCAATTGAATTATTCTAAAGAGTTAACTCTAGCTTTCCATCCTTGCAGATATTTGATGATAGTGAGGGAGCTATGCTTGCAAACTCTACCTTCCATACATCCAAATATTTTCTTACACCCGAATCATCCATAAGCTTAGGCATCATTCCATGTTCCATACTTTCAAATATTTAGAATTTTTATTTGAACTAAATATCTTTAAAATTTGTTTTCAAAGAAGATACATCACCCAATAATTCAATTTGGCCATAAATTTGTGTCAAACTCTTGAGGGAACTCCCATCAAAAGCTATATTTATCATTTCCTTTATTGAAGTGGCCCTAAGGAGCTACTTACTCAGTACATCCAAGTAACTGGTTTGAATTTTCTTATTCTTGCCATAAGACTTGTGCAATCCATCAAAAGCACTCTAAGCTCCCTCAAACATATGTAGGATGCATGACAATCTATGACCTAATAGGTTATCAATAATATTAGTCGCAATATTTTTGGCCTCTTTTTTGGCCTTCTTCTCATTTTCTCTACTTTATTAAATTAGTTGCTCTTTCAATTCTTTGATTCTTAGAGAAAAAGTCTCTCTCTTGTACTGAGAACTTAGCTAATGTTGATGTCCCTTCATCTTGATGTCTAATTGTATCAAGGGAAATGATTGATGTGAGATCCATTTAGGCAATAAGAGAATCCCACTTTCTTTGACTAGTTTCCTCCATTCCTCTCAAGTGATCTTGTAAGCATCAAAGCCCATTCTTGGAGGACTTGCTGAGTGACATCCTAATGCCTTGATGGATCCACTCCCTCCTTGACCTAATTCAATCTTTCATTGAACTCAGTTTTCTTGATCCTCTTGATGAAGTCTTTAAATTCATGTGTTGTAACAAAGGTATCATCATCCATGAATTAGCTACAAGCCAAACTTCTAACATCATCAAGGAGTGAATTCTGATCATAGAACTCCATTGCAAGCTCTTTATCAGGAATCTATTCATCATCTTCATTTATTTGGGGAGAAGGGAAGTGTCGGTTCAATTCTTCATCCCCAAGTACATTTTCTACTATGAAGGAGGGGATTCACTACCCCCAAGTCCCAAGACAAATAGGGTCTAAAGGGGGCAAATTTCCCTCATTCACCTCAATAAAAAAGGTTGAAAGATGGGACAAAAATTTAATAAAGAACAAACTAATCTATGTTTTTTGGGGGTTTTCAAAAATGGAAGATTTTGAGAATCGAGTGAGCAGACCACAAAGATATTAGACTATAGACCAACCGGCTCTCCAAAGGATGTCATCACAGGACTTGGATGATAGCGTGGTGAACTGTCATCTCAGGGATTTGTTGGCATCTCGTATGTACTGAGAATAGAGTCTACAATATGAAACTTGCAGGGTGTGCAAATGACCCAAAACCCTTAATCTAACAATTTTAATGAAAATGATGGAATATTGCTAATGCGTAAAATAAACTAACTACAATAATAATATAGCTTGAAAGATAAATTGATTATGATGAAATGACACGCAAGGGTAGTTGAAATCCAACTTATGGGTGGTCCAGCCTCTCATAAGATCCACACAAAAAATTTACCTACACACATGGCGATGAAAAATTGTTGGGGCTATGTTTTGGAGTTTACCTCAATAAAATTCCTGCTTTGGTGTTTCCAACTCCATAGACAACCAATAAACCATAATAGAGAGAAAATCATAAAGAAATGAAATAGACATAATGTATAGAAAGAAAAGACAATCTATATGCTATCTATAATATTTATAATGCAGTGAAATGATAACAATAACGTGGTACCCTCCCTTTAGAAAGCTTGAGAAGTTGAAAGGATGGTAGCTACTAAGGTGCAAGATGGTTGTGAGAGAATGTAGTGCCAATAGCTTATAACCTACAAGAAAGTGATGTAGAAAGAATGGAGAGATTGAAGTGGAGTTGCAAGAATGAAGTGTAGAAAGTAATAGATCAAGAGAGAGAGAGAGTCAATGGAATGAAAGAATGAGCTCAAAATGAGAATATGGAGGAAAAGGGGACATTTTCATGTATGTCTATGTTCACAGAAGACTTTACAACTCACTGATGCCATGAAATGTAATGACTCAATATCCACTAACCGGAGAATATGTCAAGGATGTCTATGTAGCATGGAAGAATCCTTGACAAAATTCCTTCCACCGATGGAAAATTCCAAAGTACAAATAATAAAAAGGCCTTAAGGTGGTATATTTTTGCATTATCCATGTTATAAGGCTAAAGTAAGGGTATATTACAGTGGGAAATTGCACTAGGGTGCAATTTTAAACCTCGACATTTTACCCCCATTTTAGTGAGCATATGTGTTAAGAGCATATGTAAGCTAAGGTAGAAAGAGGTTGAAGATAATATATAGAAAAGGAGAGGAAGCAGTCCTTTGATTTGGTATACGGGTATGTGCAGGATCATGATGGGTATTTGTAGGGTATGTGGCCGATGATTTTTTTTTACCCAAAATTGAAAATGAAAAGGGTTTTTAAAAGAGATTTTCATATTTCCACCAATATAAATTATGTTTTACTTTGAATTTAATAAATGATTATTGTTCATTTTCTATTTGAATTATGAATAAAGTCCTAATTGATAGGTTGATTGAAAAACATCTATAGCTTTCAAACAGTATCACATTTTTTGAATCTGAAACATGAGTCACATTCTATGATTTGCATGCTATAGGATTAAAAAAAAATTGAATTTCATGAAGTTTTGGCCAAGTTAAGGTGGTCAGACATACAAGTTTTAATATTTTTTAAAAGTTGTAATACAAAATTAATAATTAATTATTTACTTGGAAAAAAATTACAAAAAATATGCATCACATCGGGACATGAGTCCTCTACTTATATCTAAAAAACTTATAAAAAAATATTATCATTTTATTGTGGTTAGGGTGGTGCAGACACCTACTTATTTTTCCCCGAAATTTAAGTACTACTACATTGAAATTTCAAAAATTTCACCAAATACATTTTTTTATTTTGTTTAAACCTAGTAGTTTAGAAACTACATTCAATTTGCTACAAATTCTATTCTTACATATTTTTGGAATAATATAGATAACTTATTCAAACTTTTATATCAAGTTTCCTAATTCTATTTTTTATGATTTTTTCGCCACTTAAGGGCTTGTTTTTTCCATGATGATCTTGCACATACCCATACTTGGCATGAAAGGTGCTTCACTAGAATGCAAAGAGGACACAAGTCTTCAATCCTACAAAGATAGCTACAATCTCACCAAAAACATATTAGATGCAACCAAACATGTTAGGAAAAAAAGTGAAAAAGTGATAGAAATAATTATAAGACACCATAAAACACAATAAGTCACGATTTGATTAGATATAAGATGGTGTTGATAGGTATGGCTAGTGTGACTAGAGTCCATATGGAAAGCATGTAGGTTTGTGGCTTATGCAAATTACATTGTAGGAAAGTCAAATAAAATATGGGTCTAGTTAGGTTGCCCCCAAGCTAGATGCGAAGATATGAGATATCTAGACATCAAGACACAACATATAAAATATCAAGTATAAGACACAAATTATAAGAAACCAAAGAATTATTTTGAAAAAAAAATTCACAAAGGGGTTATTTCATCATGGAACCCTTTTCATAAGATATCAAGACACCAAGGAACCCTTTTGAAACACATGGATTTTTTTGCAAGTGATTCTATCATCAAGGAGAGAAAAGAAATATGAGAGATGGCATGGCACAAGATACATGGAGAAATGTATTCATGGTAGGTTTGTCACACACATGAGGGACAACACATTGAAAACCACAACATCACAAAGAAAAAAAGAAGAGACGAAGAAATCAAGAGATAGGGGGACATGATAATTTAGGGTTAAAACTACTCATAAAGATAAATAGATAGATATAGTATAATATACATATGAATTTTCATCAACCCCCAAATGTTTCAAAACATGAAGAAGGGCACATGAAGACAAATGAAAAATAAAAATATGGTCAACATGGAAGAAGGCCTAAATGCCCCCAACAATTTGTATTGTCCTGATCTAGAAATTTAAGAGTACGACATATTAAAGAATAATGAAACAAATAGAAGAAGGTTACAAAAAAATCTCACATCTGTAATTAGGAATCTACAAGGCTAGTGAGGTTCTTCCTAGAAAGAGCACAAAACACATACAAACAAACATGAGGTAACACACACAAGCACACAAATCTAAGCTACAATTGTACAATATGCACCACCCTAATCTGAGTCCACCAGCAAGTCATCTTGATCCCAATCTAGATCATTATAGGGGGATGGAGGATGAGTTTGAAGGGGAGGGATAGAAATGGATGTACCAACCAACTCACCTACAACAAGGGCCAAGGAAGAGGGCCCATCAAGGTCCTCTTTGTCGAGCTCTTGTGAAACTAGGGTCATTGATCTCTCAAAGATCGATGACAGAGTCAGGATATCCTCCACCGAGTTGAGCATGCACTTAACAAGAGTTTCATGTGTCAACTGAGTGACTGGAGGATAGGACACCCAAAATTCACTACTAAACTTAGGAAGAGGAGTAGTGACTAACTCCAGAGATACAGGGGCTACATCCATTACAAGAATGGCACAAGCCAAAGAAGAACCAAACTCTAAAAGAGACAAGCATTTCTTACAACCCTCTCATTAAGCAAGGTCATCCTCAAGTTTGCACTTTAGCTTGATATGTGAAATCCCCATAGAAGAAGCATAAGCAAAAGAAGAAAAAGACAAAGCCACAAAGGACACCACCTTTGTATGAGGCATGTTGAAGGGTTACACTCTAGAATGGAGGAATGTCAAAAAGAGATGTAAGAAGGGGAGGATCCATCGAAGGAGTTATGAACACCTACACCTTTTTGGCATGAGGTTCATCATAGTCCTCCGATGAAGTTAGAAGAAGAATGAAGGAGATGAGAACTGAAGAAAAAGAAAGAAAAGGATCAAAGGCAACCACAAAAGAAGTAGGAGCTGAAATAGGAATAATAGACTCCCCTAAGCTCTACTACAAATCTCCATGCTGCCTGGTGAAATCCTTTCACTAGCATTTACGCTCACATGCAAGTTGGTTACATCAATTATGGGTACTTGAAGGTATTCCTTTAAAAAAGGTTGGGATTCCTTCTCTACCACAAGAGGAACCTTCACAACCATTATCGATGGAAGGGGACACTCCTTAGGAGGAGTAAGAGATACAAAAGAAGAAACAAATAGAGGCCTCTTGGTGTCAAGCCTCTTCCCATGCCCCACCCTAGAGGGAGGAAAAAGAAAAGGTGGAGGACGAGACACAGGAACAACCCCACAAAAGGAATTCCCCCTCCCATATATGGTGGGTCAAGGCATCATGGGGAGAATAGGAAGATGGAAGGACCAAGGCCTCAACTTTTGCAACATAGGCACCTTTCCCTTTCCTATGTCAGGCATAAGAGAAAGAATAGATGATGCCGCCAAGGGCTGAAAAGAATAATAAAGGGGAAAAAAAGACAAAATAGAGGAACTAGAAGTAGAATTCTTAAGGGAAAGAGAAATATTTTATTTCCCCTTTGCAAGGGCAAAGGATGAATCCTATTCTTATACTCACAAACAAGCCTTCAAAGACAACATAAGGCGATGGAGGAAAACCACCTTTTGATGTTTATCCCCTAGTCTTATACATGCAATAAGACAGATACAAGAGATATCCCTAGGAGGGAGGGTCCAGCTAGGGTAGCCCAAAAATGGTCAAAAGAGAAGCCACCATGCGCTACAAATGGCTTGTATCTAGTATTTTGAACAATGTGCATGGTACCCTCATGGGGGTACTTCAGACATCTTTGGATTATGGAAGTGATTACATTCATAGAGGATAGCCATGGAATTCCCAACCTTACTCTAAATAAGTTCAACATCGAGATGAAAACAAATAGGACATCCAAAAAAATAAAGTTTCCATAAAAGATAATAAGGGTATGTGCAAGATCATGATGGGCCAAAAAGTGGCGATATGATGGGTATGTGTAGGGTTGTGGCTAACGACTTTTTTTTACCCAAAGTTGATAAAACAAAAAAGGGTTTTTTAAGGAGATTCTCATATTTCCACCAATAAAAATTATGCTTTACTTTGAATTTAATAATAAATAATTATTATTCATTTTCTATTTGAATTATCACTAAAGTTCTGATTGATAGGTTGATTGAAAAACATCTATAGCTTTCAAACGTATCACATTTTTTGAATCCAAACATGCTCCACATTCTATGCTTCGTATACTATAGGATTAAAAAAATTGAATTTCATGAATTATTGACCAAGTTAAGGTGGTCACATATGCATTTTTATATTTTTTAAAACAGTAATAAAAAATTCATAATTAATTATTTACTTGGAAAAAAATTACAAGAAAATATGCATCACATTAGGACATGAGTCCTCTACTTATATCTAAAATCTTATAAAAAAATATTATCATTTTATTGTGGTTAGGGTGGTCAAACACACACCTAATTCTTATATTTTCCCTAAAATTTAAGTGCTACTACATTGAAATTTCAAATTTTCACCAAATACATTTTTTCTTTTTAAATAAACCTAGTAGTTTAGAAACTACATTCAATTTGCTACAGAATCTATTCTTGCATATTTTTGAAATAATATAGATAACTTATTCAAATTTTTATGTCAAGTTTCGTAACTCTAATTTTCTAAATTTTTTGCCACTTAAGGGCCTATTTTTTCCATGATGATCTTGCACATACCCATAACAAAAGATTCTGAAAAGGTCTGAAAAGAAAAAGTGATAATTTCAACACAAGATTCAACAAAAAATTCAAAAGAATCCACCTCAACCATTTTAGAAGAAGAAAATTATAACAAAAACTTTGATAAAGTTGATTATAAGCAACCACCAAATCCAAAATAAATAAAAAAGCTTTATGGAAGAGGTTATGAACTTATGAATCAACTTGGTTATATTGGAAAAGGATGTGGTGCTAGTGAACAAGGTATCCATGTCCCTATAGAGCCTAACATGCAAGAAATGACTAATAGTCTTGGCCATTGTCCCTCAAAAAAACAAACAAGCCTTCACTCAATACCATCAATATTACAAAAGATTCTTCTAAGCCAACTTTAACATTAGTGGATTTTTAATTGATCAAAACTAGTGGTCTTGGTTATTGTCTTTCAAAAGAAATCAAAGAAACAAAGAAGCATTTTCTTAACATTAATTTCATCACATAAAACACTAACGGTTGGAGTTCATTATATTTTACACCTTCCTTTAAAGAAGAGTACAAAATCTTGACATCTAAAGAGCCTTGTATAAGTATGACATCTTGTACTAAGCAAGAGATATCTTTGTCACAAAAAAAGGAACATATTCTACTTTTGATCAAGAAAGTATCTTGTTAAGACTCCTCCAATAACATTTGATATCTCTCCCTCTAAAAACACAGAAGAAATTTTACAAGAGTTCATTTTGTGCATATTATAGAGTTCATGGTCATTCTACTAATGAATGTATGACATTGAGTAATATAATTCAACATCTTAAGGATTTTGGTACTCTTCCTTGTGTTGAAGCACCTAGTTCCTCTAATTGATCCTAATTTTTATGGTTCTCATCAATCATCTTGGCTCATCCTTGTCTTGCACTAAGTGATGGAAAGGGGTTAGGTAGCCTTGTCCTTGTGTGGCACTTTTCATTGTCTCTTTTGGTTAGTTGACTTCCTTCCATGTATATATAAGAGAAAGTTTAGGATGCATATGACTTGCCTTAAGTTGGCTTGTATGTGGCCTACTAAGTTATCATTAATATTTCATTTTGAGGGTAACCCTTTATTCATGATGTAGTTTCATTTGGGAACATATGACTTGGCATAGGGCTTCTTGAAAAATCTCTCATGTAACTTTCATTAGCTACTTTAAAGTAGATTTCTCATAGTAATGGTGTTAATAGCTGCTTTAGAGTGGGGGCATACATCAACACTCATATTACACTATGCAATTTTCTTTATTCTTGTGATGCGTCCTTTTATTTGTGGTGTCATTGGGTTTGCTTTCCTCCAAGAGAATGATAGTTCTTTAATTTTCCCTCTCTTTGAGACAGTATGCATGATGTTCCCTAAGAAGAGACCTTACATGAACTAAGCAAAATACCTTTGAATAATTTTTTCCTTTCATGTTGTTCATAAGATCGAAGTTTCATTTTGTGGTGCCAAGTCAAAGTTATCAAGAGGTATAGATTTCATATGGTTATTACATGTGAGAGCTGACCATACGCATGAATTTCCCATAGCCACTTGTTTGTGTGTGAGAGCAAATACTAGACGTATGTGTATGTTTCATTGGGGGCTCACCTAGTGGATATTGGGTTCCACTAGCCTGTGTGAGTGTGTGTTTTTTTTGCATAATGGACATCATTTTCCACTTGTAAATGTTTTGTTCTAGAAAAACAACTAAAGCTCGATCCACATCATGTTGGACAAGTAGTTGAGGCTTGATCCACCCCTCTTTTTCCTTTCCTTTCTTCTTTATTTCTTTGATAGTGTACGCTTGTATCTTCTTGTTGCTTCATACATCATTCACCTTATGTATGTCTCTCTATGCTTATGTTGGTTTGACATAAGATCTTGGGTCCTTGGGGCTTGGCCATATCCTTTTATCTTTGTTATCCTATACCATCCACATTGTTGCACTTGTGTAGTGACAAAAAATGTATCCCTCTACATTTTCACACTTGTTTGGGACCTCCCTATTAAATTGAGCCTAATGTTGCCTTGATCTACTTTTTTAATGTGTTTTACACATTCACATTAGGTTTAGAGACCTTTTAAAGTGTATGGACTTAATTATTCTTTATTTAGGGTGTTGTAAAGTGTACCTTTACACTCACACTAATCTAGGGTTTTATTAATTAATTAGGCTTCTTTATGTCTTATTTGGCCCTATTTTATATCCACAAGCCTTAATTAATGCATCCTTCTAAGATTAATCCTGACATTTACCAATAACCAATCATAATTCATGCATTTTTTTATTATATGGCCCATATTTAGTCATCTAGGACTCATACACCACCTTGGGCATATGGGTCCAACCTAAGTTTCGAGGCCCCAATCTGGATTTCACATTAATCTAAATATTTCTTGAAAAATGTGTCCCAAGCTTAGCCTAATGAGACACATACACCACAACTGGCATATGCATTCCTCTTAGCTTAGACCTAATTTAAATTCAATTCTTGGCAAGATTTTATCTTCCTATATTTGATATTGGCTTGTAGTATTGTAATTTTGAGAAATTTGGCATAAATAAGTATAAATACAAGATTATTTCACTCATTTTCACCTAAAAAATTTACAAGTGATTAAGAAATCAAAATTCAAGGATCCTAATACTTCACAAGAGAATCATAGAGCATTCAAGAGCATTTCTTAGGTATTCAAGGGTAGATTTCTGCATCATTTGTTTTAGTAATTCAAGATCCATCTTCATGTCAAAGGAATAATGCATCAAGCATGTTGTTGAGCTAGTGTTGTTATGTAGTATTGAAGATCCAAGTTAAGCATAGTTCCATGTCTAATTTAAGATCAAGATCTAAATTTTTCATGGACACTTCATGTTAGATTGCAAATTTACATTGCAAAACATCATTCAAGGTATCATTGTTCATGTTTAATGTTTCATGTTCATTTTTCATTGTTTCATCATCTGGTTTAATTACCTAAATAGGGTTTGACCAAGACAAACCCTGATTTCCTAGCAATCAACATTTGTTTCTCTCTCTACATGTGTGATTATAGATCTAGGTGTTTTTAGGCTTGAATATCCATGAAGATAGAGTTACAAGATTGAGGAAAGTTGTCAAGTGGTCACAAGGTTGTCATCTTCATGAAAAGTCATCTACAGACTACAACTCAGTGTTTTAGATCCAAAAATTAGGTTGAGAATACATAGGAGAGATAGAAGAGTAGATTTTGATTTTGATCCCCCAAAAAATTTGAACAGGATTGATATGTCACTTTTAGCATATGAGTCCCAGTATATTCATTTCTCCATATTTCTAAAGATCCAAACTTGTCATCACTAGATTCTAATTTCAACATAGAAACCCTAATCTAGGACTGATACACCCAACCTGGCATATGAGTCCCAATGTGTATTAAGATCAACATTTTCAACATTTCAAAATTGGGTTTGAGCTTCTACAAGTTTCCAGGTGCACCTTTTTACTTCTATAGTTTATTGTTTTGATTTACATTCATTTCTAGGTCATTTATTTAAGTGTTGCACATCATTAGGTTTGATCATTAGGTCTTGCATGTTACTTGTCTTTCCAGTCCCTAGATTGGTGGCAAACCCTCTTTTAGTCTTTAATTACACCCTGAGATACTTTATTGCAAGATCTCTTTCCCCCTTTCTATCTTCAAATTGAGATCTCTAAGTTGTTCTTAAATGAAACTTGAGGGAAATAAGTCTTGGTCCTAAACCCTAACTCATGCTCCATCTCCCCAAAACGTGGGGCACTCTATTTCCATCTTTTCATTTTGGTGAACCTGACATGAACACCTTATTTCTGATTTGAAGTGCATCATACTCCTAGATCTAGTTTACATTAACTTTGCAATAGGTTTTGCAATAGTTAATTTGCATCTAGGGTTTCTAAATCTTGCATTAGTGAAAGTGCATATAGAGTACATTTTTGCATCTTGCATCATTGAATTTCATCTAAAATCTATAATTGCATACTGTCTCAACATCATTCAAACCAGAAAACCTAACATTGACTTAGAATTTGCTGATTTCAATGTAAAAATCCTAATATGGGACACATGCACCCCTCTGGGAAATTTAGTCCTATTATACGTGTTTTTTCCTAATTTTTGGGTATTCTGTCTAGTGTGTTTTGTAACATTTAAAACCTTGAAAAATCCTGACTATGACTCATACACCCCTTTGGGTGATTTAGTCCCAGATCAAGTTAAAACTACCATTTACAACATTGAGAACCTCATTTATGTACTTCCTAGGCTTGCTGGTAACCTATAATATCAATCTAGAAAGTTTCAGGAACATCTATTTTATGTATCAAGGTCAAATCATCCATGTAGTGAAGTCATTTCTAAAGCATTTCAAAAATCATTTTAGTATTAAAAAAAATTCAAATCAGCAAGACGTTTGTTTACATGTCAAAAACATTGCATAATTTAGATAGCTTACTTTTTTATGTTAGCATGTTTTCTTTTCAAACATTTAGTGTTCCTAGAGTATCAAATGACTTGTATGATTCTATTTTCCCTACTCATGGGAATAATTGTAACATCCCTCCTCTTAATAGTCAAGAATTTACTAGAAGGTAAATAAACTTAGTAAACATGAGAGAACTTTTTTTTTTAAACATTTGCATAAGCTTAAGAAATAAAGTACAACTTTTCTAGATAATTTCAAACTTGACATCATATGTAATCACAGCTAGAATCAAAGAGAAGTCTTTACACTTTTCATTTATTTTACATAAAATACAATTGGCAAAAAAATAGTTTTACCTCATAAGTTTGGTTATCATAAGCCATAACATGGATTTCACTATCTTCACAAGCCTCTAAGAGTCTTCTGCTACAAAGGCAGAGCATCATCTGAGTGCTTTTCCTTCAACCATGGACTTAAGTAGTCCCCCACACACTTCCTAACTAGAATTGGCCCTACCCTTCACGAAGGGTGTAGATATAAGGAATTATCAAATTTCTCCATTTGAATCCTGGTGATGTGTCCTACGAAAATGCAATCAACCATATACCTCTAGATCCCTTCTAGCTAAGTATGATCATTTTGATTGGTCATACCATCTAGACACTCACCTTTGACTCATCTTAGAAACTATCTCATCATACAGTTTTACTTACATTAGTTGGTACTCTAGACACAACTAGTCTATATAGAAAATCTATTCTAGCTAATTTGACTTAGAACTAATCCTTAATGTACAATATACATGTAATGTAAAGATTTAGGTATTTCTAACCTTTAAATAGTCCCTGATCGCATTCATGCAATTTTATAGGTTTTATGACCTATCATTTTACTCTCTAGATTCAAATACCAAATATCTTTGATGCATTAATCTGAGTTTCGACATTATCATGGAATCTCTTAAGATATTATAAAGACTTCCTATCTTGATCTATGTTTTTCTTGGCATTTCACTATCAATCAATACATATATGTGTGTGTGTGTGTGTGTACAATTTCATATCTGACATAAGAGTTTTATAGATTTCCTATATCCTCCTTGTTTCAATTCTAGGGTTTAACTTTTGTAACCCAATACATGGAAATATCAAACATCCTCATTTTCCAAATGTAATAGCATAAGTGTAGCAAAACATAAGAACACATACTTCTAGTCTTTCCTAGAACACTTGGCATTGCTTGATTTTACATTTTATGTAACATGAATAAACATAGTACTCAAGGTATTCCCTCACCAATATAATATCTAAAAGAATACTATAATTTTATATCAATAGTTTTTATTTGAGTCAATCTTTTTCAACCCTAGAAAGGTTTGATTTATAAAAGATAGTAATCTACTTTTGACATTTGGTCTACTTGGAACAACTAACTTCCAACATAAGTTAGATTTTGAACTCCTATATATATAAAATCCTATTCTATATATATATATATATCACATAAACCTTCATCAATCAAAATAGTTTACCACTTTCTTGTGAGATTGAGATATGAGTCTCCAAATGCCCAACCCTAGATTAATCACTTTAGTGATGCCCAACCTAGGGTTAACTTTGTCTTTTTTGCACTTAGCAATAAAATAAGTTCTATAAGGGATTCAAGATCTATATGTTGTATTTCCTAGATTACTCTCTCTCTCTCTCTCTTGAGAAATCATAGCATAAGTAATAGTTGTTAATCAACTGGCTATCTAAATTTCCACATTCTTGGCTCACCTATACTCCTAGATTAGTTTTACAAAATGACATGCAAAACTCAAGTTCACATAAGGAACATATCAAGAAGATAACACTCCTAAATTACTTTATTATGAGACAAGTTTGGTTTTATATCCACTACGTTTGGTATTTCTTTTTACGAAGGAAAAATAGTCTCATAAACAACAAAGGTGGTTTTCATGATTCAACCCCAAACTTGACTAGGCCAAGGAGGGTTTGAGGGTAACAGACCCAAACTTCCTTAAAGCATCTAAATCATTCCAAGTCATTTTCTAAATTAAACTTTCTTATCTTGGAGATTTTAAGAAGCTAATAATGATTCATGCATGAAATGGTTACGACATCATTGCCTCACTTTTGGTTTTGATAAACTATTATCATTACAATGTAAACGTGTACACAAAAAAGGAAATGACTAATCCCATCATATAGAAAAGAAATATTATTTTCATACTAAATATTAAAGTAAATATTCCTTCCTTAATAGTCTCTAATAGTCCAGTAATATCTTTTCAACTCAAAGAAATCACTCAAATGAAAGAAGAGATACTATGAGTTAACTTGAAAACCATAAAGGTTCTTATCCTACAAGGAAAGAAACATGCCTACCATTGAATTTCATGGAAGAGAACTCATGGAAGCTACTCTCAACTCTTGACCATGACATTCCCTCTTAAATTTGACTCCATTATTGTTTCACTCTCTTGTTGACTCTCACCTGTTGCTATCATGCATTATATATTTATAAACTAATGCACTATAAAAATTTTCAACACCAATTTATTTTGCCTCTATTAAGGAAAGTTCAAAGGAATGGATGGGTATGTCCAAGATCATGATGGGCCAAAAAGTGGCAATGTGATGGGTATGTGTAGGGTATGTGGCTGATGACTTTTTTTAACCTAAAATTGATGAAATGAAAAGGGTTTTTAAAGGAGATTCTCAGATTTCCACCAATATAAATTATGCTTTAATTTGAATTTAATAAATAATTATTATTCATTTTCTATTTGAATTACGACTAAAGTCCTGATTGATAGGTTGATTGAAAAACATCTATAGCTTTCAAATGGTATCACATTTTTTGAATCAAAACATGCATCACATTCTATTTTGCATACTATAGGATTAAAAAAGAAAAATTGAATTTCATAAAGTTTTGACCAAGTTAAGGTGGTCAAACATATGAGTATTTATATTTATTTAAAGTTGTAATAAAAAATTTATAAATAATTATTTACTTGGAAAAAAAGTACAAAAAAATATGCATCACATCAGGACATGAGTCCTCTACTTATATCTAAAATCTTATAAAAAATATTATCATTTTATTATGGTTAGGGTGATAAAAAAGACACCAACTTCTTATATTTTCCCTTAAATTTAAGTACTATTGCATTGAAATTTCAAATTTTCACTTAATATATATATTTTTTTAAATAAACCTAGTAGTTTAGAAACTACATTCAATTTCCTATGGATTCTATTCTTACATATTTTTGAAATAATATAGATAAATTATTCAAAATTTTACGTCAAGTTGCGTAACTCTGATTTTTATAAATTTTTTGCCACTTAAGGGCCTATTTTTTCCATGATTATCCTGCACATACTCGGATTCTATCTTTTTTGTGACCATATCTTGACACCCATAATCCCTTTCGTGAATGGATGTATAAGCATTGGTGTGATAGCATCCTTTGCTAGATGTAGTGTTCACTTTGATACTTAGCATTGAGGGAATGCGCTATGTGTGTTTCTCTTTCCTACTCTCATTGTTGCTAATATCCACCATATTTCCAAAGAATGGCTCTGACTCCATCTTCAAGCCCTTTTCCCGCTACATTTTGCTTACTGATTCTCTATCTATTGTGCATCCTCGGTATCAATGAAATCATAGCCATTCTTGTAAGAATAATTTTTATTGTTGGCATCAAATATCTTCATAATACCCTCAAAAGATCTATTTGGAATTCTCTCTGCCTCATCTGACAAAGTCACCATTGCAATCTTTAACTGCATGCATTTGCAATCATACAGAGGCACCAAAAACAATTCCTACCCAACTCATTTTCCCTTATCAACAAATGCCTACAAAAGCAGAGGATGAGAGTGTTGGCAAATACTATAACAACCATGATTGCTATTCAGAGTGAGATTCTAAAGGAATCGAAACTAGGCCATTTCTTCCTTTTCTCGCATTTCATTCTTGAAACAATTTTTTATGTTATTTTTTGTCTACAAAGTAGAATACAAGAACTTTTTATGCTATCAGCTCCTCCTCTTCTACCTTTGTTAACCAACTTTCCCCCTACCCAGCAGAGATAAATCCTTTGCAAAATTGGTTAAGGCCCCATGTTAAACTGTTCTCTCACCAGATAATATATATTCTTTGAATTCAAATACATACCCCAATAATACCCAAGTAGGAAATAGTTATAGAAACCATTAAAGAGGTAATTAAAATGAATGGTTTATAAGGTGGTTGGCCAAGTGGTGCAAAAATAGTGAAGCCACGACACAACACTATCAAAAGAGATTGATCTTTCATTCAAATTTAACCCAATCACCTTCGTGAATTTCTCTCACATCCAAAAATAAGTTTTTCAATTAAATGCATGTTAATTTGTTTGGTCCACCTTCGTGCCATTGGCCCCACAACCTATCAAGGCTTTGTTTCACATTGAAACAAATAAAAACCCACTTTAAAATACCATGTTCTCCTCTCAAAGAGTTCAATCTAAACGTAAAACTCCTCAACTACTTTAGTCGATAAGAATTATCCAAATGACTCACATACTCTAACAAAGTATTAAAATTTTTAAGTCATTATATGGCATAAAAACTTAAGCTAGCAGTTTAAATATACTATGCTGCTATATTGACATTAACCAATATTTCCTCAATTTCACACCCACAAAATCATTTACTTGTTATCACGCTTTTATAAGCATGTTGTCACTAGTTAGAAATTAATTATACTTTTCTCATATAATATATAACATATATTTTCAATTAAATACCAATTACACTAATTAGGTCACAACATAAACTCGTTTACATCACAAGAAGCAACAAGTTGGACAGAAAGTTGTCTCAATCGCAAAACAACTAATGTTTGACCTTGACGACGTCACTTTCCCAAAATGACTAGGTTGACGTTAAACAACTTGAAAAAGAATTCATACGGCATAGACAACTTGTTGAGTCAAGAAATAAACTTAGACCCAAAGGGTCGAGTATTACTTACCTGACTCAACTAGGTTCACCATTTTGCACCAACACTAGATCTAAGATGGCAAGAACCTATTATTTTCCTTGTATCTATACTCTTCCCTCTGATGATGCTCTCCCTCCCTTTCTCAGAGGGTGGAAACCTATTCCCTGAATGCAACTTGTAATCACCAACTCAAGATTAGTGTATCAATAATCATTTCATAATCCTCATGAAATAATCACATCTTGACAACTTTTAAACACATGTCAATTTTAGGCAAATAAACATAACTCATGAAAACATTGATTTTTCCATACATTTTTCCTAAACATCAAATCATTGAATCACACATAATCATCTACTAATTACTTTGAAAGTAAAAAGTAAAACATAGTTAAAGTTAGGGGTGTAATAATAATCTAGGAAAACAAAGTAAAACCTTTGATAAGCATGTTGGATACCCTCCTAATATCTATCAAATTTGTAAGAACGTCATAACACAAGAGAATGCAAGCGTAGACAATCATAAAAATCATAATTGTTCTTCTCCCTATACCTCTCCTATTAGTGAAAAAGGTATCTTGGTGAAAGAATATACAATCATTGAGAGTCTTGAGTGTCCCTCTTCTCCTCCCCATTTTGAAGATATTATGACACAAGAAGATGAGATCATAGCCATATTTAGAAACATCACCTTACCTAGTCTCCATTCATCCCTTGCTTGTGAGAATGTTTTAGTGAAAGAAGATGAAATCATAGATAACCATGACAATCAAATTTTTGCTTCTCCTAATATCCCTCCTTGATGTGACGAAGATATTTTTGTGTGAGAAGATACACTTATTGAGATTCATGAGAATCTTATTCCTCCCTTCCCTAATGCTCCTACAATTTGGAAAGATCTATTTGGTAAGCATGAAAATCATAGCTGTCCCTTTCTTGATACCTCCCCTATTTGTGATGAAGCTACTTCACAAAATATAGCCATGGAATGTGATGAACATATTAAAATCTCTCCTACTAGGGTAGATATTAGGGCACATGAGAATGAGACCTTAGAAAGAAAAGACGGAATCATGGACAATCATTACAATCGCATTTGTTCTTCTCCTAGTATCTCTCCTAGTTGGGAAGAAAATATTTTGGTGTGGGAGGATAAAAAAATGAGAATTATGAGAGTTCTATTTGTCTCTCTTGTCATAGGGAAAACATTAATGAACAAGAGGATGTCATCATTGATAAAAAAGACAATCCAACAATTGATAACTCTCTTACTTGCAATGAAGTCATTTTAGAAGACACAACCTTTTGAATTTCATGAACATCTAGTTTGTAGTTCTAAAAACTCTTCTCCTAGGAAGGATATCATGGTGTAAGAAAATGACATGGAAAAATTTGTTTCAAATGATAGTGATGTGACTTCCTTAGATGATTATGAAAATATGACACTAGACTCCCCTTCATTACAATGAAATCAAACTAAAACAATTGAAGTTATGAATTCACAAGTTCCTGTTAGATCATCTCTGATTATTGGATCTCCTAAATACCTTGTGGGGCATCCTAAGAATCCTCTAATTCTTTATCCACCCTCACAATGACCACAAACTCAAAACAAACCCAAACTTATCCTTTACCCACCTAAGAATAATATTTTGCAACAGTTGAGTTATAATACCATTTCTCATAAATATAAAACTAGAAACAATCCGCAACCAATACAAACACCTTCAACGTCCCTTCCATTACCTCAACCTATCTTACCTAGTCCTCCTCGCTTTCCTTTATAAAATAGCAAGGAGTATGATCTCATTGAACAAATAAGGAATACTTCTGCTAAGATATCATTAACGAGCCTTATTCAAGCCTCCCCTCATTATCATAACATGATTCAAAGTGACTTACAACAAGTTCCTACCCCTCCTAATGTGCATTCAAATGAAGTAGTAGCCTAAATTTAAGTTGTATGTATGGGGGCCAAACTTAGGCATGAATTTCACATAGCCACTTTCTTGTGAGCATATACCAGTTGTGTGTGTATGTGTCTAACCCTTTTGGATAATCACCCAATGGACATCCTAAATTTTTTTGGCCTTAGAGTGAGTGTGAATATTTGGAAAAATAGCTTAGATTTGATCCACAATGTGCAGGACAAACGATCGAAGCTTGATCCACATTTTCCTTCTTTTTCTTTCATCTTTATATATCTTTGACATTGTATAAGTGTGTATCTTGATGATTCATATCGTATACCTTGTGCATGTCCCTTTGTGCTTATTTTGGTTTGACATAGTATCTTGGATCCTGGGGGCTTGACCACCTCCTTTGATCTTTGTTATCCTACACCATCTGCATTAGTACACTTAGACCCCTCTTGAATGTCTACTTGAGTGTAAGTTTGAAGCAAGTTCCTCCTCCCACTAAAGTGGGGGAAAAATGTAGTGACAAAAAATGTATCCCTCTACATTTTCACACTCGTTTGGGCCCTTCCTATTAAATTGAACCTAACGTTGCCTTGATCTAGTGTTGTAATGTGTTTTACGCATTCACATTAGTTTTAGAGCCCTTTTAAACTAGATGGACTTAATTATGCCTTATTTAGGGTGTTGTAAAGTGTACCTTTACACTTTCACACTAATCTAGGGTTTTATTAATTAATTGGGCTTCTTTATGTCTTATTTGGCTTTATTTTGCATCTGCAAGCCTTAATTAATGCATCTTTCTGAGATTAATCCTAATATTCACCAATAGCCAATCATAATTAATGTGTTTTTGGATTGTATGGACTGGATTTCATGATTTGGGACTCATACGACACCTTGGGTGTATAGGTCACACCTAAGTTTCGGGTCCCGAATCTGGATTTCACATTAATCTAAGCATTTCATAAAAAATGTGTCCCAAGCTTAGCTTAATGGGACTCATATGCCACAACTTGTGTATGAGTCCCACTTAGCTTGGGCCTCATTTCAATTCAATCCTTGGTAGGATTTTATTTTTCTAGATTTGATGTTGGCTTGTATTATTGTAATTTTAAAAAAATTGTCATAGATAAGGATAAATACAAGGGTATTTCACTCATTTTCACCTAGAAATTTTACAAGTGATTAAACAATCAAGAGTCAAGCATCCCAAGACTTCACAAGAGCATTTTTAAGGTATTCAATGGCATATTTCTTCATGATTTGTTGCAGCAATTCAAGATACATGTCCATGTCAAAGTCATAATGCATCAAGCATGTTGTTGAGCTAGTTTTGCGATGTAGTATCGAAGATCCAATTTAAGCATTGTTCCATGTCTAATTCAAGATAAAGATCTACATTCTTTATGGCCACTTCATGTTAGATTGGAGATTTACATTGCAAGACATCATTCAAGGTATCATTGTTCATATTTCATGTTTCATTGTTTCATCATATGGTTTGATTACCAAAATGGGGTTTGACCAAGGAAAACCTCTATTTCCCAGCAATCATCATTTTTTTCTCTCTTTCTACATGTGTGATTGTAGATCTAAGTGATTTTAGGCTTCTAGATCCTTGAATATAGAGTTACAAGTTTGAGAAAATTTGTCAAGTGGTCACAAGGTTGTGATATTCATGAAAAGTCATCTATAGATTGCAATTTGTTTCAGATCTAGAAATCAGGTTGAGAAGATAGAGTAAAGATAGGAGAGAAAATTCAGACTTTGATTCCTTGCAAAAGTTGAATGGGACTGATATGCCACTTCTAGCATATGAGTCCCAATATAGTCATTTTTCCAAATTTCTCATGATCTAGACTTGTCATCACTGGATTCTTGTTTTAGCCCAGAAACCCTAATCTGTGACTAATACGCCCAACCTAGCGTATGATTCCTAGTTTGCACTAAGATCAATATTTTCAACATTTCAAGATTGGTTCTAAGCTTTTACATGTTTCCAAGTGCACCTTTGTACTTTTCTAGTTTGTTCTGATTTACATTCATTTCTAGGTCATTTATTGAAGTCTTGCAAATCATTAGGTCTTGCATGTTACTTTTCTTTCCAAGCCCTAGCTTGGTGATGAACCCTCTTTTAGTCTTTAATCACACCCTAAGAAACCTATAATTGCAAGATCTCTTTCCCCCTTTCTATCTTTGAATTAAGATCTCTAAGGTTTCCTTGAATGAAACTTGAGGGAAATAGATCTAGGTCCTAAACCCTAACTCGTGCTCCATCTCCCAAAAAGGTGGGGCACCATAATTTTTTCTTTTCAACTTGGGCCACTCTAGAGTTTCTACTTTAGTGTGAGTTTGAATCAAGTTCCTCCTCTCACTAAAGTGGGGGCTAAATGTAGTGACAAAAAATGTATCTCTTTTCCTCACATAGTTGGGGAATAATTGATAAGATGGGCTAAGTGATGCCTTAATTTAGTTTTGTAATATTTTTTACATATTCACATTAACTTTTGGGCTCTTTTCATTAAAATTATGCTTATTTATGATTTAATTGGTCCTATTTTGCATCCACAAGCCTTATTAAATGCATTTTTGTAAGGTTAATCCCAATATTTAACAAATGGAAAATCATAATTTAATATTTGAGGTTATTTGTTCTAGATCTAGGGATTTGGGACTCATATGCCACCTTCGAAGTATGGGTCCCACCTAGGTCTTGGGATCTAATTTTAAATATTACATTGAACTTAACATTTCTTGGAGTTTGTGTCCCAGGTTTAAGCCATTGGGACTCATGTTCCCAACTTGGCGTATGAGTCCCACTTTAACTTGAACCTATTTTAAATCAAAATATTGGTGGGATTTTATTATCCTAGATCTGATGTTGGCTTGTAGTATTGTAATTTTGGGAAATTTGGCATAAAAAAGTATAAGTACAAGTTCATTTCATGTAGTTTCACCTTGAAGTTTTATGCAAAAATTCCTATAGAAAATTTTATTATCAAGAGTAATTACAAGAGCGTTCAAGAGAAAATCATCAAGCATTTGAGGCAGCATTCAATATTCAAGCATCATGTCAAAGTCATCATGCATCATGTGTGTTTGTGAACTAACATTTTTGATGTAGGTTTTCATGAGTCAAGCAAGAATTCAAAGACATTATCTAATATTAAGATCAAGAGTCAAGATCCACATTCATGCTAGCCATTTCACACAAGTTTGTAGCATTTATTTTAAGGGTGTGGTGAGTAGTAACATAGCATTTGTTCATTGATCATTCTTTCATGCTATTTGATTTCATTTCAAGGTTTAATTACCAAAACTAGGTTTGACCAAGGCAAACCCCTATTCCCTAACACAACAATACTTTTCTCTCTTGATATGTGTTTGTAGATCTAGGTGAATTGGAGCTTGAAGATCCTTTGAAGGTAAAGTTGCAAAAATTATCAAAGTTATCATAAGAAGTTGTCAAGGCTCATTGAAATTGAGATCTGGAGAAAGATATCCAACTTATTTACATGAAATCAATGGGAAAGTGCTTATTTAATACATCTTTAGAGGCTCACAAAGTTTTAGTTCAAATTTTTACCCCTAGGAAACTTTTCACTTTTTTGGGACACTTTGCAACTATCTAGGTATATGAGTCCCAATATAGCCCTTTTGCCATTTTTCTATAGATCCTGCAATCACCAAAAGATTCCAAATCTTCAAATTCTTGTAATAGGACTAAATATCCCCAACTTGGTGTATCAGTCCTAATGGAATTCAAAAGGAATAATTTCAAGGATACTAACCTTTCTTTGACTCCATCATTCTTCCAACTACCCTTTTGTTTCATTCTTATTTATAATTTTGATTTCATGTTCTTAAGCTTCTAGGTTTTTATGCATAGAGTTTTCATTTCTCCTTTGAAGCTTCATTTAATGGTGAACCCCCCATTTAATCACACGAGGAAACCACTAGTCCTTCCCTCAATTGATTCACTTGAGGGATCTTGGTTTCCTAATGAACTAAAGAGTGAAATAGGTCCCTAAATTCCATTTTCCAAAAGGTGGACTCCTATTTCCTTTGGTTCACTTCCATCAAGGTGAATGGTAACATCATTGATGTGGTCCTAAATCACATGACATAAGAAATTACATCTTTTGGTATCATGCCTAAAAAATCAATGAAATTTGTTGAACTTTTGAGAGGTGTACCATTCAGGATATGACTCAGACAATGGTTGAATCTCAGGTAATGTTATTATTGTTAAAGTAAATAAGTCATTTTCTTATAATTAATTAATCATAAATTAATTATTAGAGGCTTTTTTACTTTAGTTCACTTAAGCTAAACTTGGGTTTTTCTTCTTAATCTTTAGTTTGATTCTTATTATATTAGATTGGACTAAATTTAGGGCAAGTTGTCTCCTTGTGTGAGATTATAGCACTTGTCACTATCTTGTTAATCCGCATGTAGGGTTTTCTTGTGCTTTGCTTATATAAGCATACACATTCATTTGTAATATTCATCCAGGTTATTTGCATCAATAATAATTCTCAGGTTATTGAGCACAATCTCACTTTTGATCTTCTCTATTGTGATAGGTAATCACTTGTAGGTGTTTCATGGGAGTTGTGGATTGAATTAGTCAATTCAAATATGGTATAAGAGCCAAAATCTATAGCCCCCTATTCAAATTCTTGAATGATCTAACCTTGAGAAAAAATTTGGTGCATCTTGGATCAAAATGGGCCTTGCCATTACATCTAGAGCAGCCAAAAACCTTAAGATCACCAGTCATTTTGCTCAAATCCAAGCAGTTGTAATGAAAGAAAAAATTCTTTAGGGGCATGAGATTAGAGGTGAATTTTGTATGATCCATGCAATCACTGTACGAAAATGTGCCCCTGCATATCCATAGAAATTTTTTGGGTTTTTCTATATTTTTTCCAATTTTTTCCAAAAAAAGTCAATAAAAAAAATTGTAAAAAAAAGAAAGAATTTTTTTTTAAAAAAATTGAAAAATCAAATTAAAAAAAAAGAGAAGAGTTGAAGACCTGTGGGTAGGGTACAATGTACCTTGCCACAATAGGACAATACACCACTTCCAATTGGTCAAACATATACTAGCAACATTCAAAGCTATTGACGGCCATTTGAAACCTGCCATAGACTTCAAATTCTCCAGTCACTATAAATTTTTGCAGCGGCCTCAATTAAAACATCCAACATAAAAGGGTAAAAGGATATCCAGTAGGAAAAAGGATATCCAACAAAATTCAATACATAGGAAGCTCAAAAAAATCAACTGCAACCTCAAAAAAAAATCTTACAACCCACAAAATATGATGGTAAAACCTAGCTAG
The DNA here is from genome assembly GCA_007258455.2 of Sequoia sempervirens. Taxonomy (NCBI): domain Eukaryota; kingdom Viridiplantae; phylum Streptophyta; class Pinopsida; order Cupressales; family Cupressaceae; genus Sequoia; species Sequoia sempervirens. The sequence continues at coordinate 50,882,587 of VDFB02086081.1, read as the reverse complement.
GCAAGGAATATTCCCCCAAAGCTCCAAGCGAATATTATTTTCTCCTTGCTGACTGTCAATTTTTTTCTCACAAGGTAGATTTTTTTCTCTATGACATCCATCAAATTTAAGCTAATGAATTGTTGATATTAACATGATGTCATGCATACATCATTTGTACGACAAGTCTCTAGCCCCCCTCCTAGAATTGATTCTCCCTAAAGGAGCATTTTTTCTTTTTGGCATAACTTTTGCATACACTGTCAAAATTGGGCAAACGAGATATCGTCAGAAAATTGGTTCTACGAAATTTCGAGTGGAGTAGATCTCATCATCAAATTTTCCTAGTGATTCCTATTATTCTCAATCAAAGTCAGATCTTAATTTTCTACTTCCAAGCTCATAACTTTTTGCCTATATCCTTAATTTTCGCAATTCAAACGACATTGGAAAGGTACTTTAGAGCTCTTTGGATCTATTCATGCATTTTTTCCAGAATCTACCCCAAGTACATTTTATTTAGTATTTTTTGTTTTCACACTTTTCTTAATTACTTGGATGTCTTGGCACCTAGAAAGGATCTATTTACGTGGGATGACATCATTTGATCTACTTTATCAATAATGAGGGTTTTAGTGTCTAATTTTTTTATTTGAGTGAGCATCATGTGTTTTTATGTTCATCCTTCTATGATCAACTTGGATAAGGATAACTATGAGTCTTGGTGAAATGGCATCCTGACACATCTCAAATGGCTTGATATTTTTCCTTATTTGTATGGATTCATACCTATAATAGACACACCAAGGATTTTATCAACATGGGGAATCATCAGAGATCATATTGTAGGGGTTATATGTTCTAGTGTTGATCTTCACACTATGTATGTTGTATCAGACATTGAATGTCCCCACATACTTTAGGAGACAACAAGGCTTGATCTTTTTAGTGGAAATCTCATATCATATCTTTTTAGTGTTTAGGTTACTCCCTAAGTATCACTATCATTTCAGTGTTTATGTTATCAAGCCTTGTTGTCAAAGACTCATCTTTCTAGTTTTTAGCTTACTCCCTAAGTATCACTATTAAATCTGAAAAAAAATTCATCATTTTTCATCTCATTCAACTCTCTATCCTGATAATGGATCATGAAGTATGATCCAAAACGTTGATGGAAAAAAATTGCACATAGTCAAATCCAAAAGCAACATATTTACATTCAATATGGATTGTGAAAATCTCATATCATTAAGCATTACATCCTTGAAGTATTAGTCAATCATTGTGTTTGATATAACTAACTCCACTACCTTGTCTATTTAAGCAATGTCATATTGTACATTTTAATTAGGAGTTTTATTTCCATTATATTTTTTCCTTTTTCTCTATTTGTTAGAGATCATTATTATACATGAGTACCTTATCAAGCCTTGTTGCCAGGACTCATATTTTTTAGTGTTTAGCTTACTCCCTAAGTATCACTTAAGGGTGTTAGTATAAAAAGAGGTATTATTAAACTTGTTAGCTTTTAGTCCACTTAGTAGATTCCTATTCACACTAAACTTAAGCTCACTTAGAGGACTTCTATAGTTTTGTCTCACCTCATTTGGTTGAGACAAGTTTTCTCACTTTGTGAGACGCCTCTTGTATGGTCACTAGCCACTCACTAGAACACTTGTTATGTGAGTTAACAAGTGTTTCATCTTTGAAGTTTTATTCAAATATTATGTTTGACTACCTTCACTACCTTGACTATTTAAGCAAGGTCACATTGTACATTTTAATCTACTGTTTTATCAATATCATTGATAATGTAAACTACGCTCATTTTGTCCAAGTTTTTTTGTGGAAGTTTAAGGTTTTTGATGTTATGATCTCATTAGAAGTCCTAACATAATATCAAATCCATGCATGTAAAACCCTTCCCAAAATATTGCATCAATCCTAACTAGAGTTTGACGCAATTTTATACACATTTAAAAATTATTTCTATTTGGGTTTAATTATTTGTGGATTTGCATTGCGTGCATACAATCTATAGTTTATGAGTTTATGTTCTTTGTTTGTTGCTAAGGAATTGTGGAAATTGTGAAAGTTTCACATCTACAAGACTATATTTTGTGGTTTGATGTTCATGAAACTAGAGATTGTTTACATTATGCACTTGGAAATTGAGAAAATATTATCTACATGTGAAGAGAGATTAAGCTTTGCACGGTGTTTTTTTCTCTATGTTGGTGACTTGATATTAATTCTCATAAGGCTAGTTATTTTGGTTGTTATGTAGCATTCTCAAGAAGAAAGGAATCTAAATGAGTCCCATATGCTTCCACCATCCAAGTGCCTTCTTCATTTTTTATGGATCTGCCTGCAACCTTTAAATTTAAGGCGCATAGAAAGCACAGTGTTCATTGAGCTGTATTAAATAGTAATTATTATTTATATATAGTCAATTGGAGGACATGAAAATCTATGTGTTTTTTCATTTAATCATGCCCAAACTAACTTCATGCATATGTGAGTGTGGACAATGGAAATGGAATGCACAACTTCCTTGCTCACACCAAAAGGGGAATGAAGGAAGAGGGATCTGATTTGACAATGCTCACACTCAAGAACAAACCCTTGAGATTCCAATGCAAAGGAGGTTGAAATATATCAAAGGGGATTGTCCTCAAGGCTGGAAATTGATAAAGAAGATTATCTTTTAATGCAAAACTAAGAAAATGCAAAATGTTTGAAAACATTCTTTGATATGCAAAATGACCTAGAAATGCAAGTAACCTATAACAGAAACTTCTGAGATTGAAAGTGTTTACTTGGAGACTGGAGAGAGATGTAAAGGAGCTATCGAATTATGAAGAATTCATTATTGATGCCAATCAGAACTCATACACCAAGCTGGGTGACTTAGTTCTACCTTCTGGAAAACTCTACCGGAACAAGTTTCAGACAAATGGGTATTCAGAACTGCAAAAATCCTTATTAGGCCTAGGCAGTGGGACTCATTCACCACTAATGGAAAATCAGACCACTTCTAAGTTTTGGGAAATTCAAAAGTGGAATCTGTAACCCTCTGTCTCCACTTCTACTCCTGGTTCAAATGAGGGTTTGAAACTGTCAAATTCCACCTGTAGGTGTTCTCCAAGCTTCTCCTAGGGTTTTGGAAAATTTGAATGACTTTGAGAAGTTGTTGAAAACTTTTCCAATCTTGCTCTTTGAAAAATCTGCAACTTAGACCTACAAAACACATGCAAAGAGAGGGAAATGAATAGGGCTTTTCCTTGGTCAAACCCCTTATTGGTAATTAAACCCTTGAAGATGAAATGAAATATGGAAAGATAATTATGAATGAAAAAAATCAATTCTACAACTCACCAAACCCTTGAAGTAGAATGCTACAAACATGCAAGTAATGGCTCCAAGATACTTGAATGCTCTTGTAAAAAAAAATCTTGAATGCTAGATCACTTGATTGCTTATTGGAAAATTAGGATATTAGGAGGAGTGAAATGAGTAGAAAAACCTTATATTTATACTTGATTATGCAATAATTCTCGAAAATACATCACAAGATCACCTTAGATCTTAGAAAATAAAAACCCAACAGAAATTTGAAATTATTTTGAATTTTGTGCCAAAGGGGATTCATTCATCCCTAATGGTGAATGGGTCTCACTTAAGGTATTTTATGTGGGTTTTAGAATTTAGATATTTTAAATGATGTTTATCGGGATTATTTTCAAAAATACACTTAAGTAAGGCATGCAAGTGTAAAATGGGGCCAATTAAAGCATAAGAAGGGTCCAAATATTAATGAAAAACCTAGAAAAGTGTGAAATTTGTTAGAACACTTTACAACATTTTGAAATAAGGCTTGGTAAATGATAAAAAGAGGTTATTTAGGTGAAATACATTAACAAAACCCTAGAAATGTGTGAAAGTGTGTTACAACACTTTACAACACTTAAGTAAAGTACCACTTGAATTATTTTTAGTTCACAAGGGCCCAAGACCTCATGTGAATGTGTTATTCACATCACAACACTAAATCAAGGCACAATTAAGCCAAAATCACAAGGAGGGCCCAAATGAGATAGAAAAAGTAGAAGGGTTACTTTTTTATGTCCACAGTGAGGCACATTCTTGTTGCAATTTTCTCTAAGCAACAGGTGTACCATTTTCTTGATCACCCAAGCACTCACCCACAATTCACTAAAAGGCCTCATAGTTGTGCCCCTGATTTTATCTTAATTATTGTGGATAGTTAAGACCCACACCTCCAAACAACACACATTGTATCTATGAGGAGAATAGGAGGTGTTGAAATTCTCCATATTAGCTCTACAAAATGATCAATTGTTCAAGACGAGTCCTAACAAAAGGGCTTGATTAATCAAAATGATCACCTGTTTGATTGTGATAACACTATCTTAGTAATTTTATAGTATGATACTTAGCAATTTAATTAATTATTTGTATAGTCATCTGGAGGATGTGAAGATCTATGCGTTTTAGGATTATTATATTATACATTTGAAAAGATAAACAGGATCATGTGTATTAAAATATTATACTATCTATAGGCTTGATCTAAGTAGTGTGATCTGAAACGTAAATGGAAAAACATTGTACACAATCAAATCCAAAAGTAGCATATTTACATTCAATAGGGATTGTGGAAATGTAATATCATTAAGTGTTCCATCCTTGAAGTATTAGTTAGTCATTGTGTTTGATATGAATAAATCCACTAAGTATCGTTATCTTTTCAGTGTTTAGCTTATCAAGACTTGTTGTTGGGACTTGTCTTTTTAGTGTTTACCTTACTCCCTAAGTATCGCTATCAAATCTGAAAAAAAATTCCATCATTTTTCATCTCCTTCAGCTCTCTATCATGATGATGGATCATGGAGTGTGATATGAAACGTTGATGGAAAAAAAAATCACACAATCAAATCCAAAAGCAACATATTTACATTGAATATGGATTGTATAAATCTCATATCATTATCTTTTTAGTGTTTACCTTACTCCCTAAGTATCACTATCTTTCTAGTTTTTAGCTTATCTAGCCTTGTTGTCAAGACTCATCTTTTCAGTGTTTAGCATAATACCTAAGTATCGCTATCAAATTTGAAAAAAAAAATCCATCATTTTTCATCTCCTTCATCTCTCTATCTTGATGATGGATCACGGAGTGTGATCCAAAATATTGATGGAAAAAATTTGCACATGATCAAATCTAGAAGCAACATATTTACATTCAATATGGATTGTGGAAATCTCATATCATTATCTTTTCAGTGTTTAGCATACTCCCTAAGTATCACTATCTTTTAAGTTTTTAGCTTATCAAGCCTTGTTGGGACTCATCTTTTCAATGTTTAGCTTACTCCCTAAGTATTGCTATCAAATCTGAATTTTTTTTCCATCATCTTTTCATCTCCTTCAGCTCTTTATCCTGATGATGGATTATGGAGTAAGCTAAAATGTACAATATGACCTTGCTGGAAAAATGATGGAACTCCAGAATCTAAACAATGACTCCCTAAGTTCCAATATTATGCTCGTGAAAATGTATAATATAAATGGAGAAAAATAGGTACATATTGAGTTTAAATAGATACAGATAAACGGGTACATACTATCATATTTTTCTCCATTTACATTCAATATGGAGTGTGATCCGAAATATTGATGGAAAAAAATTGCACATAATCAAATCCAGAAGTAGCATATTTGGATTTAGTATGGATTGTGGCAGTCTCATATAATTAAGTGTTCCATCCTTGAAGTATTAGTCAATCATTATGTTTGATATGACTAACTCCACTATGTATCACTATCTTTTTCAGTGTTTAGCTTATCAAGCCTTGTTGTCAGGACTCATCTTTTTAGTGTTTAGCTTACTCCCTAAGTATCGCTATCAAATCAAAAAAAAAATCCATCATTTTTCATCTCCTTCACCTCTATATCCTGATGATGGATCATGGAGTGTGATTTGAAACGTTGATAGAAAAAAATTGCACACAATCAAATCTAGAAGCAACATATTTACATTCAATATGGATTGTGGAAATATTTTATCATAAAATTTTTAGTGTTTAGCTTACTCCCTAAGTATTGCTATATTTTCAGTGTTTAGCTTATCAAGCCTTGTTTTTGGGACTCATATTTTCATTTTTTAGCTTACTCTCTAAGTATCACTATCAAATTTGAAGAAAAAAAAATTCCATCAATTTTCATCTCCTTCAACTCTCTATCCTAATGATGGATCATGAAATGTGATCAAAAACATTGATGGAAAAAAATTATACACAATCAAATCCAGAAGCACCATATTTACATTCAATATGGATTATGGAAATCTCATATCATTAAGTGTTTTGTCCTTCAAGTATTAGTCGGTCATTATGTTTGATATGACTAACTCATAAACTATAGATAGAAACTAGAGATTGTTTGTTATGCACTATATTTTGTGGCTCAGTGCTCATGAAACTAGAGATTGTTTGTTATGCACTTGGAAATTGAGAAAACATCATCTACATGTGAAGAGAGATTTAGCTTTGCACGATGTTTTTTTCTTTGCGTTGGTGACTTGACATTAATTCTCATAAGGCTAGTTATTTTGGTTGTTGTGTAGCATTCTCAAGAAGAAAGGCATCCAAAGGAGTCCCATACGCTTCCACCATCCAAGTGTTGCCTTCATTTTTTATGGATCGGCCTGCAACCTTAAAATTTAAGGTGCATAGAAAGCACAGTCTTCATTGAGATGTATTAAATAATAATAATTATTTATATAGTCAACTGGAGGACGTGAAGATCTATGTGTTGTTTCATTTAGTCATGCCTCAAATCAGGTTCATGCATATGTGCAGGATCATGATGTGCCAAAAAGTGGCGATATGTAAGTGATATGATGGCCCATGTGGCTGAAGACTTTTTTTAACCCAAAATTGATGAAAAGAAAAGGGTTTTAAAAGGAGATTCTCGGCTTTCCACCAATATAAATTATGCTTTACTTTTGAATTTAATAAATAGTATTATTCATTTTCTATTTGAATTACAACTAAAGTCCTGATTGATAGGCTGATTGAAAATATATATAGCTTTCAAATAGTATCACATTTTTTGAATTCAAAACATGTGTCACATTCTATGCTTAAGTATAGTATAGGATTAAAAAAAAATGAATTTGATGAAGTTTTGACCAAGTTAAGGTGGTCCTTATATGAGTTTTATATTTTTTAAAAGTTATGGCAAAAATGTAATTAATATATTTACTTAGAGAAAAAATTACAAAAAATATGCATCACATCAGGGACATGAGTCACTCTACTTATATCTAAAATCTTATAAAAAATATTATCATTTTATTGTAGATAGAATTGAGTCAGGGCAGGACACCTACTTCTTATTTTTTTCCACGAAATTTATTACTATTGCATTGAAATTTCAAATTTTCACCAAATAGATTTTTTTTTTTTAAAATAAACCTAGTAGTTTAGAAACTAGATTCAATTTTCTATAGATTCTATTCTTACATATTTTTGAAATAGTATAGATAACTTATTCAAATTTTTATGTCAAGTTGTCTAACTCTGATTTTTCCAAATTTTTCGCCACTTAAGGGCATATTTTTTCCACAATGATCATGCACATACATAGAGGTATTATAAAACTAACAACATCAAGTTTTCATAGTCCATGATAATATATTGCTAAAAATTTCCATATTTTCATTCTAGAAATTTTTAGCAAGATATTATTAAGCTAGTTAGATTTTAGCCTATTTTGTAGATTCCTATTCACACTACACTTACACTCACTTAGAGGACTTCTACGTTTTTTTCTCACCTCACGTGGTTGACACAAGTGCTCTCACTTTGTAAGACACCTCTTGCATGGTCACTTGGAACTCACTAAAATACTTGTTATGTGAGTTAACAAGTGTTCCATCTTTGAAGTGTTACTTATTGTGTTTGATATGAAAACCTTCACTACCTTGACTATTTAAGCAGGGTCATATTATACATTTTAATCAACTCTTGTTGCAAGTATAAGGTGTTGTCATTGATGTCAAGAGGATGTCTATAGGATAGTGTTTTAATTGATGTCAACTATGTGTTAGAGAATTTTGTTGCATGATGAAGATGTCAAGGATATTGAGAAAATTGTGAAAAAATGAGAGCAGATTGTTCCATTTTCTGCATGTGCGTAGCTGAGATGTTAAGGAAGTGTTGTAAGTAAATGGAGATATCTTTTTTTATAGTGTATGAAGATGAATTTGAATGAAGTAATGAGCTAAGATCATGTCTCTAGTACTTGGTTTCCAAGTGCTTTTAAGAAAATTTGATAAATAGAGAAAACAGTGTTGTGCAAGTGTTCAGAATGTGTTCTAGGATGTGCTCCATGTTTCTTCTGTGTTGATGATATCCTCGTGCAGATCTAATTTGTTGTTCAAGGTTGACATAGGTTACTATATTCATAATTTTGGTTTTTGGATTATTGTACAGAGTGAGATATTTTCACCAGTGTGTGAACCATTTTTCAGTGATGTTTAGTATGGCATGGGAGAAATGTATTCCCTTCACATTTTTGCATAGTTTGGCTTCAGGTTTTATAGAATTGGAAAGTTGCTTAGAATGTTTGTATCTTTTAGAATTCAAGGTTTCACTGGATTTGGTATAGTATAGTGTGTGTTTCATGCGTCAATGTGTGAATAAAGTTTATCGTATACTCTAGGTTAAATTACTTCTATGATGCTAGTTTGGATGAAGTATTTGTTGGATTTCAAGTGGTTCGAGGATTATTTTAGATCATGTTCAAGTGAATTTTGTTTTTTGAAATTTTTTGGATTGATTTAAGGAAGTGTGTACTTAATGTTTTATGGTTTTTAGCACGAGTATTGGTCGACCTTGTGTTAGCACTACATGCAAAGCTTGTGAAAGCATGTTGAGATGTGTTTGGATCTATTTGGATCCTAATTAAGAAGTTATATGGGTCACCTTCATTCCTATCCACCATGGGAAGGTTTAGGCGCTAACCTAATTTGAATTTGTAAGTGTAACAAATAGTTTTTGACCTTGGAGAAGGTTTTCAAGGTTGAGGTTTACATAAATAAGAGTAATGTGGTTGTGAGATGCAAAAGAGAGACAAGATAGATGCAAGATCGATGTGAGTGATGTGTGTGATGTGAATTTGAGTAGAGCAATGCAAATTTCAAAGTATTGGATTTTGGAAGGCAATGAGTTGAAGGTTTTTGAAATCTTTCATGCAAGGTTGTGAAAGTGTTGGAGCATTTGTGGTGGATTCCTTGTTGCATTGATAAGTTGTTATCTATGTAACATTTCTCTTCTATCTTCTTGTGTTCTTTCTATGGTAGTGAGCCCTGGCTTTGAGCCTTTTTGGATAGTGTGTCCTATTCTAGAAGTAAGCCCTTGTACCAATTTTTCTATTATTTATATTATGAACTAATCCTCACTGTGGTTTTTCCCTCATTGTATTTTCCATGTAAATCTAGTGTTCTTTTGTGTATGGTATTGTTATTACAATTTTTGTTATTTGCATTGCATGTTTAATCACTTTAACAGAATAAGGGTTATATGAATGCATGTGGATAAAAATTGTTAAGGGTTTTGATGTTTTAATTTTGTACAACTGATTCACCCTCTCTCATTTTTCTTGTTCATTCAAAAATTTGTATTAGAGTGAGGTTCCTTGGAAAATATCTTAACTACTTAAGGTAGATTTTTGATGGAGAGCAAGTTGGATTTCCCTAGATTTGATGGAACGTATTATGCATTCTAGAAGACAAAGATAGAAGGATATCTAGAAGTTCATGGGTATGATATTCAAAAGTCTTATAAGAATACATATACTCTACTTTCAAATGGTTTGAGAACAAGTGATGAGATCAAGGCACATGAGGTAAATGCTAAAGAAAGATTGATTTTTCCAAATTTTCTTTCAAATTTTGAATTGGTTAAAGTTATGAATCATAAGACTGCTAAAGAAGTTTGGGATAAGTTAGAGAGAATTTATGAAGGAGATGATAAGGTTAAATAAGAAAAGTTGTAGAATCTGAAGGCACAATTTGAGACTAAGCAAATGTTTGAAGATGAAACAATTTCAACCTACATGCAAAGAGTTGACAAACTGGTAAGTGCTATGAGAGGTCTTTGTGCACAAGTTAAAGAACCTAGGGTGTTAAAGAATTTTCTCAAAACTCTTCTTGATTCATACAGTAAAAAGGTATCTGTTATTGAGGAAGTTGTAAATTTTAATACTTATTCTAGAGATCAGTTGATTGGTACACTAACTTCATTTGAAATGAAAAAGTTTGGTTTGAAAAATGGTACAAAAGTGGAGATTTCTTTTAAGGCTAGAAAATCATAAAATATTGAATATTATTCAAATGGAGATGATCTTGATGATGTGGAAGCTAACTTTGTGAGAAGGATGAAAAAGGGAACCAATAAGTAAAAAGGTAAACTACTTTTCAAATGTTTTAGTTGTGTAAATGTAGGTCATTATGCTTCTAGATTTCCAAACAGAGGTATGAATAACAAGAGTAAAGAGAATAAAGGAAAAATATTAAAAGAGCTTACTATGTCAAAGAAGATGTTGGAATTTCTGATGATAAATTTTATTATAGAGATTTAGATGATAACGAATGCTTGTTTTTGGCTATAAAAGAAGAATATAGTTCTCCTAACTCTGAAAGTTGTGTGAAAGAAAGTGTTCTAGAGAAGGATAAGGTTGAAGCTACCTTGGTATCTTCCAAGGTTCATGTTAAAGAGGATAAGAATTATTGGGTTGTTGACATTGGCTGCTCTAATCACATGATTGGAGAGAAAAGTAAGTTTGTTAAACTTGAAAAGTGCAATGGTGGAGTAGTTAAGTTTGAAGATGATTCAAGAGCTAAGATTTGTGGAATAGGCTCAATTAATTTTGATGGAAAGCATAATACTGATGATGTTTACTATGTTAAGGGCTTAAGGTATAATCTTTTGAGTGTTGTACAAATGTCTAGCGAGGGATATAATCTTGTGTTTAAGGATGAAACATGTGAGATTAGAAAAGAGTCCAAAACTATGATTGTTGCTAGAAAAAGAATAGATGGAAACATCTATCAGCTTAAGGGTATTGATGGTCATTGTTTTATATCTCATATTAATGATAGTTGGTTATGGAATCATAGGATCTGTCACATAAATTATGATAATAGTGTGAGAATCAGTTTAGTTCATGAAGTGAGAGACCTACCAAGAATCACAAAGCCTATCAATGTTGTTTACAAGAATTGTCAGTTTCAAAAATAAGTAAAAAGTAGTTTCAAAGGAAAGGAACAATTTGCTACTTGACTAGTGGAATTAATTCTTACAAATCTTTGTGTTCCTACAATGGTGAGAAGTCTTCAAGGTGATAGGTATTTTATGCTTTTGATTAAGGATTACTCTAGAATGATGGGGTTACTTTCTTATAGAGTGTAGTGTAGTAAAAATGGATACCCTTGCATTTTCACACTTGTTTGGGCCCACCTTTCTTTATTTATGCTTCTTTATGGATTAATTGGCCCTATTTTTCATCCATAAGCCTAATAAACTATATATTTTTATGGAAAATCCTGAAAAACCTCAAAAGATAAATGATCATTTAATGTTTATATCTATGTCTCCTTGATTTATTGAGTGGGACTAAAACACCACCTAGGGTGTCTTTGTCCTTAATGGGTCTTGGGACCCTGATTTTGAAACCACCAAAATAGGTCCCTTTTTGGAGTCTGTGCCTTGAGAATTGAGCCTTGGGACTAATACGCCACCTAGGGCATCTTAGTCATCCTTGGATTATTTTCAGGATTCAATTTCAAATTTGGGTGGGATTTAGCCTCCTTTAACTAATGACTTCACATGTCGGCTTGTTGTGTAATTTGGGGATATTAATCATAAATAACTATAAATAAAAGGTTCCTCCACTCATTTTTCATATAACAAGATAACTAGCATTCAAGTATTCATTCATAAGGAAATGTTATGCATTCAAGAGTAATTCATCAAGTGTTTGAAGCCATCATCAAGATTCAAGCATCATGTCAAGGGCTTAGTGCATCAATTCATGTTGTTGAGCCAAGATTGTGGATGTAGCATTGAAGATCTATTTGCAACCATTGTTCACATCATATTCCAAGATCGTTTGGTTTAATTACCAAAAAGGTGTTTGACCAAGGCAAACCCCCATTCACTAACAAACAAGTTTTTCCCATCTTGCATATTTGTGATTGCAGATCTAGGTTGTAGATTTGAAGATCATTTGGAGTGAAAAGTTGCATTACAAAGTTGTCATCTTCACAAAAAATCACCTACATGCCAGATCTGGAAGTTTTAGGACCTCAGATCTAGGGAGAAGAAGTGCAGACCTTGGAGCTCAAGATCCTGTTTAAAGTTTCCAGAAATTTAGAATGGGACTAATATGCCATCTTGGGAAGCTTAGTCCTTCTAGGCTTATTTTACAGAGATTTTCCTAGATCCAGTTCGGAGATATGAAGACTCCTTATTTCCCCCAAAAAACAATAGGGTATGTGCAAGATCATCTTGGGAAAAACATGCCCTTAAGTGGCAAAACATTTAGAAAAATCAGAGTTAGGCAACTTGACGTAAAAATTTGAATAAGTTATCTATATTATTTCAAAAATATTTAAGAATAGAATCTGTAGAAAATTGAATGTAGTTTCTAAAATAATAGGTTTAATTTATTTTTTAAATATATTTGGTGAAAATTTGAAATTTCAATGCAATTAGTAATTAAATTTCAGGGAAAAAATAAGAAATAGGTGTTAATCTGACCACCCTAACCACAATAAAATGATAATATTTTTTTATAAGATTTTAGATATAAGTAGAGGACTCATGTATGGACGTGATGCATAACTTTTTGTAATTTTTTTCCAAGTAAATAATTAATTATGAATTTTTTATTACAAATTTTGAAAAATATAAAAACTCGTATGTTTGACCACCTTAACTTGGTTAAAACTTCATGAAATTCATTGTTTTTTTCAATCCTATATTATGTGAAACATAGAATGTGATGTATGTTTCGGATTGAAAAAATGTGATAATGTTTGAAAGATATAGATGTTTTTCAATTAGCCTATCAATTAGGACTTTAGTCGTAATTCAAATAGAAAATGAATAATAATATTTATTAAATTCAAAGTGAAGCATAAATTATATTGGTGGAAATTTGAGAATCTCCTTTAAAAACCCTTTTCATTTCATAAATTTTGGGTAAAAAAAAAGTCATCAGCCACATATGCTACACATACCCATCATATCATCACTTTTTAGCCCATCATGATCCTGCACATATCCAATAGTGAGACTAATACGCCATTTTTGGTGTCTTATTCCTCCATAACATATTCTGGTAACTTCTTTGCATTTACAGAATCCTCACAACATCTCCAAATTTCCTAGGTGCACACATATTATTTCCTTGTTGCATAATTTCATCATTTGCATCTTTCATTTAGCTTACACTTTTAGTTATAGGTCATTTTGCATATCACACCATGTTTTCAAAAAAAATCTTTTCCAAGAATTTGCTTGGTGGTGAACCCCTTAGAACTTAAAGAACCCCTTCCTAGGACCCTACTAATTGAGAATTGGCTCACCTTGTCAGGTTGTTAGTCAATCCAATTAGGACCCTTAGGACATTAATGAATCGTTGAGTGGAAAAGTGTGATATCTCTAAAAGGTATCCATTTTTCTATTCATCATTTTGGTGAAAACAGCCTTTTTGGAGCATTCATTTTCTGATTTAGATTCCATTAATCGTAGATCTAGGTTGCATTCATTCTTGCATTGCATCTTGCATTAGTGAAATTGCATCTAGGGTTTCTCATATTTAGTGAAAGTGCATCCAAGGTTTCTCATATTTGCATTATTGAAACTGCATATAGGTTGCATTTTTTCTTTCTTCCATCATTTTATCGCATTTAATAGAAAAAAAAGTGCATTGTTCATCATCTTAATTTCATTTAGAAACATTATTATTGCATTCAAAATTGAAAAAATTGCATTCACTTTTGCATCCAATTTCTTGTTACTAGTTACTTTTTCTAGCCTTCATTTTCACAATTTTTTGTTTCCAAATATCAGGTCCCTAGGTAGGCAACCTGAGAACACAATTATGAACCTAGAATTCTATAATTTTTTGCAAAAAAACCCTTACTAGGACTAAAACGCCCTTGGTGGCATCTTATTCTTGTTGGGTTAAACTAGTTCTTGGGTTAGAGTTAGTGGATTAACCTTTAGTGGTCTTTAGCACTAGTTGTGCTTGTACATGGTTTTGGAGCTCATGATTTTGAGCCCATGGTTTTGAATGAGTGGAAGTCTATATAATGGATTGGTTACTCCATTGTATGTGTGGTTGGTTGAAGCCTCCAAGATCAGCCCGGTTGGGGCTGAGAGTTAATATGAAGATCTTCATTACTAGTTTTACTGTGGTTTGGAGTTTTCCAGGGTATATCATTGTGTTTTGATTTTGTTCTTGTTTCATGCTTCATTTGTGTTTCTATTTTTATTCTTCATCTAGCTCCTAGCAAATTGTATCAAAGCTTTCTTCTAGGATTTTCTTTTTTCTTGCATGTGTAGGTTTGTGAGTTGCATGTACTTGCATGGACTCTCATGTGGCTTTCATGTGCTTGCATGTTGATGCATGTAAGAATTGTTGGTGTTTAAGGTTTTGGGTATTTCTTTTGTGAAGATTTATTAGCCTGACAAGCTTGAGGAAGTTTGAAAGAATTGGTTGAAGATTGATCCTTTGCTCACAATGTGTGGAGATAAGGAAAAATTAACCATCCCCACTTAACTGAATGTGTCCACCTATTATATGTCATGCAACTGAAATCATTATTCATGTAACACAAGTCAAATGATGTCAACTAGAATTCAACTAAAACTAACTACATGCAACTGAAGATAACTGAACCATAACTAAATTGAACTGAACTGATACTAAACTGAATTGAACTAAATTGAACTCCACTCATGAAAATATCAATCCCTAGTTTGTAGGATCTTTACATGCATTACTGAAGTGTTATCTATCCTCCAAATAGTTAACTTATTTTTTTGGTTAGAGGATTCCAAAGCTTGCAACCTTTTATATTTTCACCATAACCCATGAATATGCATTTGTTGAAGAACAATTGGATGGATTGGATGAGGAGAGTTCACAAAGTTCTTCTAAGATAGATGCTAATGATGAGTATATTGAGCAACAAGAAGAACCCCCTTTGAGAACACCCACAAGACAATGGAATCCTGTTGATAGGTATAGCCCACCTAATTTTCATTGTGTATTTGCTTTGACGAGTACTAATGATGAACCTAGATCTTATAGGGAAGTTGTGTCTTTGGATGAGAACAAGCTGTGGTCACAAGCTATGAATGAGGAAATGGATTCCTTGGATATTTCTAACACATGGGATCTTGAGATTTTTCACAAAGGAAGAAAGGCCATTGGTTTTAAATGGATCTTTAAGAAGAAAATTGGAGTAGATGGTAATCTAGAAAGGTATAAGGCTAGATTAGTAGCCAAGGGCTACTCCAAGAGAGAGTGAGTTGAATTTAATGAAATCTTCTCTCTTGTTGCTAAATTAACTTCTATTAGATTCTTTTTATCTATCGTTGCTACTTATGATTTTGAGATAGAGAAAATGGATGTGAAAATTGCTTTCTTGCCTGGGGATCTTGATGAGGAGATTTATATGAGGCAACCTGATGGTTTTTTTGGAATAGGAAAAGAAGAATTGGTTTGTAGGTTAAAGAGATATTTATATGGATTGAAATAGTCACAAAGAATGTGGTACCAGAAGTTTGATGCTTTTGCATTAAAAATTGGTTATTTTAGGAGTGAGGAAGGTCATTGTGTTTACATAAAATGTATTGATGATCAACTTTTAATTATTATCTTGTATGTTGATGACATGTTTATTGGTAACAACAAGGTAATGACCCAAGAATTGAAAGCACAACTTTCTAACACATTTGAGATGAAAGATTTAGGGGCTGAAAAATATATTCTTGGTATGGAGATTAGCAAAGATAGAGGTAATAGAAAGCTTTACTTAAGTCAGAGCAACTATGTTGATACTATTTTGAAACGGTTTAACATGCAGGATAGTAAACCAATTAGTACTCCTTTACCAGTTGGCACAAAGTTAAGTTTAGACATGCATCCTAAAGTTGATTTTGATCATGAGGAAATGTCTAAAATTTCATATGATAGTGTAGTTGGTAGTTTAATGTATGCAATGGTTTGTAAAAGACCAAATATAGCCCAAGCAGTGGGAGTTCTAAGTAGGTTTATCTCTAACCATGGTAAAGAACATCGGACTTATGTTAAGAGGGTGTTTAGATATTTACGAGGTACTTCTAATTACTATTTGGTTTATCATGGTGCTAATGATATTAATATTATGCACAGATCATTGGACATACATGGTTTTGATGATTTAGATTAGGTAGGAGACTTGGATAGTCGAAGGTCATCAAGTGGCTATATGTTTACTTTGTTTGGAGTTGTGGTTAGTTGGATGAGTAAGAGGCAGCTCACGGTTGCTTTGTCCACCACAAAAGCAGAGTACATGGCTACTACACATGCCTCTAAAGAGGCAGTTTGGTTATAGAGATTTGGTAAAGGTATTGGTTTTAATTGCAAGCAAATTAGACTTGAATGTGATAGTCAAAGTGCTGTTTTTTTAGATAAAACTCCTATGTATCATGCTCGTACTAAGCATGTTGATGTTCAGTATCACTTTGTGCTAGAAATGGTTGAGAGTGGGAAGTTATTTATTGTGAAAGTTGACACTTTGATGAATGCTACAAATGATCTTACGAAACCAACTCCTACATATAAGTTCTCTTGGAGTAGGAAAGCCATTGGCCTTGAGTCTTGTACTTGATTTATAATAATGATTCCTTTTTTAGAATAATTTCAATGTATATTGTCAAGTGGGAGAATGTTGGGAATAGGATGTCATTTAATTGCAATCCTAAACATATTTCATGTATCTCCTAAGTCCTTGGAAAGTGTTCCCCAACACTAGGATTAGAAAAAGATTAAATTCAAATAAAATGAACATGTAAATTGACATTTTTAATTATTCCTAAATGATAGGAACATGTGGGGATTCCCAAGAAGAGCTCCTATAAAATAGGATCACATGGGGTGCCCACATTGAAGGTGGAATGCACCTTGCTTAAGTTAATTTTTTCAAGGATAGATACCACTTCAGGAATGCATATAAAGATCCTAAAAATTAGGAATTGATATTTACATGAGTGGAGTTTAGTTTAGTTCAATTCAGTTCAATTTAGTTTAGTTTAGTTTAGTTTAGTTCAGTTCAGTTCAATTATGGTTTAGTTATCTTTAGTTGCATGTAGTTAGTTTTAGTTGAATGCTAGTTGACTTCAGTTGAATTGAGTTGCATGACTAATGACTTTAGTTGCATGACAGATAATAGGAGGACACATTCAATTAAGTGGGGATGATCAATCATGCATAATGTTTGCATGAAATGATGGAGAGACAAGTTCCAGTTAAGTAATATTGACATGGACCCACCTTGTGCACCCAAGTTGGCATCTTTGAGTTAACACCTTTTGCATGAGAAGATATTTACAAGGCTTAGTTAAGTGGGACCATTCTTGGGCGCCAAATTTGATGAGAAGCTTGGGAGATATTTTCTTGACCGAAGTTCAGTTAAGTGTTCAGTTTGGGGAGTCTACAATGCTCATAATTGTCTATTAATTGTTACAAGTGCATTAGAGTTTGTAACAGGTTAGCAGGTTGAGCTTATGCATGTGTGAGGGTTTGAAGCATGGCATGGGATGTGTGGATCCATGCTTGGTCACATGGAATGCATGGATAGCTTGTGTTGAAACAAGTGTATGAGAGTTCTATGAGAGTTTATTGTAGGCTTTGAAGGATTGTTGAAGGAAAGGAAGCATATCAATCAAGGATTGATATAGTATTATTGTAATCTTGTTCTAAAGTTAAATAATACAAGCACTATTGATTTTGGTGGAGTTTTTTCCCAAAATGGTTTCTCTGTGTATATATTGTGTCACTTTTATCTCTTTGTATCATTCTTCTACAATATTTTGTCTCTTTCTACAATTGGTAAAATTGATCTAAACAAATTAATCATACACAAAGAATTGTGACAAAGAATGCTTAATTAGATCTACAGTCTCATAGTTTTACAAGTTTTAAGCTATAATATTACCTTCATTTTCAACACTTGGTATCAGATCTTTCTTTTGGGATTTTCTTTTTTCTTGCATGTGTAGGTTTGTGAGTTTCATGTACTTGCATGGACTCACATGTGGCTTGCATGTGCTTGCATGTTGATGCATGTAAGAATTCCTGGTGTTTAAGGTTTTGGGTATTTCTTCTATGAAGATTTATAAGCCTAACAAGCTTAAGGAAGTTTGAAGGAATTGGTTGAAGATTGATCCTTTTCTCATAATGTGTGGAGATAAGGCAACATTTATTTTTTGATCTTATATTCTTGTTGAAACAAAAGGTTTGAGTGTGTGCCTCAATGCTCTGGGTCTCAGAAGAAGGTTGAGCAGGTCTGTGCAATATTGGTCATGGTTGTTGTAGGAATGTTTCCTAGTAAAATTCATTGTCGGTAGGTGTTGTAGGTGCCCACAGCCAAGGCTGGTTGTAGCAAGAACAAGATTGTAACTGAGTTGTATGTAAAATTTAATACATTTATTTGGGTTGATGGTTGTAAGACCTAGTATGGCTTGCTCAATCCTTGAAAGGAAAGGCCTAGTAAGAGAGGAGTTCTCGTCGATGGTTAGGGGGGCTTAGAGTCATGTGGATTCCCAGTTTGATGTCGATCTCAATGACAGAGAGGGTATTGCACTTGGTGCTTGTGGAAGGGGGGTTTGGTGATAACCCCAAGACCTTGTTTAAAAGGGGGGTTGGGTTAAACTAGTTCTTTGCTTAGAGTTAGTGGATTAACCATTAGTGGCCTTTAGCACATGGTTTATTGCTAGTTTCATTTGTCCATGGTTTTGCATGTATGGAAGTCTATATAATGGCTTGATGACTCCATTGTATATGTGGTTGGTTGAAGCCTCCAGGCTCAACCCAGTTGGGGCTGAGGGTTAATCTAAAGATTTTCATTGCTAGTTTTTCCCTGGTTTGGGGTTTTCCAAGGTAAATCACTATGTTGTGATTGTGTTCTTGTTCCATGCTTGATTTGTGTTTTTTTTTTTATTCTTCATTTGGTTCCTAACAAGTCCCTCTCTGGTTTTCTTTTGTAGTACCCTGTTTGAGTGATTTTCTATCTATTGCAACTTATGAAACCTTCAAATTAATTAGGAGGACTAAGACACCATCCCTGGCATCTGAGTCCCTATGGAGTTTCATATTGTATTTTTCAAGATCTAAATCGACATTTATGTGCTTTGTTTTGATAGCATTGGTTATCTATTTTAGTGGATTGACTTTTTGTTTCATGCATTTTACTAAATCTAGCTTAAAGTGCTTCATTTCATGCATTGCTCAATTCCAAATTTTCATTTACAACATTTCATCTTTCAAATCATTGCACACTGTAATTAGAAAATTACCTTGCTTCCAATCTAACAATTACATTTCACTTTCTTTAATTTTCCATGATAACATGTTTTCTTTCAAGAGATGTGGCTTTGATATGATTGCAAATGGATTGCATAAGTACAACATCCCCTCTTATGAGTTCAATTTAGAGTACAACAATGAGGCCATTAAGAAACACATTAATCATCAAACCATTGACACAATCCTTAATATTACATTTCCCATTGGTGAGGATGTTAGTGTAGACAATCATAACAATCATACTTGTTCTTCTCCCAATACCTCTCCTTTTTGTGACGAAGGTATATTTGTGAAAGAAGATACAAGAATTGAGAGTCTTGATTGTCCCTATCATCCTCCCCCTTTGGAAGACATAAGAAAAAAATAAGATGAAATCATTGAAACATTTCTAAACATCACCTTACCTAGTCTCCATTCATCCCTTGATCGTGACAATGTTTTAGAAAAATAAGATGATATCATAGATAGCCATAATTTTCTTGCTCCTAATATCCCCCCTCGATACAAAGAGGATAGGTTGTTGTTAGAAGATGAACCTATTGAGAGTCATGATAATCGTGTTCCCCCCTTTCCTAATGCTCCAACCATTTGGAGCGATCTATTTGGTAATCATAGTTGTCCTTCTATTGATTCCTCCCCTACTTGTCATGAAGCTACTTTATAAAATCTAACCATGGAATGTGATGAACATCTTACAAGCTCTCCTACTATAGTATATGGTATAAGACAAGAGAATGAGACCTTAGAGAAAAAGGGTAAAGTCATGAATAATCATAACAATCAAATAGAGCCTTCTTCTAATATCCCCAGTATCGATAAACAAGATAATCTAACCATTGATAACTTCCTTACATATGATGAAGTAATTTTATAGGAACCAACCCTTGAATGTCAAGAGAATTTGGTTTGTAGTTCTCCTAAACACTCTCCTACTAGGGAAGATATAACAATGGAATAAAATAAGAACATTGACAATAGTAATTCCTTAGATGAAGATGATGAAGTAACCTTGGGCTCCTCTTCACTAAGAGATCACAAAAATGAGGATAATTCTTTTGAGGTGATGCACATTAGATATCCCTTGGAGTATTCTCCCAAACCTAAACTTATCATTTATGCACCCTCTCAAAAACCACAATTTCAAAACAAACATGTCCTTATCCTCGAACCACCTAAGAACAATGTTTTGGAGCAACCGAGTTACAATAGAATTGATCATATATGCAACACTAGGAACAATCCACAACCAAGACAAACCACTTCAACATACCTCCCTTTACCTAATCCTATATTTCCTAGTGCCCCTTGTTTGTCTCCACAAAGTGGAAAGGAGTATGATCTTGTTGAAAAACTTAATAATACTCTTGCAAAGATATACCTCTGGAACCTAATTCAAAATTCACCTACTTATCACACCATGCTTCAAATAGCCTTACAAAAATTTGTAGCTCCCTTTAGTGGAAACCTGAATGACATAGTAGTCATGATTCAAGGGATAAATGCTAACACTTTTTTCCACCAAAGTGAACTCCCTACTTTGGAAGTGCAAAAACAATGTGATGCTCTCATGATAATAGCTCAATACAAGACGACAGGGATAAAGCAAACCCTTATTGACAATGGCTCAACCTTAAATCTGTGTAGTGCAAATATTTTGGATAATCTTGGTGTTGATAATCAAAAATTCAACCTAACTCTTTATTTATTAAGGGATTTGACAATGTGGGAAAGAAATCACTTGGAGTGATAACTTTACCTATTATAGTTGGAAAGGATACATTCCAAACCCCTATTCATGTTATGCCTCATGCTCTTTCATATAATATTCTTTTAGGCAGACCATCGAGTCATGAGATGCATGTTGTACCCTCTAACCTTCATCGTATCATAAAATATGTCTACAACAATAAAGTTTATATAATCGAAGCTGATCCTGAACCATACAATTGTCTAAACATTGAGAAAACCAAGGAAAATTCCTTGAACACATTAACACCAATGACATAAGTGGAACCCGTGCAATAGTTCAAGATGAATAAAAATACATTTAGGAAGTTACGAAGCTATTAGAGTATGATTGGGGTTCCCTAGATTTCAAACATACATTCATGGGAGAATACAAGATCATACACAAAGATTCAGACAAGGGAAAATAAACAAAGGTAATGTCAACAAAAAATTTAGACGACCCTTCGAAAGCATCCACCTCTTCCAATTTAGAAGAAAAAGAAAATTACACAACAAACTTTGGTGAATTTGATCATGAGCAACCATGAAATCCAAAACATATGAAGAAGCTTTATGGAAAAGGTTACAAACTTATGAAACAATTCAGATATAGTGGAAAAGGATGTGGTGCTAGAGAACAAGGTATCCATGTCCCTATAGATCCTCACATGCAAGAAAAGACTAGTGGTCTTGGTTATTGTCCCTTTAAAGACACAAACAAGCCTTCACTTAATATCAACACTATCACAAAACATCCTTCTAAGCTGACTTTAACAGTGGTGCATCCTAAACTAATCGACACTAGTGGCCTTGATCATTACCCTTTGCAAGAAATGAATCAAACAAATAAATCCTCACTTAATGTAAATGTCATCATGCAAAACAAAAATGATTTGAATTTGTTATATTTTACACCCTCCAATAAAGGAGAGAACAAAATCTCACAATCTAAAGCATCTTTTGTAGGTATGATACCTTGTGCTAAGCAAGAGATATCTTTGTCACAAAATAAAGCAACATCCTCAGCTTTTGACCAAGAGAGTATCTTGACAAGACTCCTCCAAGATAATTTGATCTCTCTTCCTCCAAGAACATGAAATAAATTTTATTACAAGACTTCATTTTGTGCATATCATAGAATTTATGGTCATTCTACTAATGAATGTAAGGCTTTGAGTAGAAAAATTCAACATCTTAAGGAGTTTGGTGTTCTTCCTTATGTGGGGGCACCTAATTCCTCTAATTGATACTGAATTTCACTCTAGCATGTTTTACATCAATCATTTCAGCTCACCTTTTTTCTACACTCAGTGGGGCTAAGGGGTTTAGTCTTATCCTCATATGTCACTTATCATTGCCTCTTTTGGCTAGTTGATCACCTTTCATGTCTATATAAAGAGCAAGCTTGGGATGTGGATAAAATGCCTTAGATTGGCTCACATGTGACATACTATCTTTTGGGGCATTCCCTTTTTCATGGCATAGCTTATTAGAAACATATGACATGGCATAGGGCTTTCCAAATAAGCTCTCATTTCTTCTTCTACTTTAAATCAATTGCTCACAGCAATGGTGTTAGAAACCACTTTAAAGTGGGGACATACATCGACACTCATGCTTCATTGTGCAATTTCTTCTTCTTCTTGTGATGTGTCCTTTTCTTGGTGGTGTCATTGGGTTTGATTTCCTCCAAGAGTTGATACTTCTTTGACTTGTCCTCTCTTGGAAACATTAAGAACAATGTTCCCTAAGATGAGACCTTGCATGAGCTAAGCAAAATCCCTGTGAACCTCTCTCTTTCTTATTGTGATGCATTTTTGTACCTTATTAAAGTCATGGAGTTATGGCTTTGATATGGTCCCCTGGGGCTCACCTAGTGAACAACTAGCTTCACTAGCACTTGTGACTATGCATTTTTTTCTTTTTGTCCTTATTAAAGTCATGGATGTAAGGCTTTGATATGGACCTCTTGGGGCTCACCTGGTGGACACCTTGCTCCCACTAGCCCTTGTGAGCATGCATTTTGTTTGCATAGTGGACAACGTGTTCCATTTGTAAACCTTTTTGGACAAACATCCTAGACCCGGTCCACCATGTTGGATGGCCAGTCGAAGCTTGATCTGCTCCATTCTTTCCTTTTTCCTTTTTCTTTTACCTTTTTCTTGTCCTTGATGGTGTATGCTAGCAATCTAATTATGGCTTCATATATCATCCACATGTGTTCCTTTGTGCCTATGTTGGTTTGTCATAGGATCTCGACCTTGGGGGCTTGATCATCCCTCTTGATCGTTGTCATCCTATCTTACTAACATTGGTACATTCAAACCCCTCTTGAGTGTGTGGTTGGCTACTTTAGTGTGAGTTTGAAGAAAGTTCATCCTATCACTAAAGTTGGGGCTAAATGTAGTGTATTAAAATGTATACCCTTGCATTTTCACACTTGTTTGGGCCCACCTTGCTTTATCTATGCTTTTTTATGGCTTAATTGGCACTATTTTGCATCCACAAGCCTAATAAACTATATATTTTTATGGAAAATCCTAACAAACCGCAAAAGAGAAATGATCACTTAATGTTTTTGTCTGTGTCCCTAATTTATGGAGTGGTACTAAAACACCACCTAGGGCGGCTTTGTCATCCACGGGTCTTGGGACCTTGATTTTGAAACCACCAAAATAAGTCCCTTTTTGAAGTTTGTGTCCCGAGAATTGAGCCTTGGAACTAAGAGGCCACCTAGGGCATCTTAGTCCTCCTTGGCTTATTTTTAGGATTCAATTTCAAATTTGGGTGGGATTTAGCCTCCTTTAATTAATGACTTCACATGTTGGCATATTGTGGTGTAATTTTAGGATATTAACCATGAGTAAGTATAAATACAAGGTTCTTCCACTCATTTTTCATATAACAAGATAACAAGCATTCAAATATTCATTCCTAAGGAAATTTTATGCATTCAAGAGTAACTCATCAATCATTTGAATCCATCATCAAGATTCAAGCATCATTTCAAGGGCTTAGTGCATACATTCATGTTGTTGAGCCAAGATTGTGGATGTAGCATTTAATATCTATTTGTAACCATTTTTCACATCATATTCCAAGATCCAAGATCTACATTCTTCATGGCCACTACATGGTAGATTGTAGATTTTCTTCACAAGACATCATACAAGGTGATATAATTTACATATTTCATGTTTCATGATTCATTTCATCATTTGGTTTAATTACTAACAAGGGGTTTGACCAAGTTGAACCCCCATTCACTAACAAACAACAAGTTTTTCCCATCTTGCATATTTTTGATTGCAAAATCTAAGTTGAAGATTTGAAGATAATTTGGAGTGAAAATTTGCAAAGTTGCATTAAAAAGTTTTCATCTTCATGGAAACTCACTTACAAGCCAAATCCAAAAGTTTCAAGACCTCATATCTAGGGAGAAACAAGTGCAGACCTAAGAGTTCAGGATCCTATTCAAAGTTTTTAGAAATTTAGAACGAGACTAATATGCCATCTTGGGTTTCTTAGTCCTCCCAACCTTATTTTTAAGATATTTTCTAAGATTCATTTTCAAGATCCGAATACTTTTTAGTTATCACAAAAAATAGCAGCAGGACTAATACACCATTTTGGGTAGCTTAGTCCTCCATAACATATTCTGAAAACTTCTTTGCATTTCTAGAATTCTCACAGCATCTCCAGATTTCCCAGATGCACACATACTACCTCCTTGTTGCATAATGTCATCATTTCCATCTTTCATTTAGCTTACATTTTTAGTTATAGGTATTTTCAGATATCACAGCATGTTTTCAAACGTTTTCATTTACAAGCATTTGCTTGGTGGTGAACCCCTTAGAACTTAAAGAACCCCTTCCTAGGCCCCTCCTAATTGAGAATTGGCTCACCTTGTGATGTTGGTAGTCAATCCAATTAGGAACCCTAGTACAATTTAATGAATGGTTGAGTGGAAAAGTGTGACATCTCTAAAAGATATCCATTTTTCTTGCCATCAAATAGAAATTTGGTGCATTAGATAGATTCAAAGAATTTAAAGATATGGTGGAGAATGAAATGAATGTGGATATCAAATTTTTGAGGTCTGATAGTCGTGGATAATTCACCTCCAATGAGTTTAACATGTTTAGTGAAGTTCATGGAATAAAGAGGCACTTTTCTTCCCCTAAAACTCCTTAGTAGAATGGTGTTGTTGAAAGGAAAAACATGACTATTCAATAAGTTGTTAGGACTATGATGAAAGAGGAAAATCTATCGAAATAATACTAGAGAGAAGTAATTCATAATATTGTTTACATACTTAACAAAGTTCAAGCTAAAGCTTATAGTACAGAGACTTTCTATGAGTTATGGTATGAAAGGATTCCTACTATGAAGTAATTTAGAGTATTTGGAAGCAAATGTCATATCATGAGAGATGAAGAAAACTTAGGAAAATTTGATGCAAGATCTAATGAAGGTATCTTCCTTGGATATTCTACTAAAATAAAAGCTTATAGATGTTACAACAAAAGGTTGAGAAAGATTGTTGAAAGTACAAATGTTAAATTTGATGAAAATTTACATAATTCAATTGCAATAGATGGATATGTGTCAGATGAACTTGATTGTAAAGAAGAAGAAGAAGAAGAAAAATGAAAAGGTAATGAAAAAGAAGTTCATAATGAAGAGGAATAAGCTTCAAAGAAGACCACTAAAATCCCTAAGTATCTGCAAAATAATCATTTTGAAGAATAGATCATTAGCTCGATAAGGGGAAAGGAGTATTGACAAGAAGAAAATTTGGTGAATTTAGGGTAAATATGTGTTTACTTTCTAAAGTTGAACCTAAAATAGTGAGTGAGGCATGGAAAGATAAACATTGGATTAAGGAAATGGAAGAACTTATGTAATTTGAGAAAAATTAGACTTGGGAACTGGTTCCTAGACCAACAAACAAGAACATAATTAGAAGTAAGTGGTTTTCAAAAATAAACTAAATGAGAAAAGAGAAGTGGTAAGAAATAAGGTAAGACTTGTGTGTAAGGGTTACTCATAAGTGGAATGAATAGACTTTGAGGAGACATTTTCCCCTATGGCTAGGATGGAAGCTATCAAAATGACTTTAGCATTTGCAACACATAAGGACTTTAAGTTTTATCAGATAGATGTGAAGTCTGCTTTTCTAAATGGTGAGTCGAAAGAAGAGGTTTACATGGAACAACCAGAAGGATTTCAGTTATTAGATCAACCAGATATGGTTTGTAGATTGAAAAAGGTACTTTATGGACTGAAGCAAGCTCCTAGAGCTTGATATGCAAGATTGGATAGATATTTGACACATCAACGATTCAATAAAGGCACTGTAGATAGAAATATTTACTTCAAAATTGAGGGAGACCATATCTTGATAGTGGTTGTGTATGTGGATGATATTATCTTTGGAGGAAATGAAGATATGTCTAAGAATTTTTTTGAAGAGATGCATAAAGTGTTTTTTATGTCAATGTTTGGGGAGATGAATTTATTTCATGGGATACTTGTCAAACAAATAAAGGGATTTTCATTTCATTATCTAAGTGTGTCAAAGAAATGTTGAAGAATTTTTTAATGGAAGACTCCAAACTAGAATGCACACCTATGGTTACTATTTGTATATTGAGAAAAGAAGATGATTCACCTAAGGTTGATCAGAGAAGATATAGATCTATGGTTGGTGGAATTCTATATCCAATTGTTACTAGACGAGATATCATGCAAGTGATTTTCCTTGTGGGTAGATTTAAAAAACCTAAAGAAACACATGTTTCAACTATGAAGAGGATATTCAAATATTTAAAAGGAACTTTGGATTATGGAATGTGGTATGTTCCTAGGGATATTGATTTCAAATTAAGTACTTATATAGATTCAGATTAGGCTAATTGTGTTGATGACAGGAAAAGCACAAGTCGTCGAGCATTCTTTCTTTGATGTAAATCGGTATCATGGTTACGTAAGAATCAATATTTCGTTTCTTTATCCACTACAAAGGTTGAGTATATTGTAGTAGCATCTTTTTGCACATAATTTTTATGGATGAGACAAACTTTGAAGGATATCAAGGTAGTATATGATGGGCCTATATCTATCTTTTGTGATAATACAAGTGCAATTATCATTTTAAAGAATCTAGTGATGCATTCAAGGATAAATAATATATCTATCAGGTATCACTTTCTAAGAGAGAATGATATGGAGAGTGAGGTAAATCTTGAGTATGTACCTATAAAGGATTAGATTGCTGAAATATTTACCAAGGCTCTTACTAAGGATAATTTTGAGTATCTTTCAAAGAAGTTGGGGGTTATTGCCCCTCCTTCCTTGAACTAGATGCATATGAAGATGCATCAAACTAGTGGATCGATGGATCTATCTCTTTTTTGGATTGATGTTGGTGGCTACTATTGTTACATAAAACTGCACCTAAATGAACAAGGGTTTAATGTTCTAATGATATAAAGGAAATAAAGTTAAGGTGTATGACCTTGCAAATTAAGGTCAAGTCTCAAAAGAAGGTCAGATTCCTCTTCTAAATTAAGTGCAAATGTTTTGGTCTAACCCAGCATAATGAAAACCTATCACTACTTCTAATCTAATGACTCATAGAGGAAAAGGGATAGGAGGATAACATAAAATGGAAAGAAGGTGATGCACAAAATTAGATTTTTTTCCTCCCTACTTCAATACAGCATAATATGTCAAAGAAGCAACTAAAACACCCACTCAGATATGAAGGTAAATGAATTTTACTCAAATATATAAGGGATAGTGGTGATAATACTTGAATTTCATTAATATAAAAGCTTGAAGTAACCTTTACAATGGAAAAATGCAAGAGTTGTAGGTATGCAAAAGAAAAATCCTAGAGGGACCAGAGGAAAGATTCTTAATAATGATATAGTATTTTCCTTTATGGTTCAAGCATAACCAAGAGTTGAATTCAAAACCCTAACCCTAAACTAGCTAGGGTTACTGAAGATGAACTCAATAAAATAAAAAAATGTAAAAAGCTCCCAATATAGGGCAACATAAGTAGCCATAAAGGCCCTAAAATTTTGAACAAGCCCTAATCAATGACTCATGAAGGAAGGGATGTGTGCTTGTGAATTCTACAAAAATATCAATTCCAACATATGCTAACTAAAGAATATGGCCTCTATGAAAAGTCATGAAAAAATGAGCCACAGTCAATTAGATTCGATCTGGTAGCTAGGAAATGTCATTGATCCATAACTCCTTCAAATCTTCCATGAACAAGAGTAGTTGACCATTGAAATTTGAAAGTTGGTCATTGGATCATGGAAGGATGACTGAGATCAAACATCGGGCGAAGTTTAAACATCACCATTGATCTCAACCATCAAATTAGGGTCGTTGATCTTTGAATGTTGACTGTCATCTCCCATTTCCCATTGTGTATCACACAAACCACTACACCGCCTTGCTTCACAACAGTGATGTGATGCAAGGGATTGATGCTACCTTAGTCATTGGATATAAGTTGTTTGATCTCACCCCTTCATTGTGCATCATGGAAAGTAGCTCACCAATAAAATGAAAAGAGTGATGTGAAGAGACCCTTCGGTGGAGAGAATATTTGTAGGAATATTCTCTTGTTGGCCATCGTATATCTCTCTAATGTTTAAAAACTCCACTTGTACTTCAAGGCAATGTGAAGACCTCCAACGATGACCATTGGATCTTTTCCTTCAAATCTAGACCATTGGTCATACATCGCAAAAGTGAAATACAAGGAACAAAAGATTGAAACAATACATGATGCAAAGGAAAAGAGTTCATTACTCATCACAGAAATGAAACTAATGAGCGACAAGGCTTCATTGATAGGTGATGGAAAGACTTAAGCAACGGGCTTTCAGCACATGCTTGAAAAGTTGTTTTAAAATGGGGTTGTGCCTAGGCAATAGAATGATGTAACTTTTTATAAGGAAAATCCAAGGTATGATCAGGTTGACAATATGAAAGCTTTTGAAATGATGTTGGGGGTTGAAGAAGTTTGAAAATTAACCAAAATACTGAAAAACCTTAGAATTAGCCAAATTTTATGAAGGTGCATGGGTATAAGTGGTTAAAATGGGTGAGGGGCCAATAAAAGAACAACTTCCTAAAACATAAGTTATAACTTAATCGATTGGGAAACGAACATAATAGGTCAAAGCAAAAATATAACAAAAGTGCAAGGCATGGAATGATTATGGTTTTGAGAGGGTTTAAGCTCTACATGTAATTTAAAACCCTAATCAAACAAAATTGAGGAGCTAAAAACCCCCAAAGAACTAGATTCATAAAAAATAATCATGGATTTCAATAGGATGCACACATAGGATCTCTCTGACTGGTTATAAATGATGTGCATCCAAGGGTGGAATAAAATATGTCAACAACTACCTCTCAGGGGGAGTAGGTAGTGTCATGTATTGTCATTGTTGCGAAGTTGCTAAGTTGTTTAGGTGTACTTCTAAGGGAAAGTATTCAAATAAAGTATATTGGTGTAGTGTCAAAGGGGGAGAACAATGAAAAAAAATATATCATTTTCCATTAATGTCAAAGGGGGAGAAAATTATCATATGAAATTTTTTATCTGTTCAGGGGGGAAAAAAATGAAATCATGAAGTACATGGAACTATTGAGGAAGTGTTGTGATTACATGGAGCTATCTTTATTTATAGTGTTAGAAGATGATTAGAATGAAGTAATGAGCTAAGATGATGTCTCTAGTACTTGGTTTCTAAGTGTTTTTGAGAAAAAAATGATAAACAGAGAAAATAGTATTGTGCAAGTGTTCAGAATGTGCTTTAGGATGTGCTCTGCATTTCTTCTATGCTGATGCTATGCCTATGTATATATAATATGTTGTTCAAGGCTGATAGAGGTTGCTATATTCAAAAAATATATTTCTAGATCATTGTATAGAGTGGGATATTTTCACCAGTGTGTGAACTAGTTTTTTAGTGGTGTTTTGTGTGGCATGGGAGAAATGTATTTGCTCCACATTTCTCCATAGTTTGGCTTCAGGTTGTGTGGATTTGGGAAGTTTCTTATAATGTTTGAATTTTTCATAATTCAAGGTTTCACTTGATTTGATATATTATAGTGTTTATTTCATGTGTCGATGTGTAAATAAAGTTTACCAGATGTTCTAGGTTGAAGTATTTCTATGATGCAAGTTTGGATGAAGTCTTTGTTGGATCTCAAGGAGTTTGAGGTTTATTCTAGATTGTATTCAAGTGAATTATTTTTTCCAAAAATTGTAGATTGATTTAAGGAAGCTTTTACTTAATGTGTTATGGTGTTTAACACGGGTATTGGACAACCTTGTGTTAGCACTACATGTGAGGCTTGTGAAAGCATGTTGATATGTGTTGGGGTCTATTTGGGTCTTAATTAAGGAGATATATGGGTCTCCTTCATTCCTATCCACTGCAAGAATGTTTAGGTGCCAACCTAATTTGAAATTGTAAGTGAATGGATAGTTTTTGACCTTGGAGAAGGTTTTCAAGGTTGAGGTTTATATAAATAAGAGTAATATTGTTGTGAGATTAAAAAGAGAGACAAGATAGATGTGAGTGATTTTTGTGATGCAAATTTGAGCATAACAGTACAAATTTCAAAGTATTGGATTCTTGAAGGCATTCAATTGAAGGTGTCCAAAATCTTTCATGCAAGGCTACAAAAGTGTTGGAGCATTTGTGGTGGATTCCTTGTTTCATTGAGAAGTTGTTCTCCTTGTAACATTTCTCTTTTATCTTCTTGTGCTCTTTATATGTTGTAGTGAGCCCTGGATGTGAGCCTTTTTGGACAATGTGTTGAGCCCTTTTACCAATTTTTCTATTACTTATATTGTGAGCTAACCCTCACAGTGGTTTTTCCCTCATTAGGCTTTCCACATAAATGTGGTGTTTTCTTGTGTATGGTGTTGTTATTTTAGTTTCTATTATATCTACATTTCATGTTTAATCACTTTAAAAAAATAAGGCTTTTATGAATGCATGTGGATCTAAATATTGTTGAGGGTTTTGATGTTTTAATTTGCTACACTTGATTCACCCCGTCTCTTGTTTGTCTTGTTAATTCACTAGTACAGAACAACAATATATGACTACAAAAACTACTAAAAACTTCTTATAAATGACTATTAAACATGGTTGTGTGACCATTAGTAGTTTATTTATAGTCATTTATATCATGACTGAATTGATGACTAAACCACTTTTAGTCATTTGATTGATCGATTTGCTCATTAATTTAGTCGTTTAATTGATCAATTTGGTCATTAATTTAGTCATTTGATTGATCGATTTGATTGTTAATTTAGTCATTAATTTGATCGATTTGGTAGTGTATTTAGTCATTAATTTAGTCATTGATTGTATTAAATTGCTTACTTATTTAGTCATTTTTCATTCACTGATATATTTATTCATTAATTTAGTCATTGATTGTTGTTAACTAGTTACTTATTTATTCATTTTTATTCATTGATCTCAGTCCATTGGTATTGCATTAAGTCATTAAATTTAATCATCATTTTGATCAATTTGGTAGTTTATTTAATTGTTTTTGTTCATTGATTTTTTTCAAGTGATATTATATTGATACATTGTTTATTAATTGCATAATCATTATATGTAGTCATATATTTAGTCATATTTATTCACGTATTTCTATCAATTGGTAGTATATTTATTCAATTGGTAGTTTATTTAATTATTTTTGTTCACTAATTTCTACCTAAAAGTGTTAGAAATGAGACAATACTATTGAGGTTTAAACATAAAACATAGAAAAACATAATCAATAATTTATTTAATTTGCACATAATGAAACAACTATTAAGAAGGAAAAATACTAAAATTTTATTTGAGAAAAGTTGTTCTTACAATAGATACAAGACTTAAATATGTGTCTTTGCTTTGAGAAATGTGTTACAAAATTTTTCTTAGTGTTGTGACTGAGAAACTAAGTTACAATGCTCTATTTTTTGCTTATACATCTCCAAAACATGAAAGAACTACTTAAAAAATTAAGCTTACGGGTCCTATGAAAGAACCCTCTGTGGACTTCACACCATGAATACTCAGTATGGACTAAGATCTATGCTCTACATATGCGTTGACTGATAAGCTTTACTGAACATGAGAGTGGAAAAATCCAAACCAATCACAAACATTTATCAGTGATTGAGCATCTAGAAGTCTTGCTTCCAAAAGGAATTTTTTTGTCTTTTCATCACCATAGAAGTTTCACTTTTTGGTTACATGTTCCAACTCCTTTATTTGTCCAATTTTGTTTGCTACTTCAGTGTATATGAAGTGAATTTTGGGATCCTCACTACTAATGACATTGAAAATATAGTTTACCATATAAGTACCAGGTTCCCAAGCTACTACAAAATTACCTCCTCAAATAGATCAATGAATATTAGCAACAAAATGATACAAGTGACAATCCAAAGTCAAATCATCAGGAGCTCAAATATGCACCCAAGAATAAATATAGCCCTTCATAAGACTTGATTTGTTCAAACAACTTGATGCATGAATCTACACCCAATTGTTCAAAATATTCCTTGGCAGCCTATGTTACATGAAAGAAGTTAACATCAAAAATAAGAGAGCAATTTTCAATGTCATCTAGAGCCAACATTATTAATTTGAAATAAATAAAAGGCACGCAATTTTTATCTGAACAATTATTTGGAGATTTCCCCTCAAGTTGACTAGAAGGATATCTTTCATGCACTTCAATGCCCTGCTCTATTTTTTTCTTTTCAGCATCTTAGAAGTTTAACTCTTTGGTTACACATTCCACCTCCTTGATTTGTCTAGTATTGGCTCCTACTTCAATGTATTTGAAGTGAATTTCGGGATTTTCATTGCCAATGACATTGAAAATATAGTTTACCATATAATTACAAGGTTCCCAAGCTACTACAAAATTACTTCCTTAAATTGATTAATGAATATCAGTGACAAAATGATACAAGTGACAATCCAAAGTCAAATCACCTAGAGCTCAAATATGCACACAAGAAGAAATATAGCCCTTCACCATACTTGAACTGTTCAAACAACTTGATGCATGAATCTACACCAAATTGTTCAAAATATTCCATGGCAACTTGTGTGACATGAAAGAAGTTAACATAAAAAATAAGAGAGAAATTTTCAATGTCATCTAGAGCCAACATTATTAATTTGAAATAAATAAAAGGTGCACAATTTTTACCTAAACAATTATTTGGATATTTCCCATCAAGTTGACAAGAAGGATATCTTTCATGCACTCCAACGCCCTACTCTATTTTTTGTATTTTCAACATCCTAGAAGTTTGACTCTCTGGTTACACATTCCACCTCCTTGATTTATCCAATTTTGGTTACTGCTTCAATGTATTTGAAGTGAATGTCAGGATCCTCACTTCCAATGACATTAAAAATATAGTTTACCATATAAGTACAAGGTTCCCAAGCTACTAAAAATTTACCTCCTTAAATATATCAATGAATATCAATGACAAAACCATTCAAGTGACAATCCAAAGTCAAATCACTTGGAGCTCAAATATGCACCCAAGAAGAAATATATCCCTTCATAAGACTTGAATTGTTATTTAACTACTTTATGCATGAATCTACACCCAATTGTTAAGAATATTCCTTGGCATCCTATGTGAAATGAAGGAAGTTAACATCTAAAATAAGAGAGCAATTTTCAATGTCATTTAGAGCCAACATTATTAATTTGAAATAAATAAAAGGTGCATAATTTTTACCTGAACAATTATTTGGAGAATTCCCCTTAGGTTACCAAGAAGGAGATCTTTCATGCACTCCAACGCCTTGCACTCTCTCGAAAGGGTCCCAAAGAACTCAACAAGGGCCTGAGAAATGCTATAATCAGTAAGGGATTGGTAGTTTCTATTCAATTTCAAGAGCACATCATGTTTCACAAACCTGTGGCTCGATAGCATAGAAAATGAAGTTTGCAAACTATGAGCCATGGAGGGTTGATTCTCAACACTATCAGAAAGAGATTTAGGAAACCCAAGATCCATGATGAGTGAGATATCACAAGATGACATGAGCCTCAAACTACATCTTATAATAGTATTGCAAATAGGACACCAAGTTGTAAAGCTCATGCAAGTTTTACAACCCTAGTGTGCAAACCGTAGAATAGCAAAGGGATAATGTAATAACCAAGAAGGAAATGCAATTTCATATTCTAAGAAATGTAATTTACTAATTAAACAATGCAATAAGCTGAAAATGAAATGTTTTGATGCAATTTTGAACTTTTAGTAATGCACTAAAATGAAGCAATTTAATCTAAATGCAATGAAATTGATGAAACAACAAATCAAGAAACTGAAACTGAAAGGTAACACCACCAAAAAAAAGTTAAAAGTTGAGATTTTAATATCTTGAAAATGCAGAGAAGTATCTAACAGGGACTCATTCACTAGTAAGGGTGAATGGGTCCTGGTCAGATGTTTCTAAGATTTTTCCATGGATTTCAGAATGAATTTTGATGATTTTTCAGTTGCTAGAAGGTGAAAATCAGACTTGATCAAGGACTTATTCGCCAGTAAAGGATAATGGGTCTTATTTAGGAATTTTTAAAATATTTTTTAATGATTTGCAAGATCTCATTTATATCTTTCAGTTCTAGGTTTGAGACAGTGAGCTTCAACTTCATATTTTCTAGAAATTCAATGTAAAAATGTAATGTAAAGATGGAATGCAAGACCTAGGTTGAAATGCAATTTTGTTTTGAATTTCAAATGCAATTGTATGAGGTATAGATGAGATCCAAAATTATTGATTTTTTTTGTAATTTTTAGATTTAAGAAGTGCAAACAATGAAAATCTAAACCCTATATGATATGCAAGATTTCAATGTAAAAGAAGTAACCCTAAATGAGATCTTAATTCGATGCAAGGTGTAACTTAAGATGCAATGAGAGACTCTAAAAATCAAGAAATTGCAATGTTGAATATGTTGGGTTCACCAAAGAATGTTAATAGGAAAAATAAGGTAGACCTAAATGCATGAACAAGAGGATCTACCACTAATTTTTCTAAGACCTTAAACTCTCAAATTATGTAAAATAAGATGCCAATAACAATTAGAAAAGCTACCTAACTATTATAAAAACTATGGGGGATATTTTTAGAGCATAAAAATTTGTGTACCTGACCAAAAACTTGTTGCTTTTGAGCTATAGAGGACTCATTTTCCTTCATGGTGAATTGGTCCTTTCAGGGTTGCAGAAAACTAACTTCAGGGTCCTGTTCCTTGATTTTTGCACTCTTAAATTCCATGTTATCAAGTTTTGGAAGTTTGTATTCAATTTTGTAGAGCTCTTTTTGTGATCTTTCACTTTGAATGACAACTTTTTGCAACTTTGCAACTTTGACAATTTTACTCCAAATCTTATTCTTCAACCTATAAATCTGCAATCACACGCTCAAGGGGAAAAAAACTTGTTGTTTGTTAGTGAATGGGGGTTTTCCTTAATCAAACCCCTTTTAGATAATTAAACCAAATGATTAAATAAAGTAATGAATCATGAAATGTGAAACATACAAATGATGTTACCTTGGATGTTTTCTAGGAGTACAAATCTGCAAACTAACATGAAGTGGCCATGAAGAACGTATATCTTGATCCTTGAATATGATGTGAAACAATGCTTACAATAGATCTTCAATGCTACATCCACCTCTTTATCTCAACAACATGAATGCATGCATCAAACCCTTGACATGATGATATGATCTTGAATTGCTCTAATAAACTCTTGAAATATTCCTTGAAATGCCTTTAAAATGCCCTAATCTTTGATCACTTGAATTCTTGAATGCTTAGAATGAATTGCTAGCTCTTGTTAGGATAAACAATTTGAATCAACCTCTTATTTACACTAAATTAGGAGATTAATCCTAAAATTCAAAGAATTAAGGCCGACACCAGTTATGGAAAGAAACATTACTAATTCCCACTACAATGAAATTAAAAAAGGGGGATCTCATTAAGGGAGGACCCATTTTCCACCTTGGGTGAATGGATCTTGGCTCAATTTACTAGGACCTAACCCCCAGGATTGAAAGAGGTCTAAAAACCCATTCTAGGTCAGTTGAGAAAGGGGGGTCCTGTCAAGGGAGGACCCATTCGCCATCAAGGGTGAATGGGTCATGGCTCAACTTACCAAGACCAAAATTTTCCCAATGAAATATTTTGTTATTTAAATTATGATTTTTGAGATAGATCTTTGGGAGGTGTAAAAATTAAGGCCTAAATTTTAATTAAAGGGGGTTAATTACTCCAATTAACCACAATTAATTAAGACCACCTAGATAAGTGTGAAAGTTCCTTATAACACTTTACAACACTTAAACAAGGTACAAATTATGTACATTTTATTTAGAAAGAGGCCCATAGGGCTTAATTAAGCAAATACATCCTACAAAAGCATTAAAATGTGTTACAATACTTTACAACACCTTTTCAAGGATCAATTAAGGCATGTTTTAGTCAAATAAAGGACCTAGAATAGTGTGAATGTGTAAAACACATTACTACACTCCAAGACATCATTAGTTCAGTTTTAATAGGTATGTGCAGGATCATCATGGAAAAAATAGGCCCTTAAGCGGCAAAAAATCAGAAAAATTAGAGTTAGACAACTTGACATAATTTTTTTAATAAGTTATCTATATTATTTAAAAAATATGTAAGAATAGAATTTGTATCAAATTGAATGTAGTTTCTAAACTACTAGGTTTGTTTAAAAAAAAAAATCTATTTGGTGAAAATTTGAAATTTCAATGGAGTGGTACTTAAATTTCATGGAAAAAAAGAAGTAGGTGTCTGTCTGACCATCCTAACCACAATAAAATGATAATATTTTTTTATAAGATTTTAGATATAATTAGAGGACTCATGCCTCGATGTGATGCATATTTTTTTGTATATTTTTTCCAGGTAAATAATTAATTGTGATTTTTTAATTACAACTTTTAAAAAAAATATAAAAACTCGTATGTCTGACCACCTTAACTTGGTCAAAACTTTATGAAATTCAATTTTTCCTTTTTTAATCCTATATTATGTGAAGCATAGAATGTGACGCATGTTTTGGATTCAAAAAATGTGATACTGTTTGAAAGCTATAGATATTTTTCAATCAACCTATCAATCAGGACTTTAGTCGTAATTTGAATAGAAAATGAATAATAATTACTTATTAAATTCAAAGTAAAGCATAATTTATATCGGTGGAAAGCTAAGAATCTCCTTTAAAAACCCTTTTCATTTTATCAATTTTTGGTAAAAAAATAGTCGCCAGACACATACCCATCATATTGCCACTTTTTGGCCCATCATGATCCTGCTCATACCCTAATGTCAATTATCAAACCAAGTAAGGAAAAGGATAATTTTTTTATTACTACAATAGATTCCATAGGTTAGGGCCAAAATAAATCAAATGAGAAATTCCCACAAGAAGACATAGGATTA
Source organism: Sequoia sempervirens (assembly GCA_007258455.2). Classification (NCBI taxonomy): domain Eukaryota; kingdom Viridiplantae; phylum Streptophyta; class Pinopsida; order Cupressales; family Cupressaceae; genus Sequoia; species Sequoia sempervirens. The sequence goes on along the minus strand of VDFB02086081.1, from coordinate 50,844,619 downwards.
AACCAACTATGGTGCATAGTAAAGATCACTTTACCAAATGGAAATATTAAGCATTTATGAACTATTGATGGGATGAATTTCATGGAGTGAAGCCATAGGTAGCCTAACTTGACACGAAATTGATCTGATGTCAGGATGATGGAGAATGAGGCATTGAATCTTTTTGGTCCAACTTGTAGAGGAAGAGTTATCAAACCTATCGTAGGGCTAGCAAAACCATTATGTGTTTTGATCCATGCTTTCGATTGTTCATAAGTATCTTGAAAAAAATCATTCACAAATAATAATTCTTCAATTATTACAATCTCTACATAGATGAGATCAATAAACATCCCATTAGTAGGCTTGTCATTGATTTTTCTATCTATGTAAAGAGTACCATCAGGTGTATGTTTAAGTATGTCATTTTGTGAGAAAGAAATGTCAAGGGACATATTGGTTAGGCCTTTATGAGGTTGAACTTAAATGAAGTTGATATAATGGTTTATAGGATACTTTTTCATATGATGATTAATGATGTAAGAAAGGCTACACAAAATTTCTATTCATTATTCATATTTAAGCATTTTCCTCACATTATCTAGACAAGAATGTATTCAAAACTCACAATGTTTTTCAATTTGTTAAATTCTTCATCCATTTTACTTAGATTTTCTTGAGGGACATTAGCAACTATTAATTCAATGTTATTCAAATTATTTGTCGGTAAGGAGTTCATAGGAAATGAAATTTCAAGGGTATGGTCCATAGTGGGTTTACTAGTGTCAACACTATGAGTGAAAGAGTTGGAAAACCCAAAATCAATGGCAAGTGATGTATTGTGGGATGACATGAGTCTTGAAATTTGTCTCATGAAAGTATTGGCAATAAGACACCGGGTTGTGAAGCTCATAAAAGTTTCAAAAGCCTAAGGTGCGCCCAAAAATGGAGAATAGGCACTAGATTAATGTAATTAAACACACTAGAATATGAAATGCAATGTAAGTATGTTAAAAAAGAGAGAAATTTCTAATTTTTAAACAAGATAACTTTTTAATTATACTATGCAAAAAAAATTTGAACATGATGTCCTTTTTAAATGCAATTTTGAATTCAAACAATGCATTGAATTTGATCAATTAACCTTAATGTAAATTATTACAGAAAACATAAATTATGGAAACTAAAATAGAGATTTGAATGCAAAAACACAGAATACAGATTGAGGGTTTTTAATACCCAAAACTTTACAAATAAGCCTAATCAAGGACTCATTGACCCATGGGAAAATGGGTCTTGCTTTAGAGTTTTGAAAAAAAAAATTACAGATTGTTGAGTTAATGCTTATGTTTTCAGATTTTGGTTGCAAATAAGTAGTTATAGTTTCAGATTTCTAGAAAACTAGATCTAAATGCAAGTGTAAAATGATGCTAAATAACAAGAAAAAAGACCTAATTTGAAATGTGATTTTGATTCAATTTTCTTATTTAAGTGACTAATCATCCCATGTTATGTAAATACTCTGTAAAATTAATGAAATTTTTGAATTTTTCATATTTTGAACAATAAAAAAATGCAAGCCTATAACCCTAGATGAGATGCAGACTAATGCAATTTTGACAACCCTGGATGAGATGCAAATCAATTCAATGCAATGAAAAGTAATGCAAATCCTAGATCTAGGGTTTAAATGGCTCCAAATATTAGGATTTTGTTGTACAAAGTCAGGTTCACCAAAATGAAATAAAAGGAAATAGTTTCACCAACTTGAAACAAAGGGATAGAGGTGTTTATGATTTTTGAGGGTATGATGGACCTCTTTCTCATGTTTCATTAGGAAACAAGATCCACACAAGGAATCAACTTACTGCTATCTCCTATAAATTACACCCTATGCAAAGTTATAAAAACTGAGCTTTCTAGAGAAACATGGGATCATTTCAAGGCTATGAGTCACCTAAAGTTGAAATGAACCTCTGGATAAGGCCGGCTCCTAGCTGGTAATATCACCTAACTATTGAATTGATAGGAAAAAGGTAAGGATATGGTTGCATAAAATGAAGAATACTGAAAATATGAAGTAAATTGGGTGATACACCATATTATTAAGAGTTATGAAACACTAGGACTGTCATCCACTTGGTTACTTTTGAAGAAAACTAAAAAATACATAGCCTATTAGTGTAAATTTATGCATAAATATTTCATTAACAGGTCTATTATGCATATATTTTCAAGAAGGAAAGACAGTCTTTCGCAAACTAGAGGCTTCTATGCAATTTTTTAGACACAATTCATAACCTACATACTTCTACTTTTGCAAAAAAGGCATAAAATGAGATAAAGCTAAAGGAGAAAGAAATTCTCACAAAGAACTTAATCAATCACCTGAAATGCACAATGCTTTGCAAGAAACAGGAAGGTAAAAATATTCTTCAATGATCTCCAAGGTAAAAATTTGTATTTCATACTCCAAAATGATGAGTTACAAAAGATGCTCAAAACTGTTACAAAGAACTATTTCAGTCACAATCTCTAGAAATTTTTGCATAATCAGAATTGGTTTACAAAAATGAGTCAAAAATGACTGAGTAGCCAAGCTCTAACTTGCTCCACCAAACAATGATCTAGAAACCTCATTTTCATAAGCACCTATAAAGCCAAAAATTTAGGACCTAAATCTTCACCAAAATAACTCCCAATGGTTGAAAAAGACAAGATCATCTTATCAAACCACAAGAGGTCCCTAAATATGCTCCAAATGTTCCCAAACTATCTTCAAACAACCTCATTTTGCTCCAAATGTTGGCCAACTGGAAATAACTTCCCTTCTTTTGAGGCAAGCCATCAATACAGGCATTTCTCCTTTTTCTTTTCAACATGATACATTGCAACATTATCATAAATTCTTTATATTGAAATGTGCTTCTATTTGCATAAGTTGAAGTCTTAATTATTGTTATTTTTTAATAAAGCAACATTATTATTTTTAAGTGATTTATAAATATCACTTAAAACAAAATTCTTTACAATGAAAAGGTTAAAATAAACAATACTAAGACAAAAAATTATGAAATTAAATAAAAGTCATAAAGACTTTGTGTGACATTTTAACTTCATAATATTTAGCTTAAAAAAAAGAAAAGGCCAAAAGACATATCTAATCGTCATCTTTAGGGTTTAAAACCTAAATGGAAAACAAAAGGAAAGAAAGGCATTTTTTTTAAAATTTCGCTAGAAGCTTCTTGGAGAAACTATGCTTCCATCAAGGGTTTGTGGAGCCTGTGGAGGAAACCATGGCATGAAAATGGAAATTCTTTGAGCTCTTCTTGGTGGATTTTTAATAGATAATAACTTCACACTGCTAGGTAAGTTTTAAACTGTCATTTTATGTATCTTCTCTTAACATGAAACAGAAAAAAGAATTCTCTTTTATGGCCTTGGCCTCCTGTAGCTAGTGTTGATGATTGTCATTGATATTTTCAATGTGTTTCTTCCTAAAATTTTCCTTTGTTGCTTCCAATCTGTAAAACACAACTCCTTGTACTTGAAGTTCATCATTGATGATGCTTTTTATATGCTTCATAGCCACGGCCTCATTCTTCTTTTTTCTGTATTTTACTCCATTTTCATTTTATGTGCCTCCCCTTGGTTGCGCCATAAAAATGAAGTTTCTTATCTTCTGAGCTAAATTTTGAGGAGGTTTCTCTATATATTTTGAATACTTTTCTCGTAAAAGACATTTGTTACCAGCAATCATGTCATCATGAGGGTTTGATAGGTCACCATGTTTTCTCTCCTTTCATTATGAATTATGGGAAATCTCTTCAAAATTTTCTCATAAAAAATGAATGGTAAGCCATTTCTTGACAGAAATTTGGACATCTTTATCCATTTTGAAGTATTTTCAAATAGTCAAGCTACAATTATGACTATTTTCTGATGTCTTTTCATTGTCCCACTTTTTTCTGACATCTTTGTTCATTCTGAGGCCGATACTGGAATGTTTTCAAAGATTTCTTCTGCAATTACAGAGGCTATCTTGTATGAAATCTGGTGATTTTCTCTCCAGAGGTAAGCATTTTAGAAGAAAATTTTCAAAAAATAAACTTCCTATGACTGCAACCCCTTGAGATATCTTGATCATTTTTTATTTCTTCTTTTTTATCTTCTAAGACTCCCTTATCTGGCCGTGTCATCAAAGAAAGTTTTCTTGAACTTCTATGGAAGATTTTTGCAAACTACTACAGGCATTCTCCAGGTTGACACAGTAAATATCTTTGCAAACCTTTTTTTTTAGCTTTTAGCTAAGAAAAATCTTGAACTTGAGATGAAATTCTAAAAACCCTAATATTCTTTTCCTCAATTTCCATGAAAAATTCAATACATTTTAGAGAAACAAATACAAAGCTTTTTGAGGAAAATTTTCAAAAAGAAAAAACATGCAGGCCACAACTTTCAGTTAATGAATCTGGGTATGTTTCTACATAAGTCATCTTCTTTTGTTAGCTTCTTTTTTAGCTCTTCATGCCATCCTTTATGAGATCTCTTCACAAAAATTCTTGAAACCCCTGTTGCTTTTTTGGGTATTCTCTTCTATTGTTTTCTTTTGAAAGACTAGAAACTATAGGCTATTGGAAGGAAAACCTAGATGGGTTTGATGGCCACCATGAAATTTCTCAAGTTTCTCATGTGTTCTTCTACACCTGTATATATGTCTATTTGGGGTATTACATTAGCAAGATCAGATGAATTCCATTTGGTTATGCTTTGATGAAAAGATCTCATGTATATGTTGTTTGCCTCATATATCATTGTCATTGTTGTAATGCCTTTTGATCTCTATGTATTGAGCTTTGAACTTTCAATTTAGCACTGATCATTAGTATGCTAATTTGTATGAATATTGGTAGGTGAATAATACTTGATCTGTCGTAAGTGACAAATGCCCCTTGAAACAACCCTATGTATCTTGGAAGAAGATTAAATTATGTTGAATGCCATCTCTTGTTCCTTTCCTCTACATATCCATGGTTCCATCTTCTCCTTTTAAAACAAAACCATGAGTGTACTTGTATTGCTCTTAAGGTACAATGCTTTATGGTTCCTTTAAGGCTTGTTGCTCCTTTTATTCTGAATTTGCACAATAGAAAGTATTGTTGTTTCTGAAACTTAAACGAATGATATTTCATAAAATGACATCTCTGAATTTTTTATTCTATACACATCTTAAAATCAGATTATGTAAACATTACATATAACAAGGCAATTTGCATTATGTAGCAGTTTCCTACTTAATCCACATGCCTTACTTATGCTGTCATAAAATCAAGTTTGTTCCTTCTTGATTGGACCACCATGAAATAAGAAAGATCTCTACCTCTGTCTTCTACATGCCTACTGCAAATATTTCCTCGTGTTTTGCACTGTAGCTCCAAATGATTTTTCAATACTCACTGTTTCAATGAGAAAATATTGTTATTGTAATCTGCATTGGATGCATGTAAGTGTACTTTTTTAAAAAATGTGCTCAAATAATGAGTTGAGCTCAAGCCTCATGGGAGCCACATTTATCTCCACTCATATTTAATCAGAACATAATTGCACCTATAGCTGCACATGAAACAAAGAAGTTAGAAATAAAATGCCTACCTTAAGTGTGTATAATGTTCTTCTATCCTGGCTTTTATGGAAATTTAAGATAGGCATTACATTTTATGCACATAAGAATTAGCATATGTATGTATGGGTAGATGTGCATGTTCAAAATGTAACTTTTCATTGCTTAGAACCTAGTGTTCTAACCCCTTTCTTTACTCAATATAGGCAACTGAACACCAAGCACCTAGAGGTCAAGGAACTATAGGGAGCAAGGCAAGGCTATCAGGAGCAGATTCATAGCAGTACTAGTCATAAAGGCAATGAATGGTTACCTTCTTTTCATGTTTATTTTAGATTTTAACATTTACTCATTCATGTATACTTAAATTCTTATGTGTATCAAATGAGTAAGTCAGTATCACAGCTTCATGTGTGAGACACATGTATCTAGTTATAGTCAATAAAGATTACATATTCAAAAAGATTGTAAAATATTTTATGTCTCATTCAGTTGTGTTGATGTGTTTTTTATGCACTTCTCAACATAGGCAGTGCGTAGGTGCACTACCTCTCTTGAAAGACAATCTTCCACAATCAAATTGCAGAACACTATCACAAGGTCTCCAATGTCAGGTCTTGACAAGGCTTGGAATATCTCAATTGTTTGATGTGATTTGCTAGGATCACAAGGTAGACTTACGTATGGATTACAAAGCATGGGAAGTTGGATCTTGAAATGGAGTTCCTAAGATGGGGAAGTTGTTGTACGTTTGCTAAAGGTTCAAACAGCGGTCTTGAACTCCATTTTTATCATTAGATTTAGCTTTACAATGTGCAATGAACCGTTCCTAAGGTACTTATTTAAAAAAAAGGAAAAAGGGCAGGGAAGAGAGAAGGCTCATGGATCTGCAACTAACTGTGAATAGTGATGATGGAGTTCCTGCAATGGACAACTTCCTGAAAACAATATTCCACTTAACCAGAAATATCATAGTCTCATGGAATTTGTGCTATCTTCTAAGGTCTGCAAATGTTTCGTCTTTCATTCACCATGTGCATGCATGAACAAAGATAAAAGTTTTGCAGCAGCTTTGAATTCAAGCCCATACTAACTTTACATAGTTATCTACCATCAGCAAACATCAAAAAGTATGGGCTAAGAAGTCATCTACACAACAATAATTTTCATGATCACAGGACAACATTCCTAAAATCTACCAAGGCAAGAGAATAATTAACTAGAACAACTATAAAATCTAAGTTAAACATCTAACAATGGAGATTGAATCAAGCAACATGTGAGAAACTCAGAAAATGCACCAGGTCAATGTCTTTTCCTTATAATTTTTTGCAGCATGTCTTTACAACAACTCAACTCTCTATGTAAATGAGAGGAGAGCCCTATTTATAGTGTCCCAAAATTCAAATGAATGGCCAAGATTAATTCTCATTGTGTGGCCAAGATTCATTACAAAATAGGGTTTCACCTACAACAACTCAACTCTCTATGCAAATGAGAGGAGAGCCCTATTTATAGTGTCCCAAAAGTCAAATGAATGGCCAAGATTAATTCTCATTGTGTGGCAAATGTTTCATCTTTCATTCACCATGTGCATGCATGAACAAAGATAAAAGTTTTGGAGCAGCTTTGAATTCAAGCCCATACTAACTTTACATAGCTATCTACCATTAGCAAACATCAAAAAGTATGGTCTAAGAAGTCATCTACACAACAAGAATTTTCATCATCATAGGACAACATTCCTAAAATCTACCAAGGCAAGAGAATAATTAACTAGAACAACTATAAAATCTAAGTTAAACATCTAACAATGGAGATTAAATCAAGCAACATGTGAGAAACTCAGAAAATGCACCAAGTCAATGTCTTTTCCTTATAAATTTTTGCAGCATGTCTTTACAACAACTCAACTCTCTATGCAAATGAGAGGAGAGCCCTATTTATAGTGTCCCAAAAGTCAAATGAATGGCCAAGATTAATTCTCATTGTGTGGCCAAGATTCATTACAAAATAGGGTTTCACCTACCCCCAATATATCACAATTTAAAATTACATTTTGTCCCTTCCCTATTTTGTCTCCTAGTGACGGCACTGTAGCACTTTGTCTTTTAGTTGATTATTGTTTTACTGTAGCTACTCTTTAGGGAGCTCTTCATCCTTGACAGGGTTGTCTTCTTGCCTTCTCGATGCTGTGTATTCCAGGAACCTCAGGATGACCGGCTGGAGTTTGTCTACCTTAATGATTTCATACCGTAGTACTTGGTAGCTCCACTCCTTTGCATTGTCCTCCAACCTCCTCTAGTCCTCATCGTATTTTGCACCTTGGTCCATGAATAGCTCTGACTGATTGAAGGCATAGGCAGCAAAACTCATGAATTCCATCATGATTTCATTAGACATCATGTCCTCCATCTTCTTTTGGAAGTAAGGCTTCACCTTTTTTGGATCCATTTGTATTGCGGACATATCATATTCCGTCGTCAGCTTGAAATAACGAGCGCATTCTGCCCTGATTTCCTTTATCCACTCTATATATGGATCCACTTTGCTCATTATTTTCTCTAACCTTTCCTTCCTATTATCAAAGTCCCGCCACCATACATCCATCAGCCAGTAATCGTCTTTCGTAAATGTAAGCTCCTTTTCCCACGTGGCTTTTAGCAACTAAAGGATAGCCTCGATCTTTGGGAAGGTGGAGTCGTATATTGCAGGGAAGTCAGTGCATAGCTTCGTTGTGCCCTCCAAAGATTGTTGTAGGTCAAAGAACTTGTTTGCTATCCGAACAGCCCAGCCAATTCCCATGTTTCCAACGTATAAGACTTGTCGGAACCAGTCTTCTGTACTCTTCTTTAAGTTCTTTCTTTTTTCCATTTTATCAATTTGCTCTTTGGACAGTAGTTGGGGCGCGGTTATGGATGTGGTGGGCAAGTCATCCATCAATGACCACTACTAGATGTAGTCTGTTAAAGTAGCCACTTGTGCTTTGAGCTCATCTTTTGAAATCTTGTCCTGCCTTATCAAATGTACCACTGTGGCCACTAACTCCTCAAGATGCCCTACCTTTTGTTCTCTGGTGGCAGTCCATAGATCCATGGTGGAGATACTGTAAGTTATCCCTTCCTGACCTACCACAGGCATGGCTACTTGCACAGCTCAAGACCCAGAAGCATCCATCATTACCTTGGATCGAATCTTAAGCTTCTTTTCCTTCTTGGTTGTGATTTGAGATCGGGCTAAGATAGCCTCTAGCCTCGCCCTTGGGTCTTTCTTTTGAGCTGCTTTTCTAACCATTCAGGCACAACAGACTTGCCCTTAGGTGATTCATGATCATCTTTGCCCTCCACGGCCAAGGCTTTTGTTTCCCTATCTTCCGAGGCCCTGTCGTCCTCCTTGGCAGCATCTTCTTCTTCATCATTAGAGTTCTGGATGAACACAAGGCGCTTGATAGGAGGTGTGGTAGGTAATTGTTGCACGGGACTTTCTTTCTCCTCCTCCTCTTTCTTTTCCTCAGTTTTCTCAACCTTGGGCGCATGTTCCTTGAGTTGCTTGATTTCGATGCTCTTCACAGCTGGAACATCTCCCTCAGGTTTATCTTCTTGTTGCTACCCTTCTTCTCCAAGGAGTGACATTTTTGTCTCTTTTCCAGTATCTTTTAGCTGCTGGGCTATTTCTTCCTCTAGGTAATCGTCGAAGGTCTACACAATGACCCTACCACCAGCGTCGCCCTCCTCGCCCCCACTCTCTGAGGAGCTAGTTCCTTCTTCCTCATAGGCCACCCTATCAATAGTACGATGTTCATATTTCGGGTGTTCATGGTATTCATCGGCCTCCTCTTCAAAGGGCTTTGAGGCCTATTGTTCTCACCTCTCCCACTCCTCAGAGATTAACATGGTAGCTTCCATATCTGGTGGTGTTGTTGGTGGTTGCAAAGGATGAGCAGTAGCGAGGACTTGTGCAAAGGCTTCCTGAAGAGTGGGATCCATTAGGATTTGGGAGAGCTCGGGGGGGAGATTCTGCATATGTCTCGAGAGAGCCTCAAGCATGGTGGAAGTGGGTATAGGTGTCGTCACCATAGCTAGAGGAAGTGATGTGGTGGGCAACATGGCAACAAAGGAAGGAGGAGTAGTCATGGTAGAGGAGGAGTCAATCACAATCACAGACCCGGTCGGGGGTGAAGGGGCAAGATGGACAGAGATGTCCACCACCGGCAGGGATGTGGCAATCATGGCTAGAGAGGTAGGTGGGGGAGCCAAAGGAGGGAGAGCCAGGAAAAGTTTGATTTGATCAGTATCTTTGGCTTCCTCTTCCTAAATTAATGGTTGCTCCGTGGTGCCTTCTGTTTGCTTTAGCCTCTTAGAGGGTGAGCCCCCCAGATCCTTCCTTGTATAAACCTTGGGGTCAGGAGACTGCTCTATTTCCATCTCCTACCTCTTCTTAGACCTAGTAACTGGGGGAGACTTGGATGTCCCGCTAATTGAAGTGGTGGCGGCAGCGTCGCCTGTGGAACTTGGCTCACTCTTGAGCCCTTCGTACGTTAGGACCACCCCTTGTTGTTTTAATCGGGCCACTCGTTCATCAACCCACTCCTTGGTACGGGCCAACATTGGCTTGGTTATGGTGTCGAGGTCATCAACCTCTTCCTCATCCCAGTCTATTGTTGCTATTGGCAAATTGGCAACTACAGGGTACCTAGGGTGCATTATGGTGGCCTCGTCTTCTTCAACCTAGTCTGGTATGGGGAATGGCTACACCTTCCTTACAAACTGTGCAGTCATTCGCATATAGTGCCTTGCACATACTTCTTTATCATCCTAGCAATCTCCCCAAAAGTCTTCAATATGGTGGAGATGAGTGAATCCCAGCCCTAGCACCTTTCTTACATGACCATGTGGGTCTATCCGTGGATGAGCAGTGTGTAGGTAGAAATTGTAATCTTTTAGTTCTTTCTCAGAGTTACCAACACACCGAGAAGTTTTTAGTTTATACATGCCCTGGCCAAGAGTCATGGGATAAGAAATCCTTGCTATGTGTTTGCTGCTGAAGATTGCCTGTATGTGTTGGAGCTACCGAGAAAGCTCCAGTAAGATGATTTGGTTGTTGGGGTATCGAGGCAACCTGTTTGGTCTTTTGGTGAAGCCCTAGGCATAGATGTACATGAAATTTGGGTATTGGAAGAAGAGAAAGAAATATTGCTTCAATAATGCCCAAGCACTATGAGAAACCCTCCTTTCGAAATCCCCGGCAATCATACTGACAATATGGCTGATGAAGGCGTCATTCACTCTATAATACTCCCCCTTGAAGTTTATGTACTAGAGCTGGGGGTATCTGTCATAGACCTTGAGTTTTCGACCCTACTCTTGATCGGGTGCCACAAATAACCCGTTGTATTGTCTTCGGTTCACCAAGGAGTACATGAGGTATGAAGTCATATAGAATTTGGAGCTTTTCATCATGTTGAGGAACTGCTCATGAAAGAAGTTGCTAATTATACCTCCCCAATCGAATGAGGTCTTTGTTGTAACATCATCATTCCCCCGAAGGATCTGCTCGACGAAGTACACCATCCATTCCTGAAAGAAGGTGGCCATAGGGAGGCCCATCACCCTGCTTACCATCATGACCAAGTCATGGTAATCTTCATGGAAGTCACTGCAGAAGAGTTTGTGAGGAACCTTTGCAGCACTGCCCCGCTTTTCTTTAAGCCAATGCTGATTTATTGACCTTTTACAGCCTACTGGATTATCCTCCCATGCTGCCTGACATTCTTCAATGGTGGGAGTTTCCATTTCTTGGAAAGTAGGGATATGGAAGGTTTCTGTGATTCCTTCAGCCGTCATGTCGGCAAAAATGTTACCATCCCTATCGACAATTGTCCTTGTATCTGATTTATATGCCTGCCGATAGGCCATGACGAGCTCCGAGGCTACAAGAGATGGAGGAAAGCCTGCTGCCTTTGCTATTCCTCTTTGTATTATCAGTCTTGCATTCTTGGTCATTGGATTGACCCTGAACCTTTGTATAAATTCATCAATATTGACATGGCCTATGTTGGTGTCAGTGATTTCTTTCCAATCTGTGGTAATCTTTGAGTGCAGATGCTCACCCTAGAACTAGTATTTCATTTGTTCCTTGTCCTCTTTCCCTCGAGTAGTCTTCCCTGACTTCTTTCCATTGTCCTTTTCGATGGGTGGCCCTGAAGGTCCTGCACTTGATTCCATATATTCTGCAAGCAAAGGCATAGTCAGTACAATGGATCACAAAAGTATTTATGTTAGTTGAAATCCCAAAGATGAAATCCATTTTAAATAATTTATCTAGCATAACATGATACTTAATCTCCTGATGTCATTGGTCCTTTGATTAAGCGCATTTGGATAGTTCCGACCCGGAGGGCCAGACTTCCCTAGCAGGAATGTTATTTTGAAAAGGAAAATGGGGCAAGGGGCTCCAGGAGATCCTTCTTGATCGAGTTCAACAATTTAAAAGGTTCGCAATGAAGAGGGCCATAATTAAGCACGTGGGTCAAAATTAGATTTCTCATTTGAGCTCATTTGGATCAGTTTAGGAGAATCTGGAGGTCTCGAGCCGGAGAGACATCTAGAGATGGCAGTTTCGAACAGCAGATCAAAAACGGAATTCCAGAGATGGAACTCTAGGGTCCGGGGTCCGATGGGTTGTAGGGCGGTCAGGAGATTGGAGTTTTCCACTTGAGCGCTCGGGTCTGAGGCACCAGGACGCCGTCCATCCTTTGCAGTTCGGAACGGCTATCGCCAGGCAGAAGTCCGGAGGGGGCAGCCCGGTGTGAGGGTCGGAAAGAGGTCAATGATCGGGGTGAAGTCATGGCGAATACCTCGATGTCTCGCCGATTGCGAAGAGCAAGATCAGACCCGGCGTGAGCATCTGCCGCTTGATTTCATTTTGAGACCTACGGCAGTCAAGAGGGAGGAGCCCGGGGCCCGGAGGGGCGGGCAAGATTTTCCCTTTCGGAATGGCGGATGAGGGAAGGATTCCCGGACGGTGGAGCCCAGCACGGATAAGGTTGTGCATCATTCAAGTTGGACCCCAGCGGCGAATGGGGTACCGGGGCCCAGAAGTCGGAAGGACACCAGGTATTCGCCAAGAGAAGAGTGATGTCGCTGTGAGGTCTTGGCGAATACGGAGAGTCCTGCCAACAATGAGAGCCCTCGGTGTAACCTTCTAGGTCGGAGAAAGGTCTTGGGGAATGTGAGGAGTCTCGCCGAAAGCGAAGGTATCGGTAAGATGAAAGGAGCTCACGATAAGGTCTCAGCAAAACATGAATGTCTCCCCGACAGAAGATCACTCGATAAGAGCAAGATACATTTGATGAAAGGTCTCGCCGAAAGGGAAAGTCCTAGCGACATAACAGAAGATCGGCAAGACAAAGGGAACTGGCTATGAGCTCTTGGTGATGAGGTTTGCCTTGCCGAAGGAAAGACTTTCGGTATGAGAATTATGATTTCCTAGCGACTGAAAAGAGCAAAGCTCGGTAAAATCGAAACGTGTTCGGTGGGAGGTCTCACCAAAGGACAGACATCTTGGCAAAGCAAATGTACATCGATAAAGCCATTAGATCCCGCTATGACCTATTGGCAACTAGGACCTGTCTCGCCGACAGGGTAGCTTGGGGAGAACAAGGTGCGGAAATCCAGAGACCCAGACCTGAGAGAGCTAAAGGCCGTTACAAAATTTTTGGTTTGTCGCTAAGTCTCAGCCGGCGGAGGGAGCATCCAGGCCCAAGGGGCGCGAATTCCCCTGCAAAGAACGGTCGCGCGAGGATAAAGCTCTGAATTAATCATGAGGGTACTACGTTGGTTTTCTCAATTTTTGAGGACATGGGTTCTATTCGTTGTGTCATATTTCATCATCCACATGTCCTTTGGTTGTTATTGTTCATTTTAAACCTTATAAAATCATGAAAACAATGTTTGGGAGGGTGAACAAAAAACCTACCTCGAACACTCGATGAGGGGAGGTGCGGGATCCACCAGCAGTCAGCAAGCGAAAGCAACAGGCATGAGCATGAAGGTCTCGAAGATGGTGGGCTCCTCTCTGGCAAGCTTTGATCTCTCACTATGATACTGACAAGTGAGAATGATAGGTTTGGGCGAGCAATTTATACCCCAACTGCCATTAATGGCCGCATTGAATGCAAGTACGGTGGGGACTTGGGCCGGTGGATTCTAGGAGGGCGCAGGGTGGCAGTCGTTTGGAAATTTCAACTCGGAGGGGTCAGCAGCGGAAAAGAGGAGGTCAAGGCCTGGAGGGTAGAGTTCCATCAGAAGTCCGTCATCAGGAATGGAAAAACCATCATGAAATTATGGACTCAGAAATCCAGAAGTTCGGGCCCAGAATGCCCAAAGGCAGTCACAATCTCCTCGCAAACATTTCAGACGGCGAATATAGAGCTGGGACCCAGGGTCCGGTAGGACGGGAACCATTTGTCATCGAGGACGGTGTGCTCAATAGGGAAACCTGAGGGGGTGGACTTGGCCGGGTCCAGGGCCGCTGGCAGAAGCAAACTGCCATAGAGACCCCAGAAAGCACCAAAGCTTGACAAAACAAGCCAAGGGGAAGCACGATCAACTTATGATGAAACTTTGAAGGTTCATTGACCATCAAGGGCACAAAATGGGGCATTTAAAATGAAGCGGCAATAAAAAATGACCCGGCAAGGAAAAGAAAAGAGAGTCTCCATTCTGAACGGGGCGTGTGTGCTAAGGGCACAACAAATGGTGACTCCGCTGGGAAATGCTCTTGAGCGTTCTAAGGATAAATATTCATTCAAGACCCAGAATCTCTAGTTTCGCAGACCAAGAGTGGCTCCTAAAGGTGAATCTAGGAGAACAAGATCCTTAATTGGGTCAGTTTACAGGACATCTCAGAAGTGTGTGCAGTGAATTCATTCATTTCCTCAAGATGGTGACCAGGGGCTGCTAATCCAACCGAGCAAGTTACATAAATTGTCTAGCACCAAAAGTAGCCTAGACATTGCTCCACTGCCAGTCAGGCATCTACAGCCCCGACGGAGTTGTTACTACAATCCCACAGATATTACTCCATTGCCAGCTAGGCATCCATAGCCTCGGTAGAGTTACCCGAACACCCATACAGTCGCTTATTTTCAAAATTCCTTTTCTCTTTTGTTTTGATACTTCCTTCAATGTTCATTTTGAGATAACTTTCTTCCTCGACCGGGTAAGCACCGAAGCTACAACGGGTTTGGGACCACAGTGGTCACTGGAACAGATTTAAGATTTTTCACTCACTAGGGTGTCATAGCAACCATGGTACAGTCCTTTAGAAATGATTATTATATGTCTTGTGAGAGATATGAGATGTGTGTAAGGAGATCTAATTCAGGGTCAAGTTCTAAGCAGAGTTCAAACAAGGAAATCATTCATGGGCAGCTTTCAGAGACCGTTGGTCGAGAGTGAATGTTTAGCCGAAGAACACTAAGGATGGAAAACAAAGTAAACCACTCGTCGAGCGAGCACGGCCATAGCTAAGGGGCGGAAAACACCTTTTCTGAACAAAATAGCCAGGAAACAAAAGCAAAAAGAGCGACGCAAAACAAAAAACTACAAGCAAAACAAAAAAAAAAATCTACCTTAACCTATGTACAAATATTTACAAAGAAGAGTTCGAACGAACTCAAGCCTGGAAGTAATGCTTCAGGTGTTGCACGTTGGTCGGCAATGGGACATTCTCACTAGTTAAGGTCTTTAGGTAGAAGGAATTGTCTCCCAAAATCTCAGCTATTTGAAAGGGGCCAAGCCAAAACTTGTCGAATTTGTTGTGTCTCCCTTTTTTTTCGTGGGCCTTGTCCTAATACAGGATCAAATCTGCAATTCTGAAAGCTTTGATTTTGGCTCGGCGGTCGAACCATCTCTTAACTACGCCCTGATGTTTGGAAAAATTCTCTATTGCATGGTCTCAGACTTCCTCTAAATGCAAGAGCTTAGCTAACCGAGCTTCTTTACGATCTACTCCCTCATAAAAATCATTGATAAACTGAAGAGTAGGAATCTTCAGATGGATGGGAAATATGGGTTATAGGCCATAAACAAGGTGGAATGGGGAATCGCCAAGGGTAGCCTTATGGTGAGTGCGATCAACCCAAAGGGTGAAACAGAGCTGGGTATGCCAGTCCTTAGGATTCCTATCTAGCAGTTTCTTGATCACAGTAATCAGGTTCTTATTTGTGGACTTAGCGAGGCCATTGCCTTGGGGGTAGTAATTGGATGAAAACTTAAGGGAAATTTTGTAATCGAATGTCCAACTAGCAAATTTCAATGACGCAAAAGCAAGTCCATTGTCACACACCAAAGCGTAAGGACAACCAAAGCGATTTAAAATGAAACTTTCTAAAAAGTTAGTAACTACTTCAACTATGCATTGCTTACATACTATTGCTTTCATCCATCTAGTATAGTAATCAGTAGCGGTAAGAATGTACCTGTGTCCTACAGACGATTGAGGGCTTACCAAACCAATGAAATTGAGGCCCCATTGAGCAAACGACCTTAACTCTAGCACAGGCTGTAGTGGGAGAGCAACATTCTTTTCCTTGGTGGTGGCTGTCTAACACGTGTGACATGAGCGGACATGACAATGAGCATCCTTGAAGACATTTGGCCAATAATACCCCGCTCTCAATATCTAGTGTGCTGTGGAAGAACCAGATCCATGGCTAGTGTCGAATTTATCATGAAACTCTTTCAAGACTCGATCTACTTCTTCCTTGCCTAGACATTTTAAGTAGATGCCTTCATGATTGTTCTTGAGAGAATGGACCCTTGTAGCATGTAACCATTGCTTTTCAATCTAAGGGCATGCTTTTGGACTCCCTGCAAGTGCAGCGGACACTTGTGGTTCAGCAGATAATAAACAACATTCTGGTACCATTCTCTCGGGGAGACATCCTCAAGCTGGTACTGCTGCACAGTGAGTTCAGGTCCAGCCTCTGCCGCTACTTTAGCAATCGTCCAGGTGAGTGCCTGTCCTCTCACTAGCTTCCTCAGTTGGATCTCCATGTCATATTCTTGGAGCAGGGTGACCCATTTAGCTCTTCGTTCACCCAATTCATTTTGAATGAGCAACGTTTTTATTGCTAGGTCTAGGACAATGGCAAACACCTTATTGTGCAGGATGTAGTGTCTAAATTTCTTCATCCCTCTGATGAGAGCATATGCCTGTTTTTCAACATTGTGATATCGTAATTCAACATCCATCAGAGGAGCACTCATAAAGGTGATTGGGTGTTCATTTCCTTTATCGTCTTTCTGGATCAACATGCTAGCACAAGAATGTTCTGAAGTGAATGAGTAGATGTAGAAAGGCTTCAGATAATCCAGGCTGACTAACACAGGTGCCTCAACAATGGCCCATTTGATTTCTTTGAAAGCTTGTTTGGCGTCAGGAGTCCACTCAACTTTGGCATCCTGTTTCAACATAGCATTGAGAGGTTTAACAATCTCTGTGAAACCTGTAATGAATTTCCTGACGAAGTTGATCTTTCCAAAGAAGGATTTTAATTCTTTCTTGTTGCATGGTGGTGGGATTTTCAGCAATGACTAGATACATTCAGGGTCTATGGAGATGCCCTATTCTGAAATGATGTGTCTGAGCAATCTTCCTTCAGTCACTCCAAAAATGCACTTCTTGGGGTTAAGGGAAACCCCAAACTCCCTACACCTCTAAAACACTTTGCATAAATCAGAGATGTGATCGCTCCGCCTTTTAGAAAACATGGTCAAATCATCCATGTAGATGATTATGCACTTGTCGATCAAGTCCTTGAAGGCGATATCTATGGCGTGTTGGAAGGTGGCACCGACGTTGATGAGCCCAAAAGGCATATTCCTGTACGCGAACATCCCCCACTTAGTGGTGAACGTCATTTTATGAAGATCTTCATACTGTAGCATCACCTGGTTATACCCAAAGTATCCATCGAGGAAAGACATCATCTGGGAGTCGTTGATGATCTGCAACACCTCATCTAATGAAGGCACTAGATAATTATCTTTCTTTGAAGCTCGGTTCAAATTGCGGAAGTCCACACTCAATCTAATCTCCCCATTCTTTTTTCTGACTGGGACCAAGTTGGCCACCCACATAGAGTGTCTGACTGGAAAAATAATCCTTGCCAAGAGCAACTTCTGTACTTCTTTGTAAATGACGGGTTCCAACAAGGCATTGATAGGACGTTGCCACTGGCAGAATGGTCTCACTTCTGTCTTGAGAGGGATGGTCTGTGTAATGACAGAAGTGTCATATGTTTTTAGATCTTTGTACCTCCATCCCACCATGTCATGGTACTTCCGTAATGCATCCGTAATTCCCTTATTTTCCTCGGGTGTGCACACCTTGCCAATAAAAACATTCTTGATTTCCTCAGCTGTCCCGAGGTTGTAGGCATCACACTGATTGCTTATCGCCTCCTTTGTTTGTCGATTCTGATCTCTAATCTAATCCAGATCGAATATACATTCTAACTGAACCATGCCTCTGGGGATCGTATTGGTTTTGAGATTAATAACCAATTCAACTTCCTATGGATCAGCTTCATCAATTATTTGGGCTACAAAGACATCAAAACTTGTGATGAGTTCGAGAATATGTTTTTCATCATTGAAGACCTGCAAGTGGGTAACATTATTTAGGACCAATGGCATAGATGTCAGCTCAACTGTGAATTTATTGAGCTAAGATAAAGAGAGGGGTTGCAAAGTGCTGGCCACTTGAGCCAAGGCATCAGCTATACGATTTTGAGCGCGGGGAATTAATTGTATATTGAATGCATCTAAGCCTTCCAAGAGATCCCAAACCATGTGCCTATAGTTGGCAAGCCTTCTATCATGGCAGGAATACAATTTCCTAATGTTTTTAACTACGAGTTCTGAATCTCCAAAACCTTGCAGCATTTTGACATTTTTCTTCAAGGCCATGAGAAGACCATGAACCAAGGCCTCATATTTCGCTACATTATTGGTGCAATAAAACAGCAATCTATGGGCAGCAAGAAAGGTCTTACCCGTTGGACTGATGAGTTTGAACCCAGCTCTGACTCCTTACTTGTACTTAGATCCATCAAATTGGAGCGTTTAACATGTGGAAGGTTCTTTATCTTTAGGTCCGATTAAGTTCCTGCTCCCTTTCAGCTGCGTGGTTGTCTTGGCCATCTTAGGAGAATTCTCTAGCTTAGGGTGCTAAGCTGCTGGTGGTTCTACCGACACTTCTTTTGGTGTTGCCATCCGAGGAGTAGCTAATTTTTTAATGTGTTTGACTGTCATTTGACATAAGCAACAGTCAAACTCGGAGTGGGCAGCATTGTGAATCCTGCACCAATTTGGCAATAAGAGATCTTGCAAATCCATTTGGGCACTCAAGCTAAGTTGGTCTCTAGCACACTTTTCCATGAACTCCTGGAAACTGCTGAGTAGTCCCCAGTTGTCGTCTTTATTAGATTCATCATCAAATTCTACCAATATTTCTGTGTTTGAGGGAATTTGGGTAGAATCAGTCGAAGGACTACACAACACTAGGAGTACTTTGTCAGCACATTCACCCTAAGGCTCAACCTCATTTGGCAGGTAAAGGGACAGTAATTGCCTAGTTTTGTCTCAACAAACAGCACCTCGCTGAGATTGTTGTATATTGTGATCATATACTTCATACGGGGTTCGTGGTCAACACGGATTTGGTTTGGCAGCCCCTTCCACGATAGCCACATGTGAGAAAGATTCATGGTAGTATATTTGGGTATGTGCAGGATCATGGTATGCCAAAAAGTGGCAATATTTGTAGGGTATGTGGCTGACGACTTTTTTTTCACCCAAAATTAATGAAACGAAAAGGGTTTTTAGAGGAGATTCTCAGCTTTCCAAAAATATAAATTATGATTTAATTTGAATTTAATAAATAATTATTATTCATTTTCTATTAGAATTATTCAAAGTCCTCATCGATAGGTTGATTGAAAAACATCTATAACTTTCAAACGGTATCATATTTTTTGAATCCAAAACATGCATCACATTCTATGCTTTACATACTATCAGATTAAAAAGAAAAATTAATTTCATGAATTTTTTGACCAAAGTTAAGGTGGTCGAACAGACGAGTTTTTAAAAGTTGTAAAAAATTCATAATTAATTATTTACTTGGAAAAAATTACAAAAATATGCATCACATCAGGACATGAGTCCTACTATATATCTTACAAAAAAAAAATATTATCATTTTATTATGGTTAGGGTGGTCGGACGGACACCTACTTCTTATTTTTGAAATTTAAGTACTCATTGAAATTTCAAATTTTCACCAAATAGATTTTATTTATTTTAAATAAACCTAGTATTTTAGAAACTACATTCAATTTTATACAAATTCTATTCTTACATATTTTTGAAATAATATAGATAACTTATTCAAATATTTACGTCAAGTTGCCTAACACTGATTTTTCTGAATTTTTTGCCACTTAAGGGCCTGTTTGGCATACCATGATCCTGCACATGCCCATTTGTTTAGTGCCCTGGTGAATTCCCTCCCCAAGATGATCACATATGCGTCGGGAATGTCTGCCACTTGAATATCGATGACTTGTTGTATCCTTGGATCTATAGCAATCTGCATCGGGATCCAATTTATTTCTCCCACGATGTTGATATCTGTTTTGTCTAGCTTAGTCACTTTTCTTCTTGAAGGAGTGGGAGTGATTCCAAGAGCCCTACATACTGCCAAGGGCATGACATGGGCAGACACTCCTGAATCAAGTAGGCAGTTATGCAATTTCTTCCCAAATATCTGGATGGTGGTAAGGAAAGGGGGAGTTTCCATCCTTCCTTGAAAGATGCCCGTAGGCGTGTCCATGTGAGCGACTTGACTTTTTTTCTTATCATTTCCTTTATACTTGGTTTGCCTAAATGGCTAGTCCTTGGAAATCTTCCTATTACTCTGCTCTGGTTCCTTTTCAATTTGTTTACTTGCAGATTGATTCACGGGAACATCCTTCCTTTTCCCGGTATTATCCTGTATCTCTGGTTCTTGCCTAGGTTCTTCAAAGGTAACTCTCTTAGCTGATGTTTCCTGCGTTGTCCTAGAGAATGGGGTCTCATTAAAGACCCTAAAGAAGTCATGCCTTACGGCAGGGACTTTGAGTAATTCAAAGGCAGATAAACTAATTTTCACCCTTTTGAACTCTTCCGCCACGTATTCACCCATTTGCTCAATCTCTGAACTAAAAGCCTAACCTATGGTAGAGCTAGGGGGTTGGACTTTCACTTGACTAGGCTAATTTTGGGATTGGCCTTGAGTCCAATTTTGTGACTGGTTTTGAGACTCGTTCTGGTTGAGGTATTGGGTGGGTATATGGGGAAGTCTAGGGTTATTGTTGGCATTGGGATCATGGGGTGTGGCGAAATTGTTCGGTGGAATAGAGGTTGTAAAGGGTCCACCTGCTTGTCTATTCCTAAGGAAGTAGGGAGCAACTGATCTCTGGTGGAACATGTGGACCTCATCCATGAATGACTCTTCTTCGTCTATTGGACCACTATCTACTGAATCAAAAATTTGAGCCAAATTTTGTTCGTTACTTACCTCTTGCACTTCTTCACTCACAATGGGAACAGGTTTGACTTCGGGCTCGTTGCGGTCGCCTCGCGGAAATGGCGCTTGGTTAACCATGAGACAAGAGGAATCATATGGCTTAGATGGGACGATGTCCCTACAGACGGCATTATCGACTACATTTTGTACCTCCACTTGGAATATTTTGGTAGCTGTCTGGAATTCAGGGAAATCCAACTCAGAATGTCTGCTAGTTTTGTGAATCCGGCACCATCTGGACAAGGCCACCTCAGCAAGGTACACTCCACTGGTCATCTTTTCATTGCTTGTTGGTTGGTCGAAAGGCATAGGGACACCTCCATTATTGGGCCTTGTATTCCACATACGATTTTGTCTTTGAGAGGGTCTTTTTTTAGAATTTTGATTAACATTTTGTCCCCTATCATAGTTATGCTCGGAGGATGTGCTTGCTTCTCGGTTATCCCTATTATCCCTATTGTCTCGGTTATCTCGGTTAAGATTGGCCTGGAAATTACGCTAGGAGGCCTGTAACTGATTGTTTTGATTTTTTAAGTGCGTCATTTCTGTGGAAATTTTCCTTATCATCTCTGTCAGTTCCTCTAACTTGTCTTTCTCAGTCGTGTTACTTGGCTGCGACACTGGATTTTGGAGAAAAACGGGTGGAGCGGGCGGCTGGTTTTGATGTGCGGGAGGAAATTCTGACCTTGGTAGGTATAATGGAGCTTGGGGTTGTTGGGAATAGACCTGCTGTTGTTGGGCAGCTTGAGCATGGTTATGATGTGGTTGAGGCTGCAAATATGAAGGCACGGGAGGCGCATAATTTAGTGGCTGCCCCGGATGTGGGACCATGGGCAGTTGAGGTATATGGTTCATAAGGGGGGTCTGATGAGTGAATGTCTGATTCAACCCTTGAATTTGCATTGGGTGTGCCACTGGTCTCAATGAGGGTAGCGGGCCGGAGATGTTCTGCCCCAAATCTGCACTGGCCACAACAGCCTCTTTATAGGCCATCACCAATGAGGTGGGTGGTGGTTGCATCCTTTTCACCAAAGCCAACATGAGGTTGTTCAACACTGCTTTGTAGACTGGGAGAGCTGTGACATCATTATGGAGGTATGGGTCTTTGAGCCTTGTAAAGGCCTGCTGAAAGCGGTCATTGAAGGACCCAATAGGTTCGTTGACTTCCCTTCTAACAGACATAAACTGCTGATAAAGTTTTGAAGGACTGATGGGAATCTTATATTTATGCAGGAAGGCATTCTTCATTAGGTTCCATGAGGTAACGGATCCCCTCGGTAGATTGATGTACCAATAGAAGGCTTCTTCCCCCAACGAATGTGGAAAAAGGTGGCATGCAACGTCCTCATGATCGACTTGCATTTCGATAATTATTGTCTTGAATATTTTGATACATTCTTTAGCTGTTCTTTGTAGGTCACGAGGGTAGAACTTCAAGCAAAAGCCTTCCGGATTCTTGGGCATATCATGGTAAGCGGCAAAATCTATCGGTGAAGGGTTATGTGCCAACCAAGCTATGGCAGGAGGCCAAGGTGGTGCTTGCTATTGAAAAATAGCAAGTTGGACTTGCGCCTGCACTAGAACAGCAATTCGGGGCTGCACCTAATTTATAGCTATTTGGACTGTACCTTGGGCTGGAAGGTCTAGGAGAGAAGCAATCCCCTGGCTGCCAGAGATGGGAAGCGAAAACGTAGTTTCGGAAGGTCAGATGGAAGACGAAGGCCACCTGAATGACAGTGAGGGTTGAATTGAAGCGGCTGGAATGGAGGGAGAGGAGGAAGTAATGCCACTCCCCTTAACTCGTTTTTCCCTTGTAGGAGGCTACAATTCTTCAAATTCTCCCTTGTTTGGTGTTGACCATAGAACTCTTTGAAACCTTTCCAGGAAGAATGATCCGATTCGATCCATCTTCACTTTTAAACCCCTAGTTTTATATTCCAACGTGTGGACCTCCTTCTACCGCCAGTTCTGTTGATGTGTTTTTTATGCACTTCTCAACACACGTAGTGTGTAGGTGCACTACCTCTCTTGAAAGACAATCTTCCACAATTAGATTGCAGACCACTATTCCAAGGTCTCCAATGTTAGGTCTTGACAGTGCTTGGAATATCTCAATTGTTTGATGTGATTTGCTGGAATCACAAGGCGAACTTATGTATGGATTACAAAGCATGGGAAGTTGGATCTTGAAATGGAGTTCCTAAGATGGGGAAGTTGTTGTGCATTTGTTGTAGGTTCAAACAGCGGTCTTGCACTCCATTTTTATCATTAGATTTAGCTTTACAATGTACAATGAACCTTTCCTAAGGTACTTATTTTTTAAAAAAGGAAAAAGGGTAGGGAAGAGAGAAGGGTCATGGATCAAGAACTAACTGTGAATAGTGATAATGGAGTTTTTGCAATGGACAGCTTCCTGAAAACAATATTCCACTTAACCAGAAATCTCACAGTCTTATGGAATTTGTGCTATCTTCTAAGGTCTGCAAATGTTTCGTCTTTCATTCACCATGTGCATGTATGAACAAAGATAAAAGTTTTGGAGAAGCTTTGAATTCAAGCCTAGACAAACTTTACACAACTATCTACCATCAGCAAATAACAAAAAGTATGGGCTAAGAAGTCATCTATGCAGCATGAATTTTCATGATCACAGAACAACATTCCTAAAATCTACCAAGGCAAGAGAATAATTAACTAGAACAACAATAAAATCTAAGTTAAACATCTAACAATGGAGATTGAATCAAGCAACATGTGAGAAACTTAGAAAATGCACCAAGTCAATGTCTTTTCCTTATAAATTTCTGTAGCATGTCTTTACAACAACTCAACTCTCTATGAAAATGAGAGGAGAGCCCTATTTATAGTGTCCCAAAAGTCAAATGAATGGCCAAGATTATTTCTCATTGTGTGGCCAAGATTCATTACAAAATAGGGTTTCACCTACCCCCAATATATCACAATTTAAAATTACATTTTGTCCCTTCCCTATTTTGTCTCCTAGTGATGGCACTATAGCACTTTGTCTTTTAGTTGATTGATGTTTTACTGTAGCTACTCTTTAGGGAGCTCTTCATCTTTGACAGGGTTGTCTTCTTGCCTTCTCGATGCTGTGTATTCCACGAACCTCAGGATGACCGGCTGGAGTTTGTCTACCTTAATGATTTCATACCGTAGTACTTGGTAGCTCCACACCTTTGCATTGTCCTCCAACCTCCTCCAATCCTCATCGTATTTTACGCCTTGGTCCCTAAATAGCTCTGACTGATTGAAGGCACGGGCAGCAAAACTCATGAATTCCATTGTGATTTCATTAGACACCCTATCCTCCATCTTCTTTTGGAAGTAAGGCTTCACCTTTTCTGGATCCATTTGTATTGCGGGCATATCATATTCTGTCATTAGCTTGAAATAACGAGTGCATTCTGCCCTGATTTCCTTTATCCACTCTATATCCAGATCCACTTTGCTCATTATTTGCTCCAACCTTTCCTTCCTATTGTCAAAGTCCCACCACCATACATCCATCAGCCAGTAATCGTCTTTCTTAAAAAAAAGCTCCTTTTCCACGTGGCTTTTGGAAACTGAAGGATAGCCTCGATCTTTGGGAAGGTGGAGTTGTATACTGCAGGGAAGTCAGTGCATAGCTTATTTGTGCCCTCCAAATATTGTTGTAGGTCCAAGAACTTGTTTGCTGTCTGAACAGCCCGGCCAATTCCCATGTTTCCAACGTATAAGACTTGTCGGAACCAGTCTTCCGTAGTCTTCTCTAAGTTCTTTCTTTTTTCCATCTTATCAATTTCCTCTTTGGACAGTAGTTGGGGCACGATTGTGGACGTGGTAGGCAAGTCATCCATCGATGACCACTGCTAGATGTAATCTGTTAAAGCAGCCACCTGTGCTTTGAGCTTATCTTTTGAAATTTTGCCCTGCCTTATCAAATGTACCACCGTGCCCACTGACTCCTCAAGATGCCCTACCTTTTGTTCTCTGGTGGCGGTCCCTAGATCCATGGTGGAGATACTGTAGGTTATCCCTTCCTGACCTACCACAGGCATGGCTACTTGCACAGCTTGAGACCTAGAAGCATCCATCGTTACCTTGGATCATATCTTAAGCTTCTTTTCCTTCTTGGTTGTGATTTGAGATCAGGCTAAGATAGCCTCTAGCGTCGCCCTTGGGTCTTTTAGTATAGGGGTCTTTCTTTCGAGCTATTTTTCTAACCATTCAGGCATATCTGACTTGCCCTTAGGTGATTCACGATCATCTTTGCCCTCCATGGCCAAGGCTTCTATTTCCCTATCTTCCGACGCCCTGTCATCCTCCTTGGTAGCATCTGCTTCTTCGTCATCAGAGTCCTGGATGAACACAAGGTGCTTGATAGGAGGCTTGGTAGATAATTGTTGTATGGGACTTTCTTTCTCCTCTTTCTTTTCCTCAGTTTTCTCAACCTCAGGCGCATGTTCCTTGAGTTGCTTGATTTTGATGCTCTTCACAGCTGGAACCTCTCCCTCAGGTTTATCTTCTTGTTGGTGCCCTTCTTCTCCAAGGAGTGACATTTCTTTCTCTTTTCCAGTATCTTTCAGCTGTTGGGCTATTTCTTCCTCTAGGTCATCGTTGAAGGTCTGCACAATGACCCTACAACTAGCATCACCCTCCATGCCCCCGCTCTCTAAGGAGCCAATTCCTTCTTCCTCATAGGCCACCGTATCAATAGTACGATGTTCATATTCTGGGTGTTCGTGGTATTCATTGGCCTCCTCTTCAAAGGGCTTTGAGGCCTCTTGTTCTCGCCTCTCCCACTCCTCGGAGATTAACATGGTAGCTTCCATAGCCGGTGGCCTCATCGGTGGTTGCGAAGGCTGAGCAGTAGCAAGGACTTGTGCAAGGGCTTCCTAAAGAGTGGGATCCATTAGGATCTGGGAGAGCTTGGGGGGGAGATTCTGCATATGTCTCGAGAGAGCCTCAAGCATGGTGGAAGTGGGTATAAGTGTCATCACCGTAGCTAGAGGAAGCGACGTGGTGGGTGACATGGCAATGAAGGAAGGAGTAGTCATGGTAGAGGAGGAGTCAATCACAATCATAGGCTCGGTCAGGGGCGAAGGGGCAAGATGGATGGAGATGTCCACCACCGGCGGGGATGTGGCAATCATGGCTAGAGAGGTAGGTGGGGGAGCCAAAGTAGGGAGAGCCAGGATAGGTTTGATTTGATCAGAATCTTTGGCTTCCTCTTCCCGGATTAATGGCTGCTTCGTGGTGTCTTCTGTTTGCTTTAGCCTCTTCGAGGGTGAGCCCCTCGAATCCTTCCTTGTATAAACCTTGGGGTCAGCAGACTGCTCTATTTCTATCTCCTTCCTCTTCTTAGACCTGGTAACTGGGGGAGACTTGGATGTCCCCCCTGTTGAAGTGGTGGCGGCAGCATTGTCCGTGGCATTTGGCTCACTCTTGAGCCCTTTGTACGTTAGGAGCACCCCTTGTTGTTTTAATCAGGCCACTCATTCATCAACCCGATCATTGGTATGGACCAAGATTGGCTTGGTTATGGTGTCGAGGTCATCGAACTCTTCCTCATCCCAGTCTATTGTTGGTATTGGCAGATTGGCAACTGCAGGGTACCTAGGGTGCATTATGATGGCCTCGTCTTCTTCGACCTAGTTTGGTATGGGGAATGGCTACACCTTCCTTACAAACTATGCAGTCATTCACATATAGTGCCTTGTACGTACTTCTTTATCATCCTAGCAATCTCCCCAAAATTCTTCAATGTGGTGGATATGAGCGAATCCTGACCCTAGCGCCTTTCTTACATGACCATGTGGGTCTATCTGTGGGTGAGCAGTGTGTAGGTAGAAATGGTAATCTTTTAGTTCTTTCTCAGAGTTACCAGCACACTGGGAAGTTTGTAGTTTATACATGCCCTAGCCAAGAGTCATCGGATAAGAAATCCATGCTCTGTGTTTGCTATTGAAGATCACCTGTATGTGTTGGAGCTGCTGAGAAAGCTCTAGTAAGATGATTCAGTCGTTGGGGTATCGAGGCAACCTATTTGGTATTTTGGTGAAGCCCTAGGCCCGGATGTATGTGAACTTTGGGTATTGGATGAAGAGAAAGTCATATTACTTCAACAATGCCCGAGCACTGTGAGAAACCCTCCTTTTGAAATCTCTAGCAATCATTTTGATAATATGGCCGATGAAGGCGTCATTTACTCTGCAATACTCCCCTTGAAGATTCTATACTGGAGCTGAGGGTATTTGTCATAGACCTTGAGTCTTCGACCCTGCTCCTGATCGGGTGCCATAAATAACCCGTTGTATTGTCTCCAGTTCACCAAGGAGTACATGAGGTATGAAGTCATAGAGAATTTTGAGCTTTTCATCATGTTGAGTAACTGCTCATGAAAGTAGTTGCTAATTATACCTCCCCAATTGAATGACATCTTTGTTGTAACATCATCATTCCCTTAAAAGATCTGCTTGATAGAGTACACCATCCATTCCTAAAAGAAGGTGGTCGTACGAAGGCCCATCACGCTACTTAGCATCATGACCAAGTCATGGTAATCTTCGTGGAAGTCACTGCGGAAGAGTTTGTGAGGAACCTTCGCAGCACTGCCCCACTCTTCTTTAAGCCAATGCTGATTTATTGACCTTTTACAGCCCGCTAGATTATCCTCCCATGCTACTTGACATTCTTCAATGGTGGGTGTTTCCATTTCTTGAAAAGTAGGGATATGGAAGGTTTCTATGATTCCTTCAGCCGTCATGTCGGAAAGAATGTTACCATCCCTATCGACAATTGTCCTTGTATTTGATTGATATGCCTACCGACAGGCCATGACGAGCTCCGGGGCTACAAGAGATGGAGGAAAGCCTTCTTCCTTTGCTATTCTGCTTTGTCTTATCAGTCTTGCATTCTTGGTCATTGGATTGACCCTGACCCTTTGTATAAATTCATCAATATTGACATGGCCTATATTGGTGTCGGTGATTTCTTTCCAATCTGTGGTAATCTTCAAGTGCAGAGGCTCACCCTGGAACTGGTATTTCATTTGGTCCTTGTCCTCTTTCCCTCGAGGAGTCTTTCTTGACTTCTTTCCTTTGTCCTTTTCGACGGGTGCCCCTGAAGGTCCTGCACTCGATTCCATATATTCTGCAAGCAAAGGCGTAGTCAGTATAATGGATAACAAAAGTATTTATGTTAGTTGAAATCACAAAGATGAAATCCATTTTAAATAATTTATCCAGCATAACATGATACTTAATCTCCTGATGTCATTGGTCCTTTGATTAAGCGCATTTGGATAGTTCGGGCCTAGAGGGCCAAACTTCCTTGGCAAGAATGTTGTTTTGAAAAGGAAAATGGGGCGAGGGGCTCCGAGAGGTCCTTCTTGATCAAGTTCAACAATTTAAAAGGTTCACAATGAAGAGGGCCATAATTAAGCATGTGGGTCAAGATTAGATTTCTCATTTGAGCTCATTTGGATCAGTTTAGGAGAATCCGGAGGTCTCGGGCCGGAGAGCCATTTGGAGATGGCAGTTTGGAACAACAGATCGAAAACGGAATTCAGGAGATGGAACTCCAGGGTTTGGGGTCTGGTGGGTTGCAGGGCGGTCAGGAGATTGGATTTTTCTGCTTGAGCGCTCGGGTCTGAGGCACTGGGATGTCGTCCATCCTTTGCAGTTCAGAATGGCTATCGCTAGGCGGAAGTCCGGAGGGGGCGGCACGGTGGGCAAGGCCCAGTGTGAGGGTTGACAAGAGGTGAATGATTGGGGTGAAGTCATGGCGAATGCCTCGATGTCTCGTGGATCACTAAGAGCAAGACCGGACCCGGCGTGAGCATCTACCGATTGATTTCATTTTGAGACCTACGGCAGTCGAGAGGGCGGAGCTCGGGGCCCGGAGGGGTGGGCAAGATTTTCCCTTTTGGAATGGTGGAGCCCGACATGAATAAGGTTGTGCATCATTCAAGCTGGACCCCAGCGGCAAATGGGGGACTGGGGCCCAGAGGTTGGAAGGACGTCAAGTATTCGCCAAGAGAAGAGTGATGTCGTCATGAGGTCTTGGTGAATACGGAGAGTCCTGCCGACAACGGGAGCCCTCGGCGTAACCTTCCAGGTCGGAGATAGGTCTTGGCGAACGTGAGTAGTCTCGCCAAAAGTCAAGGTATCAGCAAGATGAAAGGAGCTCGCGGTAAGGTCTCAGCGAAACATGAATGTCTCCCCGACAGAAGATCACTTGGCAAGAGCAGGATATGTTCGGCGAAAGGTCTCACCAAAAGGGAAAGTCCTAGCGACATAACGGAAGATCGGCAAGACGAAGGGAACTCGCTATGAGCTTTTGGTGATGAGGTTTGTCTTGTCGAAAGAAAAACTTTCGACATGAGATTTACGATGTCTTAGCGACTGATAAGAGCAAAGCTCAGCGAAAATGAAACGTGTTTAGTGGGAGGTCTCATCGAAGGATGGACATCTTTGCAAAGCAAATGTACATTGGTAAAGCCATTAGATCCCGCTATGACCTCTTGGCAACTAGGACCTATCTCGTCGATGGGGTAGCTTGGGGAGAACAAGGTGCGAAAATCCAGAGACCCGAACCCGAGGAGCTAAAGGTCATTTCAAAATTTCTGGTTTATTGCTAAGTCTCAGCCGGCAAAGTGAGCGTCTGGGCCTGAGGGGTGAGAATGCCCCTGCGAAGAACGGCCGCGCGGGGATAAAGCTCTGAATTAATCATGAGGGTACTACATTGGTTTTCTCAATTTTCGAGGACATGGGTTTTGTTCGTTGTGCCATATTTCATCATCCACATGTCATTTAGTTTTTATTGTTCATTTTAAACCTTATAAAATCATGAAAACAATGTTTGAGAGGGTGAACAGAAAACCTACCTCAAACACTCGATGAGGGGAGGTGCGGGATCCACCAGCAGTCAGCAAGCAAAAGCAACAGGCGTGAGCATGAAGGTCTCGAAGATGGTGGGCTCCTCTCTGGCAAGCTCTGATCTCTCACTATGATACTGACAAGTGAGAATGACAGATTTGGGTGAGCAATTTATACCCCAACCACCATTAATGGCCGCATTGAATGCAAGTATGGCGGGGACTTGGGTTGGTGGATTTTAATTCACCGACGGTGGCGGGAGACCCAGGGTCCGGATTCTAGGAGGGTGCAGGGTGGCGGTCATTTGGAAATTTCAACTCGGAGGGGTCGGCGGCGTTAAAGAGGAGGTTGGGGCCTGGAGGGCGAAGTTCTGTCAGAAGTCCATCGTCAGGAACGAAAAAACCATCATGAAATTATGGACTCAAAAGTCTGGAAGTTCAAGCCCGGAATGCCTAAAGGTAGTCACAATCTCCTCGCAAACATTTCGGACGGCGAATATAGAGCTGGGACCCATGGTCCGGGAGGATAGGAACCATCCGCCATCAAGGACAGTGGGCTCAACAGGGAAACTCAGCCAGAGAAACCCGTGGGGGCGGGCCTGGCCAGGTCCAGGGCCGCTGGCAGAAGCAAACTACCACAGAGACCCCAGAAAGCACCAAAGCTCAACAAAACAAGCCAAGGGGAAGCACGGTCAACTTATGATGAAACTTTGAAGGTTCATTGACTATCAGGGGCACAAAATGGGGCACACAAAACGAAGCGATGACAGAAAATGACCCGGCAAGGGAAAGAAAAGAGGCTCCCCATTCTAAACAGGGCGTGTGTGCTAAGGGCACAACAAGTTGTATGAATGTAATACGTTTTTCTTGTAATCTTGTAAAGTTGTTTCATTTGTATAATTGAATGTAAAATAGAAGGTCTAGTAAAAAATGTACCATTCATTTTGAAATATAAATGGCTCTTCCTGATTGAGCCAGTAGGTGAAAATTTGGTAACACTTACAACCCTTAGGTGATTCAACTCAATGAGGGAATCTACTAAGTTTCTTATGCTTGAGGACAATGGTTTTAGCTTGAACAACACTTTTGGGAGAAAAACTAAAAATAGAAAATCTACTCAATTATGCTTATTCAAACTTCAAACAAAAATTTGAAGGTTATTACTAATAGAAATAGAAAAAAAATTGTAGATATGAGAAGATCTGAGTGATGTCTACCAGTCACCAAAAGGTAGATTAGGGAGGCGATGGGTCTTGATGCTTGAAATATGACTTTGAATGCTTGCTTGATCTCTGAAACCTACATCACAATGTTAGGTCTAAAAACATGCATGATGCTTAAGACTTTGGCATGATGCTTGAGATATTGATTGCTATAATAAATCATTGATAAATATTCTCTTGAATGTCCTTGATCATAAACTTTTCTATACATCTTGCTCACTTGAATTTCTAGAACTACTTCTTGAAAAACTTTAGAATTGTTTTGATTAAATAACCTTGTATTTATAGGTATGTACTCTTAATTTCCCAAAAATTAAATATTACAAGATGACATGAAAATTTGAATTTAGATACATTAAAATACCACCAAAAACATAATTTAAATTTAGGTTCAAAGGCCTAGGGAGGACCCATTCACCCATGGGAAAATGGGTCCCAAGCACCTATTCTTGGAACACACATTTTTCAAGGTAATGTGTTATGTGTTTCAAGACATTAATTATTGTTGAGTTTTCGTTTTGGATCAAATGCAATTTATTAGGCTTGTACATGCAAAAATAGGGCTTATTAAGGTATAATTAAGTCCATTTTAATTAAGAGGTCCCAAACAAAGTGTGAAAATGTAAAGCAGTACATTTTTCTAGACTACATTTAGCCCCAACTTTAGTGAGATGATGACCTCATGTCAAACTCAAACTATAGATGAATTTTGATCATCTTCACTCAGAGCTTAGAAAACTTATTCTAGATAAAACTTTTGATATTTAATCAATGACATTCATACTACAACTAGGTTTTGGTCATGTCACTTTATCTAGTGTTCTTGTATTTTTCGGTTGGAAACTGTGACTTTTTGGTCTCTTGTCTCCCCATATTTACAAATGAATATTTGGTTGGAGTTGAAATTTTGGCTAATTCAGATGTATCATTTTGGTCTCTACTATTGGAATTTATTGTCATTGATGTCAAAAGGGGACCAGAGGAGAAGTGTGTTGATCCTATACAAAAGCACATAATGTTGTCTTTGATGTCAAAATTGTCTTTGATGTTAAAGGAAGTGGAATTGATCATGCAAGGGAGATGTTCGAATGATGATAGCTCAGTGATGTGCCTAGATATTATGGAGATGATGTGGATCTGGTCCTAGAAGTGATGGTGTAGGATTTTAATGAAAGATGCATGGTTCTGCAAATGTTGCATTGTTGTCATGCAAGATTAACACAAGGATTGCAAAGGGTTCTTCCAAAAGACAAAGGTGTAAACATGAAGGAGATTCAATATGGGTTTTTCAAGAGAAATCCAATGATGTGCTCTACAGGATAAGAAAGGGAAGGATGTGCCTAGATATGAATTATTTCTACTCTTGGGTGATATTAGGGTTTAAAGTTAAACCCTAATGTGTTTGCAGTCATGGCATTTTGAGCAAATGTTATATTTTGTTGTTGAATGTGTATCAATAGTTACAGATTGCTTAAGTTATGACTTAAGCCCTTGAAGTCATGAGGGAAACCGACCCCTCTGCCCAGTATTTTAATGTCATAGATCCCCTTTAGATCAGTGTGATAGTGCGTAGTTAGCAAGATATTGGGAGATGTCTATTTGATACCTAGGTCAATTTTCTTCTTGTCAACATGACAGTGTGTAGTCAACAAGAGAATTGGCTTGTCTCTTCGGCATAGTGATGGTGACACTATGGAGATTTATCAATGAGACAATATGGTGTTGGGAAGAGTTTTTTCCATGTTTCTTCGATAGATTGATAGTTATCTTATCAGTGACACATTGGTGTATCAACGAGAGTCTGGGAGAAATCTCCTGGATGGAGTGATAAGGAGTAAGGAGAATTATATCAGTGTGACAATGCATGATTGGTGAGAGAATGAGAGATGTATCTTCCATTTGGTGATGTAGAAAGAAGATTAAGTTTTCATCAGCATGATGAGTGCTTATTGGCGGGAGTCAAGTTGGTGTCTCTCTGAAATCCTAATATCTATATGTCGGCATGTCGCAAGTTTTTATAACTTAGTAACCTCTGAAAAGAGGTTCTAAACTTTAGGTTCTTAGCAATGGAGCAATAAGGATTTTAGAAGTGTTATCAGTGTGAATGAATGGTTTTGGTGGGAGTCATTCAAATGTCTCCTCAACATGGCGATGTGAAGGCTGCACTTTCTTATGGGACCTAGTCATAATGATATGGGTGACAAAGATGACGAAGCAGACATATGGCGTGACAAGATTGGATAAACCATAATCCACATACTCATTATGGATTACAATGAAATGACATGGTGATGAGGTGGAAATATGACGTCGTCAAGTATCTTCATCAGTGCGACTAAAGGTCATTGGTAGGACTTTGAAGGATGTCTCCCTGAAAAACTAATGACTCTTTCATTAGTGAGACATTGGCATATCACCAAGACTTTGAAGAAAGTCTCTTCGATAGGGCGATGAGTGTATGATGTTGACTGTGGGACCCAATAAGGTTGACATGCATTGATAGTATGGATAAAGAGTGAATGGAAGAAGGACCATGGCAGAAAGCAAGATCATATGGTGGTCATACACCCTACAAGATTTCTAGTGGAACTCAATCAAGACCTGCGAGGTCTATGAGGAAAGGTGGAGATTAATCCATGATGGTCGAGATCAGACAATGTTGGTGCAAAGTTCCTTTATTGGTGTGAAGGCTATGTATTGGCAATACCTTGAAGCATGTCCCAGTGACAAAACAATGGGTGAGTGTATGTGCTCCATTGATGTGACTTTGATGTATCGGTGGGAGTCTGAAAGATGTCCCTCCAATGGAGTGATAGATAAGGTGAGAAGTCAGTGGGACCTATTTTTGATGAAGGACTAATAGGTGGTGAAGAAAGATTGCTCGATATGATAATTCACATCATTTTTGTGAATTAGGTGGCAATGACATGAAGGATAGATGACATGTGAGCCTATACAAATGTCAAAGTGAGATTAATCTATTGAAGAGAGAAATCAACAAGTCTCTTCAATGAAATGGTACACCATGGTCATAAGGTGTCAGTCAATGGACCAACAAGATTGACAACACAAATATGAAAAATGCTAATCCGATGGTGGTGATTTAAAGATGCTGACAAGATCGATGGACAACTCACATTCTTTTTGTGAGTTTTTTGGCAATCAGTAGACCCTATGTATGACAAGTAAACAACATATCGAAGAGAACAATGGATATCAATGAGACTGTAGTAGATGTCTACTCAATGGGACTATAAGTGAGTTAAGATTCATCGGTGTGATAGATACCTTTCAGTGGGACTTGGCTAGAAGTATCCTTGACAACTTAATGGTGTTCTATAGTGAGTACCCCTAAGATCAATGAAGGATATTTGAATGAACTCTTATTTGATGGTCAAGGTTTAAAGGCATGATAGTGGACGAATATTGTAGGATCATGGCGGGTATGTGCAGGATCGTTATGGGCCAAAAAGTGGTGATATGTAACTGATATGATGGACCATGTCGTTGACGACTTATTTTTCACCCAAAATCAATGAAACGAAAAGGGTTTTTAAAGGAGATTCTCAACTTTCCACCAATATAAATTATGCTTTACTTTGAATTTAATAAATAATTATTATTCATTTTCTATTTGAATTACAACTAAAGTCCTAATTGATAGCCTGATTGAAAAACATCAATAGTTTTTAAACGATAAAACATCAATAGTTTTTAAACGATGTCACATTTTTTGAATCTGAAACATGTGTCACATTCTATGCTTCACATACTATAGGATTAAAAAAAAAAGAATTTTATGAATTTTTTACCAAGATAAGGTGGTCAGACATACGAGTTTTTATATTTTTAAAAATTTGTAATAAAAAATTCATAATTAATTATTTACTTGGAAAAAAATTACAAAAAAATATGCATCACATTGAGACATGAGTCCTCTACTTATATCTAAAATATTGTAAAAAAAATATTATCATTTTATTGTGGTTAGGGTGGTCGAAAGACACCTTCTTCTTATTTTTTCCCCTAAAACTTAAGTACTACTGCAAATTGAAATTTAAAATTTTCACCAAGGAGTTTTTATTTTTAAATAAACCTAGTATTTTAGAAACTACATTCAATTTGCTACATATTCTATTCTTACATATTTTTTAAATAATATAGATAACTTATTCAATTTTTTACGTCAAGTTGCCTAACTCTGATTTTTCTAATTTTTTTGCCACTTAAGGGCTTGTTTTTTCCATGATGATCCTGCACATACCCTAGCACGAGAGAAAAGATCAATGGCTAGCATTCAAATTTGAAGATCAACAATGGTTTGGTCTGTGTGAATAGGGGTTACGACTAGTAACCAGCATAGAGGAAGGAATTTATTGGTCCAACTACACTTGCAACCAATTGAATGAAGATTTGACCTATTAGGCGGTAGAATAGATTATAGATGAGATCAAGATTGAATCAGATTGAATGAACATCAGAGAGCATTAACTACAAAATTTGATTCTTAGTGTTTGACAAGAAGAAAATGAAGGGAAATTCTCTACACCATATTTAAAGGTGCAAGGCTTGATGCAAGGTATGATGATGTCTGGTAAACCTTATCAGATTTCTTAGTCATGAGTTGGACAGTGGTTTGTGGCTCGAGGGAAGAGGTATCTTGTTGGTGAATTTTTCAAGGGAAGGAAACCCTAGCAAAAGATTTGAGGAGATCTAAACGGTAGTAAGAATCTTGAGGAAGTGATTGTTGATCAATGGGGTTAAGAAAAAAGTGAAGACTATCTAAGTGGTGTTGATGAAATTGTATCTATTGTAGGTGACTAGTCTACAAGAGCACAAGGTGATGAATAGAGTTATGTATTATTGAGTGTGCAACAGATGCAAAGAGAGAAGAGTGTGTATAGTGCAGATATGTGAGACACTATAGAAAGGGAAAGAGGTGTAGTGGAGTAAGATAGAACATTGATTGTTCTATGTGCAGAGGAGAGTGCAAGGTAGGGGTGTGTTGTTCAGTGTGCAGCTTCAACAACAGAGTGTGAGCTGCAGTAAGTGAAACAATGAACTGAATGTAATGATGCATTACATGTTTTGCAAAACTAAGTCTATGCATATCTGAAATTGTTAATCATTATATTGAGTTGTAGCTTAGATTAGGGTGTTGTTGCATCCTTGAAGTTGTTGCTTCTAAACTAGGTAGTTGATGGTTCCTTGGGTTGTAGCCCTAAAATGTTGTAACAAAGTTTTCTTTTGTGTTGTTGGATTTGAGTAGTAGGCTCATGTAGCCTTGGTCTCCGTGGTTTTTTCCATATCAAATTTTCCACATATATATAGTATTGTGGGTATTTGTGTTGATTTTCTATTTACATGTGTATGTTTGCATCTTTAGTTTTCAATCTACATAGTAAGAGTTGAGTAAGAAAACTACACAAGGTATATGTATCTAAGGAAGTAATCTGCATAAAGGTCTTGAGGGCTAAAGTTTTTAGTATCTACTGATTCACCCCCCTCTTAGTAGATCATTATGTTCTAACAATTGGTATTAGAGCCCTAGGTTCCCTAGGAGAAGCTTAATTAGCTCAAATAGATTCTAGCAAAGTGAACACAAAATGGCCAATAAGAAAGCCTCTAGAAAATGTAGAAGTAAAAAGAGTGTTAAGAAGAATCCTCACACAAAAGGAGAAAATAAGTTATCATATGTTTTTGGTGGATCAAATGATGAATATGTAAGTTCTTGCAAGATTGATGGGAATGAATCCATGTGCATGGATTTTTTTACAAGGCTTGAGTGTTCTAGTGAAGAAAAAGTAGAGGTTGACCTAGGAAGAAGTTTTATCTATGCTCTGAATGAGATTAATAAATTGAAGAAGGAGAATGAAGAATAGAAAATGAATGCACAAAAGAAAATAGAGAGACTAACTAAAAACATTGAAGAATTTGATCAAATGATAGTTAGTTTGAGGACACAAGTGGAGGAAGCTAAAAGCATATAAGATGTAGTTAAATCAAAACTATAGTTTAAATCCAATGGGTGCATAAAGTTGAAAGAGATTGATAAACTCACCCACAAGCTAAAGGAATCCAATCAGTTGGTGATAAATCTAAAACTTCAAGTTGAAGAAGCTAAATGGGGTGAAGCTATAATAAATTCCAAAGTATACCTTGAAGTAGAAAGGTGCATGCACTAGGAGGAAGAAATAGTGGCCTTGAGAAAATATTTAGCAAATGCTAAAGAGAAGATTGACAAAGGTCTAAAGCTAGCCATAAGTCTTGAAAAATCTAATCAGATGGTTGTAGGTCTGGAAGTTCAAGTGGAGGAAGCCAAAAGAATGGAAGAAGTCATGAGATCTTGAAGTTAAAATCTGAAATGGAAAAATGTATGAAGCTGGAAACAGAGGTAGATGCTCTAAGAAATGATTTTGAAAAATCCAAGGAGTGGATTGATAAAGGCCTAAAGTTGAAGGGTGGCTCTAAGATACTTGATGAACTGGTTAGATCACAAAATCCATCAAAACCTAAAGAGAAGGTTGGCCTTGGATTTGAGAAAGGAATGAGTTCCTCTATCAGCACATCTACAAACTTGTATGATAGATTTAAAAGAAAAAGAAAGATATTTCACAGAGGAAGGAAGCCTCCACAAGTTGCTCGAGAGAAAGTACCTCTAGAAATGGAAAAACAGATAAAGGAATGACTGAGATGAAGAAAGAAAAAGTAGAAAAGAAGTTCGCTGCTAATGAGAAGAGAGTTGAAGATGAAGAGAGACCCACTACAAACAAGAAGAACAATAAATATTTAGCTTCTATTTTTCAAAAGAAGCCTATAGTAGATAAGGAGACAAAGAACTCAATCCCAAGGAGTCAAAAAAAAAGAGAAAGAATTATGGGAGCTGATTTAGAAAGCTTCACAAGGATGAGATACATGAAGAAGCAAAAGAAAAGAAGACCACCTCATCCTACTCAAAGAAATGCTATGACCAAGTACGCATCATTGTTTCATGGTTGTTGTTATAGTTGTAACCAGTTTGGTCATAGGGCTACTGAATGTAGAGTGCACCTAGAAGGAGAACAAAATATGTAAATAGAAATTATTTTCTCCTACTAGATAGATATGAATGTAATGTACTATAATTGTGAAAACTTTGGTCACATAGCCAAGAATTGTAGATTAAATTATATATGACCAATAGTACATTATGATAAGAAGAAGAATGTGTCCCCCAAAGTGAACAAAGGTTCACATATTTTTGAGAAGAAGGTTGACAAGAAAGAGAAAAATCTCAAAAGGGTGTGGAGAGTGAAAGGTCAACAAGGATCACCAAATGTGCTTCCTTATGTCTCACATCACTAAGTCTTAGTGATAGGGCATAAGTCCAGGGGGAGCTAAATTGATATTCCATTCATCCCTAGAAATGAAGAAGGAGATCAAGTCAGGTATAAGAACAACAACAAAGAAGTGGATTGTCAGCTGCATAAATTGATATCAACCAATGGTATCAGTTTTTGAAGAAAAAAGTGGTGCAGATGCTCATTGAATGGAAAGTGTTCATGGATATTGATCTTAGGGGGAGCTACAGATGGTGTCAAAGAAATGGTCTAACTAATACAACACTTGAAGGTATGCAAGTGTTCATGAGGATAACTAAAGATGAGAGATGTGCCAAATACAAATTTGGGTTCAAACAAATGTTTACATATTGGTACTGAGCCCAATGTAGAGTAAATGCTTAAGTATGCAGGCAAAGAGAATGGAGAACTATCTAAGCAGGAGATGCTATTGTGGTCAGGAAGAGTTTTAGTTGGTACAAGGCCTTTTGAGAAGTGTACACTCAAGTACACATAGTAAATGGAGTAAGGTATACGGGGGAGCTGCTATAGGTATCAAATTAATGTTATGCTTAATACAATACAGTCCAATATATCACTTGATACAATGCATAAAGTGAACACATTCACAATTGGTATCAGGGGATGATATCACTAATTGGCATCATAAATTTGATTCAATTGGCACTGAACATGAATTAGAATATCTATAATTGATATCAAACCTGATTGGTGATAAGCATTAAAAAGGTTGAATACAACAACTGGCATGAGAGAAAAAAATTGTTTTCAATTGGTATCTATCAAAGGGGAAGCAAAGTTCCTTTGCCATTGCTAAGAAGAAGTCAAGGCTACAACAATATGGTGACCTGAGATAAAAAAAAAAAAAGAGGAGAAATAAGTCAAAGGAGGGTATTAGAGAACAACTAGACCCTTTACACTGCTTGATAAAGGAGCATAATACTTTGAGGAGAAGTGATCCCTTTGTCATTGATGTCAAAGGGGGAGAAAAGTGTGCAAATGCTTGAGTATCTAAGAAAGGGGGAGAAAGTTGAGAAAAGGAGAAGGAGAAGGAATGCCAAAGGAGGAGAATTGAGTTGTTATCCATCTTTGGTATCAGACCTTTGGTAGTTTGAGCATTTAGGTTTTTGCATCAATGAAAAAGGGGGAGATTGTTGGAATATATTGTCATTGATGTCAAAATGGGATCAAAGGAGAAGTGTGTTGATCTTATAAAAAGGTACATAATGTTGTCTATGATGTTAAAGGAAGTGGAATTGATCATGCAAGGGAGATGTTGGCATGATGATAGATCAGTGGTGTGCCTAGATGGTATGGAGATGTTGTAGATCTAGTCTTGGAAGTGATGGTGTAGGATGCTGATGAAAGATGCATGGTTCTACAAATGTTTCATTGTTGTCATGCAAGATTAACATGAGGATTGCAAACGGTTCTTCCAGAAGACAAAGGTGTAAACAGGAAGCAAATTCAATGTGGGTTTTTTGAGATCAATCCAATGATGTGCTCTGCAGGATGATAAAGTGAAGGATGCACCCATAAATGCATTATTTCTACTCTCGAGTGATATTAGGGTTTACATTTAAACCCTAATGTGTTTGTAGTCATGGTGTTGTGAGTAGATGTTCTATTTCATTATTGATTGTGTATTAGCAGTTACCGGTTGCTTAAGTTATGACTTAAGCCCTTGAAGTCGTGAGGGCAACCGACCTTTGCTTAGTGCTTTAATGTTATACATCCCCTTCAAATCAACATGATAGTGCGTGGTCAATGAGATATTGGGAGATTTATCTTTGATAGGTCAATGGTCCTCTTATTAGCGTAATAGTGTGTGGTCAATGAGAGAATTGGCTATCTCTTCAACATAGTGATAGTGACACAATGGACATTTATCGATGAGACAATACAGTGTCAGGAAGAGTTTTGTCCATGTCTCTTTGATAGACTAATAACTATCTTATTAGTGAGACATTGATGTATTGATGATAGTCTCGTAGAATACTCCTCGATGGAGCGATAGGGAGTAAGGAGAACTATATTGGTGTGACAATGTGTGATCCATGAGAGAATGGGAGATGTCTCTTCGATGTGGATATGTAGAAAGAAGATTAAGTTTTCTTTGGAATAATGAGTCCTTATCGGTGGGAGTCATGTTGGTGTTTCTCCAATAGCCCAATATCTATATGTTAGCATGTCACAGTTTCATAACTTAGTAACCTTCAACAAGAGTTTCTAAATTTCAAGTTCTTAGAGATGGAGAAATAAAGAATGTGGAAGCGTTATTGGTGTGATTGAGTGGTTTCAGTGGGAGTCATTCAGATGTCTCCCTGACATGGTGATGTGAAGGTTGCACTTTCTTGTAGGACCCAGTCATAATGACATGAGTGACAGAGATGATGAAGTAGATGTATGGCATGACAAGATTAGATGAATTGTAATCCACATTCCCAATGTGGATTATAATGCAATGACATGGTGATGAGTTGGACATATGACATCATCAAGTATCTTCATCGGTTTGACTAAAGGTCATTGGCAAGACTTTGAAGGATGTCTCCCCGATAAGCTGATGACTCTTTCATCAATGAGACATTGGTGTATCACTAGGACTTTTAAGAAGTCTCTTTGATAGGGCAATGAGTGAATGATATTGACTCAGAACCCAATAAGGTTGGCATGCATTGACGGTACAGTCAAAGAGTGAATGGCAGAAGGACACATGGAAAAAAGCAAGATCAAATGGTGGTCCACACCCTGCAATATTTCTAGTGGGACTTGATCAAGACCTGCAAGGTCTACGAGGAACAGTGGAGATTAATCCACGATGGTTGAGATTGGACAATTTTGGTGCAAAGTTGCTTCATCGGTGTGAAGGATGTGTATTGACAATACCTTGAAGCATGTCCCAATGACAGAGCGATGGGTGAGTGTATTTTCTCTATCAATGTGACTTTGATGTATCGATGGGAGTTTGGAAGATGTCCCTTTGATGGAGTGATAAGGCGAGAAGTTAGTGGGACCCATTTGTGATGACGGAATGACAGGTGGCGAAGAACAATTGCTTGATATTATAATTCGCATAGTTATTGTGAATTAGGTGGTGATGACATGGAGGATAGATGATATGTGATCCTATACAAATGTCGAACTGAGATTAATCTATCGAAGAGAGAAGTCAACAATTCTCTTCAATGTAATGGTGCATGATGGTCATAAGGTGACAGTTAATGGATGTACAAAATTGAAAATATAAATCTAAAGAATGATAATCTGATGGTGGTGATTTAAAGATGATAACAAGATCGATGGACAACTCACATCCTTGTTCTAAGTTGTTTGGAAATCAGTCGACCTTGCATATGACAAGCAAGTAGTATATCGAAGAGAACGATCGATATTGATGAGACTGTAGTAGATGTCTCCTCACCAGGGTGATAAGCGAGTTAAGATTCATCAACATGACAGATACCCTTCGATGGGAATTGGCTCAAAGTGTCCTCAACAACCTGATGGTGTTCTATTGTGAATACCCCTAAGATCGACAGAGGAGATTTGAATGACCGCTTATCTAATGGTCAGGGTTTAAAGGCATGATAGTGGATGAAGATCGTAGGATCATAGCATGAGAGAGGAGATTAATGACCATCATTCGAATTTGAGGATTTGTAATGGTCTGGTCTGTGTGAACAAGGGTTACAATTGGTAACCAAAACGGAGGAAGGAATTTATTGGTCCAACTGCACCTGTGACCAATTGAATGAAGATTTGATCTATTAGGCGACAAAATAGATTACAAATGAGATTGAGATCGAATCAGATTGAATGGATTGTAGAGAGCATTAACTACATAATTTGATTGTTAGGGTTTGACGGGAAGAGAATGATGGAAAATTCTCTGCACTAGATTTAATGGCATGTGGCTCAATGCAGTGTATGGCGATGTCTGGTAAACCCTATCAAATGTCTTAATGATGAGTTGGATAGTGGTGTGTGGCTCGAGGGAAAAGGTAGCTTGCTAGTGAAGTTTGCAAGCAAAGGAAACCATAGAAAAATATTTGAGGAGACCTAAATGGTGGTGAGAATCTCGAGGAAGAGATTGTTGATCAGTGGGGTTAAGCAAAAACTGAAGACTATCTGAGTGGTTCTGATGAAGTTATATCTATTGTAGGTGTGAGAAGTCTGCAAGAGCACAAGGTGCTAAATAGAGTTATGTATTACTAAGTGTGCAACAGATGCAAAGAGAGAAGAGTGTGTATACTGCAGATGTGTGAGACACTATAGAAAGGGAAAGAGGTGTAGTGGAGTAATATAGAGCATTGATTGTTCTATGTGCAGAGGAGAGTGCAAAGCAGGGGTGTGTTGTTTAGTGTGCAGCTTCAACAACAAAGTGTGAGTTGCAGTAAGTGAAACAATGAATTGAATGTAATGATGCATTACAAGTTTTACAAAACCAAGTCTATGCACATTTGAAATTGTTAATCATTATATTGAGTTGTAGCTTAGATTAGGGTGTTGTTGCATCCTTGAAGTTGTTTCTTCTAAACTAGGTAGCTGATGGTTCCTTGGGATGTAGCCCTAAAGGTCTTGAGGGCTAAAGTTTTTAGTATCTACTGATTCACCCCCTTCTTAGTAGATCATTGTGTTCTAACATTTACCTCCCCTTTTCTCTCATCTTTCCTATGGGGGTTCTCACTACATTTATATTTAGTTTATTTTAATGTATTGGTGATTTTGTTACCTTTTACCAAAAAAAAAGAATAATGGTGATAAAGGGTCAAAGTACTTCTTTAACATTCTAAGAGAAAAAATAGAAAAATAAATAAATTGAATGTCTCTAGGTAGAGGACACCTTGGTTAATAATCCTAAGGAAATTTGGAACCAATTCCTTACCCTTTTAGAAACCTCTTCTGCTCAGAAGAGGATAAAAATAGCTCTC
Source organism: Sequoia sempervirens (assembly GCA_007258455.2). NCBI lineage: Eukaryota > Viridiplantae > Streptophyta > Pinopsida > Cupressales > Cupressaceae > Sequoia > Sequoia sempervirens. Next base: position 50,801,006 of record VDFB02086081.1, on the reverse strand, counting down.
AAAAGGCAAAGGAAATATGTAAAATTTAATTCCAAAAAATATTTCAAAAAAGAAACGAGGAAATAATTAAAAAAGATATTATGAAAGAAAAAATATCATAGACCATTCTGACCTTTAGTGATGATAAATCCCCAGGTCTAGATGGGTTGTTTGCTAAATTCTATAAGAAAAATATAGATTGGATTACTGAAGACTTATGTCATGTACATAAGGAATTTATTGACAAAGGATACCTAGGTAAAGAAATAAATAAGGGGATAGTTAAAATTATTCTAAAAGATGGGGACAATACTAATGAAAAATTAGAGGCTAACTACACTATTAAATGAATCTTATAAAGTTCTCACAAATATATTGGATTTGATATTGAGATACATTGTTCCCTCAATGATTAGTTACACCCAAATTGGGTTTGTTAAAGGAAGATATATCTTTGAGAACTTATTAATAAGTTAGGAAGTGATGAAATGGTCTAAAAGCTCCAACCAAAATATTGGAATGCTTCTTCTGGACTTTGTAAAGGCTTACAATAAAGTAGAATAGCCCTTCTTATTAATGTCTCTTAAAGACTTTGACTTCCCAAAGGATTTTCACAAAATGGTTAACATACTCTTACAAGATGTAATTGCATAAATAGAGATAAATTATAGCTTAAAAAAACCAATCTCTCTACAGAGATTCATAAGAAAAGGTTGCCCTCTTACCCTTTCACTCTTTGTAATTGCATCTGAAGCTATTTATTATCATTTAAAGGATAATATATCAAGCCTATTAAAGGAAGATGTATCTATTCCAAGTTCTATAAGAAAAATAAAGTTACTGACAATGACTAAACTAATCCATCATAAGTAAATGTGGAGATACCTCGAAGAGATTGTAATTTCGAAAGGGTTGTCTTGATTTCATTTCCCATCTTTCTACCAAGGCTTAAGAGATTGTAATTTATGTGAGAAGGAGGATCATTAAGAGCCTAGAACATATCTTAACCCTCATTAGATAGGATGAGCTTAAGCTTGAAATCAATCCAACACAATATTTCGAATTTGTTTACTATTGTTGTATTCTTGCACGAGATGAATGAGATGAGTATTTGTACACATATTTTTACATTGTTGTGTTTGGAAGTAACTGAGCTTTTAATGAAAAAATATATTAGAAGTACATACTAGCTTAGGTACACACAGATTCCAATTGTTGGTGTATTATTAGTGGTCTTAGCTCTTCAGAGGTTGAAATCTAGAGGACTCATCACCACACATTCCTAGGCTCTCTACAACTTGTTTGGTCAGGAATAAAATGACAAAGTCTATCTAGCCCTCAAAACTGCATGGGGCATCTGATGCCTATGCCCTTGCATACTCTGACCGTTCATGCACCAACTAGTTGTGTGTTGCAGGTAGGCTGTATTTGTCAATTTTTTTGGTTTACAATGCCCAATATATATTTTTACATCATTTTTTAAGTTTTTCACACCATTTTTTTAGTTTTTCATTCACCATTTTTTGTTGCTTTCCCCGCCACTATTGGTTTCCTCTCCTCCAAACTCTTCCAGCTGGTATTGACCTTACACTTCTCTAATTTGGCGAGCTACAACCTGAAAATTAGGTTTCAACAAAGGTTTTAGAGTATATGTTTATTAAAATGAAAATTATGGCCAAGATCTTACTAATGAGCACATTTAGGTTTTAACATTACATCCTTTATCCTTCGTAATTAAGTATATATTAGTATAATTATATATAATGTATATTTTATATAATAAAAAATAAATTATAAATAATATAATTATACTAATTATTATTATATATTATATTTTTTAACAAAACTATTAAATACATATATAAAATTATTATAATTAATAATAATTATATTTTTATATAATACAAAAAATTAGTATAATAGTAATACAGATTAAATTATATATAATATATTTATTGTTATATATAATAGTGTTTATAGGTTATATTATTATTATATATTATATTTTATAATAAAAATTATTAAATATAAATATGAAATTATTATAATTAATGATTAATATATTCCTATATAGAACAAATTAAATTAATACATAAAAAATATAATAGTTTAATTGATCTATTGAGAGATTAGGAAAAATAAAGAGATATAGAGGGGGAGACAATTCTGTATAGAGAGAGGAATATATACTAACACTTGCACCTAGAGGAGGTTCAAGGATTACAATAGAAAACTATATGTATGTTAATATGTTAGAAAGTATGTGTTTGTGCATGGATGTGCTACAAATTATACTTGCATGTGGCTAGATTAAAAAAATAATAATAAGTGCTAAATAATGGAATGCAATAAATTTAGACAAATCTAGATTTTTTCTTTAAAGAAATTAAGCATTATCTGATTATGAGATATTTGCATTCAAATCTAAAACATAAACCAATGCAAGTGAAAAAAGAAAGTTGTCATCAAATTGACAAAAAATAATACAAATGGAAATAGAATGTTCCCATCCAGTTCTCAAATCAATATTTATCTGGCTTTTATGTGATAAGAGAGAAAAGAGAAACCAACTTTTGACTGTTGTTTCATGTCAACAATCCAAGCATGGTATGTTTCCTTGGGGAGTTATGCTCAAGGTAGCGTGTCATTTGATCAAGGATATGATAATTCACCTTTAAGACCTCTTCAATGTACCCATTGCACACTTAAGGAGACAAACATATAGAGAGAGAAAGAGAAAGGAAGAGAAAAGGGAGCGGGAGATAGAGATAAGATATAGATAGGTGGAGAGAGAAAAAATAGGAGAGCAAGAGAGAGGGAACAAAATGAGACAGAGGATAAATAGACGAAGATAGAGAGAAAGGGATAAAAAGAGGGATAGGGAGAAAAAAAGAGAAGAGAGAGAAACAAAGATAGAGATAGAGATAGAGAGAAAAAGAGAGATAAATAGAAGCAAAGAGATATAGAGAGATAGGTAGAGATATAGAGGAATAAAGAGGGACATAGAAAGAGGCTTGATAGTGAGGGAGATAGAGAAAAATAGATAAAGAAAAAGAGAAAGAGAGAAGAGGAGACAAACATAGATAGAGATAGTCACATAAAGAGATAAGGAGATAGAGATAAATAGAGGGAAGAAAAGATATATAAATATAGAGAGAGATAAAAATGAATAAATATAGATATATCTCTCCTTATCGCCCTCTATCTCTCTATATAATAATAAATATAATTATATTATATATAATTTAATTTATATTACTATTATATTAAATATATATAATATATTAATTATATTTTATATTAAATTTATATTAATTTTTTGTATTATATAAAAATATAATTATTATTAATTATTAATTATAATAGTTTTATATATGTATTTAATAGTTTTGTTAAAAAACATAATATATAATAATAATTAGTATAATTATATTATTTATAAAAAAATTTATTATGTAAAATATACATTATATATTAGTTATGCTAATATATACTTAATTACGAAGGATAAAGGATGTCATAATGTTAAAACCTAAATGTGCTCATTATTAAGATCTTGGCCATAATTTTCATTTTAATAAACATACTATAAAACCTTCGTTGAAACCTAATTTTCAGGCTGTAGCTCGCCAAATTGGAGAAGTGTAAGGTCAATACCAGCCGGAAGAGTTTGGAAGAGCTGAAACCAATAGCGGCAGGGAAACCAGCAAAAAACGCAAACGACAAACGGCGCGACAAACTTAAAAAACGACATAAAAATATATATTGAGCACCGTAAACCAAAAAACCCTGACAAATACGGCCTGCCTGCAGCACAGTCAGAGTATGTAGGGGCATAGGCATCGGATGCCCCATGCCCCATACCCCATGCCCAATAAAAAATGGCGAACGGCAAACGGCGCGGCAAACTTAGAAAACGGCATAAAAATGTATATTAGGCTCCGTAAACCAAAAAAACTTGACAAATACACGGCCTGCCTGCAGCACCCGGCTGGTTAGTGCACGGACGGTCAGAGTATGCAGGGACATAGGCGAAAAAGTCGGATAGCCTTTGCCGAATAAGACCCACTAAGCTCTTATTGCCGACCAAACGCGGTGTAAAAGTGAATAAATGACTAAATTGATTTGACTTCATCTTGCAACTCTCGCAAGCTCAGTAGTGTTCGCCATTACAGCTAATCTTAAGCTGGAAGTGAGAACTGCCTACGAAAGTCTGGCGAAGGTTGACTGAGGAGGTGTTCCATCTATAAGCCCATGGAGTGCATAAATAGATCGAATAACTTCCTCATCTATCTTATCCTCAGAAGACCTATCTGTTCATGAATCCCTGTAAACTAAGAATTGGAGGTACCCTCCATGATGAGGTATATCATTAAATAGACTGGCATTGGTGGATGAATTTGATTTACAGTCTTAAGCTCTTTTCATGCTGACATTATAGTCACTTTTTGTTGAGCAGTCTTATATCTATTTTCTGTTTCCTAAGTTATTAAATGTTATTAAATACTCTGCTATGTATTGTTGATTCTTTTAAAAGAACTACAAAACACTGCTTTTTTTTCAATCTGCTGTTTCACAGATTTAAGTCTATAAAAAGATTGTAATAAATTTGAATAATTGACAGAAATTCTGGAATAGTGACAATATGTCTATTGATGGCAAAGAAATGAGATTTAGAGCAGTGGAAAGAGGAAAGGAGGAAAAGTAGCTGAAATTCGGTCAGAAAAGAGATCGCGCATTTGGTATTAGGTTAAAATACTCTTTCAATGTAGAGATTTTGTACAGCAAATATATTGATATTTGTCGTGATGAAATAAAACGGGATTGCAAGCAACAGCGAAAAGGAGTCTGAAACGGTGTTTCTGTTCCATGGCTCAAAACATTACGATAATAAGAATACTGTCTGTCAGCTTTCGCAGTACGTGGGGACGCTAAATTAATTTATCAAATTTGTCAGCGTAGAACGAGGGATTTTAGGCTTCCAATATGGGCAGCCTCCAATATGTGGGGATGCGAATATTAATTTGTCAAATTTGTCAGTAGTGTCCTATCTATCACTTTCAACGAAATGAATTAATTACTTTTTGTCCGCTCACATTTCTTTAAAAATTCTCGTGATTTAAGGAAATTTAAGCGCCTCTAAAGTTTTTTGTTTGTTTTTGTTTTGTTTTAATCAGACTTACTTTGTGTAGAAGTGTGGGCGATAATTTTTATTTTATTTAATTTAGGTTAATTTAAATAATGTTTATATTAAATATATGTATTATATATTAAATTTATTTTAGTTGTCTTAGATATATTAAGATATTTTATAAAATTAAATATGAAATGAAAATAATTGAATAATTGTATTTAATTTTAAATTTTAATATAAGATTTTTCAAGGTTTAATATAGTATTTAAAATTATTTTGATAGATAATACATTTTAAACATGCACAAATTTTAAAATATTTGTTATGTGTTTCATATATATTAGGACGAGTAATGTTACTAATTATTCTTTAATGTCTTTTTATTGAGGCATTCTCAAATGCTTTTGGATTGGATGATTTGATTATTATTATAATAAATGCAATGGATGTCTTTTATACATAAACATAACTCCAAAATGAAGATTTGTGCAAACTTAGCTCAGGAATAAAGAGTACAATATAGTCAGTTGGCTAAAAGTTTCATTCTAAATTTTAAATTAAAAGGAACAAGACCGCAACTATGACAATGAACTTACACCCAAAAACACAACCTAGGTAAGATAACCAAGTTGTATCAATGTTAAAGATGGATTCAACTGGACAAGGATTGGATTAGATAGATAATTATTACTTGTTGGCTTAGATGTTAAGATATTTAAATATTCAACCAACTAGATTAATAATAAAAATTGAAATTAAGCAATCTTACATAAAAAACCTCAAGAGGTACTATTTCTTGTGCCACAGTTTCTTACACACCATTATAGGGGACTAGAATAATAAATTTGTAATAAGTTACACATGTATAGACCTCCCTAGAGCTCAAGTGAGCCCTCTGTAGTTGTGGACACTTCATATGGATATGCACAACAACATTGCCTTACATTCCATATTTGAAAATTAATTTGTCAACCCATTATCAAAATTACTAGAGGCTAACACATCAAAACTAACTAATGATATAAGATAATTAATTAGAAGAGACTAGTTCATTTTGTAAGAATTCACTATCGTTAGAATATTTAAACCAATACTACATCCTATAAATTGATAATTTATTTATAATTCATTATTAATAATTAGAATTTTTAATATAAACAAGAAAAAGACTAATTTATATCACACTTATTTTATTAATCCCTACCTCAAATATGGGATCTTATTGTTCCCTTCATGGAGATGATATATATACACACACATGGGAAGGTGCATGTTTTGGATTTTCCTCTTTAAAAATATCTAAGTGTTCGATTTTCCTTCCACTTGAAGTTTAAATAAGATTAAACTACCTAAATACATTAAAAAAATTGTCATCCTTTCATTTTTTAATTCTTCTAGTGGTAAGGAGACGCCACATGAAATTGTAGTTAATATATAAATATATTGGAATGCTCTTCAATGTCTATGTGGAAGGTATGTATTCACTTATTCGTATATCTTTGTTTATTATCTGAATATCCATAGTTTCATATTTTGGGTCAATTCTACATGTAAGAGGGATACCACGCTACATAGAATTTCCCATGAGAGTTTAAAAGTTAACATGGGTATTATAAGCTAAGTTAGTATACCTATTTTTTTTCTTATTATAAGTAAATAAATTCAAATTAGTCAATTATTTTAAATGTATTGGTTTTTCCTTGTAGTGTTAATATACATTCTTTGAATGTGAATATTCTAATATGTTAAAAAAATATATTTAAATTTTTTTATTTAGGCAAAAATTGTTAAAGGTTAAAATTTTAAGTTTTTTAAATTTTGTATTATAAAATTTATAATAAATAGTTAATTAGAGTAATGATATTTTGCAGTCCTTTAACTAATTATTATTAATTATGTTTTCAATCAAGAGTAAGTGCAAGATAATTGTTTCACTTTTTGGTCAAAAAGTGAATGTTTTTCTTCAAAATCTAATTTTGTTATAGTTGAAGTAAAAATTTGAAGCACTTACACATAGAATCTTAATAAGACTCATAAATATGAAATGTAAAATTTCAATTCTACTTTTCAGATTTTGTAATTTATTCTAATACCAGTTTGCTAAAATTGTGAAGAAACATGATCCATAGGATCAAACAATGAACAAAGACACCTTCCACACAAAAGATATGCAAATGAAGAATTGCAATATTCCTCAACAAGAAAAAACTATAGAAGAACCTCAAGAAAATTCAAGGAAAACAAGAGTCCTCTAAGGTTGAGAACTCGAGAGATAATACAATGAGGGTCGAGTGTTATATAGGAGCAAACCTAGATGGCAAAGGGATTAGATCAGAACAAATGTCAACATGAAAAGTGATGAGATAAAATGATCTAATAATACCTCACTTCAATTAACATAAAAAACACTTAGTTAACTAAATAAAAAACTCCTAAGTTTAGCTTAACTGCATGAGAATAAATTAGACTAATAATCAAATAAAGATTAATTAATGATTAGCCAATGTATGATTACTCTAACACAACTAATATTAGTTAATTTTGTTTAGGATGTACAAAAATTACTTTTCTAAAGTCACTTTTTTAGGGCCAAAACATGCACATGTACAACATAATTTGGCCTAAATACAAGTATTTGTTTAATTGGAAATTTTTGGGGATTATGGTGAAACTTTATCAAGATATTTAAAAAAATAGTTTTAAAAGGGTAAAAATACAATGTTGTGTCACACTTTCAGTGAACTTATTAGCACAAGTGAATTTTAGTATTTCTAACTAAAAATCAATTTTGGTCAAACATATGATCTAGTAAGATTCATTCTAGCTATGATAGATATGACCACAACCTTAAACTAGCTATGCACATGTGTAGTTTTCAAAAATAAATATTTTAATAGTTTAATTATTATTGATATTAAAGTTTTAATTTTACTAAAAGTAGTTAATTAGCACAAAAATATTAGATTGATTACCATGTCAAAAAAAAATACTAAAACATATTAAAAAAGAAAAAGAAAAAATATGTTGCACTAGATAAAAGAATCTATATTAGGGTTGTATTTTTTTATTTTAGATAAATAGTTAATATGAAAATTGATGTTGAATGGAAACAACAATGTTTTAACTCATGCACATTTTAATATTTATTTAGAAATATATTTATCAAATTTAGAAAAAAATATATCAATGCACTAAAGTTTCAAGTTATAAATACATACAAAAAATTTGAAGGAAAAAATTAAAAAATCACTATATAAATTTTAGTGTCTCATGTAACTTCATTTTTTCAACATTTTATGAAGAACTAAATTATATTGTCAATTCATAAAAAATATATTCAAATAATTTTACTTTTTTTAAAATAAAAACATAAAATATACTAAAAATACACATTTTAATAGTTTACATCATTTCAAAATTTAAAACATATATTCCACTTTTTAGTGATTCAAATTTAAAATTTGGATTAGTGTTGGTTGTTTCCTTTATAAAAGTATGAGTGTTAGCTTTGTACTTTTACCCAAATATTTTCTTAACTAATTTTTTACTATCCCTAATTTCTATTTTTTAAAATCCATTGTGTGCAACCAACATAATTTGAGCTAAACTAATTATAAAATAAATTTAATTTTTTTACTGTGTAAAGAATGATATCTAGATTAATCAAATATATATTTTTTTTCAAAAAAACAAAAAACAAAAGTTATTAAAATATAGTACTAGTTATTTTAATTTTATGAACCACTTCCCTCATAAATTAACTAATAAATAGAAAATAATTCTCAATCATAAAAGCTTACATATTTGAAAACTAGACATTGTCATCTATAATGAATTTTACTTTTATCAAAAAAATCTAAAAAAAAGGTCATTAGCCATATTGCTAAAGTTGATTTTTTCATGGCATTATATTTATAGGTCTAAGGCTGAGGGTTGGGTTTCCAAGACTAAAATAAAAGAAAAATCACAGGTTTCAAATTTTAAAATAGGTACCCATTTCATACTAGTAGGAGTCTAGATTCGAGATTCCAATCCTAAATGGATACCCACGTTTTATGAAATGAGTACCTATTCTCATCGAGATTATTTTCAATCCCTATACTTCCAATAAATATGAATCCATTAGCTTGCACTTAATCTCAAAGCATAATAATAAGAACTAATCATTAGATAACCTTTTTTTTAATCATGATAATTTTTTTTTAATATATTAGAAATAGTTCACAAAAGAATTACATCATCATATCTTGATCACCAGAATCAACCAGCAATATCCGTTGTATACACCACAAATATCAACAAGAGCAAAAAAAACTATGCTATAGAGAAGTCTTATCAACCATTACAAAACATTAAGATCAAGAGAGTTTTGAGTAACTTAAACTAAAACTAGAAACTAAGTCATACTATATCCCATGAACCTATAACATTGTTGCTCACTTCAACATTATTTGTATCATATCTCTCTAGGGGGATCAATATCAAGAACCGCACGTGCATCCCACTAAGGATCATCTGTGAGTGTATGTGCTTTATTCTTTTCTTTTATGTCCTCTTTGGAGATGTTCTTGTCTTTCATGAACTATTCAATGAATTTTAGTTCTTCTTGATCAAGCATATCTTTGTATGCATTAAAAAAGTGAGTAGATATCTAATTTATAAATCATCAACATTCCTTCTTTAATGAGGATCATGAATCAACTTTTAGGAATCTCCAGCACTATAGAAACCTGTAGCATAAAATGAAGCAATGTGAGTTTAAGATTAAACTCAGTAAGGATTCTCTTTGAACCTTTAAAGAAATACTCGTTCCACTTTGACCATAAAAACCAAATAATTTCACAAGAGAGCACTGACCAAAAATTGTTAAGATAATCATCAAAACAACCAATAAAGCTAGCTAAGATTTCAAACCAAGAAAAACTAGGCTGAGAGTTCCAAGTAATAGGGAATCCAAAAAACAAGGACCAAACCAATGAAGCAAAAGGAAACTCAAAGAAGAGATGATAAATAGTCTCTGAGGTAAAGCACATAGAACAAAAAATAGGGGAGAGACCAACAGTAGACAACACATCCACAACAACAACTTTTTTGAGTAGAACTTGTCACAATAAACATCTCTTCTTAGGTTCACCAGGGCTATGCCAAAAATGGTTAAAAATAAAGCACCATTTGGACTTTGACCAATGACAGTCCCATGACTCATTTATCCACTATATAATCTTAGATTCACCTTTAAGCATCAAATAAATCTATTTAGCAGTAATATCATGAAAAGAATTACCATTATTCCATTTCAGTTGATCCAAAAACTATCTAGAAGATACAATTATGCCAAAAAAGAAAGGCTCGACTACTTTACAAATCAAAGTGTATGTCTTCTTGTGGGAGAGAGGAATATTATACTTGGAGAAAAGTTCATCCAAAGAACCAAGGCAATTACATACCAGAAGATCACCAACAAAGGAGATACCCAAGGAGATCCAAATCTTGGTTGAGCAACATTGAGTCAAAGCAAGAGGTTTTTGATTTAACATGACCCCTGACCACAAAGATCTATCCACAACTATATAGGTCAAAGAGTGACCAATTTCCTATCTATCACAAAGAATTCCTCTCACTTGATTCCAAGGTTTCCACAAAGAAGAGAAGATAGTAGACCCAAAAGTTTTAACTTCAAATTCCCCCAACAATATATTACTGAATCCTAGAGAATTCCAATTTCTACCTTTTTTGGGCTTGGATAAACTAATATTGTTTCTAATCAACACTTTCCAAGTCTCACTCCCTTGGATGGACTTAAAAATCCATTTGGAAGCTAGATCAATTCCATGTGTCTTAAGGTGATGGAGACCCAACCCCCCAAGCTCCTTAGGAGTATATCACCAATCCCATGAAACATTATGTCTTTTTTCTTATCCTATCCATCTGACCAGAGGAAGTCTCTCAAGATCCTTTCCAACTTGTTAACCTAGTAATTAGAGAACAACCATGTAGAGTAGTAGATGGCATGAGATGACAATACTTTTTGAACAACCTGCACTCTCCCAACCATAGAAAGGAGGTGAGTTTTCCATTTGAGATGCTTTCTTTCTACCTTAGCAAATATCTACTCCCACATATCCTTCAGAGAAGGATTGATAGCAAACATGATTCCTAAGTATCTCACCACCTTGGAGGGCCCATCCCAACCCAAACCTTTATTTGCAAGCCATGCTAGGGGTAATTCTGACCAACCAATAACTGCTGATTTTTGAGGGGCAACCTTGGCACCCAAGGCCAAAAAAAAATTTCCAACCTTTCAAGAATATTATCAAAATTGTTCTCATTGAGTTCAAGGAAGAGGGTTGTATCATCTTCAAAATAAGCATTGAGCAATATATTTTCATTAGGTAACCTGATACCTTTGACCGATAGACCCAACTCAGCACCTCTAAGAACATAATATAAAGCATCAACAACAATAACAAATAAATCTGGTGCAATGGGGAATCCTTGCCTTATTGATCTTTGTAGCTTTCATCATACCAACCACAAATGGCCACTCTATTCTATCATAAGCTTTTTCAAAATCTAACAATATTATGGATGCATTTTGTCCATCTTCTTTAGCCCAATGCATTGCTTCCCAAATAGTTATCATATTCTCAAGGATATACCTTCCTTTGATAAAGCTAGTTTGAGTAACAGATATAATCATCCCCAATACCCCTAAGATTCTTCTAGCGAGAGTCTTAGCTGTGATTTTATAAGATAGATTCAAAAATGTTATTGGTCTCCAATTCTTTACCATTGTTTTGTCCCCCCTTTAGGGAGTAGTTTGATCACCCCTTTGCTAATGTTATGACCAAGGGATCCTCTCTTGAAGGCCTCATTGTACAACTACAATAACTCCTAACCAATCCACTCAATGTTTTCTTTGTAGAACTCTATAGGAAACCCATCAATGCCTAGGGATTTGGCATTAGCCAAAGATCTAATTGTGTCTTCAATTTCATTGATAGATATATCTTTAGATAGGATCACAACATCTTCCTCATATAATTTTTTGGGGATCAACTTCATGCATTGCTCCATTTTAACCATATTTTCTAGCTTATGTTCCGATGTAAAGAGAGTTTTATAAAAATCAAAGAAGGCTTTACAAATTTCCTCAGGGTTATTTGTGATGCCACCATCCAAAGTGGTCTCCTCAATCCTTTCTCTTTTTTTCTTCTACTTGATAATATTGAAGAAATAGTTAGATCGTCTGTCTCCTTTCAACCAATTTAACCTAGGTTTGATGCTTTGACCTTTGAATCTTGTGTGTTTGATCTTACTCATTTCCATCTCTCTTAACCAGTTCTCCTTTCAAATATTCATCATTCCCTTTTTGTTGAATAGAAACTTCAACCTTGTTAAGTCTAGTTTGTAACACTTCCTCCAATTTATATCTATGATCTTTAGCAGTTTTTTCCCCAACAAATTGAAATAATTTTCTCCATAGACTAGCAAGAACATCCCACCTTTCAATCAAAAACAACTCTTGATGAAAAAACTTAGAGATATAAGTAGCCATTTTGATAGCCCCAAGGATGTTGCCATCCTTAAGAAGGGAGGTAAAGTTTAAACACATTATTTTTTTTGGGCCTTCCAATGCTCTGACACCTATCATCAACATTAATGATAGCAAAAATGGGAGAGTGATCTTGAACATAATGACCAGGGTAATAGTGATAGGATTATTAGCCTTATCACAAACAAAGGAGAAGGCAAAAGCATCCACATAGATTCTATCAAGCCTACAGTTTATGCTATGTTTAGAGGCTTGATTGTTACACTAGGTAAACCATATCCCTTTAGACTCTCCCTTCTTTCTCTCTAGGGGATCAGTCAAATTGAGCCTTCTTTTACACTTTTCCTGAAAATATTGCTCATTTCCTTTCCATTCATGCCTCATACCACTAAATTTATCCTCTCTATATTCAATCATATTAAAGTCACCAATTAGGATCCAGTGCACTTTAGGGAGGGATGTGGAAATTTAATCCCATAAGGAAACCCTATCTCTGTAGTCATTGGGGGCATAGACATTACATATGCCCACATCAATCTCATGATCTTTTACAATGACCCAATATACCCTATTACACGAGGAGACTCCATTGTTAATAACCTTATCAGCCCATCTGTGACCTACCAAAATGGCAACCCCTCCTTTGCCATGTTCATGTTTGGTATAGAAGATTTTGGCTTGATTCCAGATAAATTTCAGAATAGTGGAAGCATGAAAGCCTACTACTTTCACCTCTTGGAGGTAGATGATACCTTTCTCACTCAATTTATTGCACCAATCCCTAACAAAAAAATTCTTATCTTTCATTTCAAGCCCTCTAACATTCCAACTAACAATATTCAATCTCCTTTGGAAGGATGGGTGGAATTTTTTTTATTCTTATATAATCTATTAAAACATTCTAGCATCTCCCCACTTTTTTTGGGAGTAGGATTATTAGAATTGGATTGAGAAAGAGATTTCTTATTAGATGTTTTCCTCTTTTTCTTTTTGGTGACCTCCACAAAAGGTGCCTGGAGTCATCTTTTTCCTAGGCATCCACCATATCAACTTCATGTACAACAAGTTCTTTGCCAGTGACACTTTCATCTATGACTGGGGTATTCACAGTGGAGATGTTCTCATTTTGGACCATTAATTTATTATTTTGAAACTATTTTTCTTGCTCATTAATGGTAGCTAATGCTAATTGTTGATCATTTTTCCATCCTGGACCATCTCTTCCATTGGGGGTCACTTTATGTGAGCCGTCTTGGTTCATGTCTCAACCCCCTATGGGTATAACCTCAAAATCATCCTCAAATAGAGGATTTGTTAAATAAAATTTATTGTTGTTGATAGTTGCCCCTTCCCTACAAGAATAAGACACCTTTCACCATTTGTATCTTGTGGGCCCTCTTCTTTTGTTTTATGTATAATAGGTATATCCATGTTTTTATTATTTTATTTATGAAATGAATCATCAGTAGTTTCATTATTTTGAATAACATTAAAGGATTGGGTATGTGTAGGATCATCATGGAAAACACAGGCCCTTAAGTGGCAAAAAAATTAGAAAAATCATAGTTAGGCAACTAAATGTAAATATTTGAATAAGTAATCTATATTATTTCAGAAATATATAAGAATAGAATCTGTAGTAAATTGAATTTAGTTTCTAAACTACTAGGTTTATTTAAAAAAATAAAAATCTATTTAGTGAAAATTTGAAATTTCAATGTAGTAGTACTTAAATTTTAGGGAAAAAATAAGTAGGTGTTTGCCCCACCCTAACCACAATAAAATGATAATATTTTTTTATAATATTTTAGATATAAGTAGAGGACTTATGTCCCGATGATGCATATTTTTTTGTAATTTTTTTCCAAGTAAATAATTAATTATGAATTTTTTATTTCAAATTTTAAAAATATAAAAACTCGTATGTCCGACCACCTTAACTTGGTCAAAACTTCATGAAATTAATTTTTTCTATTTTTAATCTTATATTATGCAAAGCATAGAATGTGATGCATGTTTCAGATTCAAAAATGTGATATCATTTCAAAGCTATAGATGTTTTTCAATCAGCCTATCAATCAGGACTTTAGTCATAATTCAAATAGAAAATGAATAATAATTATTTATTAAATTCAAAGTAAAGCATAATTTGTATTGGTGGAAATTTGAGAATCTCCTTTAAAAACCCTTTTCGTTTCATCAATTTTGGGTAAAAAAAGTCATCAACCACATACCCTACACATACCCATCATATCACCACCTTTTGGCCCACCATGATCCTGCACATACCCGATTTAGTATCATTTTTTTTCTTCAACAAATGGAATTCACTTCTATTATGACCATTCCTCTTACAGTGAAAGAAAGCATTCAAATTACCCAAAACATCAATGTCCCAGCAAAGAAGTTCTTCTGCAAAATTTTGAGAAAATTTCCCTAGAATATCAACCTCCGGGTCAAGTGCAATTAGAACCCTAGCTTTCAAATGGGGAAGGGTGACTCTTGTTTCTTCAATCTGAAGTATGTTCCCCAATGGCTTCAAAAGCTAAGGCAGAAAAGACCAAAACTTTGTTGACACATTTTTAATTTCAAGTCAATTGGGAGTGGACGTAGCAACAACTTTCTCCATGTCCCCTTTGGGCGACCATGGGAAGGAGCCAAATAATGACTGACCCACATTCCAAAAACCTTTCTTCAAGAACCTTTCTTGCATGCTACAATTTTTGAACACCAAAATAAAAAGACCTTTATGCATCATTCTATAGAAATTTACATAAATACCCAATTTCTTACCCCAGACATTGTTAACCCAATCATCAAAAAAATTCCTTGAAGGAAAAGTGTTAGGGTCCATACAAGAAAATAACACTGCAATGTTCATAAGCCCATTTTTCTCACTTTTGATGGCTTTTAACATTTCGTCATTTGAAGTAAGAGAGAGCACTTTCACGGTTGAAGGAGAATCCTTACCATTTTCTCCCCCTTAGGGGACTCCATCGGTGACATTGCCTCCATTTCGTAATCCATTTTTGTCAGCCCCTAGTAGTCTTCTTGATTCCACTCCATCGAGTGCCACGAATCCTCCATTGAATAATGCAGATGGAGGACACTTGATCTTCCCTTCTTCTACAGAGAGAAAAAATTTATAAGACGGTTTTGGCTTTCCCAAATTACTAGAATTATCACAACATTTAGAAGAGTTTTGTTCTATATTTGATGCCCCATTCCCCCTAGCACCATTAATATCCTCCATTAAAAAAATGGAGTAAATGATCCTTGGGACTTGAAAGGATAGAATCCCCCAAGTTGGGGTGGTAACGATGGGCACCAAATAAACACACACAGACAAACAAGAGAAACCAGAGAAATAAAAAGAATAAATGACAAGCATAAATCCCCAGACATTGCAAGAAAGGACATGAATCACAACACAAAGCACCAAGGGAACAAAGGATTCCATGGTATCAATTGTAGGTGTGCACAATTAGAGGGTGTCGTAACACCTTCTTAGAGCATACCAGCCTCTCTCGATCCTATCTCTATGTTAAAGATAAAATATTTGATAATTAATATTATTTAAAAATATATGTATTATTTATATAAATTTAATACAATATATTTCTTTTGTAAAGTATTATAATATACATGCTTATTCATTAAAAATTTTGAAAAAGGGAGAAGGTCCACTAAACTATGAAATATGGTGGAAAAGGGAAAAACTCCATAAAAATTTAGCACAAAAGGAAAAAATTACATAGAATTGCAACATAAAGAAATGGAAACTCAAATGGGTATGTACAGGATCATGATGGGCCAAAATATGGCGATATGATGGGTATGTGTAGGGTATGTGGCTGACGAATTTTTTTTACCCAAAATTGATGAAACAAAAAGGGTTTTTAAAGGAGATTCTCAGCTTTTCACCAATATAAATTATGCTTTACTTTGAGTTTAATAAATAATTATTATTCATTTTCTATTTGAATTATGACTAAAGTTCTGATTGATAGGCTCATTGAAAAAAATTCTCAGCTTTCCACCAATATAAATTATACTCTACTTTGAATTTAATAAATAATTATTATTCATTTTCTATTTGAATCATGACTAAAGCCCTGATTGATAGGCTGATTGAAAAACATCTATAGCTTTCAAATAGTATCACATTTTTTTAATCTGAAACATGTGTCACATTCTATGCTTTTCATAATATAGGATGAAAAAAAATTGAGTTTCATGAAGTTTTGACCAACTGAAGGTGGTCAGACATACGAGATTTTATATTTTTTAAAAGTTGTAATAAAAAATTCATTATTAATTATTTACTTGGAAAAAAATTACAAAAAAAATGCATCACATTGGGACATGAGTCCTCTACTTATATCTAAAATCTTATAAAAAATATTATTATTTTATTGTGGTTAGGGTGGTCAGACATGCACCTAATTATTTTTTCCCTGAAATTTAAGTACTACTACATTGAAATTTCAAATTTTTACCAAATAGATTATTTTTTAAATAAACCTAGTAGTTTAGAAACTACATTCAATTTTCTAGAGATTCTATTGTTACATATTTTTGAAATAATATAGATAATTTATTCAAATTTTTACGTCAAGTTGCTTGACTTTGATTTTTCTGAATTTTTCAGCACTTAATGGCCTATTTTTTCCATGATGATCCTGCACATACCCATATGAAAAAATTACATGAATTTTTTTAATGTTTAGAGTGGAGTATTAATAATATATAATAATTATTTATTAAAATTGATCTTGAAAATTATATTTTATTTTTACATAAGGTTTTATATATTTTTTTGATAAAAGGTGGATATCCACCTCTAATTCATTTGTAAAAAATATATAATAATAAAAAATTATTATAATGTATAAATAGAACCGTTGATCTAAAAAGGAGATGTCCAAAAAAACTCCATTATGGTGAGATATCTTAGAAAATTTAAGACCAAAAGATAAAAGACTAAAATTGGCATGATATGGGGGAAACATAAGCAATTGGATAGACATCCAAAGCACAGGGGAAAATAGTAGGTCAATAGAATATAATGAATCTTTTGAAGATGAGGCTAATACTAGAGAGTGTGAGACATCTCCAAGAAGAAAGTGAATCATATTGAAAAATTTATTCTATGTTAAAAATATTGGACCAAGATTTATGTTGTGAGGATTAATTGCAACATCCAAAATATCCATGCTTGAGTGTAACTATACATGCTTGGAATGTTAAAATGGTGGTTGGGAGTAAAGTGAGAAAGGGAGATGACAATAGATAGGAAGATTATCAAGAGGAAATGGGAAAACCATCTTAGGTTCACATATGTTGAGGATAGGGGTGACACATAGGAGTATCATCCATGAAAAATTGGATTGATTTACTAGATCTACAATAAATCCATGTGAAATAGGAAGTCATTAATACCTTATTAAGAGGATTTGAGAGCACTTGATGCCAAATCGATCCTTTAATGTTTCCTTTTTTTATTTGATATGAATCAACCTAGAAGTGGAAGAAAACTCTTACTCCTTTTGTTTATAGTCCATAGCCATATTTTCCAAGAAGTTGAAAACTTTATTTCCTTCCCTTGGTAATGATAATACTCAAAATAATCATAACATTGCAAAATAATATATACCTATTGTAAATAAATTGCATTTTTCAATTTGAAAAAATATTATTTTTAATTGTATTTATAATGAGCATAGAATATCCTTCAAGTTTTTTTAATTTTGAAATTTATTTTCTTTGTCTTGAGATAATCCTAGAGAAGAGCTTATGATTCCACTTAATTATTGGTACCTTATATAACTCTACTAACAAGGGGTTAACATTTGACCCACTATTTCTAATGATGCAACCAAATCTTTATTCACCAAGGTTACCTCAAGAAGCACCATTGCATATTTAAATTAACCAAAAAATATGGGGGAGTTGACCAACTAATAATATATCTATCAATGGGGAATTTACACTTGATAATGGATCCATGAGAAGAGGGAGGCTAGGGAAAGTTCTAATGTTTATGAATACACTCATCCCGTGAAGAAAATTTCCTATTAGGAAAGGTTATTTTAAATACTCTTTATATAATAAATTTTTAGATAACTCTTACCACTTTGTGTATTACCTCTTCAAAATTTGTTAGCATTTTCCTAAACATGGCAATATTTTATTCAATCCATGAATGATAGATAAGAAGCAGGGGAGTAGTGAGCCATATGTAGGAAGAAGTAGAGTCAACAAAAAGACTTGGCCAAAAAAGAAAAAGATGCAAAAGAGAATTTAGAAAGGGATCAATAATATTCTATATGTTACTTGCATAAAAGAAGCATATTATACCACATTCATAAAAAGGTGGTTGGAATGGCATTACAATTGTAATGAAATAACTTGTAAATGGGAAGAATATAACAATAATTATGTTATAGATACTTGATAATGCTTGAGAATAATAAGCCAATTTGAGTAGGAAAACCTCCAAAAGTCTTTAATAATAACACAATGCATAATATGATGATCATAAACTAACCACTAGCTTCTATATATAATGTACTTATACCTTTGATGCCACCTATATTGACTTAACTACCTATACAAAATTATACTAGTAATCATATGACTTAATTGAAACTTAAGGTCAACACAAGAAAAATCTCATAACCCTACACAAACTATAATATTAAGGGGATAACATTCCTCCCCACTCTAGAGAAGTGTTTTCCTTGGTTAAAACAACAATAGTGACTCCCAAACTTGGTACATTAGCATTTTCAAGTTGGATGAGGGGAAAAAGTTCATAATA
This sequence comes from Sequoia sempervirens, assembly GCA_007258455.2. NCBI lineage: Eukaryota > Viridiplantae > Streptophyta > Pinopsida > Cupressales > Cupressaceae > Sequoia > Sequoia sempervirens. The sequence continues at coordinate 50,781,515 of VDFB02086081.1, read as the reverse complement.
CCTTCTTTAGAATTTATTTGTTTCAAACTAAGGTACATTCTATTGATGGCTATTTTTACACTTCTCAACATAGATAAAGCACAAGTGCAATGTCTCTCTTGAAAGGTGAAAATCTGCAACAAAGTGTCAGAAAATCACCCCAAGGTATCTTAGGTGTTAGATCATGACTTGCAAAAATAGCTCAGTTAGCTGCTATGATTTTTTGGTAATCACAAAGGGTATTTATGATTCACTAAGCTTGGAGGAATTTGGATCTGCAAATGGGGTTTCAAAAAGTTTGGAAGTAATGAATAGTTTCCACTGCAAGTTCAAAACAACAAGCTAAAACTCCTTTCTCATCAAATTTGGCTTTACAATGATGCTAGAACTTTTTCTTAACTTCATATTATAAAGAAAGGTCAAAAGGGAAAAGGGGTTAGAAGTTTTCTAGACCTGCAACTAATGATGAACAATAACAATGGAGGATGCTATAGTGGAAAAAATTCCCAAAACTGAGTCCCATTTAACAAGGGACAACCCATAGTCTCATGAAACTAGTGCAATCTTCAAGGGGTCTTTGTAGATTTTTAGATTGTCCATTCACCATTAAAGCATGAATAAAAATTGAACTTAAGTGCAACAATATAAGTAATGCTCAGCCTAACTTTACACAACCATTTATCATTAATAAATAGAAAAAAGTATGAGCAGGAAAGACATCAAACACCATAGCATACTTCACCATTAAAGCACAACATGAACCAATAACTAGAAGTAACTTGAAACTTGGAATAGAAAATCTAAAATCTACCACTTTGAGATAGAATCACACATACATGAGAGAAATACACAAGAAACTAGCAAAACAATGCTTTTCTCATAAATTTTTGCAGCAACGTGTCTTTACAACAACTCATCTCTCTCTTTGAAAATGAGAGGATACCCCTATTTATAGTTTTCAAAAAGTAAAATGAATGGATAATATTGATTTACTATGAGTGGCCAAGATTCATTCTAACTTAGGGTTTTACCTACCCCTAAATATATTATAACATAAAAATAGACTATTATATTTTTTCCTAGTAGCAAGATGATAATTCTGAGCCAATACTTTGGTGAAATCTACATCTATAAAAACATTTGGGACAATTAACTTGGCTAAATCTAATGCCCATGGATTTGACACTAGAATTTTGCACTCCCTTTTGTCATAAAAGTACCAGAATAATTCCCACCCAGAGATAGGGATAAGGACATCTCTACAACCATGAGCCACATCTTTAAAAACTTTCTTAAATCCTTTATCAATTCATTCAAGGAGTATATCCAGGATAGACTATTGTAAGGCCCTCTTTTTAAACATAGATTCTTCCTTTCTAGTTTTAGGTTCTTTCTTCTTAGGAGGAATGATGTTTAACTATCTTACTTCTCCTATACTTCTGAAATGCAAAATTCCAAACAATCTTGTACTTGTAAAACTTATTTCACAATGAGTTTTGTGCACTTACCCAAGTTATGATGGTTGCAGAGCTTAACTGCCTTAAACTCCCAGCTCCCTGCATGATAATTTTTACAAATGAGTGCAAAGAGAATGTTGAATTCTTGGTTTAATGGCTTCTAAGCTCATTCATGTGGATATTAATATCAACATTATGTCAAATATTTTACATTCAACTCATAGCTTGAGTTTGAATATGCACCATTGATTTTACAAGATCAGAGGGTTAATGTGATTTGTGCATTTACTACTGCAATATCACCGCCACTTTCTATAAAGACCATGTGATAGAGGGGTATACACCACTATACCACATGCTTCTTTGCATTTCACCATAGGGCAGTGGGATCCTTACATCTATACCACAAGATTGAATTTTTTAACCTATGGTAGTATGGTTTACATTAACAGTCACATATGGCTTACCACCATACTGCATGCTTCATCACATCCTTCCATGGTATAGTAGTTCATACCGCCCTGCCACATGCCTTTATGATCTTCTTCACAAGATGGTAGGTTATTCCCCATATATTGCACCCTTCATTTGTCCTGCTCACAGTATGGAGATTTATGATGTATTTAAATTCTCTCATACTACCCAATCACATCGTCATCATAATACTTCCACAACATGGTGGTAAATATCTTCATGTTTGTTACATACTGCCAGCCTACCAAGGGTTCAAATTATTACTGAGGGATCATGGCAAGGGATTTTTAAGGGATTGGAATGTTTTTAGCTAGACATGCTTTTTCTTAAGTATATATGATGAACTTTTGGCTTTGTATAGGTCTTTTAGTATCAATCAGACCTAAAAAATTTATATAAATTTGTTTACAGTGGGGATGCTTATTCAAAAATAGAAAGGAATATAAGGGTCAAGGCTCAGGTCATGTAGCTCAATGTTAGTTGTGATGATGGAAATAGGAAATTTTTTAAGGTTCTAACACACCTCATGATGAACTAGACTATGTTTTTTTCTTCTTCTTGCTTGTGTTATGTTTTTACATGAGCTCTTTTCTTGTGAAGATATCCCTAAGGAAAAATTCTCTAATACTTGTAATTGTAAACATCTTCTTGATTTTTGACTACAAATTCTTTTTAATCTATAAACTAAATTCTATTTTAAGTTTCCATTTGGAGTTATTAGCAAATTGGAAAGTCAATAGTTATCAACTTATGTCAAACTCAATAAATTTTTACTGATTCAAGTTGTTGATTTATACATTATTGTTTATTTGGACTTCAAGAAATGAAGACAAGGACTGTAAGGTAAAAGTTAGATGATAGTGATCTTAATTTTGAAACTTTAGTGATAGATTATGAGCACCTTCGTAGTGAAAAAGTGGCCAAGAATAACATGAATATTTATTTTGTCTTGGTTTGACAAGCGTGAAAGTTGTAAATACACTTAAAATATTATTTGTTTAATAGTATTTAATAAAATTTTATAGGCAAGAGCTTTATGTATATATGGCATAATATGATTCTTTTTGTTATATAGGAAACAAAAAGAGTGCAAAGAAAATGTGGAGAAAAAACAAAAGGAAAGAAAAGATACAATGTCACCATCTTGTAGAATCCAATTCTTTTATGATTCAACAAATATAGTTGGTGAAAACAATTTGGGATTATATGCAACCTAGTATAGCACATGGTGATGTGCAACCTAATATAGCACATGGTGATGTGCAACCTAATATAGCACATGGTGATGTGTAGCCTAATATAGCACATGGTGATATGCAGCCTAATATAACACATGGATATGTGCAACGTTGTGATGATCTCTTAGAAATAAGTCTAAGAGAGATTATTGAAAAACGTTAGAGCAAAGGAACAATAGGTCTTTAGACGATTTATTCAACATTGAAGGATGTGTTTGAAGTGAAATATGTGAATATTGGTACTGATCTACCCACTCATGCCACACTTGATGTGGCCAAGGAGCATGAAGTTTTGGTTAATGAAAGTTAGGAAGAGAGGCCACATGCGACTCAAAGTGCACTTGTTGCATCTAGAAATTTTGATGGAACTAATGGATCATCTAGAAATATTGGTAGTGGTAATTTAATAGAAGATGTGGATGCTTTTGTCAAAAGACAAAGATTGAAACAAGATTTGTAAAACTCTATAGAGAGGAATGCAAAAGAAAGAAAATTAGAAGGAAAGAAGTCATTCTTGCTTGAGGTCTCGAGAGATGGTGAGCCCATTGGTCCAAATGCTACAAAGTGGGCCACCGAGTTGGGTGTAAGATGTAGGGCCCATTTAGATATCTACAAATTAAGTTTTCTAGAGCAAGATCCATGACCTATGGTAAATGTTATGCAAAAAATGGAAAATTGTTTTGAGACAATTGGTGGAAAAATCTCTAGAAAGCATTAAAAGAAAAGGATAAAAAAATTGATGAACAATTTTAGATACAATTGCAGAAAAACAATCATGGAGGGAAAAGAGAGGTTATAATCCGCTGTATCTCCCAAATAGTGGGAGGCATTGAAATAAAGTATGCATTCTGAAGAATATTTGGAAAAGAGTAAAAAAGGCAAGAGAGTAAGAGATAATGTGAGGGTTGGATATACATATCACCAAGGCGGGTTGCAAGCAAAAATGGACATATTTGGAGTAAGTGTATGGATTTTTCATTCAATTTACATTATGTTATTTATTTTTATTTTTTATTGAACTAACTATATGTTGAAATTGACATTGTATTTTAGGTGGAAAATAGTAATAAAGAAGCAGGTGCAGAAGATATTGTCAATTATATTGCAGCACTAGATCATAGTAAATCTAAGAGTAGGATGAATTGGAAATCTAGTTCATAAATAGAGATTTCATAGCCATTTGTTAATACATGCCTAGTAGGAGCCTCTCCAGATCATTTCAACTCAAATGAAAGGTACCAACATGCAATGAGTTGCATATATAGTCTCTGTCAGCAAGTTTCACAGTTGGTTACCACTGTTAACCCTAAAGTTTCTGCATGGAATGAGCATAAATCCATGGATTCAAGTGAGGTAAGAGGCTCTATTGATCTCATTTCTTCTTGTTTGGAATTTTTTTATACAAATGCCCCTTAATATGTAGATTATTGAAATCTAACCATAGGAGAATCCAACCCAATTTCTTTATTTTTGGAGTGATCTAGAAAATGTTCTTTTGGAAAAATTTATAGCTTGCATTCTTTACATGACTATATTTTTTGCATGATGGTTAAACCACATGCAGACTAGTTTTATCAAAGTAGTAGGAAAATGAAAATTCCTTCATGATGTCAGCAGAGTTGTCAATATTGATAGTGATCATGATGAACTAGAGAAGAATGTGCAACACATTTTTCATAGTTATGTTGAAGTTGAGGTAATATAATAGTTGTTAGTTATCTGTCCCAATATTTTGTCATTCTTCAGGCTTAAAATGTTCTTTTGGACAAAAAATTATAGCTTTTTCATTCTTTAAGTTGTAATTTAATCTGTCCCAATGTTTTGTCATTCTTCATGCTTAAAATGTTCTTTTGGAAAAAAAATTATACCTTTTGCATTATTTTCTTGACTTATATTAATTTTTACATGATGAATAAACCAAATGCAAAGCAATTATATGAAGCCACAACGAAAGGAAAAATTCCCTATCAATAGAGCTCCTTGCAAAGCTATACAACTTCAACATGTCAATGTTGATAGTTATGATGATGAAATAGATGAGCATGTACATGATATTCATAGCAGTAGTCATGCCAGTAAGTACTATTCAAATACTATTTAAGTAAGTAATGCTTGTTTTATTATCTAAATAAGTTTAATCATTACCTATTTGATAGAAGCTGGCTAGAATAGTAGTGAAGTGTAATTAGCTACTATACATAGATTATGGAAATAAGGAAGAACATTAAACTTACAAATGGGAGCTTAGAGATTTGTTGTAATAGAGTGCATACATAGATTTTAACAATGCATTAGTGCATTGTGTTTGAGGATGTCATGGTCCTCAGTTGGGGGGACTTCATTGCCAATCCATGTCTCTTTCTAGAGTACTCATACAGTCTAGCATTATTGTAGTGATATTTCCCTCCATTTGTTTGTACCTCACAATGGGTTAGTTTCTTTTTTTCAGAGTAAAAATTTGCTTCTTTGTTATTCAACATAATCAAAATTAAAAGCACATATAAAAAGTATTTTGTTCCAAGTCATAAGACATTACATGCAACTGTCAAAAATAATACAATGTGTGTTTTATATCTCAATATAATATGCATTTTTTTCATTTTTGTGGACATTTATTGATAAACTCCAAGAAGGGGATAAATTTGAGGTGTTGGATCCATTTGATGGTGTTACTGAGGGCATTCGGAAGATTCAATCACTATCTATTATACATGGAGTCAAATTTAAAGGAACGAAAGATGAAAATGTAAGTATTTTATAGGTCATGATGTGAAAAATCCCCCTAGTCATCCTAAAAAGTCTGAATCCACAGCTCAAATTAATTATCAACCATTCAAGAAGCATAATAAGGGATTTTCCCAATTAAATCCTCCTCAAACAAGTCAACAAAAAAAAATCAAGTTGCTGCTATAAAAATGACAAGTTCTCCTTTCAGGGATAGGGAGAGAGAATTCACTCCTTTACCTTATATCGTTCACAATATCATGTTGTAGCTTATTGAAAAAAGCATGCTTACCTTACCTCTTGTTAGAGAATGTGATCCTACTACACCATTTCCTAAAAGCTTTCAAAAAAATACTTATTGTCATTACCATCAAACAAATGGACATAGTATAGAATACTATAAGTGTCTTAAACATCTTGTGCAAGACCTTATTGATTCTAATCATCCACTAATTGGAGGTGTGAATGATGAATGTAATAAGTTTGTAGCTCCTCCTAATCAAAATTTTAAAATATTTACAAATCCCATGCATAAGCACAATATTTAATTTATCAGAGCTAGTGAAACGAACACTGATGTGATGAATGTTGACACAAATGATGACAATATGAATACCATTCAACAACATCCCATGAATGAAGTGATATAATTTGTCAAAGCTAGACCTCATAAGGGCTTGACTAGACAACCTCTTGACATTGCTTTCTCACAAAATAACATACCTAAACGTGCACCTGATGGTCCTCTTTACATAGCTAGTCAAATCAATAATAAGTGCACTAATGGGATATTGATTGATCCCGTCTGTGGAAAGCATGTGATCACAAAAGGATTCTTATATGTGCATGAGTTATATCAAGAAACATGTATGATAACCCAAAATCATGGATCAAGACACATAACAAATTTTTTTTCCCTATAATAGGGTTGATAGATCTTCCCTTAAAGGTGGGACCAAAAACATTAACAGTCGCATTCTCCATCATCCCACAATTAGACCAATTTCCTGTGAAGCTAGGCTATCCATGGCTTTAGTTAATGAATTCCATCCCTTTGGTTGTGCACAAATGTGTAAAGTTTCTATTTGGAAATGGTGTCTTCATTGTGCATGATAGTGGATTCTATCCTAACTTGGAAAAAGGGAATTTTTCACTAGATTACTTTTTGACTGAGCCTATGGAACCTATCAAGCCTCGTGAAGATTTATTTTTCAAATCAAATCAAAAATTCAAGGAAAAGAAAATAGCAGAACTATCCCTTTGAAACATGCCTCAACCTATGATTGAACCAACCGTCCTTGATGAAACAATGATTGAACCAAAATAACTTTCGACCATACAAGAAAAAAACTATAGAAAAACTGTTAGAGTTAAAATGACACTAAGAGGGGGGGTGAATCAATGTCTTAACAAATTTGACCAATTTTCAAAAATTCATAAACATAGCTTAGATTTGATCTCAATATTAATTTGATTAATGCATTCAAGAGTTGAATGTAATCATTCATAAATAGAATTGAGAAAAGTAATAATCCCAACAGTGAACAGAAACAACAACAACACAGTAAAGCAGTGAGCACACAAAAGAACAAAGAGGCACAAGATTTTGCTGAGTGGAAAACCCTCTTGGGGTATAAAAACCACTCCCGAAATGCCTTGCAGGCTTAATATTTTTAATCAAATGTTCACAATGCCTTATAGGCTGATTTTTGAGCACCAAATCAAGGAGCACCAACCCCTCATTTTGAGACACCCATCTCAAGGAGTACCAACCCCTAAAATTATGTTTTGAACAATAATAATGACTCAAAGGATTTCTCTGTTTTCAGTTAAGCACATATCTCTCTGTTTTCTTGTCTACAGAATACCCTAAGGATTCGATAATTGATTGCTTAAAATACTATATAGATAAGAAATTTTCATATCAGAGTTTATTCATACATTTCCATACAGACAAGGAATGATATTCTCAGAATTACAACCAGAGAGCCCTCACACTATTTTCAACACTGGTTTATATATACATTTCAAGTATGTCTGTCAATAAGAAGGTCTTCAGAGAATGCATTTTTCACCAAAATCTGAAACTCACTTGCTAATTTTAGCTGAATAATGACAGTCTGTAGATGATGGTAAAAATCAAGAGTAATGCTTATCCAGAGGGCTACAAATCATCCATTATTTCAAAAACGTGACTGCCCAAAAAAGAAACTCAATGAATATTCTACTTTGTAACCATTCTAAGATTTGATGCCAACCAATGATGTCGGCCTACAATTGTATTTTGAAATTTCCATGATGGCCACAGAGTTTGAGACTTTGTTAACCATTCACTGAGACATCCATATAGTCCTACCGAAGGCAATTAAATTGCCAATCATTCCCCTTAGTTATCACTTTTTCCATGACCCATCAGAGTCAGGAAGACCTCTCACAGACCACATTAAGTTTCACCAAAATCCCTTTTATCTCTTATGTGTCGCTGTGACATTCTACTGTTGGGGAGACGTTTTGTAGATTTTGCTTTGTTTTACCGAAAGACATCCACCATCTTGTGTGTCGCTGAGACAATTCATAATTAGGGAGACATCTTGTAGATAAGTCTTTGTTTTTCCAAGATCCCCCATGATCAACCTTGTCGCTGTAACATATCGCTCTCGGGGATACCTCATATAGATAAAACTTCACTATACCGAAACACCCTGAATTCATACCTGTTCGCCAAGATGACACAAACCTCTCAGCCAAAGCCACTCATTAGACTTCATCGGTGAGACTTGACGGGCTCACTATGACAACACTTCGATGCTACAAAAGTCTCAGTGAAATAACCCTTTTCATAAGTCGGTGAGACACCACGGAATCAATAAGACCTCCCTTCAAATATCACAAACTCTTACCGATAAGCCAATCCATCCACCGTCAGTCACCGAAACCACGAGAATTTCTTGCCGATAGACTTTCACATGCATATGGTTGGTGAGACAACAATTTCACTGTGACCCTTTACCGAAGCCTTAAACTCTTTTCGATATGTTCCCATTCAACCTTTGATCGGTGAGACAAAGCAATTTCGCTGTGACCACATACCGACAGTATAACTTATGCCGATATGATCTCTTTATGTCACTGAAACAAAAGAGAAGTCTTGCCGAAAGTTTCCTGTGAAACTCCATGTGTAAAGTCAGTGAGATCAAAGGTCACTCGCCAAGACCTCACATCGATAACCCTAAGTCTTACCGATGTATCTTCTTGCCACCAGTTGGTGTGACAAAGTGCAAAAGCTATGACTTCACACCAAAAGTAACATGTCTAGCCAAAGTGAATCTTTAATGTGCCAGTCGGTCTATGTAACAAGTCAAACTCAGCAAGACACAATGCCAATGAAGGATTTCTTATGTCGATGAACCACCTCATGAATTAGTCGGTGAGACCCGACTCATTTAGTAAGACCTCTCAGCGGTGAACAAAACTCATGCTGATAGACCTTTCCTCTGTCACCAAGACCACTTGAATGTCATGCCGATATGATACCGAAAGGTGAATTTTGTCATCAAGGACAAACCAACCAGAACTAAACTGAGAACCAACAAAAACCTCCTGCAATTTCCCACAAGAGACCATGGGATAGTACAATCTTGTTGTCCCTCCTAGAGGCAAACAAGTTTACAAAGTCAAAGAGAAAGAAATTGAGCAATCTACTTTTTTTTCTTCTAGTCCTCCCAAGGAAGAGAAGAAACCTATGATTGAAAACCCACTCTTACACAAAAACAAATTGACAATAAAATGAAAAGAAATTGAAGTGCTAGAGAGTGTAGACATACACATCATGCTATTTCTTGTGGATTGAAAAATCAAGAAAACAACAATAACATAGAAAATCATAATCCAAACCTATCTGAAGCAATGAATGATGACTCTAAACCCTCGATGCAATATAAACAAGAACATTGCATGGAAATTTTTATTTGACCTCCTATTGTGATTAACCTAGATGATGACATTAACATTGCAAAAATTTATGAACAAGTGTATGATAAGTTGAATGCATTGTTTACTTCTTCCATGAGATTAAATGAAAAATCCCCTAAAAAGACTGTTGAACTTGGTGTGTGTCCTAGTTCAACACTTGAGGTTGCCCCTTTGGCTATTTTCCCACCTTCTGTTTATACTGACTAAGATTGGGAGGCAGACAACTTGCTTTAGGCTGACTTTCATGTGCCTTACTAGTCTTTTGATTTTTGATTTTTATTTTTATGTGATTGCATGTGTGTAATGTGATCCCATGTGATGTTTTGTTTGATGTTCCTCTCTATTTTGTGCATTCTTCTATATGTACCTTCATTCTTCTCTATGTCGTAATCATTTTTCATTTTTCTTGTGTTTTCCTTTTCAGGATGATGTAATGCGTCAAGACATTTATGTCTCTTCCATGTTTACCCTAAATATCTTTCTTTATCTTTTTCATTTGACTTGTGTTTTCCTTTTGGGGATGATGTAAGGCATCAAGACATTCGTGCTTCTTCCATGTTGACCTGAAAGGTTTTTCTTTGTTTTTTGCTCACTTTATTTGTTTCATTCTTCCAATTCTATGTGTATTTGGGGAATGATGATAGTTCTATACTCTACAAAAACTTTGACCCCAAATTCATAGATCCCTTACGTATTTGTGGGGTCAACCCTTCCTTCCTACTTCATGACACAACTTGCTTCAGAAACATATGACTTGGCATAATTTTTTATGAGGAAAGCTCTCATGTATTAGGATAAAAAACATTAGCTACTTTAAAGCAATTGCTCACAATGATGGTTTAGCAACTACTTTAAAGTAGGGGCATACATCGATGAAATATTTTGGAAAATTTCATGGAATGATTTTCCTTTTTTCTTGTGATGTGTGCTCTTCTTGGTGGTGTCATTAGGTTTGATGTCATCCAAGAGTGTGTGATCTACTATCATGGCATGATGTGAAAGATGCAACCCATGGGTGATGATCTGAAACTTTTGACTTGTCCTCTATTTGAGACATTAGGCATAATTCTCCCTAAGAGGAAGACCATTACATGAATAAATAAAAATCCCATTTAACAAAATTTTTACATGACAAAAGAATTTACATTGTGGTGCCTTATTAAAGTTATTAGGAGGATAACTTTGGTATGGGTAGTATGACAAGAAGCCAATACACTAGCATGAATTTCTCATTATATGGTGGGAAGGTGATACACTAGCATGACTTTCTCACTAAACCACCTCTTTGGGACAACTCACCTAGTGAACAGACTAAGGTTCCACTGCCCCAGAGTGATCAACATATGTTATGGACAAAAAACTCCATTTTGCATCACATTGGAATGGTTGTGCTAGATCCTTTGTTTTTGTTTATTTTTCTTGGCCTTTGACAGGTTATGATCATGTATCTTTGTTATTGTTGCATACTTAAGTGTCTTTAATGTCTACTTTAGTATGAGTTCGACATTGGGTTATACTCTCACTAAAGTGGCGGTAAAATGTAGTAACGGAAAAAGTAGCTTTTTCCTTGGTTTGATAATTGACATTAAAACTAGAAACTAATGATGTCTTAGACTGGTGTTGTAATTTGTTGTACAAATTCACACTATTATAGGACCTTTATTTGACTAAAACATGCCTTAATTGATCCTTTTCAAAGATGTCACAAATGTTCATGCTTTTCTAGGATGTATTTGCTTAATTAAGCCTCATGGGCCCCTTTCTGAATAAATTATACATAATTTGTACCTTGTTTAAGTGTTGTAAAGTGTTATAAGGAAATTTTTCTCTTGTCTAGGTGTTCTTAATTAATTATGGTTAATTGGAGTAATTACCACCTTTAATTCAAATTTAGGCATTAATTTTAACACCTCCTAAAGATCTATCTTGGCAATCATAATTTATATAACAAAATATTTCATTGGGAAAAGTTTGGCCCTAGTAAATTGAGCCAGGACCCATTCTCCCTTGATGGAGAATTGGTCCTCCCTTAATAGGACCCCCCTTTTTTCAGTTGATCTAGAATGTAATTTTAGCTCTCTTTGAATCCCCAGGGATTAGGTCATAGTAAACTTAGCCAGGACCCATTCACCTAAGGTGGTGAATGGGTCCTCCATTTATGAGACCCCCCCCCTTTTGAATCTCATTTTGGCTGAAATTTAATAATGTTTCTTTCTAGATCTGGTGTCGACCTTAGTTCTTTGAATTTCAAGGTTAGTCTCCTAATTTAGTATAAATAAGGGGTTAATTCACATTGTTTCCCCTAACAAGAGCTAGCAATTCATTCTAAGCATTCAAGTATTCAAGTGATCAAGCATTAGAGAAATTTTAAGGCATGTGAAGGAAAATTTCAAGAGTTTATTGTAGCAATTCAAGATCATATCATCATGACAAGGGTTTGATGCATGCATTAATGTTGTTGAGCTAAAGAGTTTAAGGAAACTTGTAGCCATTATATGATAATTTCCACAAAACCCAGAAGAGATAACAATGAAAATAAGTGCTCAAAATCCACATGCAAGAGAATAGAAAACATACCCATCAAAGATGGCACAAGATATACCCTGGGAAAACCTTCAAGAGGGAAAAACATAGCCTCCAAAATCATCCATACTCTACCATATTAATCAGCCATGAAGCAAATATAAGAGTTACAATGAACATCTCTGAAGCATTAAGCCCTCCAGTGCATTCCCATGTGTCAAAGCATGAATCCACACATCCCATGCCATGCTTCACAAATGCACTCTCAAGAAGACTCAATTATGAAAGCCAAACCACTCAGCCAACATAAACCACTACACATGTGATTCCTTATATAGACATAAGCTCACACAAAATAGAACTAGTGGTACAGTGAAACCATGTACCACAAAACCATGTGAATACAAAACCACTAACCCCTAATTTAATATTGGGTACTAAGACATCACATTATTTAATATTTCCCCAATATTAATTTATTATCACATGTCTCCCACTCAAATAATAACCTAGTGTGATTAACAACACCACCAAGGTGTATCACAACTAAATAATTATTTAATTACAATAATATAATAAATCAATTTATGGAATGGTGTACAACACCATATCCCAACATTCTCCCACTTGTTGTATACATTTCATAAGGGATCAATACATGAAATACATGATCATAGCCATCCATTAAACCAAATGAATCTATAGCATTCTCTCATGCTCCATCAATATACGTGCAATAAGAACAAAGTGACCACCATCTCAAGAAATAACTCCTCTCATCCTTCAACATTACACCTATGGAAGAAAAGAAACATGCCAAGGTGAAGATGTACCAATCCATGAGCACAAGCATCAAATCCAAGTGATAAAAAAGGCTTTAAACAAGCTATTGTCAACTGAAAAACCCACACGATTAGAAATAGCATCCACAACACACACTAATACATCCAACCATCCATACCTCCAAGGTATCAATACATCAATAAACTCATGTCAAGAACAAATGCAACCTATAAACTACAATCACAAGCTCCCTTTATAGAACCTATCAATGAAGAACATACATATCCAGGAACTCCCGCTAAATAGGTAATGTCAAAGCATATCAATTCTACCAATCAACACTTTACATCAAGGTGTGAAGTAAATAAAAGCATGAAGTTCCAAGGAAAAAAATGAATGATTCACACATACAACCCAAGAAGCTACATAATCTCTCACAGCATGTTGTCACCATCCTCTTGAAACCATGATCATCTAATGAAGAACCATGCTGAGAGAAACCTATAAACCATAACAAGTCCTCCTACCAACACCTCAAAAAGTGTACTGATGTGTCAAGTACATGATCTCCTAAACAATCCCAAATGAAAAGACTCAACCACATCCATAACACCTAATCTCATATATTAAGTACAACATATAAATCAATGTAAAAATTGCAACATGGATGTAAGCTACTCTAATCAAGAAGATCAAACTCATAGGTAACCATCCCCATAATTAGAAATCAGCCCATAATCCATCTCCTAACAATCCTCATCAAATAATGATATCATAAGCTCAAATACACAAGGAGATAACCATGTCAAACATCCCTCAAAGTGAAACCTCCAAAACTAACTATCCATAGCTCAAGATCCATATCTATGAAAGATAAAGCATATAAACTCATGCTAAACCATCCACAAATGAGTATTCATAATCAATCACCATGAATCAACTCAATCCCATGATAAATGAAAGCACAAAACATAACACGTCTAAAAGATATAATAGGAAAATACCTCTCAAATCATAACCTTGCAAGTAGACCAAGAGTGGGTAATGAGAATCCTCTTCCAGGATAACCAAGCCATCATGAATAGCTCCAAGAACAATCTCCTCTATCAAGCTATAATGAACTCATGTCCATATATAGGTGGAAGTCCCTCGGTCTTCCTGTTGAAACCTCCAAAGAGTAATTGTCTCAAGCAAATGTCTCTAATCACAAGAGAAATCCAACCATCACCTAAGTCTCTAAGTATTCATGAGTACTTGTAATCAATTAATCCATGTCAAACTCCAAATACAAAAAAACTGAATCATGAAGTAATCAAGCAAATAAAAAATGTACCCAATACAAAGAGAACCTCACACAATCATTTTCAAAGCTCCAATCATGAATTAGGAACATAAGCATGAAAAAATGATCTAACCATCTCCTCCTAGGAGATCACATGCACCATATCATATATACATCCTAGTCTCAAGAGAAAAAGTACCTTGCCAAACTCTAAAGTGGTATCAAGATTAAACCATGACATAATAGAAAACACTCTAAACCAAGAAAACATATCCCCAATCATACAAATATAATCATACTAATTATGCATCAACGTCACTGCCTACAACTCCCACTGAACCATGATATGAGCTACACATGGCATCATGGCAACCATCCTCTCCATGAATATCTTCTAAGTTTGCACACACTCAACTGCAATATTAGTAACATACAAGTGAAACCAATATCTCCAAGCCAAGAAGAAACATACAACCACCAACAAACCATCATAAACATATTTATCACCACCAAACCATCACTTTCAAAAGCTCCCACTGAAAGTGTATAAACAATGAATGTAACAAGCTATCATGACATTGTGATAAAAATATCCTAATTAAGATCAACCAAGAATGTCCTCATACAATCAAAGAACTCAAATGCAACATGAGCTCCTCAATAAGAAAGAAAATTAAATTATGATCCTCATACTAAGAAGATACATCACCACAACCTGAATTAGGGTCCAATCTAAAACCATCAACAATGCACCTGCATAAACCATAATGACATACCAAAGTCTCTAAAGCACAGGAAAAATACATGACACCATGGTCACCACCAAATTTACCAACAACTCAACCCAACCATGTCCACATATTTGCATATCATAGTCAACTACATAGGTCTCACATCATGACTGTACTTGGTAATACCATCTTACCTCCTCAATATGACATCAAAACTAGCAAACCGAGTCACTAAACCAAGCCACAAAAACTAAAAATGCATCATCACTAAAATATCTATGGGAATAGACCACCCATGTCCAAGTCATAGGAACAAAAAGTAAGTATAGACCGCCTACAATGCTACACAACTATTAGATACAACAATGAAGCATACAAATCCAACCAAACTGATAACCATGCCAAGAAGAGAATAATGTGAGATGTACAACTGAGCATACATTGAATCCAACATCAAATCCTTAGATCCAAAAATCCATAAGCTCATAGTATTACCATAGTCAAGGAAACCCATAAACAACTCAAGATAGAATATTAGCAAATAAACCATGTGAAAACAATTCCAAATCTTATCCACTATGTGGTTCTCTGAACAAGTTTTCTGTCAACTATTTGAAGTCCAAAATCCAACTCTATATGCACCTGATATCACCTCTCAAAGCTCAAAATAAACATTTGACGTCCAGCAAGGAAAACATTGTAAAAAAAGAAAAATATGGAAAAATGTCTAATAGTGTAGTGTAGAGCACTGAGTTAGCTTTCCAACAAGTCCAAAAAGAGCAAAAAAGGACCACTTGGGTGAAATTTATGCCCCTCGAAAGAAAGTTGCTCAATGAGAATATAAAAGGCAAAAAAATGCCCCGCTAGTGGTGGAGGAGCCACCCAAGCGATGCCACCCACATGCTACTTGACCCGAAATAATTATAAATTTTGATTTGTATTTGAAATACACCAGGCGAATAAAATATCAAATGGCAGATTTAAAAATAATAGTGAAAAATTTTAAAAAAATATTTTTTATTTAAAAACTTAACACCCCACATGGGGGACAGTGACGAGACCCACCTCTAGGACCTGCCAACAACGCCTGCTAACCGATAGGTATGTCATACCTACTATTGAAAAGTCTTCTAGCATAGGCCTATAGCGGGTACAGTGGCATTAGGCCGATCCCCCCAACATGCCCTTTTATATATTTTAATTTTTCTTTTTAAAATTTTTCTATCAAGAATTTTTCAAAATGATTTTTAGTTTTTTTTATTTTTCACTTTTGCAAGGAAATATTATTAAGTTGTGAGAGTTTTATTTTTTGAATTTTAATGTAATAAATATTAAATTAATGCCCATATGACTACAAAAATGGGGATTTCACAAAAAAAAATTCATTTTTTTCAACTTCTCCAAAATGGGTCGAGTTATATATCAAAATTCATCTCTCAACCAGCCCAAATCCAACCATGAGGTCCATTTTGTCCCAAGAGGTCATTTGTAAAATTTCCCCCACAAAACCCCCATTTGAATGCACAACCAAGAAACCCTATTTTCCCCTAATTTTTCCACACCCCAAATTTGCAAACAACCCATCATAACATCAAACCCAAAACCCTTAGATCTAGAACAAACAACCTGCAAAACCTTCATATCTTTCCATGTATTTCATTCTCTCATGCATTGAATAGATTCAAACTTAATCAACATTTTCTCAACCCAGGGTTTTAATAAAAATTCTCCAACCATGAAAGCTCTGATACCACTTGTAAGGAAACTTGCAACCATTGTATGATAATTTCCACATAACCCAAAAGAGATAACATTGCAAATAAGTGCTTAGAATCCACATGCAAGATAATAGACAATATACCCATAAAAAATGACACAAGATATACCTTGGGGAAACCCCAAGAGGGAAAAACCCAACCTCCAAAAGCATCCATACTCCATCATATTAATCAACCATGAATAAAATACAAGAGTTACAATAAACACCTCTAAAGCATCAATCCCTCCAATGCATTCCCATGTGTCCAAGCATGAATCCACACATCCCATGCCATTCTTCACAAATGCACTCTCACAAAAACTCAATAATGATAGCCAAACCACTCAGCCAACATAAAGCACTACAAATGTGTTTTCTTTTATAGACACAAGCTCACACAAAATACAACTAGTGGTAAGGTGAAACCATGTACCAAAAAACCATGTGAACACAAAACCACTATTTCCCCTTATTTAATATTGGGTACTAAGACATCGCATTATTTAATATATCCTCAATATTAAATTGTTATCACATGTCTCCCACACTAACAATAATAATACTATGTGTTACACCTAAATTGTGTAATTACTATTTAGTATTACTATATAGGGTAAAGTGTGAATGTAATGTGAATTCAGTGGATAAATAAATTATGTGTGCACCTTTTTATCATTTCTTTATGAATAAATGTCATCTCATTTAAATGTTAAATGAAGGAATGAATTTATGTGGTTGGATGAATATTGCATTAATATTCTAACTTTGGAGATGTATTATGTATATTGCATATTTTGTAAACAACTAACTACCCTGGGCACATTTTGAGAATGTAGATGAAGGTAGATGTTCATTCCTCCAGGTGGAGGGGAAGTATCACTCAGGAGAAGGTCTTGGCCAGGTAACTAGTAACGTAACTTATCTGAGCTTCCACACATAGTAGAATAAATGAGTTGGGTTATCATGTGTGAAGTAGGTAAGTCATCTTATGTTTAATGTGTCTAGAATAGTAAGGGTTTTGATTACTACTGAATGCATCCTTGGATGATGTTTATTTGTTTGAGCTTGTGAGTCCTTCCTTATCCTACTATACTTGTTTGTGTGGTTGATTGTGTATTGGTATATATGTTGAACAATAGGAAAATGGGTGCTTTATAACCTAGGTCATAGGACACCACTATTCACCTATTATCATTCAATAATGTCCTAGGAGTCCCAATTGGATTTACTAACAACCTCACAAGGTGAGTTAATTCACAATTAGGAGGACCTAGGAGGGGGTTCTTTAAACTTTAAAGGGGTTCACCACCAAGCAAATTCTTGGAAATGAAAATGAATTGCTAAATGACTTTGAGAGATAAATAAAATGCAATAGAAAGCTATAAAACTAGAGATGTACACATGGGAAGTTTGGAGATGCCACAAGGATTCTGGAAATGTGAAGAGACTGCCAAAAAGTGCTATGAAGGACTAAGATTCCTAGGATGGTGTATTAGTCTCATTGCTATTTTTCGGGGCAAATACAAATTCTTTGGATGCCAGAAATGGATTTGAAGGAATCTCTAAAAATTATTCTTGGGATGACTAAGATGCTCAAGGTGGTGTATTAGTCTTGTTTTTGAATTTTTGAAAACTCTTAAGGTGATCTCAAGCTCCCAGGTCTGCACTTGCTTCTCTTCTGATCTCATGTTATGAAACTTTCAGATTTAGCCTGTAGGTGAGTTTCCATGAAGATGAGAACTTTTTAATGTAACTTTGCAAATTTTTACAACTCTTTAGTTTAAAGGTTCTTCAAATCTTCAACCTCTATAAACACAATCATCCAAGAACAGAAAAATTTGTTGATTGTTAGTGAATGGGGGTTTTCCTTTGTTAGACCCCTTGTTGGTAATCAAACCAAATGATGAAATGAAGCATGAAACATGAAATATGTAAATGATATCACCTTGTATGATGTCTTGTGAATCAGATATACAATCTACCATGTAGTGGCCATGAAGAATGGAGATCTTGGATCCTTGGATATGATGTGAACCATGGTGGCAAATAGATCTTTAATGCCAAATCCACAATCTTGGCTCAACAATATGAATGGATGCACTAAACCCTTGACATAATGCTTGAATCTTGATGATGGCTCCAAATGCTTGATGAATTGATCTTGAATGCATAAAATTTCCTTAGGAATGAATACTTGAATGCTTTCTATCCTCTTATGAGAAAATGAAAGAGGGAACCTTGTATTTATACTTTTCAATGCTTAATATCTCAATATTACACCACAAAAAGCCGACACATGAAATCATTAATTAAAGAAGGAAAAATCCTACCAAGATTTGAAATTGAATCCCAAAAATAAGCCAAGGACTACGACCCCCTAGGTGGCGTCTTAGTCCCAAGACTCAAATCTCGGGGCAAAGACTCCAAAAAGGGACCTTTTTAGGTGGTTTCAAAATCAGGGTCCCAAGAACCATGGAGGACAAAGATGCCCTAGGTGGCATTTTAGTCCTAGTCCAAAAATCAAAGACACATAGCCAAAAACATTAAATGATCATTTATCTTTTGATGTTTGTTAGGATTTTCCATCAAAATGTATAGTTTATTAGGCTTGTGGATGCAATAGTTTATTAGGCTTATGGATGCAACATAGGGCCAATTAATCCATAAAGAAGCATAAATAAAGCAAGACGGATCCACAAAAGTGATAAAATGCAAGGGTATGCATTTTACTACATTACATTTAGCCCCCAATTTAGTGAGAGGATGAACTTGCTTTAAAATCACACTAAAGTATCCAACCACACAATCAAGAAGGGTTTAAATGTACCCATGTTATTAATATAGGATGACAATGATCAAGAGGGATGATCAAGCCCTGAAGGTCAAGATCATATGAAAAACTAACATAAGGACAAAGGAACACACATGTAGATGATATATGAAGCCATAATCAAATCACAAACATACACCATCAAGGATAGAAAAAGAAAAAAAAAAGATAAAGGAAAAAGGAAAAATGCAATAGATCAAGCTTTGATTGATCGTCCAACACAATGAACCAAGTCTAGGCTATTTTTCCAAAAAGAGGTTTAAAAGTGGAACACACTATCCACTATGCAAGAAAAAAACATGCTCACAAGGGCTAGTGGGAGCTAGTTGTCCACTAGCTAAGCCCCAAGAGGTCCATATCAAAGTCATACCCCCATGACTATGATAAATACAAAAGAAAAATACACTCACAAGGGCTAGTGAAGCTAGTTGTTCACTAGGTGAGCCCCAGGGGACCATATCAAGGCCATACCTCCATGACTTTATTAAGGTATTGTGAATGTCGATGTTAGACCTACAGAAACATGAGAAACAATCACACAATTAGATGAATATGCAAGTTAAATCAACATTCCCCATAGAATTCATTTGAAATGCATAAAATAGGAAATGGAAATGAAGAACACAATAAAAAAATATTAAATCCTATCTAATGCAAGCAAAATCTCAATCCCATGGGGGAATTGGTGCCATTTTGACGTGGAAAATGGACCTTTCCCAATTCCTTGCAAGCTTTATGATGATTGTTGATTATTGAAGCTCCTTGATCAAATTTTGGCATAACCTAGCTATGGAATCATGAAAACTATGAACACTTGATGAAATGGATGAAAATAGCTCTAAGTATGAAGATAATGAATTTGCAATGAAGTTGTGGATCCAAAATAAAAGTGAGAGCCTCTTATTTATAAATGAGAGTGATAGGGAATGAGGAAAAAGAGATGAATGTGGGATCAAACACCAACCAATGACCAAGTGCCACTAGTCAACATGTGAGTGGACAAAAGTGGAGCACATTTTGGTCATTGCGCAACTAAATGCAATTAGGTGGAATTTCAAAATTGATGAAAAGACATGTTGGAGGGAGGAGAAAATGAAGTTAATGCCACTTGGCTCAGAGAAAAAGGACATGTAAGAGGTTTAAATGCCTTGTTGGATGTACAAACCCTTTTGGAGGGATTTTTCAAACTTAGAGAATATTCCAACATTGATGCCTTTTTTGAAAGTAAATGATGATTTAATAAATCAATTAAAATGATTTTAATGAGAAAGTTACAAAATCTAGAGGATTTAGATTATTAAGATTAAGATTAATCAAGATTTGATTAATTTAAAAGGAGATTAGTTGATTTGACCATTTTGATTTTTGGATTAATTTAAATCAAAATGAGAGGAATATGATGTAAACTTAATTAAATAAAGACTTTGATTCATTTAATTAAAAGGATCAGATGATGTTAGATTAAATCAAATAAAGATTGATTTATTTTATTTAATAGAATGACTTTAGAGATTAATTAAATAAAGGGAATTATTTAATTAAAGGGAGATGATAGGATTAATTAAATAAAATTGATTTATTTAATTAACAGGAGATGATCACTTAATGAGATAAATAATGATTTATTTAGTTAAGATATGAAATGTGGTGGACTTAATCAAATACTAATTATTCAATTAGAAAAGGAGATGATTTAGGATGAAGCAATGTTAGTAATCAGGGTTGGGTGTATAGGATCAATCTGTACATTTTCCATGTCTACAGGTACAAAAATGTAACATAACAAGAAAGAGAGAGGTTCAAAGGGATTTTTCTTAGTTCGTGCAAGGTATCATCTTAGGGAACATTGTGCTTAATGTTTCCAAGAGAGGAAAAGTCAGAGAAATATCACACTCTTGGAGGAAAGCAAGCCCAATGACACCACCAATAAAAGGACACATCACAAGAAGAAAGAAAATCACACAAGGAGCATGAAAACAAATGAAAATTAAATCATGCCAAAATAATGCCAATGTATGCCCCCACTTTATAGAAATTGCTAACACCATGCTATGAACAATTACTTTAAAGTAGCCAAACATGAAAAAGGAAAAGAGGGTTGCCCCCAAAATGAATAACTCAGTACATCACACGTGAGCCAAATTAAGGCATGCCATCCACATCCCAAGCTTGCTCTTATATGTCCATGAAAGGTGGTCAACTAGGCAAAAGAGACAACGACAAGTGACATACAAGGACAAGGCTATAAAACCCCTTGCCCCCACTTAGTGCAAGACAAGGGTGAGCTAAAATGAAAAGAGGAACTAGGTGCATCAACCCAAGGGAGAGCACCAAAGTCCTTAAGATGTTGAATTTTTCTACTCAAAGCTTTACATTCATTAGTAGAATGACCATGAACTCTATGATATGCACAAAATGAAGTCTTGTAATAAAATTTATTTCATTTTCTTGGAGGGAGAGATATTAGATGATCTTGGAGGAGTTTATTCAAGATAATATCTTGGTCAATAGTGGAGGATGTTGCATTATTTTGTAACAAAAATATCTATGGCTTAGCACAAAGTGTCATACCTACACAAGACTCTTTAGATTGTGAGGTTTTGTTCTCTCCTTTATAGGAGGGTATAAAATCTAACAAATTCAAATCATTAGTGTTTTGTGTGATGGAATGTATATTAAGCGAAGATTTCTTTGTTTGTCTCATTTTTGGAAAAGGACAAAGACCACTAGTGTCTATCAGTTTAGGATACACTACTATTAAAGTCAACTTAGAAGGATATTTTGTGATAGTGTTGATATTAAGTGAAGGCTTGTTTGTGTCTCTTGAGTGACTATATCCAAGTTTTTTCATAAGCCCATAACCATTTCCATAAAAAAATTCATCTCCTTTGGATTCAGTGGTTGTTGATAATCAGTGTCATCAAATTTTGTTGTATAATTTTCTTCTTTTTCTTTAGTGGTGGAGGTGGAAGATTTTGAAGGGTCTTCCAATTTTTTTGTTGAAATTACTACTTTTTTCTGTTTCATGCTTCTTTCTTATGATCTTCGATTGCCCATCAATGCTAGGTGTGAAATCCAAGAAACCCCAATCATTGTCTAATAGCTTTGTGACTTGTTCAATGTGTTTTTCTTTATGTTTTTGTTGTGTGGGCTCCACTTGTGTAGTTGGTGTCAATGTTTTCAAAGGATTCCCTTTACCTTTCTGAATGTTCAAACAATTGTATGGTCTAGGATCAACATTGATTGTATAAAATTTGTTGTTATAGACATATTTCATGATACGATGAAGGGTTGAGGGCACAAAATGCATCTCATGAATCCATGGTTGGCCTAAAAGGATATTATATGAAAGATCATGAGGAATAACATGAATAGGGGTTTGCAATGTAGCCTTTCCAACTATAATAGGTAAACTTATCACCACAAGCAATTTTTTACCCACATTATCAAATCCCTTAATAGAAAAAGAGTCAGGTTGAATTTTTGATTTATCAACACCAAGTTTATCCAAAAGTCTTGCACTACACACATTTAAGGCTAAGCCATTGTCAACAAGGGTTCATTTTATCCCTTTGGTATTGTATTGAGCTATGATCATGAAAGCATCACATTATTTTTGCACTTCCAAAGGGGGGGGGAGTTCAATTTGGTGGAAAAAAATGATAGCATTTATTCCTTGAATCATGGCTTCTATTTCATTTGGTTGCGCATTAGAGTATGCACAGGATCATCATGGGCCAAAAAGTGGCGATATGATGGGTATGTGGCTGATGAATTTTCTTTACCCAAAATTGATGAAACGAAAAGGGTTTTTAAAGGAGATTCTCAGCTTTCCACCAATATGAATCATGCTTTACTTTGAATTTAATAAATAATTCTTATCCATTTTCTATTTGAATTACAAATAAATTCATAATTAATAGGTTGATTGAAAAACATCTATAGCCTTCAAATGGTATCATATTTTTTGAATCTAAAACATGCATCACATTCTATGCTTTGCATATTATAGGATTAAAAAAAATGAATTTCATGAAATTTTGACCAAATTAAGGTGGTCAGACATACGAGTTTTTATATTTTTTAAAAGTTGTAATAAAAAATTCATAATTAATTATTTACATGGAAAAAAATTACAAAAAAATATGCATCACACTGAGACATGAGTCCTCTAATTGTATCTAAAAGCTTATTAAAAACTATTATCATTTTATTGTGGTTAGGGTGGTCAAACAGACGCCTACTTTTTTTTCAATGAAATTTAAGTACTATTGCATTGAAATTTCAAAATTTCACCAAATAGATTTTTAAAAAACCACCTAGTAGTTTAGAAACTACATTCAATTTGCTACAGATTCTATTCTTACATATTTTTGAAATAATATAGATAACTTATTCAAATTTTTACGTCAAGTTGCCTTACTCTATTTTTTCTAAAGTTTTCGCCACTTAAGGGCCTATTTTTTTCCATGATGATCCTACACATACCCATTAGAAGGGATATGAACTTGTTGTAAGGTAGTTTGAAGCATAGTGTGATATTTAGGTGAATTCTGAATTAGGTCCTAGAGGGATATCTTTGTGGGAGTATTCTTAAGTTGTTCAACAAGATCATACTCCTTTGCACTTTGTGAAGGAAAACTAGGGGCACTAGGAAAGATAGGATTAGGTAATGGGAGGGATGTTGAAAGTGTTTGTTTTCATTGTGGATTGTTCCTAGTATTGTATGTATGAGAAATGGTATTATAACTTAGTTGCTACAAAAAATTGTTCTTAGGTGGTTTGAGGATAAGGACAAGTTTGTTTTGAACTTGTGGTTTTTGAGAGGGTGGATAAATGACAAGTTTAGGCTCAGGAGAGTACTCCAAGAGGTATCTAATGTGCATAACCTTGGAATTTTTAATGTTATTTTCATGATCGAGTGTCACTTCATCATCTTCATCTAAGGAATTACTATTGTCAACATTTTCATTGTCTTGCACCATGATATCTTCCAAAGGGGGAGAGTTTTTAGGAGAACCACAAACTAAATGTCTGTGACATTCAAAGGTTGGTTCTTCTTTGATAAATTCATCACATGCAATGGAGTTATCAATAGTTGAATTTTCTTTCTCAATAAGGGTTTCCCTAGGAGAAGGGGGAAAACTAAGATTCTCATGACTTTCATCGATCAAAGTATCTTCTTGAAAATGAGGAAAGACACTAGGATAAGGACAAGTATTATTTTCATGATCATTTATGATTTTGTTCCTTTGTTCCCTAATATCTTCCAAAATAGGATAAGTAGGGGAAGGATCATAAAGATGGTTGTTATAGACCTTAAATATTTGATCATCTAACATCAATCTATTATCCTCATCATTTACAATCTCATTCTCTTCCACTAAATTGTTCTTACAAGCAAAGGGGGAATGGAGATTATGTAAAGTAATGCTAAGAAATGTGTCTATGATCTCATTCTCTTGTGCTATAATATCTTCCCAAGGGGATGAGGAGAAGGACAAGCAAGATCTTCATGATTCTCAATGATTGTATCTTCTTTCACCAAGATAACTTCGTCACTAAAAGGAGAGGTATCAAGAGAAGAAAACTTATGATCATCATGATTATCTATGTATTCTCTTCTATCACATCATCCTCACAAATAGGGGAGATAGGAGGGGGTAAGTTTAAGGAAAGCATTAACATTTTCACTCTCTTGTGCTAAGAGACTCTCATAACTAGGGAATGCATTGAATGAATGACTAACATGCTTATTGACTAACTTTTTTATTTGAAAGCTTGGAAAAGACCAAAACTAACATTTTTGAACAATAATATATGCAATGCAATTTAAAGGCCTAGAATGAAATGTAATTTTCATATTGGAAACAAGGTAATTTGCAAATTACAGTATGCAATGATTTGAAAGATCATGAAATGTTGTAAATGAAAATTTGGAATGGAGCAATGCATTAAATGCACTTTAAGCTAGATTTAGTAAAATTCATGAAATGGAAAGTCAATCCACTAAAATAAATAACCAATGCCAACAAACAAAAGCACAAAAATGCTGACTTAGATCCTCAAAACTACAATATAAAATTTCATAGGGACTAAGATGTTGGCGAGGGTGTTTTAGTTCTCCTAATAAAATTTTAAGGTTTCAAAAACTGAAATAGATAGAAAATCACTCAGATAGAGTACTATAATAGAAAGCCAGAGAGGGACAAAGATGCCACCAAGGGAATTTTAGTCCTAGTAAGGGTTTTTTGCAAAAAATCAAACAATTCTCGGTTGATAACAATGTTCCTAGGTTCCCTACCCATGGAACTAATGTTTGGAAACATAAAATTTTGCAAATAAAGGCTAGAAAAAGTAACTAGTAACAAGCAATAAGATGCAAAAGTTAATGGAATCTTTTCAAATTTGAATGCAATAACAATGTTTCTAGATGTAATTAGGATGATGAACAATGAAATTTTTTAGTTTTTGAATGAAATGAAATGATGCAAGAAAGAAAAAATGCAACCTATAAGCACTTTCACTAATGCAAATATGAGAAACCCTAAATGCAATTTTCACTAATTTCACTACTGCAAAATGCAATGCAAGAATGAATGCAACCTAGATCTAGAACATGAATGACCTCCCAATAAGAAAATGAATGCTCAAGAAGGTCAAGTTCACCAAAATGAACAATAGGAAAATGGGTTCTTTATAACCTAGGTCATAAAACACCACTATTCACCTATTATCATTCAATAATGTCTTAGGAGTCCCAATTGGATAAACTAACAACCTCACAAGGTGAGTCAATTAACAATGAGGAGGACCTAGGAGGGGGTTCTTTCAACTTTAAAGGGGTTCACCACCAAGCAAATGCTTGGAAAAGAAAATGTTGGAAAACACACTATGATATGCAAATGGAATGCGAAATGACTTTCATAGATAAACAAAATGCAATAGAAAACTATAAAAATAGAAACGTGAATCTAGGAAGTCTGGAAATGCCATGAAGATTCTAGAAATGTGAAGAAACTTCCAAAAAGTGCTATGGAGGACTAAGAGGCCCAAGATGCATAATTACTCCCGCTGCTATTTTTTGGGACAAATATGGCGTCTTTGGATGTCAGAATCAGATCTAAAGGAATCTCTAAAAAATATGTTTGGGAGGACTAAGGCACCCAAGGCGGCATATTAGTCTTTCTTTGAATTTTTGAAAACTATTAATGTGATCCTGAGCTCCTAGTTCTACATTTGCTTCTCTTCCGATCTCAGGTTCTGAAACTTCCAAATTCAGCTTGTAGGTGAGTTTCTGTGAATATTACAACTTTGTAATGCAACTTTGCACCTTATTAAAACACTTCACTTTAAAGGATATTCAAATCTTCAACCTAGATCTGCAAACACAAGCATGCAAGAAGGGAAAAACTTGTTGATTGTTAGTGAATGGGAGTTTTCCTTGGTCAAACCCCTTGTTAGCAATTAAACCAATTGATGAAATGAATGAAATGAAGCATGAGACATGAAATATGTAAATGATATCACCTTGTATGATGTCTTGTGAATCAAATCTGTAATCTACCATTTAGTGGAAATGAAGAATATAGATCTTGGATCCTTGGATATGATGTGAACCAAGGTGGCAAATAGATCTTTAATGCTAAATTCACAATCTTGGCTCAAAAAAATGAATGGATGCACTAAACTCTTGACATGATGCTTGAATCTTGATGATAGCTCCAAATGCTTGATGAATTTATCTTGAATGCATAAACTTTCCTTAGGAATGAATACTTGAATGCTTGTTATCCTCTTATGAGAAAATGAGTGAGGGAACCTTGTATTTATACTTATTCATGCTTAATATCCCAAAATTACACAAGCTGACATATGAAATCATTAATTAAAGGATGAAAAATCCTGCCAAGATTTGAAATTGAATCCTAGAAATAAGCCAAGGAGGACTAAGATGCCCAAGGTGGCATCTTAGTCTCAAGGCTCAAATCTCAGGGTAGAGACTCCAAAAAGGGACCTTTTAAGGTGGTTTCAAAATTAGGGTCCCAAGTCCCATGGAGGAAAAAGATACCCTAGGTGGTGTTTTAGTCTCAATCCACAAATTAGGGACACACAGACATAAACCTTAAATGATCATTTATCTTTTGATGTTTGTTGGGATTTTCCATAAAAATATATAGTTTATTAGGCTTGTGGATGCAAAATAGGACCAATTAAGCCGTAAAGAAGCATAAATAAAGCAAGGTGGGCCCAAACAAGTGTGAAAATGCAAGGGTGTGCATTTTACTACACTACATATGCAAACATGCATATATATGCATATGTTGACATACGTGTACAATGGATGCAATGGGATGTCCATACGAGTACGACAACATATCTATAGATATGAATATATGTATATAATGAGTGATATGATGCTATAGTCACCTAGGACATGATCATTTGGATATTGAATGAATCATTAGATTGTTGTGTTGATAGATAATATATATATACATATATATATATACATACATATATATATACATATATACATACATACATACATATATACATATACATACATGTACATATATAAATATACATACATATATATATACATATACATACATACATATATACATACATACATACATACATATATATATATATATACACACACATACATACATACATACATATATATATATATATATATAAATACAGATGTAAGCATAAATATGGAATAGAGGGGTGTGTATACATATATATACAAATAGATAATATATATTGTAGACACTGAAAAATATCCTAGCCTTGCTAACACCATTTTTCTATTGTCTAGGGTCATATTTCTGCTATTAATTAAATAATTCTTAATTAAATTTAATTAATTCATTTCTCCATTAATCTTGATTAATTAAATAATTTATATTTATTTATTTATGATACTAATTTCCTCTTTCCTCTATAATTAAATAAACTTTATTTATTTAATTAAATTTCTACTCTTCTACTATAATTAAATAATTCTATTAATTATGTAGTTATTCACTATTAGCTTTTTGTCACAAATTAATTAAATTTTATTTAATTAAATAACTCATCTTTTCTCTCACTTTTTGAATTAAATTTCTATTTAGTAAAAAGTTTAACTCACTTTTTTCCTCTTGCAATGAGATAATGTTTCAATTATTTCAAAATTCACTTTCCTCTTCGAATTAATGGATTTTGTTGAAAAATCAATTAATTTCCTCTTTCTCCTTCACTTTTGATCTTATCCCATCTTGTCTCGTCTAATTTTGGTCATTGATCGAGCTAATATCTTCTAATATCGACCATCCATTTTACATCCATCTCTCTATAAATACCACTGTCATTTATCATTTTGACCATCTCAAAAAATTTAGAATTTGCATACTGTCATGCTGTTGAGATAATTAGTTTCTTCAATATTTTGCTATCATTTGTTGTAGGCTTTCATTGTAGGTTAAAAATTTGAGGGCATTTATTACTTCATAGCAAAAGGTAGAAGAACAATGAAAGTGATTCAACCACGACATGAAGACTTGGGTAACTTCGTTATGTTATTTTGAGTTTTCATAATATGATTGTGCTTCATTGTTGCTTAGGTCTTTTTGGGTTTGATTTTATTGATTAATGTTTTCTAAATTTGAATTTTCCTAAGCTACATATGGTGAACCTGACATGAATCCCCAACTGACAATTCTCTAAGTGCATGGGCTACATTCATTGAATATGTTTTAGTTTAGATTCAAATTTTTAAGTTTTATTTTTTATTTTTGTTAATTCACATTAAATTTAGAATTAATTTTGATTTAATTTTGATTTGATTTGATTTAAATTTGATTTAATTTAAATTCATATTTAATTTAGATTAATGTAATTTACTTTAGATTTTAATTTTTAATTTCATTTAGATTTTAAATTTCTAATTTAGTTTAGATTTTAATTTCTAATCCAATTTAGTTTTTAAATTTCCAATTTAGTTTAAATTTTAATTCTTAATTTATTTTAG
This sequence comes from Sequoia sempervirens, assembly GCA_007258455.2. Classification (NCBI taxonomy): domain Eukaryota; kingdom Viridiplantae; phylum Streptophyta; class Pinopsida; order Cupressales; family Cupressaceae; genus Sequoia; species Sequoia sempervirens. Next base: position 50,751,742 of record VDFB02086081.1, on the reverse strand, counting down.
ACTTTAATTTCTAATTTAGTTTATGAGCTCTGCTAGGGTTTTGTGGTGTTTGTGGTCATCCTTGGCCCCTCTTGCATCATACTACGCTTATAGTGCAGGAATTGCCTCTTTTCCTATGTGTACGACCGCATTTAGTGCGATTTTTGTGTTTTAATATGCCTTCAACTGGATCTAACCCAGTAGGTCATGTTGGTATTGGTAGTTTGATGACTTTGATCAATGGCTCCCCCTCCGAACAAGTGCCCCCAGAAATTTGTTTTGAAATATTTTCACAAGCATGCATTCTGACTCTCCTGCTGATGTGGTTTTACCTTTACCAGAGTTTGATTCTCCTTGTTGATGGCTTGAAAGTCACACCCTTTTTGGGTATTTTGTTGGGAGGACTCCCCTTGAAAGTGTGCTTAAGGAATGGGTTAGCGAAGCCTGGGTCCCTCATGGGGTCTGCCTTGATATGGTCCAAAACTTGACCAATGATTTTTTTATGTTTCATTTTTCAGAGGTTAGTCATGTACATGCCATCTTAGGCCACAGTCCTTGGTATGTCTAGTCTTCCTTGTTCCTTTTCTAGGCATGGACCCATGATTTTACTCTCTCAGATGAGACTAAACTCTGGGTCCCAGTTTGGATTGAGTTTCTTAGTCTCCCTTTGCCTTGTGTGCCCTTTTTGAATCATATTGTGTCCTCGTTGGGGAGGGTTATCTACATTGAGCCTGATAGGTTTTGTTAGGCCTATCCCCAGAAAAGGGTTTGTGTGGAAGTGGAATTTTCCCACGACTTGAAAGACTACATTGATATCCAAATAGGATCTCTTTGGCACACCCAGAAGGTCACTTATTTCAATTTTCCCAACACGTGTTATTGGTGTCAGTCTGTAGACCATAAGATTAAGGACTGCCCTTTGGCAGTGCCTCGTACACCTTCTCTACCAAGGTTGATAGCCCCCTTAGGCAGATTCTTCTATTCAAAAGCAAGATACGGCTTGGACTATGGCTACAAACCACAAGAATAAGGCTTCTAGTTCTAGGTCAGCTTCCAAAGCCATTGAACTGGTAAAAACTATTTCAAACCCTTCCTCAAAGGGGATGGTAGCTCCAACCAAGGCTGATAGCGTGCCTCTACAGCCTCGGCCTAAGACCACACCTCAGCCTGTTGCTCTTATGATGACACAACTAAGTGTTTCTACTCCTGTGTTGGGAGCTCAAATATTTTCTTGCAGCCCTTCTCCTCCCAGGGAAGAAGGGGAATATGTTCAAGGGAAGTAAAGAATTTCCTCTCCTATTCAGATTGGTTCAATAACACCAATTTTTTTGCAGAATTGTTTCTCTTCTCTAAATGAAGAGGAACTAGATTCTGATGATATGGATGCATTTCATCTAGGGTGATCCCACAATAATGGGTTACAGTTTTTGGCCAAACTTGGCATTAAAATCAGGATTTTTCACCAGATATTAACTTTCTTACACCTATAGGAGCTAAACCATTAAGAATTCAAAGATAAATCAAACTAGTTATTTGTTAGATCTTTTTGATAGATTCTAATTACATTTTTCTAGAAAAAAAAAAAAAAAAAAATTGTGAATAATTTTATGTAATTTTTAATAACTTATTTTTTCTAGTAAATGACATTTTTAAAAAGTGATTTTTACTTTGGACTGCATAACTTTTTTTATAGAAAGGATACAATTCTAATTTTTAAACTACAAAATTTTCACACCAATATCTAGGGCATGGATATTTTTTCATAATTTTTTGTTGCATAATTTTTTTTTAATTAATTTTCCAAGTCAGAGTAATTATAATTTGAACAGAGGTGTACTTCGGCCTGCATAACATTTTTTGTATTCATTTGAATTAACATATTCTTTTTGTTGTTGGAATAAGGACATCAATACCTAGTGTACATGTATATTTTAGAATTTTTTTTCTCTATTTTTCTATTTTTTCGTATGTGTGAAACAAAAAGCTTGATGTTCATTGAAAATTCTACATTCATAAGAAATAAAAAATAAATATAATAATCAAACTAAACATATATAAATTTATACTTTTTGGGAAGCTTATAATAAGGGCTGCATGCTTACAAAACATAAATTTTAAATGAATTTATTTGATCACCCAAAAGGTAAATCAAAAGTGGTTTTTTATCAGCATTTTGATAGGTGTAGAGGAGACTCGATTATAGGTATGGTTTAAATCTAACAAGATTCTATCCAAGGGGGTTTTATCTAAGGGGGTTTTATCAATCCCTCTTTAATTAAAATCATTTAAATGGAACCTTTAAAGTCTTAAATCATTGTATTTTCTAAAAATATGTGATTTCAGGAAAAAAATTAGGATATCCCAAAAAGTGTAACCCACTATTGTGGCAACACCCTCCATGAATTTCCTTTCATGGAATGTTTGAGGTCTAACAGACCTCACCAAAAAGTATACTATAAGAGATACATTGAGTAAGTTGTCTAGTATTGAAGTGCTTTGCCTCCAAGAAGTTAAGATTTCTGGTTTTTTGCTTGCCTTGGCTTGTCTCTCTATTTGGCTAGCTAGTTCCATGTTTTTTAGTACTCATGAACCTTGGCGTGGTGGAGATTCCACTCTTTTTTCCCCATGGTGGCACTCCTATGTGGTCAACCATGGGTCTGTTCTCACTCATTGGCTCATCTAGATTCTTCTTAACATTGATAATCATTCTTTTGGGATTATTAATCTTTATGCCCCTAATGATGTTGTGGAACACTCTATGCTTTGGTGATGGATTGTTGAATCATTTCCCATTGCTACATGGATTTTATGTGGGGATTTAAATATGGTTGAGATGACATATGAAAAAGATGGCACCTTTCCTTTCAGATGGGAAGCTAGTGAAAGAGAGGTGTGGTTCTACATGCACAATAAATTGGGCCTTTTTGATCCCAACATCAGCCACCACCATTCTCATTCTCTCTGGCACACTTGGTGTAATTACAGGGCTGGTTCTGATAGAATTTTTAAATGCCTTGATCATTCCATGATCTTGGCTCAATCTTTTTTGCCTTTTGACAACTCTTCACTTCCTGTTAAGCCGTTAGTGGATGTGACTTTGTCAGACCACTTCCCCATGGCCCACATTCACAGAGTTTGGAATTTGGAAGGCAAGCCAACCCATCGTATAGGTTGGATTACTTGGTGGAATGATGCTATCACTCACATTTCTAGATTTCTACACATTTATGGGCACCAGCTGGCCATTTTTTATTGGTGGTCTTATGAGGCTACCATTACCAAATTGTGCTCAACTACTGAGGCTTTAGTGGACAACCCCTTTTCCCCATCATTGCAAGTTAGAGTGACAAAATTAAGGCACAAAAAGAAAATTTCTAACAGTTATGCCACCAGAGGTGCACAAATCAAGGCATGTCTTCACTGGCTTAAAATTGGTGATCGTGTTTACAAAGAGTTTTTTCTGGCCTTACGTGTCTGACACTCTTCCTCAAGCATTGAAAAATTAAAGATGGCGTACAGATTCTTTCAGAGTTGCCTGACATTCTCCAGGCTTTCTTGCGCCACTATGAGCAAGTGTTCACTGCCCAAGACCCCATGCTAGAGCAACAACAAGCCCTCCAGGACTTCCTCGCTGTTGTGCCACATAGGATTTCTTCAGCCCAAAAAAACTACTATGATAAACTACTAACAATTGATGATCTAAAAGAAGTGGTACACTCCATGGCTAATAATAAAGCTCTAGGGATTAACGACTTTCCTTGTGAATTTTATAAGGCCCTCTAGGATTGTGTTGGCCCAAATTTACATCATGTATATTTAGAATCATTTTGTGCTAACTCTCTAGGGGAATTAATAAATAAAGGAAATATTAAATTCATACCTAAATCTAGTGATCCCGAAGACATTTGCAATTGGTGGCCTATCACGCTTCTCAATGTCTCCTACAAAATCATCACCAAATCTCTTGCCTTAAAGATTCATCATCTTTTACCTTAGATTGTGCACCCAAAACAAACTGGTTTCATCAAATCTAGGTTTATTTTAGATAGAATTATCACTGTTTGGGAAAGCATGGAATGGGCTCGGTGCTCCAATCAGAAAGCCATGTTTATCAAGATTGATTTTTCCAAAGCCTATGAGCGGCTGTTTATCCTTGAAGCCTTGAGTTTTGGGCCCAATTCTATTCAGTTTGTTTGGATTCTCTTTGTGGATGCTTCAGCCTGCATTACCATCAATCATCACCAATCCTATACCTTTAGCTTCTTTTGTTCCATTTGGCAGGGTTTCCTACTTGCTCCTTCTTTGTATGTGCTTGTTGCTAAAGGCTTTGGTTATCTTCTGGCCAATGCAGTTTCCCAGGAGCGTGTTAAAGGAATCTTACTTCCGAACTCTCAAGCTAAACTTGTCAATGGGCATTTTGCTGATGACTCTTTCCTCACTCTCTTAGAGGATGAGGAGAAAATTCAAGCGGCGCTTGACTGCCTTAATATTTTTTTGTCTTTCCTCTGGCTTTTCCATTCAATGGTGCAAAACTCTTTGTTACAGATAATCAGTCTTGCCTTGTCCTTCATGGCTTCAACAATATGGTTGAAAGTGGATTGGGCAGGAGAAGTCTTTCGATTATTGGGCATTCCTTTTTCTTTTCAGGCATCCCCAGCTAAGCTATGGCAAGGTGTGCTTTCCTAGGTTGAGCAAAAGTTGGCTTCCTGGATCACCAAGCCCCTGTCTTTGGTAGGGAAATTTCAATTCTTCTTGAAAGTTTTGGCCACCACCCATGTTTATTATTCCTCTTGTTGGGCACCTTCTAAGACTACCCATGGAAAACTTGAGAAGCTACTCCAAGACTTTCTTTGGGCCTCTTCTGAAACCCATAGAGGGTTTCATCATGTTGCTTGGGAATTCTACTGTCTCCCAAGAGATTCTAGAGGTTTGGGATTGCTCTCTACCCAGAGGCAAGGGACTGCCTTGTGTGTTAGATGGATTATCCATGCCCTTACTAGGGATGAGGCCTAGAAAATTCTTCTCTGCCATTATATTCAATCTGGTTTTCCTTTACACTGACCTACCTGAAAGGGGGTTGGTTTTCAGAACCTTCTGGTTATGAAGGAACTAGTCCATATTGTTGGGACTTTTGTTTCCAAAAGCATTTGGCATGCTTGGGAATTTATCAAACCCTAGCTTCGGTGGGTTGGCTCTGGTTTTTGTGATCAACTGTCACTTAACCAAAAAACATCTGGTGGTCACCTCTTTTTCCCATAATGATCAACCTTTGGCTAGAGTGTCCTGGCTTAAAGCTCTCATATTTTACAAGAAGGGTATCCAAACCCTCCAATAGCTTTTTCATAGACCCACCATGCACATTATGCACTGGGATGAGTTTCATGCCATGTACAAGCTTCAAAACAAAGATCGTGCTACTTTTGATGGTCTGATGAGTGTTATTCTAGATGAGATGCATCATAAAATTGGTATTCTTGGGTGTAAACCTTGGTGGAAGGACTAGAAGTGGTACCCAAATACTCCTTTTAGGAACTACAGGCCTAGGCTTGGTTACAGGTGGCTTTCACCCCATTTTCCTATGATCTAGAGTTTGAACCATAGGTGGCTTCTCCAATCTACCACTCCTATTTGGTGTATAACATTCGCTACCACTTGGTCTGTAAGTGTTGAGCTGAAGTTTTCCCATTTGTCCTAGTGTTTTCTTTTCCAAGGCTTGCTTCTGGGCTCTCAGCTTGTCCACTTGGGGGTCCATGACCCTCGGTGCCCTTTTTGTGGGCAGGCTGAGACTTATAAGCATCTTTTCTGGTTCTATTCTAAAGCTCAATAGTATTGGACTGGGATTCATGACTTCTTTTAGCCATTTAGGCTGGAACCGTTCTCTTGGAATATGATTCTGCTGGGTGATTCTCCTAGATTCCTGGATGAGTATTCCCAACTTTGGCACACTTTTAGGGTGGAAATCCTATTCAATATCTGGAAAGACAGAAGTTCCTGCATATTTTCTCATTCTCAATTGGATTGTCAGGTTTCTTTGTATAAAAAAGCTATAATTTGTTTTAATGTGTTATTACAGATTTAGGTGCAAGCCAAAAAAGTGGCTCTTGAAGTTGCTCACCTACAGGTGCTCTTGGACCACTAGGTCAATGCCTCGTGTATTGTTCCTAGGTCCCCGCCTAATCCTCTTCTTCCTGCAGTTGGTCACCTTCTCGGGGCCAGCAACAACGTGGTTCTATGTGTCCCCACTCTCAACCTCCTATCCAGCGGGATTCTCACCCTCCTCGGCGGACCCGTTCTCCTCCACCGCAAGCTAGCCAAGGGTGGCCCTCTAGCGGTGTTTTGGGAGCGATGGTGGTTGCTTTGGGTGGCCCTTTGATGATACTCCTACTTCTGGTTTTGGTTGGCTAGACTTTGGTATATGTTTTCTGCATTTGGCTCTTGCAATCTCGCCTCGTCACAAGGATGAAGATAAAGATAAAGATCAAGATACTAATGATGGTTGCGGTCCTCCTCCTGACATCACTCCCAACCCCGCTAATGTATGGGGGAAGAAGGATGACAGAGACCTTCCTGGCTCTGTTGGCACTCCTCTGGCCGCCTGATGGCCTTTTTCTTCTTAATTTTTTTTTTAAAACTTGATCATTTAGTTTTTCTGGGCGTGGCCCATATGACTCCAAGGGTGTGCCTTTTTACCACCCACTTTTTTTTGTGAATATGTACTTTTATATTATTTATTAATATAGATAGCTACCTATTCATCAAAAAAAAAAAGTTTAGACTTTAATTTCTAATTCAGTTTAGGTTTTAATTTGTAATTTAGTTTAGCTTTTAATTTGTAATTTAGTTTAGGTTTTAATTTTTTATTAGTTTATATTTTAATTTCTAATTTGATTTCGATTTAAGTTTCTTAATTTAGTTTAGATTTAATTAAGTTATATTTAATTTTAGATTTGGATTTTCTAACTTATTTTAAATTAGTTTTTTTTTTAATTTACTCTAGATTTAAATCTAGTTTTAGATGTAAGTTTAGATTTTTTCATTTTAGTTTAAATTTATATTATTTCTAATATAGTGAGATCTAATTTAAATTTATATTTTATTAGATTTTTCTAATTTACTTAGATTTAGATTTAATTTTAGTTTAAAATTAAATATAGTTTAGATTGAGTTTTTTTTAATTTAATTTAGATTTAAAATCTAGATTTTTCTAATTTATTTAGATTTAGATTTAATTTTTAATTTAATTTTAGATTTAACTTTAGATTTAGATTTTAATTTTTAATATAAATTTTCATTTAATTTTAGATTTAGAATTAATTTTAGATTTAATTTTTAATTTTAGTTTAGATTCAAAATTAATTTAGATAAAATTAATTTTTTTTTACTAATTAGCTAGAGAAAATTCTAATTTTCCTTTTAGTTTAGTTTTTAGTTTTGTGGCTAACTTTGTTAACTTGGCCTTTTGCACGTTCATTTGTCCAAAACTCAAAAAATAAGAAAAAAACTTAAACTTTCACTTTGTTAAAGACTTGAATATCAAAAAACTACTAATGAAATTTGGTGCAAGACGTTCCTTGAAGATTTAATACTTTAAAACTGATAGTCTTTTAGTATAGAAGGGTATGTGTAGGATCATCATGGAAAAAAAAGGCCCTTAAGTGGCAAAATATTTAGAAAAATTAGAGTTAGGAAACTTGACATAAAAATTTGAATAAGTTATCTATATTATTTCAAAAATATGTAAGAATAGAATCTGTAGAAAATTGAATGTAGTTTCTAAACTACTAGGTTTGTTTAAAAAGAAAAGAAATCTATTTGGTGAAAATTTAAAATTTCAATGCAGTAGTACTTAAATTTTAGGGAAAAAAATAAGTAGTTGTCTATCTGACCACCCTAACCACAATAAAATGATAATATTTTTTTATAATATCTTAGATATAAGTAGTGGACTCATGTCCCGATGAGATGCATATTTTTTGGTAATTTTTTTCCAAGTAAATAATTAATTATGAATTTCTTTTTACAACTTTTAGAAAATATAAAAACTCGTATGTCTAACCACCTTAACTTGGTCAGAAATTCATGAAATTAAATTTTTATTTTTTTAATCCTATAGTATGCAAAGCATAGAATGTGACACATGTTTTGGATTTAAAAATTGTGATACCATTTTAAAGCTATAGATGTTTTTCAATTAGCCTATCAATCATCACTTTAGCCCTAATTTCAATAGAAGATGAATAATAATTACTTATTAAATTCAAAGTAAAGAATCATTTATATTGGTGGAAAGCTGAGAATCTTCTTTAAAAACCCTTTTCGTTTCATTAATTTTGGATTAAAAAAAAGTCGTCAGCCACATACCCATCATATTGCCACTTTTTGGCCCATCATGATTCTGCACATACCCAAAAAATGTTTTGTTTGGTGCTTAAAAAGAACTTTGTTTGTCCTATTTTGTGCACTTGCAAATTATGTGTTACTCGAATTAGTGTGTACATATCCTCTCCCCTTGCGCATTTTTCCGATCCTAGGTGACAAGAAATACACATTGCTCTCCTTTTTATTTTTAGTAGAGGCTTTCGTAGGGATTTCATCGCCCTAGGATTTGACCTCGAGCATGTTTTTTGGTGGGTTATATCAAAGGGGGAGAATGAAATTTGCACCCCAGGGAGTGGCTAGCGTCATTTGAAGCAAAGCCATGAGACCTTCAGTCAACTTAGACTTGCTAGTGATGAGAGTGGGAGAGGGACTCCCAGCTCTTAGGCTATTGCAAACATGCTCTTTGTTCATGGTAATCCACTAATAGACACATCTTGTTTTTAGAAGCCAAAATCCTTCTATTTGCTAGCGTAGGAGGTCAGACCTTTGAGGTTGTTCCGCATTCCCGTAGTTGAAGGTTGAGATAGAAAACTCCTATAGATCTTCAAGTCTTTAGGAATCTAAGGTTTGGTGCACCTGAGAAGGGAGTGCCATGGAGGGGAGCTAGTGCCACCAAACTTCCAAGCTATCCACTCTAAATAAGTGTGACTTGAGTAATCCAAGTGGGAATCTAGCAAATATTATCTCGACTAGCCTAGGAATTTACTTGAATGTTTTTTATCTCAATTGCAATAGTCAAGAAAAAACAAACTCAAGACATTGTGTTTTATGTGTGTGTCTTTCGAACAAACAAGCAAACAAATCTTACACCTGAAAATTGCAACACTTCACAACTTCAGACCAAACAACATTTTTGAATAAAATAGTCAAAACCAAGTCAAACTCTTTCCAAAATAAGATTCAAACATTTGAGATCAATTTTTCAGACCAACTTCTTGCTATGAATCTTGTTTAAAACCAAGCACTTGCTCAATTCACCTTACATATCATCATTCCATTATTAAGTCACCATTTTAGGTACCTTATCATCCTCATTACTTGCATATCCCAACATCACATTAGGCTACCTTTTTCTTTTAGAATTTTCGACTTGCAACCTTGTGGATTTTAGGATAGAAGAATTATCTATACCTTGGTATGAATCATTGCTCCAACAAAATATTTTCATTTGACCAAGTCACTTTTTAACTTCATCCTTTGTCATTTTGGTGATAATTTCCTACTCACAAATCTAGTTGGGAAACTCACTTGTCACTATTTTCACTTTTCCTTGAAGAAGGCCATTTGGAAATCCTAGTTGAAACATTAGTTTACCCTTGGTTAGTTAGTGATCATGTTCTTACATCTTTCAAAAGTGTTTTAAGTCCTCAAGTTCACTAGAGGTATCCATCACTTAGTAGCCATTTATTATCTCTCTCGCCACAACATTTTAGACCTAAAAGAGAATTATCATACAATTTTGACTTTATAGCATCCAACATTATCATTATCACTTTTAGTCTTGTTGCATACATTGGACATCTTTCATCCTTAAGATACCACAAAAAAAAATCCAAAAAAAATATCACTTAGGTTGCATACCTTAGGCATATGTGCATTCCTTCCATTGCATTGGAATCTCTTAGGCTTCATACCATCCACCACCATGTCTTCCCTCCACCTCTATATGCTTTATAGTCAAGTTTAATACCAATTAATCCACAATGGTCAAGCCTAACAAGCCATAGAATTCAAGAGACAGTGGATTCATTCTATATCCCAATCACCCACAACCCATAGTCAGCCACCCATATGTCCCTCTTACCAACAACCCATGAAATATAGTCATCCATCCATCTACCCTCACTATCAAGAGTCCCTTAGTATAATCCTTTCCATTAATCCATAACAAACATCTATTAATCACCCTTATCCGAACCTTGACAAAGGAAACCAACTTTCAACTAATACCTTCCAAGCCTCCACATCCTCTTGCATTCCTTCATCCACTAATCAATTTCTATTTACTCCATCCCAAGCTAAATTTAGTCATGAAAATCATATCCTTGTCCAAAGTCACATTACATTGCCTAAACTTGATGATAGATGTCAAAAAGACAGTCCAAGGCATGAAATCATAACTTCACCTTCATGTGAAGATCAAAGTAGTCAATCACATGACCCCATCCTTGTGCCCATCCAAGAAGTCTTAGATAATCATGTCATCCAAAACACACATTTTTTTTACCATGATCCTACCTTTGAACAAGACGTCCAAAATGATCTACTTATCGACCTTTATGCCATTCATGATCAAACATTTGAGATTGATCCTACCCAAACTCTTAACACTGCTATTTCCCAAAATGAGACACTTTCCTCCTTTGGACACATAGATGATCTTCCTCTATAACAAAAGTCTTCTACTCTAGACATATTTGCAAATGATCAAGCTATAGTTTAATTCACTGGACTGTATGATAATGATCATAAGAAAGGTTTCTACATTGGCTTGGAAGCATTGATATCTTTTGAAGAACCATAAAAATTCAATGTTTCATAAAATCAAACCAAAGATATCAATCAAATAAATATCCAACATGTCAATGAAGATATGACATCTTATCAACTAGGATCATCTACCTTTGTTAGAGCAGGCTTTCTTGTAGATGAAAAAATTTTGAGTAGTGGTTTCCAACTAAATATTGATGGGTTAACATCTTTCTTTCAAAATAATAAATAACCCATTGCAAATAGAATCCATCAGAGCATACAATATCAAGGAAAGTACTAGGCATACATGAACAAGGAATTCTAGAACCAATAAAATTCCATAAAAATCCTATACATCAGGGTCTTGGCTATTCTTCAATCAGTAAATAAAATGATGTTAGTGACACCTCCTCAATATTGGGGACAACTTTATTTGATACAAACATCAAAATGGGGGCCATGAGTAGTTCTTTTCATAAGGTTGGTATGAACAATCCTTCCATCAAAACCATAAACCATCATTCTCAATATCTTAAACTTTCTATTTGGAACCAACAAAAAGAAAATTATTACAAATCCAATGTTCAAAATAAAATGCCAAAGGCCATTGAATCAAACAAAAATCCAAGTGGACAAATGAAATTAAAATGGATCTGAAAGAAAAAAGGATCAAGCAAAGTAAATATTCCAAATCAAAAAGTTAATCAAAATGTGGAGTCACAAGAAAAGAGGTCTCCCACACATAATAAATGTCCACCCCCTTCAAAATGGTTATCAAGAAAGGAACATAAAAGTATTGGTTCCAAACGTTATCCCAATCAAAATTCCAAACTCTACCATCCAACATCCCAAGTTTGGAAAATAAAAAGTGATACATCCAGATGTCCAAATAATCCTTCCATGTCTACCATCATCTGTCATAATCCTACCTCTCACCTAAATTCCAAAAATCCCATGTCACAAATCCATCGCACCTTGGTAGCAACTCTTTATCATAAAGACTCATATGGCACTGTATCATGCTATGTGTATTTTGATAAGGCCAACTCTAGTATACACAAGGATCACAATGACATCAATCAGTTGTATGCAAGTTCTATGATCCTAACAAGACTTCATAAAGGCCATTATTGGCTTATCATGGCCCCAACCTCTACATTAGCACCATCAATGGATTCAAAAAATTCAGTGTTCAACAAAAATAGCAAGGCTATCCAAAAATATCAGAAATACTAAAAAAAATTGAAAGATAAAAAAATTGTCACGTTGATGAAAACTTGGCAAATAGGAATCTTGGTGACACCAAAAAAATCAAAAAATCAAGAAAAATAGTAAAGATAAAAAAAAATTCCAATAGTGAAAACCATTTTTATGGCACTTTGGATAAGTACCATGATGAAAACCCGAAAAATAAGTGTCATGTGCAAAAGAAATTATCTATGTGGACAATTACACTTGAGGGAAAGTTGTCTCATTTTCCATACCCTTCGCATGACATTTCTTATGATATTTCCATCTATCCATCTAATCCCTATCATTCCCATCCATTTTCCCACCTACTCTAATCTTCATAAGGATAGGGGTACAAACATAAATCATCCTTTGGGAAAACTCTTGGCATGTTTATCCTTTGGTCATACACTGTTCATGCAATATCATGTCATTGCCTTCATAGAATTTACCAAACCCATACTTTAGAGAAAATAAATTATTCCTATGCAACATAGTCCTTGGAGATCATATGATAATTATCATGTATCCTATCCTTTACCAAATCAATCCATTATATCCTTACATACCTATTTTCGAACTTGGTTTTCCCTTGTCATTGGTTTAAAGATTCCATCATCCCAATTAATCCTAAACAGAAGTCATTCCAAATGCAACAAGCCTAATCCATACAATCTTGCTATGCATCTTAGCAAATCATCCAACACATTCCTTGGTTTTGTTTCTAGCCTTGTTGCAGATCTTGATCCTTTAGTCACATTATTATCATCCTCACATTGTTTTGAGATGTGTCCTTCCCATGTCAACAACGTCATCATCATCATCACCTATAAATTAGTTTTTAGCTTGACTAGGATCAAGATCCTAGTTGTCCTTGGATTCTTTTCCATGCTTGCTTGCTTACTTGTAGGAATCATTCACATGCATTTGTCACAATCCTCATAAAACATCAAAAAGACAAAAAAATAAAAACATTTCAAAAGAAAAAATATATATATAACATGACAAAATACAAAAAAATCATAAAAAATTAAAAATACAAAAAAAAAACGTGTTAAACACAAAAACATTCAGATGACTTTCAAAAAATCTAAAAAACAGATTCCATGTTAATCATGTAAGGCTTTGTCATTGTCAAACTATGTTGGCTCTATGAATAGACATAGGCAAGGCCATCACTTGGTGTGCTCCTAAGGCATTAGGTCAATCCTTTAGGTGTTGTCAAATAAAATCATGATTCGATCCTTTGTTATTGAAACAAAGTCAAGGGTCATGTAGAACTATGAGGTCTCTGTGAATTGCTACGAAGGCAAGGCTATCTATCGATGAGCCCTCAAGGCCCCCTAAGTCATTCTTTTAGGGTTAATCGAGTCAGTCAAATAAATTAGACACTATCAATTCAGATGTGACATCATCATCTTAACTTCAAACACAAATCCTGAATCAACAAGATAAGCAAGCCAACAAGTCTTCAAGTCAAATCAGTCATTTGTCACATCAATCAAACTAGTCAAATTAATCAAAACCAATGGTCTTATATAGGACGTGTCCTTCCTGAAACCAGACCTTTTCACTATCACACTTTGTCATTGACCTTATATAGGTAGTTACGTGATCAAAACTAGACTTGATGTCTTATATGACATGTTTCCTCTCTTGAATCTAAGCCTTGTCAAAATAGTCCACCCATCACTCACTTCATCCCTTAACACACTAGCAAGTACTTATTGGAAAATAATCTAATTGGGTGTTGACCTTGTTGATCTATTTTTTCTTATCTTTTGGATTTACTTTGGTCATGTTACTATCCACCTTGAGGATGTCCCATGAAGGATTTAGAGGAGCGATGATGTCTCATGACTCATCTTTTATTTTATTTTTTTATGTGGTTTGTCTTGAAAAAATGACTATGGAAACATGACCCTTACTATGAGTTAGGACATTCCATGTTTGCGACTGTCTACTTTAAAGATGGATCACCTTGCACACCTTGGTCTAGTCATACCATTGTATTTTTTGTCCATTTTTCACTTTTTATCACCTAATGATGATTAAATGCACAAGCCTTGCATAGCAAAATATTTCTTCTATCCTGCATCTTCATCATCCTTAACTATTTTTCTCTGTCCTCTTATCCTTCATCCTCTATTCTTCTCATCCATTTTGAGAGCACACTCACATTCTTTGAACCTGCTAGTCCTATTGAGGGGGCATACCACTACCTCCTCGTTATTCTTCCTTACATTGGGGAATATATTTTTCTTTGACACAATGCGATAAACTACACTGTATCAAAGAGGGGCCAATGTAGACACTGAAAAATGTCCTAAGCTTGCTAACACCATTTTTCCATTGTCTGGGGTCATATTTCTACTATTAATTAAATAATTCTTAATTATTTAATTCATTCATTTCTCCATTAATCTTGATTAATTAAATAAATTATATATTTATTTAATTTTGACACTAATGTCCTCTTTCTTCTATAATTAAATGTGTGAATGCATTGCCATTTTCCCACTAGTGGAGTTTGATTTTTTTGAAAATTCCCACAGGTCTGATTGGTCAAGCGGTGCAATTTAGAATTTGAAATCCTAGGTAGGAAGACTTCAGCGGTGCAATTTGAATTTCTAGCGGTCCTATATAGTGATGCTGGAGAACCAGTGGTGCTGAACAATGACGCTGAACCTGTAAACAAAGAAAAATGCATAATTTTGATTAAAAACGTGATTGAAAGGTGAGATTGCCCTCCTTCTAGTGCCAAATGTGCGAACTCCAATCCCAATACCTACAAAACAACATGAACAAACACATTAGAAGGTGAAATTCAAGCAAGAACAAGTATTCCTCAAGAAATTCATTTGAATAAAAAAAGAGATAGAATATGAAATGAAGAACACAATGAGATTTAAAAGAATATCAAATCCTTTTCTAAAGCTAACAAACTCCTAATCTCTTGAGGGAATTGGTGCCAATTTGATGCGAAAATTGGCCCTTTCCCAACTCCAATGATGCAAGCTTGATGCATGTTGATGAATGATCCACTTTGATGAAGAATGGTGAGTGCTTCAAGACCAAAACCTACATAACCTAGCTACAAATTTGAAAATGTGGATGGAGATAGCTAAATATTTGAGCATAGTAAGTTTACTCAAATTGTGAATGATCAAATGAGGAGATTGGCCTTTTATTTATAGAATGCTAAGATGGATGAATGTTCAAAATAGAGGAATGTGGGACTAAGAATTAGCCAATGGAAAAGTGCTACTTGTCCACTTGGGAATGGATGGAAGATGTGCAAGTTTTGAGGATTGTGTCAATAAATGCATATATTTGAATTTTGAAATTGTTGAAATGACATGTAAGAGGGAAGGAAGAATGCATTGAATGCCACTTGGCTCAAGGCAAAGGACTTGTAAGAGAGATTAAATTCCTTGTTGGAAGGACTTACCCCACTTGGATTTTGAATTCAAACTTGGGGAATATTCCTTAAAAAATGCCTTATTGAAGGAAAGTAGAAATTTAAATAAATCAAATAAGTCTATTTTCATGTGCAAGTGGTAAAAGCTAGAGGATGGGACATGGGAGGAGATTAAATTAATTTAGCTTAATTAATTTAATGAAGGGGTTAAATGATGTGACCTATTTGACTTAAATTTGTGGATTTATTTAAATCAAATATGAGAAGAATGCGATAACGGATTAATTAAATAAAGATTTTAATTTATTTAATTAAAAGAGATGATGTTAGATTAAACCAAACAAGGTTTTAATTTATTTAATGTAATAGATAGACTTAAGAGATTTAATCAAATAAAATTAATTATTTAACTAAATAGGATAATTAGATCAAAATGGTAAATTTAATTATCAAGAAAAGATGACTTAATTAGATAACTAATTTATTTAATTATGAGAGGAATATTGATGAATTTAATCAAATAAAGATATTTGATTAAATGGTTAGACTGAAGGGTGATTCAGGACGAAATGATGTTAGTAGTTAGGATCATATGCATAATGTCAATCAATACATTTACGTGTCTACAATATCTAGCATCAATTAATACCCTGGCCTCTTTAACAAAGATGTCCATCTTTGTTTCAATCTCCACCATTGTATCAATATTTGGATTTAGGAGGATGTAGTCAGTGACAGTCAATTCCATCATAGTTGTTGCAAGCATCCCTCCCAAATCTATTTTCCAAATGTCAAATGGCTGCGACTCACCTTTTGGACTCAATATTTGAGGTATACCATGTTTCTCCATCTCTTTAAATATTTTCAACTTACTTTAGATTTGTACACCTAACTTTCTATGGAAAGTGGTTATCTCATTAACCGAATCAATTATTTTGCAAGACCTTAAGAATATTACTAGGTGCCTCAGGATCCTCCTTCATTCTGAGAATCATTTCTCTTAAGGAACTCACCCTAGTAATCAAATTATTCCATTCATTCTTGAAAGCCTCTTGTACCTATAGATACTTTGTATTTGCTTTATGAATATTCTTGTAAGAAACCCAAACATCATTAGCCATGTTGACCAACTTGGTCACCCTATGCTTCAATACATCCTCAAAAATTTCATTTTCCACCTTAATAGTTTCAAGCTTGGCCTTCTGACATTTTCTTTCTTAGTAGTCACCTAATTATTCAAATCTTTAATCCTTAAGGCCAAGGTCACCCTATCCTATGTAGACAAATCTGAGGAAGAAGAGGATGGTAGGGTTATTGTCCTTTTTGACTGAGTAGCCTGATTAGGAGCTCTCATCTTATTTATTTCATCCAAGGCCTTACTGTACTCCTTCACTAAACAATCATACTTTTTTTGAGAAATATGTGTAGTATCTACACTAAGCATTGGAACATGAGAAGTTAATTCAGCTACTTGGATAGGCATTATATCTATAGCTCTTTTGACCACTAAGGAGCCAATAACTTCCTCAATAGGCCTAGAAACATCATGTTTCCTAGTATTAGGTGCCATGGACCAAATTGCAAGAGTATGCAACTTTGGACTATATCCAGATCCAAACACTTTATCCTCAAACTACTCCTTAGATATTGAAGCTTGCAGTTCTCTTCTTATTGCATCATATGCAATAGTAGCAGTGATAGTGCATCTTGGTAATAACATGATTTCACTCTCTATGACAATTTTCTTGGCCTCAGTGGGAGTAATAGTTGCAATTTCAGCCCTGATCTTTTCCTCCTTTGCTTTCTCAACTTCTTCCTGATGACAAGGTTCAACATTAGATCAAGCTAGCTCAAGTCTCTGCTTTATCTCTTTACTCCACTGTTGAATCAAAAATTCCTAAAATTCTTTGGACTGCACAAATTTATCATCAGCAAGGAATTCATCACATTCCCTAATCATGGGATCATCATCATTTTCTTTATCGTATTGCCATTTGACAATTCTTTTAGGGGGGACATATGAACTATCAGTTTCCTTAATATGAGGAGGAGGGAATTTTTTCTCAACCTCCTCATTCCTTGACACATGTTCTACCATTTTCTCCTCCCTAACTTATTGAACATCTACAAGTTGCTATAGGATATCCATAGCTTGTTGTTATTTTTCTAGTAGAAATTGTGCTTTATCAACAACCTCCTTCACCTTTACCTTAAAATCACCACTCTGATAATCCCTTAGCATAGTGAAAGCTCTCTCAAGAGTATCTACAATTACATTATATGGACTTATATAAAAGGAATTCCTCTTTATGATACTTTATTCAATGTTCATTATAGATGTCAATTCCTTATGTCTAGTCATGACAACCTCATCACTTGTCAAATTTATTAACACATCATCTCTGTATAAGAACTCATGGAATATCACTTTTAGTTTTTTATCTCTTCTTCTTCCTCCCACAAATCCTTCTGGATCAAAATTCCTAATCTCATTAACAAGTATTCTGAGGTTATTCACCATGATCCCAAACCTTTCATACCCCTCAAGGGTAGTAACCTTGAAATAGGAAAAAGTACATTAGGGATGCACCACAATGCCCTTCCTAGGCTTCCTGAACATCTCATAATCAATAACATCAATCTTCCACATGAGTTCCATAAAGGCCAATCTATTTGATACATACAAGGGTAAACAATGTGGGGCCACCTTAGCTCCATAGGCTCTTATCAAAGTATATTCTGAATGAAGAAACCAATCTACCCAATTATGTGTTGCTCTAGATCCTAGTGTATCTTTTGAGTGCATGATATTTCTGATTTCAAGAGAAAGCTTTTGAATAGGTGCTACACCCATTGCTTCTAAGATACCATATATTATAACATTAGCAAACAAGATATAATTGGAATTGGAACAATCTTGATCCCCAATGTATGTCCACATTTGTATTGATAAGACATTATTTTCATTTTCCCTAAGTCTCAAGTCCAACTTCCTTTTTCCATTCATAATCACCCTCCCATAAGAGCATATGCATTAGTAGAGAATAATGAGGTAAATTTAAAGGAAGCACTTCCTTTTTCAAATTGAGGAAATCCTCATGCATCTAATCAACAACATAATTGGCATAATAAAAAATAGTGTTCTGATTATAACCTTGTATATCTTCCACCATCACCAATAAATTAGGGGCTATTATTACCTCAAAATCTTGATCCAACACTTGATTCAAGTAATAATAAGTGTTCTTTAAATAATCCACAAAAACTTCACACTCAATAGGCTCAGCATCCTTGGCAGTGAATTGCTCCTTGCTCTTTTTATGCTGAACAAGCATTCTCTCTCTATATGAAAATTTGTTTCTCTCATATTCAACATATAACTCGGCATGCCTAAACTTTACAATATAATTGGGATTTAATCCAAATACTTCCACCATCTTGTCATTTGTCACTTCTAAGATCACATTACCATTGTCACTTTTGATTGCTCTATCAATGGGATTATAGTTCCTAGCCAATTCCATCATCATGTCCACCTCTACAAACACATTTGGGACTACCAAATTTACAAGGTTCATCCCCCATAAATAACATGTAGGCTTACTAGAATACTTACTATTAAAAGCATACCAGAAAAATTGCCACCCACTCTAAGGTTGGGGATTTTCACCAATTTTACCAGCACTATCAATCAACCTAGTGGTCATGATAACTTGGACTGTAGGTCTTTTTCCAATTCATGACCCTCTTTCCTTTATGTCTCCAGAGGCCTCTTGCATAAACCTTTCCATTTCTTTATTTGCACTTATGGACCTAGTAGACGTTGCAGGAGTACTTGGTGAAGGGTTGGATACTTCAAGTGGTTTCAACTTACCCTCAGCTGAAACATCCTAAGTTTTAACTTGTTTAACTCTCTTTTATTTTAGTTTCCTCTCTAGCCTATTACTAGATTCATTGGGCTCTAGATCAATCATGTTTGCAATGCAAGCGAACTAGGGTTTATAATTTCTTATAGTCAACAAGAAACCCTTCACAAGTATGAAAATAGAAGGCACCACTTATCAAACAACATAATCACCCCAAACTTTACACAACACTTATCACCAAACTAAAGCTATAAGTAATGGACAAGTAGACAATCATCCCAAATTCCTATCAGCTTTCTAAGATATTTCACCTCAATAATTTAGCTAGAAAGAGATATATAGTTGGCTTACCTAGGTGAACACTATCCCTCACTTGTTACTTGTAGTTTCTGGAGCTTCCCACACAATTTCCTCAACTTCTGGTATCCTTTCTACTTGTGATCAAATCCAAGTGCACGACCAACCAGGTATCTACTTTCTTTTATGAGCAAGAGAGAGGCATGCCACCATTAATGCTTGATAGTAAGTTTGCACAAGTGAACTGAAAATTAGCCATTCATGTTTAAACCCCAATCATTGATCTCTCAGTTTTAAAACTAGATCAATGGTTATTAATTGGCCCTACTACTTTCTTTCTTGCTTTATACAATGTCCTTAGGATTTTTTCATGTTGCATCTTCATGTAATGGTTGTCACTTATCACTGATATAAATAATCCTTGACCAGCTCTATCAGTGATGCAAGCATTCATGTGATGAAATATCAACCCTTGGATCTATGAACCATCTTTGTTCATGTTCATCTTCCCATCACACATCACTAATTGAAACTCACACCTTGAATTTTTTTAGTGGTGGGAGATATAGTGAAGCAATCAGATTAGGACATGTACAACTACATTAAAATCAATAGTACAAAAGACATCACAGATAAGATTTATTCAGATTAGCGAAAGAAACTTTAAAGAGAGAACTCCATCACTCATTGCTAATTTTGAACTTAAGCTTTGGAATGGAGCCACAATGAGCAATAAAAAACATTAGGTCATCACTCATTGCTAATCCTCCTCATACAGTTTGTGAGCAATTAGCGATCTGAGAGATCTTCATAATGACATTATGTATTGCATATCACTAATATAGAACTTGGCACTTAAAACATATATGTGATATGCAATGCGAGGAAAATCCATCATATCACCCATTGCTAATTGAAATTTATCATTTCATGAAAATCTAAGATGAGCAATGAAAATAAGAACATAAGGCCGTAGGACATCACTTATCGCTATTACAATACTCAAGGCTCAAAATCCATTAGTGATAGGTGATACCTCACCACTAATTGGTATCAAGAGCTCCAAAAAATATTTGTGATGAGCGATAAATAATAAATACAACACATCACTTGTCACCAATTTGGGACATACACCTCTAAAGTAATCAATGATGAGTGATAAAGAAAGATGGTCATTGGAACTTAAGTGAAAAAATTTAAGCACATGCTCATTAGTTTTTCTAATGAAGGGGACCCTCTAGGATTATATGATAGAAAGGGCTCAAAGACTCCTAAGTTGCAAAATGAAAAGGATGTAAAGGACAAAAATCCTCTTTACTTAGCCTTATAAAAATTAAGATACTCAAACCTAGGCATGATGGACTGGTTATCTGACAATAGTGACTAACATAATATGTTTTAAAGTGACAAACAATGGGAAATAGGAAGTCAACAGTGAAATAGAACCCCTCAAAATTGAAGAGAAAATAAACTCCCAACCCCATAGGTATTAGCCAAAATGTGACAAGGCTTTGAGATGCAACATCAGAATTTTGTAGGATCCATTAGTGCATAATATACTTCTAGTGCATGAAACATGTATATGTGATAAGAACCTTATACATTGTAATGTGGCACTTTAACTACTCATTGAATACTACCTTAAGTGGAGTTTAGCATGATACATGGTAAGAATTTTAGTTGTTTCGTACGATAGAAGAGTGTAAGCAGTGAATGAAGTATTAGGGTCGACTACATTTTAAATGGTATTTTCTTTGAGATTGACTATCTCAAGCAATGATAACTAGCCAATTATAATGCTATAAACATATGACTTAGAAGTCAATTTATCTTCTTATCATGGTGATCAAACATTTAGATAGTAATGACTATTCTTCTTGAGCCACTTTTAATGCTCTTGTTGTCAACACTAAAGAGAGTTTGAATTTGTAAACTCTACAAACCATTAAGTCGATAGAGAGAAGGAATTCAATGCCTTTATGTATCATCAACTTGGTCAAAATCCCCATGATTTTCTTTAACAAATCAAGTAGTTGTTAAATATACTAAAAAAATGATCACTTTTTCTAATCAATTAAGTATGTGTTGATAGTCAACATAGACTAAGTTAATGCTATTATGGGTTGCATGATTTTGTTATTGACTATTTCTCTTGTGAGTAAAATCATTTAACCTTTGTATTTTGTTTATCATAAAAGTCTTCTTATTGTTTACAGTCAAATTCTATCACATGGAGAGTTGATTTATTCTCCAATTGATGTCGATAAGTGGATCGATTTGTTGGAAGTCAAGAAAATTCTTTAGTTACTTATTTTCCGCCTTTCAAAGTTGTGTTAGTGGTGTTGCTATGCATGCTTTCTCCTATCAATATCATGCCTAAATTGTAGGAAGTGTAGTTACTTGTTTGCTAAATAAATAGTAGCAAGAGCTCATTTGTTTGGGGATGCATCATTATTCTCTTCTATATGTTATTTCTTGTGCAAAACAGTCTACATTTTAGTGTGCTTTTCTATCTACAATATTATGTCATAGCAATAAGGGATAGCCTTGGATTTTCAATGAATTTTATTATCTTTTGAGGAGAAGCATTTTCCAACTAAAGAGTTAAGAGTTGTGAGACTTTGTTGGAGATAGTTGTTGTTCTAAAGGTGTTGTGACTATAACCAGTCAAATTGGGAAGCTATAGCATAGGCATGCAGATATTCCACTTTGAAGAACAAGAGAGTTAGAAAAGAAGTAAACAGTAAAGTGGACATGTTTCAACCAACCAAAATTGATGAAGAAAAATTTAGAGTTTTGATTAAGATGAGGAGAATGGAACCAAACAAACTTGGTATCTCTAAGGGTTATGAGAGAGTAAGTTACCAAGAATTGGAACAAAAACACTTAAAAAGGTGATTGTGAGAAAGAATCCTGAAAAGGTAAATCATATTGATTTGAAAAAAGGTTTTGAAATTACATAGATAGGTTGGAGTATAACTAGAACTCACCTACATGTCAATGAAACCAACATATGCCTAGAGGTTCCAACAAGAAATGGGTGCAGTGTGGTATTATGTAACAAGTCAATAAACGTTGTAAGGAAACAACTCTCTAAAATGAAATGTACAACAAAAGAAGAAGTTTTGTGAGTATGGATTCCCTCCACCAAAAAATAATATTGGAAAGAGAACTGGAATATTAAAGTTCCTCTTAGCTTGTAAAGTTGTTGATTATTCATTAGATCTCCTATTGGATGAATCTATGAGATAGAAATCTGCAAGGAGTCTAACTTTGGGAAAAAGTATACTCTGGATATGCCAATGAGGTAAGAAAAAGGAAATAGAAATCCAACAATAAGGAATGTTAAATCATTTCATGAAATCAATATTTTCTAGGAGTTTAACTTTCAGTCAAACGAATAGTGTGGAAACACTAAGAGGGGAAGAAAGAGAATGGATTAACTTGGATTAAATGCCCCACCCAACAAAAACTGTGGATAGATTTTTTGATTTGGAAGAACTTTTGACTTCTTAGTATTGGAAATATATGTCTCAATCCCACAAGCTGAAACCTCTATTGGAGCCAAGTTGGTGTGACATATTCTATGTCTGGCCGATGAGCAGATTTGTAGCCTTATGTTTTGTACAGGTGATTGTAACCTTAAAGAAGTCTTGCCGAATGGTTACACATTGGAGTCTTCGGTGTGACATGTGACTTCGCTATGAACTCCTGGCAAAATGTGTTTGTCTTGCCAATGCTCATTGTGGTAACATGAATGTCTTAGTATGAAGTTCCAATAACAATGGAAGGTCTCGCCGACGGGAATACACTTGGGGTCTTTGCGGTGACTCAAAGACTTTGGTATGAAGTCTTAGAGACCGATGGTGAGTCTTGTCGATAGTAGTATGGCTTCGGAGTAACATAGGAGATCTTGATGAAACCTCTTGGTGACAATTGAATGTATTAGTGATAGATGGGTGCCGATGGAAATGCTAATGTTTCGGTATGACTTAGGACCTCAGTATGAAGTCCTGGCGAAAGCGATGAGTCTCACCAATTGGTGGATGCACTTAGATTAACTTGAAGGATCGGCATGAGGTCCTGGCAAGAGTGGTATGTCTTTCTAACATAATGACTCTTTGATGTGACTTAGGATATCGATATGTGGTCTCACCAAAGAGCGATAGTCTTGCTGAAAGGAAAAGTAAAGTCATTGTGACATGTGAGCATCGGTATGAGTCTTGCCGATAAGAAATCTCTTGCCGATAGGAATGCAATGGATGTTGGTGGTTTCAGTATGACTTGTGGCCTTTGTTATAACGTCTTTCTGACTATTGGGACTTATGTTGATATTGATATGAAACTGTTGAGCATCGGGGAGACACTTCTTTTGTCTCACCAACATGCGAACTCAGTTGAATTTTCCTTTCACCGTTTGACTTTCCTATGTGGCATCTCGTGGACCAATAAGTGGAGCCAAATGGGAACTGCTAGCAGTTGGACTATTGTGGCCATTACTGAGAGGAAGCTTGACAGATAGGGGTGACATGGTTATACTTTGTGATCACAGATTGTGATGGGTTGGATGGATCAACTAATTTCCATGTGATTGTATGATTAGTGGATGAATTCTACTGTATGAAGATTGTAACTTGAAGGTTTCTATACAAGATTGATCATTGTGAAAGTTGTTGTAATCTAGCATTAGAAAGATAAGTTAGAACTCTGTATGTAATTATTTGTTACTATAATACAAAGTGACTTCTCTTGGTGTGGTAGGTTTTTCTCTTGTAAGAGTTTTCCCACGTATATCTGGTGTTCATATGTGTGTCTATTTCTTTGTTTCAGTAATCTCTTTCATGTGCATCTTAATTTGACTGTAATGGTAAAAATTTAAAAGTGTCTCTACATTCTTCCCTGAGGTTTTGACGTTATGAGAGTTGTTTCCGCATCTAGCTTTCCTTACAAGTGGTATCAGCTTGGCCAATTGTGTTATCCTTGTGGGTACATTGGGTTTTTTGAGTCAATTTTTTTCAATGGGAGTCCAGTAGAAGTTTTTTAATTTGAATTGCAGATTGAGATGGCTAGCACGTCAGGAAAGATTGAAATAGAAAAGTTCAATGGTAGCAATTTTGAACTGTGGAAACTTAAGATGGAAGATCTATTGGTTGATCATGATCTTTGGATTATTGTGTCTGGAGTGAATCCTATAGGCATGAAG
Source organism: Sequoia sempervirens (assembly GCA_007258455.2). Taxonomy (NCBI): domain Eukaryota; kingdom Viridiplantae; phylum Streptophyta; class Pinopsida; order Cupressales; family Cupressaceae; genus Sequoia; species Sequoia sempervirens. Next base: position 50,726,895 of record VDFB02086081.1, on the reverse strand, counting down.
CAAGAAGATTGGGACCTTGAAGATAGAAAGTCTAAGGGGATGATAAGGCTCTGGTTGGTAGACTGTGTTCTTCTCAATGTGCATGAAGAGAAGACTGCATCTTCCTTGTGGAAGAGACTAGCATCTATTTATCAGGGGAAATCCTTGGTGAATAAATTGTTCCAAAGGAAGAAGTTGTACACTTTGAGAATGCAAGAAGGAGGGTCTATAGCTGATAATTTGAACACATTCAACATGCTAATTGCACAATTAACATCTGTTGGTGTGAAGATTGATGAAGAGGATCATTGTATGCTAATATTGTGTTCTTTGCTAGATTCATGGGATCACCTGGTGATGGCTATTGGGAGTACAACATCTAGTTTCAAGATGGAAGATGTTGCTTCTTTGTTATTAGAAGAAATGAGAAGGAAATCTTTTGAAATGGCGAAGGAGGGCCTTGCTGTTAGAGGAAGGTCGAAAGAGAAAGGCAAGAAGAAGGACAAGAAATCTAAATCAAAATTAGAGGGGAGATCAAAGTCTCTTGGCAAGAAGTCCAAGGTGAAAGGCTGGAACTGTGGGCAACCTAGTCATGTCCAAAAGGATTGTAAAGAGGAGAAGAAGAAGAAGAAGTATTCTTCTGACAATGATTCTTCTCACAGTGATGCAGATGCCTTCATTGCAGCCTTGGCTACACAGGCATCAGATGATGTCTAGCTAATTGATTATGAAGCATATTTCCACATGACATCTGATAGAGACTAGTTCATGAAGTATGAAGAATACGATGGTGGAAAGGTGTACTAGGCAAGTGATTCAACTTTGGAAATTGTTGGTCGTGGAAGAGGTAGAATTCAATTCCCTGATGGAAGAGTGAAGGGAATTAATGATGTAATACATATACCAAGTCTGGCTCAAAACTTACTTTATGTTAGTAAACTGAATGATATAGGAGTGCAAGTCACATTCTCTGGAAATGGCTACAAGATGACTAGAGGCTCAATGGTGCTAGCGAGGGGTGCTCGTATTGGTACCTTGTACAAGCTGGATGCACATGTTGTTCAATGCAACAATGCCTCTGTAAAGTCACATAAAGCTACTCATGGAGAAAAGAATGTAAAAATTCTTGATTCTGTAAACTCTATGGAAGATAAAATTCCAACAGAAAAGACTATGCTCTGGCATCATAGGCTAGGCCACATTAGAGAGAAAGGTTTAAAAACCCTGAAGAACAAAAACCTGGTTGAGGGGCTTGAAGATTGTAACCTTGATTTTGAATTTTGTGAACACTATATATATGGAAAAAAACACCATGTTTCATTTTATTCCAGTCCTCATAAATCTTCTGGTTTGCTAGATTATATTCATTATGATGTATTTGGTCTTATGAATGTTCCTTCTCTGTCTAAGTCAAGGTACTATGTATCGTTCATTGATGATTATTTGAGAACATTCATTTATTTTTTGAAAAGTAAATCAGATGTATTCAGTTGGTTTAAGGAATTTAAGAACCTTGTAGAAAATCAGACTAGAAGAAAAATTAAATTCTTAAGGACTGATAATTGCAGTGAATTTTGTTCTGATTATTTCAAGAGGTATTGTAAAGATCATGGGATTAAAATACATAAGACTACACCTTATACTCCACATTAGAATGGAGTTACAGAAAGGTTCAATAGGATAGTGATGGAGAAAGCACGAAGTATGCTTAGTAGTGCTGGTTTGGAGGAGAAGTTCTGGGCTGAGGCTGTATCTACTGCATGTTACCTAATAAATCATTCTCGAAACTCTGCTCTTGTTGAGAAAACACCTTTGGAAGCGTGGTCTGGTAAGAAGCCCTCTTTAAGACATATTCATGTTTTTGGCTATGAGGCATATGCTCATGTGACATATGAGAAAATATCTAAGTTGGAGAACAAGGCTATTAAATATATTTTTATTCGCTATAGTGCTGGCATAAAAGGATACAAGCTTTGGAACCCTGATACGAAGAAGGTTGTATACAACAGAAGTGTAATATTTCATGAGTTGAAGCCTTCTACCTTGGATCTGCAGTCAGAGACAAAGTCAAAAAACAATAAGGATGTAGTTGTAATTCCTCCTACACTAGAGAAAGAGGAATTGCAAATTCAAAATGTACCTGAAACTAAGGAGAGATCAAGCAGTTTTGAAAGTTCTGAAGAAGAAGAAGAACCTCAGCCTCAGCAAGTGAGGAGGTCAACTTGTGAAAGAAAGCAACTTGATAGGTATGGGTTTTCTTTGATAGATTCTACTTGTTCCTATGCTTTAATTTCTAGCATTGATGAGCGTAGGACTATGAAAGAGGCATTTAGAATGTCTGATTCAGACTCTTGGTTGGAAGCCATGAATGAAGAAATGGCATCATTAGAAAAGAATGAAAGTTGGAGTTTGGTGCCCTTGCCTAAAGGTAGAAAAGTTGTTGGCTGCAAATGGGTATTTAAAAAGAAGATTGGTCTAGATGAGAGTGTGGAAAAATATAAGGAAAAGTTGGTTGCAAAGGGTTATTCCCAGGTAGAGGGAATTGATTATGGGGAAATTTTTTCTCTTGTAGCTAAGTGGACATCTATCAGATTTCTTTTGTCACTTGGCACAACATATGACTTAGAGGTCGAATAGATGCATGTGAAGAAAACATTTCTTCATGGTGATCTTGAGGAAGACATCTACATGTCCCAGCTTGAGCCCTTTGTGGAGAAAGGTAAAGAGAAACTAGTTTGCAAGTTAAAGAAGTCTTTGTATGGGTTAAAGCAGTCACCTAGAATGTGGTACCAAAAATTTGATACTTTTGTATTGTCTTTTGGATTTGTAAGATCAAAATCTGATCATTGTGTCTATTACAAAGCTAAAAGTGATCAAGTTCTTATTATTGCTCTCTATGTTGATGATATGTTGTTCATAGGAAATAGTAAGTTCATGATTTCTGATCTTAAGTCTCAGTTGTCTGCTAAGTTCGAAATGAAAGATCTTGGTGCAGCAAGGTAAATATTTGGGATGGAGATAACCAGGGATAGGAATAGTAGAAAACTTTGGCTTAGTCAGAGTAAGTATATCAAGACTATTCCAGATAGATTTTGCATGAATGATTGCAAGCAACTATTTTTTCCAGTCTTGCAGGGAATGAAGCTATCTATTGAAGACTATCCAACATCTCCTACTGAGATGGAGGACATGACCAGTGTACCCTTTGCTAGTGCGGTTGGCAGTCTTATGTATGCAATGGGAGTACATAGTTGATTTATGGCTAATCTTGGAAGGACACATTGGGATGCTGTGAAAAGAGTTTTCAGATATTTGAAGGGAATTTCAAAATATGCTTTGTGTTACCATGGGAACTTGGTTGAATCACAGAGGACTCTTAGTATTCGAGGCTATGTGAATTTTGATTGGGTAGGGGACATTGACAGCAGGAGGTCCACCAGTGGATATACTTTCATGATGAATGGTGGTGATGTGAGCTGGATGAGTAAGCGGTAGGCTGTAATCGTTTTGTCCACTACAGAGGATGAATACATGGAACCTACAGATGCTTGTAAAGAAGTAGTCTAGTTAAAATGTTTGTGTTCTAACATTGGTTTTAATGTAGGGAAAATAACTATTTTTTGTGACAGCCAGAGTACAATTTGTCTGGCAAAGAATCCTACTTTCCATGCTAGGATGAAACATATATTTGTACAGTACCACTTTATACAAGATATGGTGGAGGATGGAAAGGTCAGTTTGGAAAAGGTTGATACTCTGGAGAATGTTGCAGATGCATTGACGAAGCCAGTGAGCATAGACAAGTTCAGGTGGTGTGCCAATTCGATGGGCCTCAATTCCCATGAATGCAAGTAATTTTGTTGTGCTCTGGAGGTTCCTGTGTGATCTTCATCAAGTGGGAGATTGTTGGAAATATATGTCTCAATCCCACAGGCTGAAACCTCTATTGGAGCCAAGTCAGTGTGACATATTCTATGTCTGGCCAATAAGCAGATTTGTAGCCTTATGTTTTGTACAGGTCATTGTGATCTTGCAGAAGTATTTTCGAACAGTTACACATTGGCGTCTTCGGTGTGACATGTGACTTCGCTATGAACTCCTAGTGACATGTGTTTGTCTTGGCGATGCTCATCAAGGTAACATGAATGTCTCGATATGAAGTCCCAGCGACAATGGAAGGTCTCACCAATGGGAATACACTTGGGGTCTTCGCGGTGATTCAAAGACTTTGGTATGAAGTCTTGGTGACTGATGGTGAGTCTCGCCAGTAGTAGTATGGCTTCATAGTAACATAAGAGATCTCGATGAAACCTCTTGGTGATAGTTGAATGTCTTAGCGATAGATGGGTGCCGATGGAAATGCTAATCTTTCGGTATGACTTAGGACCTCGGTATGAAGTCCTGGCGAAAGCGATGAGTCTCACCAATTGGTGGATGCACTTAGATTAACTTGAAGGCTCGGTGTGAGGTCTTGGCGAGAGTGGTATGTCTTGCTGATAGAATGACTCTTCGGTGTGACTTAGGATATCGATATGTGGTCTCATCGAAGAGCAATACTCTTGCCGAAAGGAAAACTGAAGTCGTGACTTGTGAGCATCAGTATGAGTCTTGCCGATGAGAAATCTCTTTCCAATAGGAATGCAATGGATGTCGGTGGTTTTGGTATGACTTGTGGCCTTCGCTATAATGTCTTGCTGACTGTTGGGACTTATGTCAATATCGATATGAAACTATTGAGCATTAGGGAGACACTTCTTGTGTCTCACCGACATGCAAACTCAGTTGAATGTTCCTTTGACCATTTGAATTTCCTATGTGGTATCTCGTGGACCAATAAGAGGAGCCGAATGGGAACCGCTAGCAGTTGGACTATTGCAGTCGTTATTGAGAGGAAGCTCGATAGACAGGGACGACATGGTTATACTCTATGATCGTAGATTGTGATGGGTTGGATGGATCAACGGATTGTTGTGTGATTGTATGATCAGTGGATGAATTCTATTATGTGAAGACTGTAACTTGAAGGTTTATGTACAAGATTGATCATTGTGAAGTTGTTGTAATCTAGCATCAGAATGATAAGTCAGAACTCTATATGTAATTATTTGTTACTATAATGCAAAGTGACTTCTCTTGGTGTGGTGGGTTTTTCTCCCGTAAGGATTTTCTCACATATATCTGGTGTTCATATGTGTTTGTCTATTTCTATGTTTCAGTAATCTCTTTCATGTGCATCTTAATTTGACTATAATTGTAAAAATTTAAAAGTGTCTCTACGTTCTTCCCTGAGGTTTTGACGTTAGGAGAGTTGTTTCCACATCTAGCTTTCCTTACACTTAGTAGGTCATGATGACAATTAAGTCATGTATTTCATGACCAAAAGGATAAGGTATTGGAAATTTTGGAGAAAAATAGTGGTAAGGTCAAGAGTTGTGATGTATTATCACACCATATCTTGCATATATATTAATTGTTAAATTGATTGTTGTTATCATATATGCCTTAAGGAAAGGATAGGCATATAACTTGGTCATGAAAAGAAAGATCATTATCTATGGGATAGACAAGGGAAGATCTAGATAACTTATGATTTTTTAGTAAGTTCTTACTATTCATATTTCCTTATGAGGAATAATTATTGTTGATCTATTCTTAGATAGCTAGACTTATGTGTATAGTGTGAGATATGTGAATGTCGTGAAGCGACTTGGCACTATTATCTATTTATGATAGAAAACCTTGGGGAAGATAAGGTTTAGTTATTAAACCATAGAAAATGTATATAAGATACAAATGTGATGTTGTGTGAACCACATCAAAATATCTTTACTAGAATTATTAATTAATCATACCTTATACTTGAATGAAACCCTAGGTTTGAAATAACCTAAATAGGATGATAAGTTCAATTGAATAAAGAGACAAAATTTAGGTTAAGTTTACCTATTGGGTTGGAATATGTACTGGACTACTCATTGACACCTATTGGTTGGGAATAACTTATTTGGTTGAGTTGTACATTTTGTGTTGATTGGAACATATAAGGTTAGAGAATCTATATAATCAGACTAGCCAGTGGTTGATGACTTAATCTAAAGATTAGGGTATAATGTGGTTGAGAATCACCTATGTGATTAAATAAATCACTTGAGTTAAATGATAAAATTTCATGCTTAGGTATGCAATTAAATTTGATATCTACTAGGAACCAACATGATGAATGAGGATTAATACTTGAAATTAGTACCAATTTTTATAGAAAAAATTAGATTGAGTTGAAAGATGGATTACATCTTTGAAAATAATTTGAGGACAAAATAAATCCATGGTATGGATGTCCTAAGATAAATGGGATTTATCTCTACAAAATTTCTAACCATTATCACTTGGGAGTTAAATGTGGCATGAGTCCACAAAATAGGTTTTCACTTAGTCAAAGAATAGACAATTATGGGATGAAAAAGAGCCTATGTACCCAAAATTTTGGAGAATTAAGGGATGGATTGAGAAATTTGATGTTAGAGGTAGGAAATTGGGGTGAAAAAGTTATTTGTCAGGTGAGGAATCACTAAAACCTAGAAAAGATGGAGTAAGAGGCTACATGAAATGTGGCAAGTTAATGTGTAGTGTGCCAGAAAATGAAGATATGATGTCATCAATGGAAATATATGTGTACTCTCTTGAGATTCTAGAGGGGTAGTGGTAGAATGCAAGATGGTTTCAACATATCTATGTCAGTAGAACTAACATAATGTTGAGGTGGGAAAAATCACCAAGACCTAACCAACATTGGTTGGAAACTTGACTTATGGGATTTGGTCCTAAATAATATATTATGTAAGGTAGTTGCTTTGAATTCTTGAGAAGGTTGTCTTAGTTTTGAACAAGAAAATAATGATATGGTTGTGTGAAGTATGAACATAATACAAACATTCAAGTGAATGAATGTGTAATATATTATTGTAGTTGATCAAACAAAAGAGGAAAACCAAATCTTGAGTGATTTGTTGAGTACTTATAAACATCTAACATTGAGGTTCGATCTATTATATAGAAAGGAATGTTGAAAACTCTATTAAGCTGAAATAGGCTAGGGAATAGTGTTAACCTTAGACTTGATAGATTGTTAAAAGGAGTAATAGATCAAAGAGGTGAATGAAAATTTGTCGATATAAAAGCTTAAGTGTGAAGTAGTATTGGAATTGACAGATGTCCAAGAGAAAAGTTGTGCTCAAAATGGACAAGTGATCAAGGCCATTAATTTTGGTTAAAGTAAATAGGTGTGTAAATGAAGAATAGTCTCATCTTCTGAGTTGTCCAATGTGTAAATACCAAAGGGAAGGATGGGACCCATAGTGTAGTGTGCAATGCATTGTTATTCCTTTTTATTTGGATTAAACTAAGGATAAATTTGTGATCCAATGAGAATGTGCCTTCTAGTCACTATGGTAAAGGTGTCATGTGTCATTTAGATATTATTGTACATGGGATGTACATATGAAACATTATGAATACATCACATAAGCTCTTGAGAGAGCAGGTATGTGTGATACATACAAGTTTTCCCTATGTGATAGCAAGGGAATTTGATGCAAGGTCTAGGTGGGACAAGGTTGCAAGGAGTGATGCCACATAGGATGTATGTTTATAAATCTTACATATTTTGAGAATTCTAAGTAAAAATTTATTTGACTTTATCTATATCTTAAAGTGCTATAGATCATCGAGGACGATGATTCACAAGTGGTGAAGTATGTTACACCCCAATTGTGTAATTACTATTTATTATTACTATATAGGATAAAATGTGAATGTAATGTGAATTTAGTGGATGAATAGATTGTGTGTTCACTTTATTATAACTACTTTATGAATGAATGTCATCTCATTTAAATGTTATAGAAATGTTATGTGGTTGGATGAATATTGAATTAATATTCTAATTTTGGAGATTTATTATGTATATTACATACTTTTTGAACAACTAACTACCTTGGGAATATTTTGAGAATGTGGATGTAGGTACATGTTCATTCCTCTAGGTAGAGGGGAAGTGTCACTTAGGAGAAGGTCTTGGTTGAGTAACTAGTAACATAACCTATTTGAGCTTATACACACCACGGTAGGATAATTGAGTTGGGTTATCATGTGGGAAGTAGGTAATTCATCCTAAGTTTAATGTATCTACAATAGTAAAGGTCCTGATTACTACTGAATACACGCTACGATGATGTTTATCTGTTTGAGCTTGTCAGTCCTTCCTTATCCTACTATGCTTGTTTGTGTGGTTAATTTTGTATTGGCGTATATGCGAACATGCATATATATGCATATGTTGGTGTATGTGTACTATGGATGTAATGGGGTGTCCATATGACTAGAATGACATATGTATATATATGCATATATGTATATAATGAGTGATATGATTCCATAGTCACTTAGGACATGATCATTCAGATACCAAACAAATCATTATATTTTCTTGTTTACAAATAACATATATATATGTTTGTATATATATAAATACACACATAAGTGCAAATGCTTAATAGAGGGGTGTGTATACATATATATATAAATGGATAGTATATATTATTACTGTGTTTTCTATCTTGTTGTATTCTTTTGTATATCGAATGAATCATTTAACTATCATGTTGTCATAAAATATATATGTTTGTTTGTACACATAAATAATATGTGCATATACATACGTAAGCATTAACGGTTTTTTGAGAACTGCATATATATATATATGTATGTAAACATGCATATTTTTCATGAGAACTTGAATATATGCATTCTAGATATCAAATGATATATGTACATATATCTATGTTCCCAGATATATATATATATATATATAATATATATAATATTATAGTAAATAGGGATTGATTTATACATATGTTATTCATGGAATGGAAGATCCATATGAATATATGCTCTTATTGATTAAATTAGAATAACATACACTATGAATGATAAGGGATATATAAGCTGGTAAACTCATATATTGAGAAGAATATAAAAACATAAAATAATATACACTTGTGTATATATGTGTATATGTACGTATATGAGTATATGTGTTTACGAACAAATTACATGACAAAAAATGATATTATGCATATGTGCACTCACATATCGAATGATGCTTTGAAAAGTATATTATATATATGTTTATAAACATATATTTTATACACATATAATGTAATATGCATATATATATTATACATAGTACACATATAATGTATGAGCATTGTTCTTTGTATTTATATATTTGAATAGTGCATAATATATTTTCAGCATATGAAACATGTATATGTGATTAGTGGCTTATACATTGTAATGTAGCACTTTAACTACTTAGTGATTGTTGCCTTAAGTGGAGTTTAACATGTTGCATGGTAAGAAGTTTAGTTGTTGTTCATGATAGAAGAGTGTAAGAAATAAATGAAGGATTGGGGTCGACTACATCTTAAATGGTATTTTCTTTGAGATTGACTATCTCAAGTAATGATAATCAACCAATTCTAATGCTATAAATGTATGACTTAGAAGTCGATTTATCTTCTTATCATGGGGATCGAACATTGAGATAGTAATGACTATTCTTCTTGAGGCGCTTTTAATGCTCTTGTTGTCAACACTAAAGAGATTGAATTTGCAAACTCTACAAGAAATTAAGTCGATATAGAGAATGAATTCGATGCATAGTATCATCGACTTGACTAACAACATCACCACAATTTTCTTTACAAATAAAATAGATGTTAAATACATTGAACAATCGGTGACTTTGTCTAATCAATTAAATATATGAGTCGATAATCTACATAGACTAAGTCGATGCTATTATGGGTGGCATGCTTCTATTATTGATTGTTTCTCTTGAGAGTAAAATCATGCCACCTTTGTATTTTTTTTATCATACAAGTCTTCTTATTGTTGACTGTTGAATTCTATCACATGGAGAGTTGATTTATTCTTCAATTGCTATCAATAAGTGGGTTGATCTATTCGAATTGAAGCTGAGTATTTACTTACTTATTCACCACCTTTCAAAGTTGTGTTAGTGGTGCTACTACGCATGCTTGTTGCCATCAACATCATGCCTAAACTATTGGAAGTGTAGTTACTTGCTTGTTGTATAAATAGTAGAAAGATTTCATTTGTTTGGGGACACATCATTATTCTCTTATATATGTTATTTCTTGTGTAAAAGACTCTACATTTTAGTGTTCTTTTCTATCTACAATATTTTGTCATAATAGTAAGGGAGAGCCTTGAGTTTTAGGTGAGTTTTATTATATTTTGAGGAGAAGGATTTGATAACTAGAGAGTTAAGAGTTGTGAGACTTTGTTGGAGATAGTTGCTATTCTTAAGTTGTTGTGACTATAGCCAGTCGAATTGGGAAGCTACAACATAGGCATGAGGATATTCTACTTTTGATTATTCTATTTTTGAATGTGTTATGTCTTGATTGATTGAACTAGCCTTGTTGATACTTTCATGTAGAGAAATGCAATGTTTAATTTGAAATAAAAGTACAAACTATTTACTTTTCTTCTACATTGTTTGTAAGTACTCCATGATAGGAGAGACTATTTGTATTGGGTAATATTATTATTATACTAGAAAAGACTACATATGTGCAAAAGAGTATGTTTATCATAGGTATGTTATTATACTAGATATGATCAAACATAGACAATCTTAGGGAACACTCATTACTAGATAATTAATTATGCTAGATGGCTAGTAGGTTACTCTTGGGAATGTTGTCTAGTGAAGGGAGGGAACTTGTACTTTTCTTATTGAGTTGTGTTACCTTAGGTTCTGTTCAAGAGATAGGTTATCTTGGGGAGTAGCTTTCCCATGGAGAGGGATTTTCTAGGAATAGATATAATGGCCTTAAGTCAAAATGCACTTGCTATAGTGTAAGAATGGTAGACCTTCACTCGAATTACTAAGTGAGAACACTTTAGCCAAAGTAGTGGGAATGTCTAAATACTCCACTATAGAGAGTGATGCTAGGATTCCACTGTCAATTCACCGTGTCCATTTAAATGCATGAGGGATGCCTAGTGTAGGTTATAAAATCCTAGTTATGTAGGAAACAACACTAAGCTAATAGTGGTATGTTGTATGGGGTTACCCAACCACTTGAGTCTCTCTCATGGACTTTGGCTTGATTTTTCCTAGATTTAATGTTATAATGTGGTCAACAAATTCACATTAGGTCTTGGACCCTTATGAAACATTAAGAATCCTATGATGTCTTGTAAAAGCCTTATGAATTTTTGTAACCCATTTTCACCCTTTTCTAGGACCCTTTCATTATAATTTAGGGTATGTGTAGGATCATGATGGGCCAAAATGTGGCAATATGTAAGTGATATGATGACCCATGTGGCTAGTGACTTTTTTAATCTAAAATTGATGAAACAAAAAGGGTTTTTAAAGGATATTCTTAGCTTTCCACCAATATAAATTATTCTTTACTTTGAATTTAATAAATAATTATTATTCATTTTCTATTTAAATTACAACTAAAGTCTTAATTGATAGGCTAATTGAAAAATATCTATAGCTTTCAAATGGTATCACATTTTTTGAATCCAAAACATGTGTCACATTCTATGCTTAACATACTATAGGATTAAAAAAAGAATTTCATGAAGTTTTGACCAAGTTAAGGTTGTCGGACATACTAGTTTTTATATTTTTAAAGTTGTAATAGAAAATTCATAATTAATTATTTACTTGGAAAAATTACAAAAAAATATGCATCACATCAGGACATGAGTCCTCTACCTATATCTAAAATATTATAAAAAATTATTATCATTTTATTGTTGTTAGGGTGGTCAGACAGACACATACTTCTTATTTTTTCCCTAAAATTTAAGTACTACTACATTGAAATTTTAAGTTTTCACCAAATAGATTTTATTTATTTTAAATAAGCCTAGTATTCTAGAAACTACATTCAATTTGCTACTGATTCTATTCTTAAATTATTTTGAAATAATATAGATAACTTATTGAAATTTTTATGTCAAGCTACCTAACTCTATTTTTTTTGAATTTTTTGCCACTTAATGGCCTTATTTTTCCATGATGATCCTACCCATACCCTTCACTTAAATAACCCCTTTACATCACTTTCCAAGTCTTATTTCAAGCTATTATAAAGAGTTGTAACACACTCTCATTCTTTTCTAGGCTTGTCATCATTAATTTGACCCTTTCTTTTGTTTAAATGACTCCTTAATGCACTTTTCAACTTAAGTGTATTTTTTAGAATATTCCTATTAAACAACATTAAATACACTTTAATTACCTGTGTCCTAGAAAAAAGTACCCTTTTCTTGAAATGGGATTAATTCATGATAAAATAGACTTAATGAGGTCTTAATCTAGTGCTGTGAGACATTTTATACATCAACACTAGGTCTTGGACCCTTGCAAATCAAATAACATGTTTTTAATGATGTCTTGTAAAGTTGTTGTAAAGTCTTGTAAGATACGTTCACACTTTTCTAGACTTAATTAACCCATTTCTTCCTAATTCAACAATATAAAATGTGTTTGATAAAATATTTACATCAATCTAGAAGGTTTTTGAGATAAACTTAATGATAAACTAGTGTTGTAATGTGTCTTGCACATTCACATCAGTTCTTGTGCCTTTCTAGGCTATGTGGACCTCAATTTAATGTTGTAAAGAATTATTAATCACACTTTCACATTGAATTTTGTGTCCCAAGACCTATTTAACATTTACATCATCACTAATAGTCCCATATTAATCCATATTGTGCATCCCAAGGCTTAAATTGATCAAACACTTGACAAGGTTACATTTTATACCTCATTTCCTTATTCCTTGGCATCTGAGCTATCAAAATAGCCCCTATGGAACCCATTCACCATGCATGGTGAATTTGTCCCATCCAAGTGGGACGCATTTTCCATGTGTGGTGAATGAGTCCCATTTGACCCTATTTTAACCTTTGAGCGGGAAATAAAGTGAAATTTGAGTTTAATTTTGCTTCATGTCAGCCTATAATGAGGTATTAACGGGTTACTAAGGAACATGTGTGTATAAATTTGTATTTTTCTCCTCATTTCAAATTTTTTATCCATCTGTTATTTCTCATCATTCATTCATCTACAAATCTTTCATCTCAAGTGAAGCAACTTAGGGTTTTATCTTTGCAAGTCATTAAGAAAGCTTCTCAAGACATTCAATCGATGAATCTTCCTTCATTTCTATAGAATTTAAAGATCTATCATCATGGAAAGGTAATTCATTCCATTATTGCATGTTTCATTCCTTTCTTTCATCATTTTGGTTTAATTATCTAAATGGGGTTTGACCAAGGCAAACCCACATGTCCTAACAATCAACATTTCCTCTTTTCTTCTTGTGTGTTTGTAGATTTAGGTCATTTGGAAGCTTGGAAATCATTGAATATCAAGTTGAAAGGTTTTTAAAGTTCTCTCTTCATTCAACAAGCCAAAGAATCAATAAAAAGTCACTTTTAGACCTAAATCCGATAATTTCATAAACAAACATCTATAGGAAGTAGAAGTGTAGATCTAGCTCCACATAATCTACTCTTGAATTTTTTTATTCCTGAAGGTGGACTAATTCGCAACCCATGGAGACTGAGTCCCATCTATAGGCCTGAAAAGTGGTTTTGTCAAAATTTAGTTCCCAACAGTTAGAAACTTGTTTCTTGGACTCTTCCTCAAAAGTAGGATTGATTTTCCAAGCATTGTGAATCATTCCTAGTGTCCATTAATAGTGACTTCTGGAAAATTCTAGATCCTTCCAACAACAATAATCTTCCTCCAAGTGCACTCTGTTCAGTTTCATCAATTTCAATTTTCATTTGTTTAAGTTTCTAGTTCATATTTGAAATCAACATTGTATTTTCCATCATCTTGCATTAGATTAGTTTACATTCATTTATTTGAATTTTTAAGCATTCAAACACATCCACATACACTTCACATCCATTTCCTATCTATTTTCTAGTAGGATTTTATTCACTTAACCTTAAGGTCGGCCTATGATGTGTTATTTTGGGAAAAATTGTAAAATCAAGTATAAATAAAGGGTTTTTCTCCCATTTTCACCCTGATTCATTTTCAAGCAACCCATTCATCTAATAGTTCATTCTCAAGCATTCTAAGCACTTTCAAGCATCCATTGGAGCATCTACTTACATATCTTCAGATTTCTACATCAAGGGTTTAGTGAGTTTTAGCATTCCATGTTGTTCATTCATCATTCTCTCTTTATTCTATTTCATTTTCTAGGGTTTGATTACCAAATTGGGGTTTGATCAAGGAAAATCCCTATTCTCTAACCTTTAAACATTTTTCCCCTTTTTGCATATGTGTTTTTTAAGTCTTGTATGCAGAATTTTCAAAGAGGAAAGTGTTAAAAAGTGGTCAAAAATCCATCAAATTCATTCAAGATAGCAAAGCCCTAATTGAAGCTTGGATACCTCTTTCATCTGTTTTCTATAGTTTTAGAATTGGACACTTGTCAGGAAGGGAAATACAGACCGAAAGCTACAAATTCCTACCCTAAATTTCTTGAGATTTCCGAGTGGACTAAGTCACCATCTATGGCGAATTAGTCCCACTATCAGGCCTAAAAAGTGATTTATGCATTTCTGGACACTCATTTGGCATAAACTCATTCTAGCAAAATATCCCCAAAATGGGACTAAGTCACCCAGCTTGGCATAAGTGTCCGAGTGGGATTAAACATCAAAATATACAAGATTCCAGAGCCTCTCTACATCACAGTTTAGTCTCCAGGTGTACCTCTCCAAGCTTGTTCATTTTTGTTATTGTTCATTTGCATTCTTAGGTCATTTTTCATACATCACTATGTTTTCAAACAACTTGCATATCTTATGATTTACATTAATATTCATTATATTTGATCATTTCTTTGCATTGAATACATTGAATTTAGATATATTTCAATCATACTAGCATTAGTCTTTAGTGAACCTCCAAGTTTTTGTGGGATACCTTTCTCATTTTAGGTGAAAA